>JARYZH020000106.1:165748-908248 GCA_030021035.2 Notholithocarpus densiflorus
GTTTTGCTTTTAGGGTTGGAACAGAAGTATAATTTTTAATTCTTAAAGTTAATAGAACATTTCAAATTTTGTGTTTATCGTACACTACCATAATTCAATAAGGTATTTCTACTGAGACTATACTACTAATTAATTCATATTTTTCAGTACTCATGGAGATATATTATACGATTTAGCATGTTATGGAGCCTAAATAAAGCCCAACCTTTTAGGGTTGGTCACACATTATTGATAGGGTAAAGAAGTCTCAATTTACTTCTAAGCTATAAATATATATAGAATACCATCATACCATGGTAAGAGAGAAGAAAATAATCTGGTAGCACCGTAGCACATTGACTCGCAATCCAGTTTTTTCTATCATAGCAAATGAATTTATATACCATGTCAACATATTTTCCATAGAAGGAAAACTTAATGCATGCCCCTAGCAAGTCATCCTCCCATGCATTATCTTTTTACTAAAAGAACCTCAAACCACTTGAATGTTGTCACTGTCAGAGTTCCAAATTGTCTTTTTACTAAACGAAGTAATAGAGAAGGTAATGATTCATTTAAAAATATATAGAAAAACTAACAAATTAATTGATAGTAGAAAATTAAAGGGGAAAAACTAATGAATTTATAAGTAAATAAGAAATTGCAACCAAGAATTGTACCATCAAATTTATTAGCCAAATAAGCACAAGAACACATATACAAATGCATATTTCAATTACCATTACATTTGCTTTAATCAAATTTCTATTGAAATTAAAGTTGTTAAAATTTTCAACAGTTATGCCAAGCTTAGGACCCTCCATATTAATTTGTACCAAGTAATTAAGACACCCCATTCCTGCAATCGTTTTGGACTAGAAAAAGAAAGAAGAAAAAAATTTAATGCATTAATTTAAACAATTCCAGCTCCAACTCTAGTCCTAGAAATAGGAAAGTTTATAAACCATGTATGTACATGTATTAGTATTAGTAGTACTATTTCTCTTTTATTTTGCTAACTTGTACACGTATTAGCATCAAAATCATTTTAAAGAGAGGGAAAAGGAAAAAGAAAAGGAGTTTGCACTCGAATCATTAATTAGTCTATTAAAAAAAAATTAAATAGGCAGTGAGTGAAACCACCAAAATGCACATGTTCAAAACACCTAAACACACCCTTCAAAAGCAAAACAACCAAGAACAAAGGGGAAGTAAAGTAATAATAGAGGAAAATGTTAATGGTTTTGAGGAAGATGCTTCTGAAATAGGTTATGGTGGAATTATAAAACAGATAGATGAAAATAACACCAAAGAACAAATTGTTAGATTCCATTCTGGCTCTTGGACAACTACTCAACAGAATTACAGTACTATTAAGAAAGAAATTTTATCCATTATATTATGTGTTTCAAAATTTCAAAATGATCTTTTTAATCAAAAGTATTTAATCAAAGTTGATTGTAAAAGTGCCAAAGAAGTTTTACAAAAAGATGTTCAGAATCTTGTTTCCAAACAGAGCTTTGCTAGATGGTAGGCAATTTTAAGCGTTTTTGACTTTGATATTGAATATATTAAAGGAGAAACTAATTCAATTCCTGATTAGACAGACCACTATTCACTAGCACACGTGAATAGCTTCCAGACAGATCCAGACAAATCAGAGGATAGACAGATCAGAGGACACTCTTTCATAATTGACAGACTACTATTCACCAGCACACGTGAATAGTATCCTGACAGATTCCCAGACAGATTATTGTTCATGAATAGTAAAACTTATACTGTTCATCAATAGTAATTTCTACAATATTCTATAAGTTTCCACCGACAAATTAACTCAAGTTAACTTTACTTACTCCAGTTACTTTTGAAGATATATCATGGTTTATTTTATCTATAAAAAGAGAAGACTCAGAAGACAGAAAACAGGTCGAAATTAGGTCGAATTCTTAGACAAAACCCTTACAGAAAAAAGACATAACCCTCTCCCCCTCTTAGCCCAAGACAGACTCTTGTAATCCTCCCTCTCCTCGACCTCACCAACATAGCCTTTTATTTTCAAAGATAAAGGGGAGGATATATATATATATATATATATGTACTCTGTATATCAGTATAATATTAGTGCTGTTGGGTAGAGTTTATAACATCATCCACTTCAGGGTTTATAGTAACATCAACACCATCTGTTACTACCTTACTGGCTCAATTCTGTCGATACACATATCTTTAAATATGGAGATTTCTTTTAACAAGCGTATGTCCTGGGGGATTGGGGGTAGGATGAACTTAAAGAATACTTCTGTTTCAAATATATTAGTATATATTCCATTATCTGCCGTAGAAAAAGGATAAAGTAAAGCCAAAAAAGGATTTCCTAAAATGACTTTAGAGGACAGCTTGTCAGTTAAGAGGAAAGGTGTTCTAAAATTAATTCCATTATTATATATGTATGTCTTTGTTAATTTATGATTTATTTTAAGTCTATCACCATTAGCCTGGGTTGATCTATTTGTCGTTGATTCATAATATTTAGATGATATTAATCCTTCTTGTATGCAATTCATGTTAGCACCTGAATCAATAAGTGCAACAACAGTTAACGAAAATTTTTTATGAACAACCAATGTTACTTTAGTATACCATTTTTGGAATATCATTCTGTCAATTATATTTAAAAATTCATCTTTATAAGATCTTTTATCAAGATCATCACCATTTCTGTCGGGGAGGGAGGGGTCTGTTAGAGATTTATTATTATTACAATATTTGATTCTATCCTTTATACTAATTACTTGTGCTATTATTTGCTCAGTCATTTCTTTTAAAGTGAAATTTTTTGATTTTAATTCTTTTAATTCTTGTTTTAAATTATTAATATCTATCTGTAAGTCTATCATTGTTATTGGTATATTACTAGGTTTAAATCTGTCAGTAATTTCTGCAAAATTATAAGTTGATTTATAATCTTTCAGTTCTATTTCAGATCTGTCTGTCTGAGTAAAAGATTCCTTTAGTTTAGACAAATAATCTTTCTTGGACTGTAAGTCCGGAAGTTTGTCTATTAAATCCATTATTATGTCCTCTTGTTTTGTTAAAACAATTATTTTTAATTTTCTTTTACAATAACAATTATTAGGATTATTACAATTACATAATTTAACCTTTTCATTACCTGAAGAAATATCTGCGATGATGAAGTGATGTCACTACTATCTTTCTGGTGAATTTCATTATCTATTTCATCACTATCTGTCGGTTCTAGTATACTTATTAATTTATCCTTTAATTTATCTATTATGCCAAGTTTATTTATCTTTCTTTGAATGTTACAGTATTTACTAGTATGTCCTTTTTTACCACATTTGAAACAAACAAAATTATTTTCTCTATGTCTATCAGGTTTCTTTCTTTTAGATTCTTCTTTCTTATCTTTATACCTATTTTTATTATATCTTCTTCTATTGTTTTTATATCTGTCAATGTCTGTCTTTTCTTTCCTTCTTTTTCTGGAAGGGGCGATTAATGGATTAAAACCATACTGTTCACAAGAAGTTCCTAATTCTTTTTTAGCATATCTTTTTTCTTTCTCTATTTGATTCTTTAATCTTAAATCATTGCATAACCATAAACCTGTTTTATTAATTGAGGATATTATGTCACCGTAAGTCAAATTAGGATAATCTATAGTTCCGTCATTATTAGCTATGTCAAGTCTAACTTTTTGAGCAAAAAAATAAGGTAAATTTTTCTTTCCAGTAAGATTGTTAACAATCATTTCTACTTAAAACTTTTGAAATGAAAACATCTTTATACCAGCAGGATAGCTGTATATGGACAAGACCTTCAGCAAGGAGGCTTATTGGGAAAAGAAAGATCGCTAAGGATCCCAAAATAATGACAAAGGATCGTGCTCCTACCTATCTTCCTCTTTCATATTGTGTCCTATATGGCAGTTATGGAGTACTCCATGAGCACGAGCAAGATGAAGAAGACTCTGATCCGCTAGATTATGATAACTATGTGGATACAGACTGACAGACATGATGACAGAACGGCTATAGCCACTATCAGACAAACAAACCTAACAGATAGAACAGAACGACAAAACGACTTCTCTCTTAGACAGATCTTCCAAATGACAGACCGCTGTTCACTAGCATGCATGAATAACCTCTAGACAGATCAGAGGTCACTCTTTCATTGACAGACTACTGTTTACTACCATGTGCCACGACAGATCAAAAGTCACTTTTTCATTTTCAAATTGACAGATTACTGTTCACTAACACACGTGAATAGTGCCATGACAAATTCCCAGACAGACTACTGTTCATGAATAGTAAAAATGTTACTGTTCATCAATAGTAATTTCTACAACTTGAAAATAAACTTTTGTCTTTGAAATACAAAAGATTACAAATAAAAGTTTGTTTGAAAGGTTACAAGATTACAAAATAAAATCTATCTTTGAAAATAAAAGGCTATGTCGATGAGGTCGAGGAGAAGGAGGATTACAAGAGTCAGTCTTGGGCTAAGAGGGGGAGTGGGTTATGTCTCTTTTCTGTAAGGGTTCTGTCTAAGAATTCGAACCTAAATTTTGACCTGTCTCCTGTCTTCTGAGTCTTCTCTTTTTATAGATGAAATAAATCATGGTATTTCTTCAAAAGCAACTTGAGTAAGTAAAGTTAACTCAAGTTAGTCTGTCGGTGAAAACTTGTAGAATATTGTGGAAATTACTATTGATGAATAGTAAAAATTTTACTATTCATGAACATTAGTCTGTCTGGGAATCTGTCAGGGTACTATTCACACTTGCTGGTGAACAGTAGTCTGTCAATCTTGAAAAAAAATGACTTTTGATCTGTCTGGGCGCATGGTAGTGAACAGTAGTCTGTAAATTTTGAAATGAAAAAGTGACTTCTAGTTTGTCTGGAGACTATTCACGTGTGCTGGTGAACAATAATCTGTCATAATTATCTTTCTTGGAGGATCTGTCTAGGAGAGTAGTCATTCTGTCTTGTTTGGGCCTGTCTGTATGTCTGTTAGGCTGTCTATTTCTGATAGTGGCTATAATAGCTCTGATAGTGGCTATAGTAGTCATTCTATCATCATGTCTTTTTGTCATTTATCTGTATGATTAACCACATGAATATTGTAGAAATTACTATTGATGAACAGTAAAAGTTTTACTATTCATGAACAGTAATCTGTCTGGGAATTTGTCAGGGTACTATTCACGCGTGTTGGTGAACAGTCTGTGCTGGTAAACAATAGTCTATCAATTATGAAAGAGTTTCCTCTGATCTGTCTGTCCTCTGATCTGTTTGGATCTGTTTGGAAGCTATTCACGCGTGCTTGTGAATAGTGGCCTGTCTAATCAGGAATTAATTTAGTTTCTCCTTTAATATATTCAATATCAAAGTAAAAAACGCTTAAAATTGCCTGCCATCTAGCAAAGCTTTGTTTGGAAACAAGATTCTGAACATCTTTTTGTAAAACTTCTTTGGCACTTTTACAATCAACTCTGATTAAAAACTTTTGATTGAAAGGATCATTTTGAAATTTTGAAACACGTAATATAATGGATAAAATTTCTTTCTTAATAGTGTTGTAATTCTGCTGGGTAGTTGACCAAGAGCCAGAATAGAATCTAACAATCTGTTCTTTGGTGTCATTTTCATCTATCTGTTTTAAAATTCCACCATAATCTATTTCAGAAGCATCTGTCTCAACAATTTTAAAAGAGTTGGGTGAAGGGATAACAATGCAAGGGAGTTGCTTAACATATTTTTTAATCTATCGGATTATCATAGTATGTATTTCTGTCCATGTTGGAGGATTCTTTTCTAGTCTTTTATACAGCGGCCTGCATATCTTTCTTAATCCTTGAATATAGATTAATGGATGTGTATAATTTCTTGAAAATCAAAGAAAGTTTCTTTTATATGTCAACTTTTATCTCATCAGCATTAATTAATTACTATGTATAAACAAAGACCAATCCCTTAAAACTTTCCTCTCCCATCGTATTCCTAAAAAAAAAAAAAAAAAAAGGCAGAGAGAGAGACACCCTCGCAAAGTGGGTCGGGTCAGCCCTGTAAACAATTTGATCCATTCCATTGTTCTTAGACCTAACCCACTAAGGACTTATCTTAGCCCAATTAATTCTAAATGTTCCTTCTGATTTTTGGGTGAGTTGTGTACAACAGAATATAGCGTATAGATCATAATTTCAACTTTGTTACATTGGTGTGTGAGTTGTGTACTTTCTAGTTACCAGAAAATAATTTCTTACTAAAATATTAATCAGTGCCAGAACTTACATGATTCACATACTACAATACAATATAGTTTCTCAATCCTCTATTCGTCTAAAATCTAAACAAAAAAGCTAAATCCTTCCATCCAAGACCAAACAGTTTCTCATCTTTGTGTTTGTTGATAATTCATTTTCCTCTTTGTAACCCAGGAAATTAAAGCAACAAAAGCAATGTTTACAACTAATGAAGTACTGCCTGAAGACTTGGTTATACAAATTTTGCTATGGTTGCCGGTGGTGTCTTTATTGCAATACAAGTGTGTCCGTAAATCATGGTATGCTCTCATTAATGGCCAAAACTTCATCAATAAGCACCTTCTCCACAACCAGACCACCTCTAACAAGAACAAGAACGCAGGTTTCCTCCTTATCCAATGCCAAAAATCTTCCAATGATCATTTTGTCTCCAAGCTTCAATATGAAACTCTTGAAATATTGTCAACACAAGCTGTTCCTTCACAGTATTTTGGTATTCCTAACCATGTAGCTATTAACATAGTGGACTCATCCAATGGTCTTGTTTGTCTGCATGGTAACATTTATGGCATAGATATTGTTCTATGGAATCCAGCAACAAATGAAACAAAAGTTGTTCCTGAGTCCCGTATATCCCCCCAAGGTAGAGCCTCAACTACAGACATTGGGTTTGGTTTCGACTTCAAAACTAATGAGTACAAGGTGGTCAAACTCTTAGAAATCTATGACCCAAATCCCGAATTGTCATTTTATGAAACAAAATTTTTTTATGCAGCAGAGGTATATTGCTTGGGTACTGGTTCATGGAGAAAAGTTAGTACTTGTGTGCCTAGGAATTTTGTGCCCTATAATTATAGTAGGACATACACAAAAGGAGTGTTTTCTTGGTGGGCAACGTTTGGTGATAATACCCCTGAGGGTATTTTATCATTTGATATTTGAGCAATGAAGTATTCCTAAAAACACTATTGCCAGATATCGTTATTAACGATCACATTACTTGGAGAATTTTTTTTGTGCTTAATGAATTGGTTTCTCTAGTTACTTTTGGTAAAGATAGAGAACGATTGGAGAATTGTTTTTATATTTGGTCACTGCTTGAAGTTGGTGTTAGGGAGTCTTGGACTAAGCTATTCACTGTTGGACCTCTTATGGGAATTGAAAAACCATTAGGATTTTGGAAGAATGAAAGCTTGTTCTTGATAAATAATGAGGGGCAATTGCTCTTGTATGACCCCTCGACCCAGGAAACGACTAATCTTCAAGTTGATGGACTACCGTTGCAGATGATTACTTATGTTGAGAGTCTAATTTCTATCAAAGGAGGAAATGATCTAGAGGAACAAGGCAATTCATGAAATTGGTTCAATACTCATCTATATCTACTGTAAGCGTGTGCAAACAACATGCATGAGTATTTACCTTATTTTTCTAATAAAGTGTAAATGTTTCCAAATTATGTCTTTCTTTCTTTTTTTTTTCTTTTTTTTTTTTTCCTTCTTTGGGAAGTAAGTGGTGTTTTTTTTAATGATATTTTATAGTTTCATTTTTATTGAAACAACCAACAACCATGAGCAAGGGTGGAAATAATTTTATGATTAAGAAAGCATACATGAAAAAATAAGGTTATTGACAGAATCTTTTCTAACACAGTACTTTTCCAATTTATACTACCTCATCTCTCCCAAAAAACAAAATAATTATTCTACTTCATTACACAAATCATGTTCCAGCAACCTAATCAAGGTATTTCTTGTATACCTCCTATCCTTGTATGTCTCAAGTATTTTATAGTTTATCAAAAATCAAGAAATATTCAGCATCAAAATCATTTTAAAAAGAGGGAAAAAGAAAAAGAAAAGGAGTTTGCACTTAAATCATTAATTAGTCTATAAAAAAAAATTATATAGGCGCTAAGTGAAACCACCAAAATGCACATGTTCAAAACACCTAAACATGCCCTTCGAAAGCAAAACAACCAAGAACAAAGGGGAAATAAAGTAATAAAATAGGAAAATGTGAATGGTTTTGAGGAAGATGTTTGTAGGAAATTTAAAAAAAAAAAAAAAAGAAAGCTACACCATCTGCCAAGAGTTGAATATGAAGAATATGTGTGCTTTATTTAAGCAGCATTCTTCTTATATGCATGTTCTTTTCATACACCGTTGAACTTAAGGCAACTAACAATAAGAGTAGTATTAAGATTCCTAATCAGTATTTTACTGTTTTGTTTTGGATATATAGCTTAAGCAGGTGAGGATAAGATCATATATTACCAAATCCTTAAACAATCATTATGAATAAGTGTTCTTTGCTAACAGAAAGAATTTATCATATAAGAGAATCACATACCCAAACCCAAGCCGAAATTGAAATCAATTCAATACACCTAAGCCTAAATCGTGTTAAAGGAAGTGTTTTGGAGTTTTGATTTTTGATTCCCCAAAAGAAATGTAATGTAATGTGTTTTAATCTATTGGGTTGTTTTGAACTTTTAAATAAACTTTTTTAAATCTTTATTTCATTTTTACCTTATTGACAATAAGTAACACATATCTTTATTTTTTTGAATTAGAATGGTAAAACAATTAAACATCCACTTGAATTCTCTTAAAAATCTAATTTGCTTCTTTCCTAATTTTGTTAATCAATTTAGGCCAAACAAAAATTTATTTTTTTAAAAAAGTAAATAATATTTTTGGAAATTTATTTTTCAACTTTTCTTAGAAGAATTCATTTTAAGATATTCCAAAATAAAATAGAGACCTAATGATTTGGACTTATAGAGTGTAATTTATGTGTAGTATATAAAAGTAACAAATCAAGAATATTGTAATTAAGAGAATGTTAAGCAAAAAAATGTCAACAATATCAAGAATATTGTTATTCTTACACAATAGTTGCTGGAGTGATTGGAATCGCAATTCCACTCATACAAAACCATTTGACCTACAAACAGTTCCACTTGTAAATTTTCAATTCCAATTTTGTATAACATGGCTTCTTACAATTCTTACTTTCTCTACCTTGAACGTTCTTATTTAATTGATTCATATATAATTACAAAAAATGGATCAAAATATACATACCATCAACATAATTGATTCATATATAATTACTATATATTGCAAATAACATTTATCAACTTAATCAAACTGATCACCTATTATTTAATATTGGTGTCTAGGAAGACATGCATGTCAGTTTCGTTGTAAACTCAATTGCATCCTTGAATTCTTTGATCGTGTATGAGCTTATCCCTGTTTGCAAAGAAGAAGAAGAAGAAAAAATAATAATAAAAAATAAATCCTAGCTTGTTAATCTTTTTTCAACTTCACTAGAAGTTTTGAAATTTGAAACAAAATCTTTTTTTTTTTTTAATTTTTGAAAAGCCAAATAAGTAAAAAAGTAGTAAACCAGATTTTGCAAGTATCTGATTCAGATTAAGATCCCTCATACTCGTTCTGAGTGAAGTTTGAGCATGTGCCAAGCTCTGTCCATTGCTTGCTCGAAAAAGCTGCATTTTTTCCCCCACAGGTTTAGTCAATATTGGTCCAATTTATCTGTATGAGGTTCACGTACAGCCTCTTTCAGTTGCAAAATAAATGAGGAATAATAAACACCATACCAAAGATTACTAATACTAAGTTGCTAATAAGCTAACAACAGAATACAGATGATGTTAGAATAATATATGGTCAAACGTTAATAAATTCATTATTTTCCAATTACTTAAAATTTTGGCACAATCAGCAATCTATCATGATATTAGAGTATATGTTCATGAGTTCAAACCCAATTTTGGCATTACGTCTCATTTAAAAAGTTAAATTGGATGTCAAATTATCATTTAATTTTTCAAAGAGACAAAACAAACAATACCTTCGTAAGATTTAATTTAGGTTCCTTGGGACAGACAAGATAATAGATAAAATTCAAGAGCAAGAGACCTTGAATTGTGAAATAGTTGGGGACCTTGGAACATTGGTCTAGGTCTATATTGCAAAATGATGCGGGCCATTGAAGGATCAATTCGAGGGATTCATAATACACCCCATGAACATCATTGACCCCAATGGTCACCAATGCTGGTTCATGGATTTTTGTCCACAAATATAAGTGCTTGTGGGATGTGGGGGAAAAAGGCCGGGGTTCAAGTCTCTAGAAAAGAGCTTTATACACATATACACTCAGATTAACTAGAATAAAATTTCTATCTTGTATTAAAAAAAAGAGTCATTCTTAAATGTTCCTAGAGTTGATAAATATTTTCTCACGGTTAAAGAAAGGAAAAAATGAAAATTATTAAGAGAGAGAAAATATATAATCTAAGAAAAATAAAAAATATAGTTTATTAATTGAGTTAGAGTGTATCATCCTACTTTAACACGAATCCATTTACATTAAACATTAATTATAAAAATTCTTATCGTATTCGTTACGTATTTGCAAGTTGTGTTAAATATTGTCACCCTTAATTTGCAATGCTTATTCGAACCCACAATCGTAAACTTTAGAAGTTTTAAAAATGTGTATATATATATATATATATATATATATTGATAATCAAAAATCTTATTATATACAAAAAAAGAAAAAAGAAAAAAAGAATGGGTAATTGTCCCACATTGCTTAAAAGAGCGTATTGTGTGTAGTATAACTTGGCCCACCCTCCCTTAGAAGTTACCATGACTTTTGAGTGCAGTTGTGGTGTGCCTTTGTGTTAGAACCCTTTTCCCTCTCCCTTGTGTGTGTGTGTGTGTTTGTTTCTCAAAAAAAACATGGCAAAAACCCCACTGGGTGATTTTAAGGTCACCACTACCGAGAATCCACTATTATCAAAACAAGCAGTTAGAAGTAAAGGAATCCCAGTACCTTATACCAACCTACAGTTGAACCCTTACCCCAATTTTCCCTCTCCCTTGTGTGTGTGTGTGTGTTTGTTTCTCAAAAAAAAAAAAAAAAAAGAATGGGTAAATGTTCCACATTGCTTAAGAGAGTGTGTTGTGCGTAGTATAACTTGCCCTACCCTCCCTTAAAAGTTACCATGGCTTTTGAGTGAAGTTGTGGTGTACCTTTGTGTTAGAACCTCTTTCCCTCTCCCTTATGTGTGTGTGTGTTTGTTTCTCAATAAAAAAAAAAAAAGAGGGTAATTGTCCCACATTGCTTAAGAGAGTGTGTTGTGTGTAGTATAACTTGCTCCACCCTCCCTTAAAAGTTACCATGGCTTTTGAGTGGAGTTGTGGTGTATCTTTGTATTAGAACTCATTTCCCTCTCCCTTATGTGTGTGTGTTTGTTTCTAAAAAAAAAAAAAGAATGGGTAATTGTCCCACATTGCTTAAGAGAGTGTGTTCTGTGTAGTATAACTTGCCCCACCCTACCTTAAAAGTTACCATGACTTTTGAGTGGAGTTGTGGTGTGCCTTTGTGTTAGAACCTTTTTCCCTCTCCCTTGTGTGTGTTTGTTTCTAAAAAAAAAAAAAAAAAAGGGTAATTGTCTCACATTATTTAAGAGAGTGTGTTGTGTGTAGTATAACTTGTCCCACCCTCCCTTAAAAGTTGCCATTTCTTTTGAAGAATGGGTAATTGTCCCACATTACTTAAGAAAGTGAGTTGTGTGTAGTATAAATTGTCCCACCCTCCCTTAAAAGTTATCATGTCTTTTGAGTGGAGTTGTGGTGCACTTTTGTGTTAGAACCTCTTTTCCTCTCCCTTATGTGTGTGTGTGTGTGTGTTTTTTTCTCAAAAAAAGAAAAAGGGTAATTGTCCCACATTACTTAAGAGAGTATGTTATGTGTAATATAATTTGCCTCACCCTCCCTTAAAAGTTACCATGACTTTTGAGTATAGTTGTGGTGTGCCTTTATATTAGAACTCATTTTCCTCTCTCTTGTGTGTGTTTTTGTTTCTAAAAAAAAAAAAATTTATCAGACTTTTTTTTTAGAGAGGAATTTATCAGACTATTTAATTCCTATCCTATCACCAACTCAGTTCAGGTGTCTTTTCATAATGTGGGGCCTTTCTCTTATCGTTATCCACTTCCCTGCACCATTCCCTACAACAGGGCCCTACATTGATATTTATGCACGAGTCCTTGTGCCACAAAAAAAACCATAGAAAAAGCCACAACTCGCCCATGTGGCGAGTTGTGGTTGGTGGAGGACTTGTGGTGGGACACCCCTCCACCAACCACAACTCACCACATGGGCGAGTTGTGGCTTTTTTTGTGGCGCAAGACTTTTCCCTTATGCACAAAACTATACTTCTTTTTTCTTGAAACTGAAAAGGATAGCGAAATTATACAAATTTTTTTATATCTTTTTCACAAGTAATAATGGGACTATATATATATATATATATATATATATATATATATAACGGAAGTATTTATTTTTATTAATTGAATTTACAATTCAGCCAATGTGATTTTGTGTTATCAAAATTTAATTCACATACTTTTAATTATTACATTTGAGTTCATCAAAATTTTAGATTAAAATAAAATCGTTAATTTTTTTTATCATATATGACAAATTAGCCTCACAAATATTTTAATAGCTACACTTTTTACCAATTTAAGTTTGGATTAAATTGTGATTGAACTAAAAGAAAGAAAGAAAAAAAAAATGACTGGTGGTAGTTCTCTCTCTATCTCCGTATCTCAATTCCCGCATTCACCTTTAGATTATCGATGCCGGTTTCGGTGGTCTAAGTCTGAAAAGGGAATGGACGGTGGCAGAAAAATGATGGTGATGGCCAGCAGTACAAACTCTGTCTCCTTCTCCATCTCCGTATCGCAAGCTTTTTTTTTTTTTCCTCCTTCTCTCTCTATATTGCAAGTTTTTTTTTTAGTATTACAAGGCTTTTTTAATTTTGTTTTAACCGGTTACTTTTTTTATATACTCAAAAACTATCAAACGATGTTAAGATTGTAAAACAATATAATTTATCGCTTTTTAATTATGAACATGGCTGAAAGTTAGATGGCAATTTTTTCCTACGTGGCAGCACCTCTTTAATTGCAGGAAAATATTTCTACTTTTATATATAGTATTAGATTAGATTAGATATTCTTGTGCGTTGGACGGTTTTAGTTATAAACTTTTAGTATAATTTTATTGAGAAATAATAAATTAATAATCTCTTGAATCTAGATTATATAAATTGCAAATAAATTATTGTTCTTAAAATTATCAAGCAATCACACAACATATTTATATGAAAAAATTCCTAAATTTAATAATTAAAAACCTATGAAAACTTAACCAAAGGTATTAAATTTTCCAAAAATATAAACATAATTCTCTTATAACTTATCGGTTGTCTTATAATGACATTTTTGTAGCGCACACATATAATATTACTAACAACAAAAATAAAAATGAGAAATAGTAACATAAAGATTTTACTATTCAAGAAAATTAATTTAATCTAATAATGCACATATAAGCATAACTCAAATACAACCTAGAAGTAAAAAAAGATGAAACCCTTGTTGTAGGAGGAAATACATGAATTTGATAATTCTTAAATAATTAATAGATAAAGCCTATGAGGAAAATAAGAAAGATGAGTACAAATAATTCATAAATGCAAAACCAAACAAAAGAAGAAGAAAAAAACTAAACATATTTTTGTAGGATAAAAAGGAAGAATAGTATAGCGATAAAAGGATAAATCTCCATACCTTTAAGTTTAGCTCAAATAATAATTGATGCGGACAAATCATGAAGGTGAAATATTTATAGAGGTTTATATAATATATTTCATGCTTTTAATGACTCATAAGAAAAACCATAAATTAAAAAAAAAAAAAAAAAAAAAAAAAAAAAAAAAAAAAAAACACACACACACACACACACGCACACACACACACAAAAATAACAAAGAAGAGAAACATACCTATAATAATATGGATGGTGACTTTGATAAAGCATTCTACTACAAACAAAACCAACTCAAATAATAACTAATGACAAATCATAAATGTGAAATATTTATATAGGCTTATATAATGAATTTCATGGATTTAAGATTAACTTTATGACTCATAAACAGAACCAAAAAAAAAAAAAAACAAAAATAAAGAGAATAAGCATACCTATAATAGAGTGGATGGTGGCTTTGATAAATCATTCTACTACAAACAAAACAAACTCAAATAATAATTGATGCTTGACAAATCATAAAGGTGAAATATTTATAGAGGTTCATATAATTGATTTCATGGATTTATAATTGCATTTATGACTCATAGGCGAAACATAAAAACAAAAACTGAAATAGAAACATACCTGTAATAGTGTGATTTTGATAAAGCATTCTACTACAAACAAAAAGAGAGATACAAACTTATTATTAATAATGGGGAGAGAAAAAATCGATTAGAACAATAAGTAGAGTTTCTATCTCCAAAAAAATTATTAAAAAAAAGAAGAAGAAAGAAGTCGTATATGAAGAAGTTGTGCATATAAATATATAAGAATACACTAAAAAAACCGTATGTATAGAGAATTTTCAATTGTGAAGATGCTAGATTTCTAATCAATTTAGAAATTATAAGAGAAATAGAATTATTAGGAATAAGATATGTATTAAAAAAAATTATCACAATTAATGTTTAAAAAAAGAAGAACAAAATGTAAAACTCCTCACTTAGGATGCATGTTTATCCAAAAAACTTGGAAGTTAGGACTTGGAAGAGTTCAATTAGACATAAAATTTATTGAAGTTAAATTATAAGAGAAATTATTAGATGGTTTGGAATTAAAGAAACGCCAATTCTATGTGAAATTCTAATCAACAACGTGTATTTTTTTCTACAATTATTTTTTATCTATAATTTTTAATTATTAATTTAAAATAAAATACTAATGGTTACACGATCCTAATCTAAGTATAGTTATCTTATCCATGTTTCCAAGGTTTTTTTTTTTCCTTTTATAATATTATTTAAGGAACTTCCTCTGTTTGGATTCCTCATTTTTTTAGTTCAAAAAAGCTCCTACGCCTCTATGTTAAGTAGAGACAAAATTAAAGAACAATCCGATAAAAACGCAACTTTAACTCCCACTAAAACATTGCCTAAAAAATAAGACCACTTTCCTGTTAATTTTTAAAGGCATAAATGCTCTTTTAGTCCCTACATTTTGGCTTTTTTCCATTTTAGTCCCTACATTTTAATTTTACCACTTTTAGTCCCTAAACCAATTAACACGTGTTATTTTCGTCCTTTCCGTCAGTCAACCGACGGAAATAACTGAGGTTGCAGCCGGAGGAATTAAAATATTATAAAAATGCCACATCACCCATGACACATCAGCATATAAAATTAAAAAATTAATTTATTAATTTTAACAAAATTAAAAAACATAAAAACAAAATTTAAAACATAAAAATACATCAAATTTGAATCAAACACACAAAAAACCCAGAATTGTGGTAACTTTTTCTCTCTCTCTTCATTCTCTCATCTCCTCTCCCCTCTCTCTCTCTCTCTCTCTCTCTCTCCCTCTCTCTCTCTCATGTTGCTCTCTCTTCTCTTCAAACCCATTCTCTTCAAGGCTAAAACCCATGGTCATGAACACCATCACTAGAGCCACCCATGGCCAGACCCACTGTCACAGTCCACTACAAGCCACCACCCACTCTCTTATTATTTCTCTTCCCTCTCTTCCTTCTCTCTTTCATTATAGATCAGCGGATGGTGTCGAGATTGGTGTTTGAGGTTTGGTTGTTTGAAGATCGGCATTTGGGGCGTGGAGATCGGCCTTTGACGTAGTGGAGATCGGCGTTTAAGGTTTCTATGGGGCGTGTAGATCAGCGTCAGAATGGTGGAGATCGGTGGGTTATGGAGGTTATGGGCTGTGTGGGTCATGTGGTGGAAGTTTTGGGATGTGTGGGTTATATGGTAGAGGTGGGTTGTGTGGCGGTGGTGGTGGTAGTTTCTGGGTTTGGTTGGATGGTGTCGAGATTGGTGTTTGGGGTTTGGTTGTTTGAAGATTGGCATTTGGGGTGTGGAGATCGGCCTTTGACGTAGTGGAGATCGACGTTTAGGGTTTCTATGGGGCGTGCAGATCAGCGTCGGCAAGGTGGAGATCGGCGGGTTGTGAAGGTTATGGGCTGTGTGGGTCGTGTGGTGGAAGTTTTGGGATGTGTGGGTCATATGGTAGAGGTGGGTTGTGTGGCGGTGGCGTGGTGGCAGTTTCTGGGTTTGGTTGAGTGTGTGTGTGTGTGTGTTGATTGTGTCGGTCATTGATGGTGGGATCTGGGTTTGATTGTGTTTGATTGTGTTGATCTGGGTTTGTTCTGATTGGTTTCTTGATCTGGGTTTAATCTGGGTTGGTTTGTTAACTGGGTTTATGGGTTTGATTTGCTGAGAATTCGGTGTTGATTGTGTTAGAGTTTGGGGAAGAACATGAAGAATTCGATGATCTTGATTTGTGGTTGATCTGATGGTGCTGGGTTTGATGATTTCTGAGGTGTTGAATTTGGGTTTTTTCTTCTTGTTTTCATTTATGTCCTAGTGATCTGGGTTTGAGTTCTTGGGCTGCTGGGTTTGTGTTCTTGTGATGGGTTTGAGTTTTTTGTTGCTGGGTTTGATTTGGGAAGAATATGAAGAACAAGTTGTAAAATGAAGAACAATTTGAAGAACATGAAGAACAATCTTAATTCATGTGAATTTTAGTTTTTAATTATGTTTTTATTTGTATTATTTAGTTAAAATTAATAAATTAATTTTTTAAATTTATATGCTAATGTGTCATGGGTGATGTGGCATTTTTATAATATTTTAATTCCTCCGGCTGCCACCTCAGCTATTTCCATCGGTTGACTGACGGAAAGGACGAAAATAACACGCGTTAATTGGTTTAGGGACTAAAAGTGGTAAAATTAAAATGTAGGGACTAAAATGAAAAAAAGCCAAAATGTAAAGACTAAAAGTATATTTACGCCATTTTTAAATTACTTTACCACTTATAAATTAGATTTTCAAAATAAAAATTCTATATAATATATATATATATATATAGAATAAAAAAAACTCCACAAAATAGGATTACTAACAAAAAAAAAAAAAAAAAAAAACCTCATCTTACGCGCGCGAAAGTGTTGGTGCAATTTAAATGGGTAATTAAAAAATAAGAAAGTTGCTGCAATTTTTTCATAATACACTGCACATTTGATACATTTTCCCTAAAAACTACACACTCTATATAGAAATTTAGCCGCTTGCAAATTGCAAAACGGCGCCGTGGATCGGCCTTGTTGAAATTGGCCATGTAATTGGCAAGTGGTAGTAACTAGTAACTAGTAACGCGCACATTGGCCCCCGGTCTGTATCGCTCGTGGCGCTTCCATTCGACTAATAAAACGACAAGAGACAGAAATCAGAAAGAAGAAGAAATTTGACAAACTATGGTGTGTGCTCTCTTTCCTGTAGACCCTGTCTCAGGGTAGCTTCACTTACACCTTTTCTTCTTCTTCTTCTTCTTCTTCTTCTTCTTCACCCAAACCCCATTTCTTCATTATTTATTTGGCACTCACTTATTTCATCAAAATTCGAAATTGAACAATCATTGTTACTTTTGTTTGTGGTGTAGTAATCATCTCAGAATCAAAGGATTAAAGTTTAACTACACTTTTCACACTACCAATGTGGTTGTTGTTAACTTTGATTTTTTTTTTTTTTTTTTTTTTTTTAATTTTTTTTATATGATTTATGTTTTCTAAACATTGTCTTTTGTTATATATATAGTGTAAGAGTTCCAAGTTTGTGTGCTTTTTATTTTACCTCCAATGTCAAAATTTTGGCATGTGTATTGTTGAGTTCAAGAAACGTGTTCTGAAGGGTTTTTGGGGTTTTAGCAAATTCATGGGTGGTGGACAAGGCAGACCCCGTGGTGGGAATTTTTGGCTTGAGACCAATTCAATATTTGGTTTCTGTACATATTACAGATTTGGTCTTGCATTTTAGTATGTGAAAATTGAGTATGTTTGTGTTTACTCTCTTTTGGGGTCATGCTGAAGACTGTGATTTTAGATGTTGGAAAGGAAAATTTTTATTGTCTAAGGAATTTTGGAGATTTGGAAGGCTATTCCCTTGTGTGTGTTGTGGACTATTTGGCAAGAGAAGAATGGTAGAGATTTTGGTGGAGTTGATAGGACCAATAATGTAATTAAGCAAATGATGTTGCGCGGATGACAGTATTGGGAAGCATTCCCTCGTTTTTTTTTTTTTTTAAGATCTTGTGAGCTAGATGTTGTTTTTCTTTGGGAGTAGTTCACTATACATAATTGCATATTGTGTATTTGGACTATCTCCAGTTGTGAATAAAAATTATTTTACTTGTATAATGTTATCGTTTTCTCTGATTTGTTCTATAGCTTAGAAACATAATATTTTACGTCTGTTTTTATTTTAAGGTTCAGGCTTATGTTGATTTCTAACTAGGTCTGATGTATATGGCAGGTGAAGATAAGTACTATATATTTGCAAGGGGAACTTACAAAGTAGGTCGCAAAGGTACTCTAGCATGTGCTCTTATAATTCAATTTCCTAATATCTAAATTTTTATAGTTACACATTCATTTACACTCTGAAGGCCTGCTAATGTGATTAAATTTTTTATAATTTAGACTTCTAGGTTTTCTCTTATCTCAGCATGGTACTGGACAAGGGGTGATTCTTAGACCTAGGCTATCTATCATCCCTCATGCCTTACTATTAGCCAGTGGCAGGATGCTGCTTGGTCAAATATATTTTGATGTTCTTTTTTTTTTTTTTTTGATTGGATGATTTCTTTGTTCCATAATTAGTCTCATGTCTTGGAATACCTCTAAAAAGTCATCAAAGCTAACAAGCAAAAGAATGGACACTATCAATTTGTCCCCACAAATATTTCTACTTTTGCTTGAATCCTCTATGAAAAGAATGGCACTATCAATGGTGGTTTCCAATTAGCCAATTGGTAAAGTCTCTTGTTGTTGAACTGATTACTTGGGTTCAAATCCCGCCCGCATCTAAAAGAAACTAATTGGTGTCTTGGCCTAGTGATAAAGAGCAATTATAATGGAGTGGACACTATAGGTTTCCTATTGTGTGTCTATATATATTTTTATATATATATATATATATATAAAATGTCACTATCAATGAAATGAAATTCAGGACTTAGCAAATCATTTTATGATAGGTAAAGGTAATTATTATCATCTTATTTTTGAATCAGTATATTTTTTTACTATAAACAACAGATAAGTTAGACATTTTATCAAGAGAAAGGAAAGTTTGAAATGGTGAGCTTCCTTAAAGAATTACAAACGGACATTCATATTGTCCAAAATCAGCTGTGGTTATACATGACAACCCCCAGTCATAATGTAATATTCAAACAAAGATCTCAGAAAACTATTCTTAATTACCAAGATTGATTTTTCTTAATTTTCAAAAGTCCTATGGTTTCTCTGTTCCATTTTCAAAAGCTATTTTCATAGATGCTTTCACTATCCAAATTTCCTCCAATGAAAATTTGACTTTACAATCCCTTTTAATGCTTTTAGTATGATTGAATAGTGAAATGATTGTCCATTTATTGCCCAAGGCACCTTATCTTTTATGCCCTGATACATGAATTTGGGCTAAATACAACTCAAAATAATTGTTTATCAAATCTAATTCTCAATGGTGAGTGGAACTCACACAAATTGTGCTATTGTGTACGCCAATGAGATCTAGCTCAACTAACACCTCCTTCCCCTGTAAGAGCGAGGTGGGGCAGTGAAGTTGTAGGTTCATGACCCACCAGGTGCATGTGTAATTTCCCAAACATGAAATCCAACATATCTGGAAAAGGAATCTCACCTTGTTTTTATCTCCTTCTAAACTCGGCAAATAAAGACACTAAAACTCTATCAGCACACCAAATATCATACCAAAAACACGCTCTTGTTCCATCCTTAATGTGAACTTGGAAAAGGAATCTCACCTTGCTTCGATCGCTTTATAAACTCCCAAGCCATATGTTGTACAAACTGATGTGTATTCCAACTCTCCTCATTACCATTCTTCTCTGTAAATCTCCATAACCACTTTCCCAACAAAGCACGGTTAAAACTTAAAAGTACTCAATTTCCAAATACCTTGACCTTTTGTCCATATGTACCCTCGTAATATATATATATATATATATATATATTATTCTTCTAATCTAAGGAGGTCTGTGATAGGCCAAAAACGAATTGACCCCTTGTGATAAATTAACCAATTAATTTAGCCAAGTGAATTAATTAAGTTAATTAACATGCAAACGTGTGGTAGCACAAACAAATCACCAATTAAACTAAGTATGCAGCGGAAAATAAATTGACATAGTGATTTGTTTACGAATAGGAAAACCAACACGGCAAAAACGCCACTGGGTGATTTTAAGGTCACCACTCTCGAAATTCCACTATTATCACAACAAGCAGTTACAAATAAAGGAATTCCAATACCTTATACTAATCTACAGTTGAACACTTACCCCAATATCCAATTGGACTTGTTCTGTAGTGACAATTTCTCCTTTTTATGCACGGCTCCCAGTACGTGACTAACCAATTGCGCAAATCCCAGTACGCGACTTCAATCACCAACTAGAGAAGTTTGTTGGCTGCAAAGTTCTTTAGTTCATCCCAACGATGAAGATCAAAAAGATGCTTGGTCACAAAATCCTACGGTGCACAAACACAGCAACTTCTTCACAAGAATGATGAACTAGGGCAAAACTGTGTCTTCGGTCACAAATTGCTTGAACAAACTTTGCTGAACACTTGTGCAACTTGTATACTCTTTGAAGGCCCTTAAAATAATCATTTTATATGTCTACGGTTGTGAGAAAAGAAAGCTCAAACACATAAACACGGATTGGAGTCAAAACAAAACTGAAAATCTGTTTTTTATAAACCTCGACAGATACCCTATCTGTTGAGCTGCTGTTGAGCCACGGGGCTGAACAACTCATTAAGCTCGATAGATGGCTAGCTGTCGAGCTTTAATGACAGGCACTTTTCAGCTTGAATTTTGGACAGACTTGCATGGCTTCAACACTTGATCTTGAAACAAAGTTTCTTGAAGTATTAAACACATCCTAGATCTATCCAAATACAAGTAAAGTGCATTTTGTTAAATGATTAGCCAATTACATAAAATAGTGACATATGTTCCTAACAAATGAATCACATATGTCCTAACAGTCTGGACCATGTTCAAAAAAATAGAAACCATGGTTGGGGTGGGGCTTATTGGTGTAAGCCACATAAGGCGTGCAATGACTTTGCCAATCTTTAGATTTGCCTTGTTTGTTACTTGTGTGCATGTGCGTGCATGTGAAAATTTTCTCCTAGATTATGGTTATTTTACCAGCTTTTGTATTGTGTTTAACTTCTGATTCATATTTTTCAAACTTATGGTTCCTGGTTGCAGGTTGTGATGTAATTATTAACAAAGACAAAAGAGTTTCTCGGATCCATGCAGAAATAGTTGTTGATGCACTGAATTCTTTGAATCCTCTGAATAAAAGACCTTTCAACACTTTGTCTAAAGTTAGGATTAGAGATTGCTCCAAATATGGAACATTCATTAACAAGAATCTGGGGCAAAAGGAAAAAGTTCATGAACTCTCAAATAAGGAAACAACTTTAGAAGATGGGGACCTGGTTTCTTTTGGAACTGGTAATGCAACCTACAGGTAAGTAAAATGTTTTTGCTGCATTTAGCTGCTGCATGTGTGACATTTGCTGACAGCATCAAGAGATGTTCAGTTCTTGAGATTATATATATATATATAACACATCCTTGAGGATTACATGATCACATTTATTATTTTTAAATGTTAACATCCTTGTGAATTGCGTGATCATGTCCATCTCTTTGTTGATTAGATCATGTCTACCCGGGGAAAAAAAATACAGCATTTAAAATTGGTGCTATTACATAAAACTTTACACTATCATGTTCTACTTGTTCCTTTGAGATTTCACTCTATACAGGTTTTGTTTTGTTCCTCTCATATTTTTGTCTGCTCAGAGTCCTCCCAAGTGAATCAAACCCTTCAAGACAAAATTTCAGCAATTGGTTAGTGAGAGGTGCCTTTTTTTGCTATCAAGAGATATGTACTTGCTTTTATCTTGGAAATATTGCTTATTATATTTTCATCAATAATACGTGTCTTGCTTTTCGTTCAAATAAGGTCTTCTTAATATAATAATATGAGTTCTATCAACAGTGCAAAAAAGTAAGAGACACTATCACGGAATCAAATGCTTCCTTGTTTATAGATTTACTTTTATCCATTGAATGAGTTGAATCAAATAGCGTATGGCCTCACCTTCCCCTTTTTGAGTACAACTATCACCTTGTTTTGTAAGGATTAAGGGGAAGTAATTGGTCCTACATATGTAACTAATCATGGTTAGAGATATAATAATAAACATGAAATTAAGATTCTTGAGATGCTTGGTAGCTGTACTTTTAGTGCTTAATGCTGGTGTATCTTTTGTATGCATCCTTTGTCCACGGGTTGAGCTTGTGCCTCTGTAGTGAGTTGAATATTTTCAAAGTGTTAGTTTACCAATTGCAAATGCTTTAGATTATGCATGTTTATGACACACAATTAGAAAAGAGTAAAAAAAGAGAGAAATCTAGATCATAAATTATTTGAATTTATGAAATTTTAGGTTGTAACTTCTGAAGGGGTTTAATATATATACCTCCACTATGCTCAAGAAATTCTGTTACTCATCAAAGTAAAGAGAAGACCAAACAATAACTACGAGTTTCACTGCATGATCAAATGCCTGTCTCCATGTGGTCCAAATGCTGCTGGTAAAGGGACCCTAAATGTGATACCCAGTTATCCTACATTTCAAGTAATTGTACATCACTCTGGCTGGCTATCTTACATCTCTAAATTGTACAGCTGCTTGAATATTTGTTCACTATTATGATTATTTTGGTTCATTATGAAAATTGAAATATTATTGGACATGACACAATTTATTTGGATTGCATCTGAATAGTAATCTTAATATTTTGGCGGTTATTAATAAGCTTATTATTATTTGGGAGCTTTCAGACCTAAGGCATTTTGTTATACTTGTCTCCCCCCCCCCCCCCCCGCGGGAAAAAAAAGAAGAAAAAGTTTCAGTAAAATTGGGTTCTAGAAGAAGAAGAAGATGAAAGAAAGAAGAAGAGAAATTCAATGTAATAACCTGGTTATCCTACATTTCTAATAACAATATTTAACAAATTTTCAGAAATTTTCCCATTTAGAAATGTAGGATAGCTGGGGTATCACACTACAAAAATCTCTAAAGGCTTTATGGTGGTATCATCTTTATAATCTTTTCGCCCAAATATATCTGGAAACATGGTATGGTTTTGCTCAAGGCAACATCTGACTCTTGTCAAAAAATTCTTGCTCCTGCTTTCAATGTGACTTTTGACAATATTCTACAAGCGATGTATAATAAATACTCTGCTTTCCTTATAGGAGCTCATATTGCTCACAGTCTGGTTCAAAAGTGCACACATGTGCTTGTTGATCAACTCAGGCCAGTGAAAGAAGATGTGCTTGATGCCATTGTATAAAAAAAAAACCTATTGTTCTTAGTAGTTGGGTTGAGGTAAACTAACATTAAACATCTTGAATTACTTCTGTGGGATATAACTGTGTTGTTAACTTATAACTGAGAGCATACTTATCAAATAATTTCTTTCAAGAGTACAGTTTTGTATGCTATTTTGATAACATGGTCATTTTGTTGCACATTCATTTTAACTTATCCAAAAAAAGGCAGTTGCATGCACATCTTACGTTTTAAGAATACCTTGTGGGCATGGAATAAGATAATTAATACATGCTTAAAACAAGAAATTTTAAGTGCAGCTTTTAGTACATGCATTTTTTTTTATTAGTAAAAAAGTTTCTTTGATTAAAAGAACATCAAGTATACAGGGAGTATACTAGGTATACTAGAAATATCGTCTTCTGGAGGGCTGTGCCACACTTTGTTATGTGGTGCATTTGGCAAGAACGGAATGCGAGATGCTTTGAGGTAAGTGAACGGTCTATACATGAGATTAAATCCCTCCTTCATTCTTTGCTGGATTGGAGTACTACTTTCTATTCTCTCCCCTGTTCTTCTCATTTAGAATTTATTTATTTCTGTAATTTGAGAGGTTGATGTACTGCTACTCAAGTACACCTCCGGTGTACCTAGGTATTCTCTCTCGCTTTTTTTTATCAATACATTTTCATTATCAAAAAAAAAAAAAAAAGGAGTTAAGCTTTTATAGTTCAATGATCCCTAAAATCTAAGAACTTAGAGAAAGGACATGTCCCTGAAGCCAGTAACCATTCAAACAACGTTCTAAAAAGTTGCATCTTCAAGTCGGAACTAGTCTGTTCACACCTAAAGTTCTAGCATTTCTTTCACACCACGGACACCATTACCATATCAAACAATGTGGAACGGCCTTCCATATTGCACTGTTTCTATGTCTCCCAAATCGGTTCTTCCAACAAGATAGTAATTCTATAACCCCCTTAGGCATGACCGATTGAACCCCAAAGAGAGCAAAAAGCATATCCCATAGATCTCTAGCAACAAGACAATTCGCAAGCAAATGTTTCATTGTCTCCCTGTCCTCCTTGCACATACAACACCAGCTAACCGCATTTATATTTGCCTTCTGCAAGTTCTCAGCAGTTAAGATCCTCCCCAAAGATGCAGTCCAAATAAAGAAAGCCACTCTAGTTAGAAATTTTAGCTTCCAAATACCTTTCTGAGGAAATTGCTACTCCAGTAGGGACAAAGGCTTTATAATAAGAACTCACCTTGAATCCCCTCTTATCAGAAAACGTCCACCATATCTTATCTTCCCCATTACTTCGCACTGTTACTTAATAGAGTGCTTCCAAGAAAGTCAAAGTGGACTCCAACTCACAGTCCTATATCCTCACAAAATTCATTGCCCAATGAACTGAGTCATTGTGAATTTGCATATAATCTGCCATTGAAGCATCCTTATCCTTTGCTATACAAAATAGCTTAGGGAAAGAATCCTTTAAGCTTTAAGGGAGTTTCACGACACCATACATCACTCCAAAAACTAACTCTAGTACCATCTCCCACTTCAAAAAAATAAACCTTGAAAACATTTTTCTCTTTTGATTGGTAGTTAGAGCATTTGCAGCAGTGTAGCTATATTGCTATAATGCTAAATTTTAGCTCCACAAACATTAAAATGATGCTCCAGCAATGAAGCTATATCCATTTTTTTTAGCTCCACATGAACAGTGCACATCTATAGATAGATGTGCACTGTTCATGAGAGCTAAAAAAATAATATTATTTTATTAAATTTCTCTCTCCTCTTTCATTTAAAAAATATTTTCTCTTTCTTCCTTTTTTCTCTCTCCGGCTTCTCTTCTTTCTTCCTTTTTCCTTCTCATTTTTTTTTTCTCTCCCTCATCTCCTCTCTGCTTCGCCGGCGGTGGTGCTCATAAAATCCATATTAAACCCACTGAATTAGACATCCATCCACCAGAAAAACACCGGATCGGACCACTGCCACCGAAGCAAAGCCGATCCACCAAACCCACATCACAAAACACCACAAGACACAAAACACAAACCCACAGAGATAGATTAAAGAGAAATATTGAAGCAATGTCGGTCCAAACCTATGGCACAACCCACAAACCCGCGCCGGCGAGGAAGGCGAGAGCCTCTGGTGGTTTGTTAATCGAGTTGTGGTGGTGGGTTGCCGATTGGTTGACGTATTGATGCTGTGCCCGATGAACTCGTACCTGGAGCAAAAGCTCCAGAGGCGCTACAATGTCCTCATGCTCTGGACGGCCCTGGAGAAGTCATAGTTCATCAAGGCCACCATCCAAGCCATCGTCAGAAACGGAAGCAACGGCGCCGACGCCGCTGGTGGTTTGTTGATCGAGTTGTGGTGGTGGGTTGCCGATTGGTTTGCAATTTTGGGTTGTTGGGTTTTTTCTTGATGGGTTTGGTAATAGTGGTGGGGGTTTAGGTTGTGATCACTTTGTTGGCATCTTGGTTCAGAGAAAGAGAAAGACACAGAGAGGAAGAGAGAGTAAAAAATAATAAAGAAAAAATAAAGAAGGGATATTTAATTGAAGTGGTAAATTTTCTCAAAAAAAAAAAAAAATTGAAGTGGTAAAAAAATATCATTGTAGTGGTGGGGGCGGCGATGGTGGAAGAGTCAGTGGCGGTGGTAGTGGCAGTAGTAGCGGTTGCGGTGGTTGTAATTGTTGTTTATTGTAATGGATATATTATTTTATTGTAGTAGATATATTATTTTATTGTGATGTTTATATTATTTATTGTGTTGAAAGTTAAAATAGATTCACTACTGCAGTATATGTGTAGGTAAAATAGATAAAGTAACTTTTGCTAGAGCTAAATAGCTAAATATTTAGCTCCCACTTTATTATTTAGCTAAATATTTACATGCACACCCACTTTATTATTTTGGTCAACACTCACCATACCCACAACAGGGGTGGCCTGGTTGCTTGTGGGCGTAGTTTCCTTCTTTTTGTATATACTAGCCCACTGACCATTTGACCCATATACCAACTTAATATTTGGGTTAAAATGCAAATTGCACTCTTTAAGTTTGATTAAAATTCATTTCAGGCCTTTAACATTACTTTAGTTCAATTGAGCCCTCTAAGTTTCAAATTTATTCAATTCAGGTATTCCATCCAATTTCGTTAAAAAATTGCCTTTAAAAAAATAATTTTCTCACGTGAAAAAAATCTTTAAAATTAATAAAAATACTCTATAGATTTTTTATGTGAATTATTTTTTTCAAAAAATCATTTTTCCTTAGTTAATTGCATACTTAACAGCAAATTTTTAACGGAATTGGATGAAATGCTTGAATTGAATAAATTTGAAATTGAGAGGACTCAATTGAACTAAAGTAAAGTTAGAGGTTTGAAACTAATTTCAATCAAACTTAGAGAGAGCAATTTGCATTTTAGCCTAATATTTAAATTCAAATCCAGCTCTTCAAATCATAGCCAGGAAGCATGCTCCTTCCAGATTGGAGGTGAGTGGGACTCATTGCCCTTCTTTGGTTGATTTTCTTCTTGCCAGTGAGAGATTTGTTGCTATTGGGTATGTCCAGTTTGAGTTTCTTGTAGGATTGGATGGCAATTCTCAGTGCCCTTCTCCCTTGAAAAGGGCACCCTTTTCACTACTCAGAAAGTGTAAAATTTCACTCAACTTGACGTTGTAGCAACTGTACATGGTTGATAATTTCATCCAGAACCAATATCAAAAAGAAATGTTACGAGGCATCTTAGGCCCCCATATGCTTCTCCACAGGAATTCCTTTAACAACAAAGTACAGATCCTATTCAGAATAGGTTGTTTTGTCAGTCCAACCTAATTGCAACATTTCTTCTTCATCGTCCATAGACATGAACCGGCCTCCTCATTTATTCCATGGTTGTGGGGCGGATGAAGTTCTAAGTTGATAGGTGTCCTCATGCTTGTGGTCTTTGGAGGAGCATCTGGATGTGTTGGGAAGGTTTTAGTAAATACATTCAGTTTAAGGCTAGTTTGGGAAATCAAGTGCAATTTTGGCATGATTGTTGGTGTGGTGACCAAACTCTTAGAGAGGATTTCCTGATCTTATTTGAGATTGCTATTGATCGAGAGGCTTCAGTGGAGTTTAACCTGGTGAGGCAGCAGGGTGGGGAAAGGAGTTGGAATATGAGGTTCCACCATGATTTGAATGATTGGGAAATGGAATCAGTGGTGGCCTTCCTTCATGTAGTCTCACATTCCTCTTATTGAGGGTGGGGACCAAGTGAGGTGGAAGTTGAAGAAGATTGGGGTGTTTGACATTTGGTCTTTTTATAGTGTGTTGAGAGGGCATTCAATTGTCACCTTCCCTTGGAAAGGGATTTGGGGGGTCAAGGCCTCTTGGCAGGTTTCCTTTTTTTGTTTGAACGGCGGCGTAGGGGAATATACTCATTGGAGATAACTTGAGGAGGAGAGGTTATTCCCTTGTGGATCAGCATTGCATGTGCTGGTGTTATGGGGAATCAATGGACCATCTTTTGATCCACTGTAAGTGGGCCTATAATTGGCACAGCTTTGTTTTTAGATCATTTAGGGTTGCTTGGGTTCTTCCTGAGAGAGTACTCAATCTTTTGATGGGATGGTGGAACTGGTTGGGGAAACAATCATCTAACATTTGGAATTTGGCACCTTTGTGTTTGATGTGGTGTATTTGGAGGGAACGGAAAAATTGTAGGTTTGAGGATGTCGAAAGCTCGAGGCTTCAGCTTTTTACCTTTTTTGTAGGCACCTTATTTGATTGGTCTTAGGCTTAGGAACTCATATCTAGTGATTCCCTCCTGATGTTTGTAGGTTCCCTTTTAGCTTGTACATAGTTTTGTGTTTTTTTTGTACTTTAATGACATTTTTGTGCCCTTTTTGCACGAAGTAGTCTTTTTTGTGGCTCTTGTAAACTCCATGTGTATTTGGGCTTCACCCTTTTTCCTTCAATAAAATTGTTATTACTAGCTGATTTATATGACAATGAATTCAGGCTTTTTAATCATTACATACATATAGAATGTATTTAATATTTAAATCTGGAACCCTAAGTAATTTTCTTAAGGGCCATTGCTACTTAAGCCATGTGTGGGGGAACTCGCATGTGTGGTTCTTGGAGGGTGGCCGGATGTGGAGATGGGAGAAGCTAGTAGGAGCTATCCTATTCCAATAGCATATTTTTGGAACTCATGTCTAGAACCCACTAGCATGCTATCTTTTCTGTGTTTGCTAGCTCGAGGTTCATTTGAAACCCTGCACCTAAAGCTAAAGGCTAAAGCTGCCCATGTTCACAAATTAAACAATAAAATATTTTGATGTATTACTATTATCACATTCTGAAATTTCTTTTTACGTCAAAAAAAAAATATGAAATATCTTCCCATAGAGCATTCACAATTTTTTTTTTTTTTAAGGAAACAATAATACTTATTAGAACACACAAACATGAAAGTAATATATAGAGTTTTTTAAACAGACTTATAATATATTACATAATCAGAGTATTACTACAAAAGTGACTAACCTTTCTAGTAGTAACTTAGGGTTATAAGGACTAAAACTCTAGTACATACCATCAATGAAGAGCGTTCACATTTGAGGATGTAAAAAAAATCATATTTTACATCTCAAACACTAATTTGTCTATTTTATTTTTATCAACCCAATAAAATAATATAAACTACAGAATTAAATAATAAATAAATAAACTGTTTCTCTCCTCTTTCATCTCTCTTTCCTCTATTCCTTTTTTTCTAATTGTTTCTCTCTCCAATAATATATATATAAATATATATATATTTATATATATGTTATATACTATTTAACACTATATATAAGCAAGAGAATAAAATATGAGGATGATATTATGTTTAGATTGCTTCTTGTCTAGTGGTCATCCACCACAAGATATCATTTTTGAACTGATATACATGTATCTCTCTTTCACTCTCATAAATAGTCTTCACCAAAAGGGAATAGTGTTAAATAGTATATAACATATATATATATATATATATATTTTTTTTTTTTACAACCCATAAACAGTAGGTTGTATATACGAGAACTCACTATTTTTTACAACCCAATACTATGCATTAGCCAAAAAAAAAAAAAAAGTATCATACACACTCACTTTGTTGGGAAATTATTGTGTACTCCCGGAATATCGTAAATGCGTACTCCCTCCTCTCACATGAATGGTGGGTCTCACTAATTAAATTCATGGTGGAACTCACAATTTATGAGAGAGGGGAGAGTATGCATTTATGGTACTCCGGGAGTACCTAATAATTTTCTCACTTTGTCTCTACTGCAATGAACCAGGCAAACCGAAGCAACACGTATCTTTGGGCCACCCTCCGACCATGTTTCACACCTCTTTACATCGCCTTCTTGCTGCACCATGTGACCAGCACCGTCGGCAGCGACGACTCTCCATCTCCTTACATACCAAATGACAAAATTAACCTTGACTGTGGCTCCTATGGCCATTCGACCGCATTAGATGGTTGGACCTGGATTGGAGACTAGAATTCTATATTCTTCCCAGTTGAACATCTTCAAAACAATGCATCTCTAACTATAAGCGCTATGCAGCAATCCTCCTCTGCTACCCAACTACCCTATACAACAGCACGCTTATCTCTCTCCCCATTCAGTTAAATATTCTCATCAGTCACTGCAAGCCAAAAATTCGTTCGACCATACTTCTACCCAGCTACTTACGGCACCTTTGATCGCTCTAAAGCCCGATTTTCTGTCAAAGCTGGACATTTTACTCTTCTTCGCAATTTTAATGCTTCGCTTACAGCAGACGCTGATGATGATTCCGGTGACACCATATTTAGAGAATTCTGTGTCAACATCGAGGAAGGTCAAAGGCTGAACTTAACCTTAACTCCAAGCGATTCCAATTCATTTGCTTTTGTCAACGGAATTGAAATCTTGCCGATGCCTAGTAATCTCTATTACACTCCGTCTGATGATCAAGGGCTCCCTTTTACCGGCCAAGAGCAGCTGTACCTAGTCATTAATGGAATTGCTCTCGAGATGCTATACAGAATAAATGTTGGAGGGAGAGCCATCTCACCCACTAAAGATACAGGAATGTTTCGTAGCTGGAATTCAGACTACAAGTACTTGACAGAAGATTTAACATCTGTTCTACCAGTTAACACCACTATTGAACTAAAATTCAGCAAAACACCTCCGTACACTGCACCGGAAGAAATCTATAGAACTACCCGCACTCTGGGGACTAACTGATCCTTGAATAAGTTATACAATCTCACTTGGCAACTTCCCGTGGATACTCAGTTTGATTACCTTGTTAGGTTACACTTCTGCGAGTTTCAACCAAAGTTTAAAGCGAGTGGCGACCGAGAATTCCTCATATTCATTACAAATCAAACCGCTGAGAGGTTAGCCGACGTGATAAGATGGAGCGGTCGGAGTGGGGTTCCCCTATATAGGGACTACGCTGTGTCGATGTTTGGCATGGAAAGCCAGAAAAGAGTGAACCTCTCTATCGCCATAGCTGCAAATCCACTTGACTAGGAAACTAAATACAGTGATGCAATCTTGAACGGTATCGAAATCTTCAAAGTCAACGACACCAATGGAAATTTCGCCGAACACAACCCCAACACACTTCTGCTGACCCTTCCAACGGCAACAAAGTCAAATAACAATAGAATAAAAATAATGGCCATCGTCGGTGGCAGAATTTCCGGCATTATTGTTCTGTTGATTCTCGGATTCTTGATTCTCTGGCAAGCCAAGACTACTTGGCGTTGGTGGGGTCCATTTTCTTTACACACTTCCAAGCAGGGACGGATCCAGGATTTCAAGCTAGGGGGGCCGGAGATAAGCGGAAAAAAAAATTTCAAATACGCATCCTTATAGTATTAATAAACTATCAACCAAGACAAATACCCAAAAATCATTATTTCTTAATATATTAAGATACAATCATCTACCAACAAAAACAAAAGATATGAAAGTATGAAACACTATTGTTTCTTAATACAATCATCTATGAAAAGGGAACTCGACGCTCTTTCAAATCTTCAAAATCATCTACGATTGAATCCAAACTAAATGTCAAAGCTATATCCTTTTCAATGTATAACATCAAAGAGTCCATCAAAAAATCATTTTTCATTTTGTTTCGAAAGTTAGTTTTGACAACTTTCATAGCTGAAAATGCTCACTTTGTAGTAGCAATAGAAACTGGAAGAGTAAGCACAAGTCTCACCATTCTATAAACAAGTTTGTAGTGTTCTGAATTTCCAGTTCTCACTAACCATTGACACAATTCAGATAAACTTTTCAATTTTTTGAACTATGGATCCTGGACTACATTATGCTCAAAATGATAAAGCTCATTCTCCAACACTTGTTTGTCATAATCTGTGAAATCTTGTGGATAGAAATTTTTTACCAACAAACAAAGATCACTATTTCTGAAAGATTTTAATGTCTCTCGAGGTTCTAAAGCTGAGCTAAGCCTAAGTAACTCCATTGCATCTTCATTAAACCGATAATTTAGTTCTTGTAGTTGAGAATCTATTGTAGTATAAAAAATATTTACTCGATAATGATGCTCAATTGTAACATTATCTTGCTGATTACGAGCTCGACCTCACCTCACAACATAACAAGCATTCATATCTAGGACATCAATGCAATGCTTCTCACAAAATGATATCACAGTGGTGAGTAAGCCATCACATCCATCATCTCTTAATTTTTGGATAAGTGCTTTAGTAGATGAAACTAAATGCATGGCATTTAAAATGTCTTGAGATTGGCTTTGCAAAGCTTGACAAAGTTTATCAGTGATCTCCGTAGTTTCCTTCTCAAGATGCAAGGTGAAGACAAATTCAAATGAAGTTAAACCATCATGAGCTGACTCTGCTTCTGCCCGATGTTCTCCATCAATTGCATCATCAATTATATTTTGTAAAACTTCAACAATTGAAGTAAACATCCCTAATAAGCTAGAAACTGATCTAAAATGTGAACTCCAACGTGTTTCTACAGGTCGTTGTAAAGTGTCAATTTGATTAAGTCCACTTCTAGTCTCAAGCTCTTCAAGATCAATCAAACGTGTTATTTCATTAGCATTGGCAACTTTCAATTGCTCATTGCGCTTGCATGAAGCATTAACAATTTTGATCAAAAAAAGCAATTTAAGAAAAAAGTGACTAATGGGGACAACTTGTTTTGATGCTTTTATTAATACCAATTGTAAGCGATGTGCAAAACAATGGATGTAGTAAGTATATGGGCAATCATTCAAAATCAAAGCTTGTAATCCATTCCACATACCTCGCATGTTGCTTGCTCCATCATATCCTTGCCCTCGAATATTTTGTATATCTAAGCAATGTTGAAATAAAAAAGAATATATCCCCTTCTTTAGAGTCAAAGTCGCAGTGTCAACAACATGAATAAGCCCAAAAAAACGTTCTTTCACAAAGTCTTCTGTATCAACATATCTAAAAACCACAGCCATTTGCTCTTTCATGGACTCATCACGAGCTTCATCAACCATTATGCAAAACTTTGCATCACCAATTTCTTCCCGAATGGCCTTCTTCACTTTGGCTGAGAAAACATGTAGAATTTCCCTTTGAATCCTAGGTGATGTGTAGGTTGCATTTTTGGGAGCTTTTTCTATTATTTCAACAACCTTCTCATTCCAAAAAGTCACAATACCCAATTATTCAAAAAAGTTCCCACGATTTAATGAACTAAAACTTTCATCTCGACCTCTAAAAGCTATAGCTTGAAATGCAAGATATCGGACAATAAAAATTGAGGCCTTCAGTTGCAACCGATTATTTGCAATTTGCTCAGTAGTGAAATGATCAACTACCCTTTGTAAATGCTGCCATTGGTTCATCAAATCCTTACACATTTGCTCGGCAACTCTATGAGCTGAGTTAGGATCTTTTCCTATATGACCTTGAAAATAACAATCTTTGCCCCCAACCTTTTTCCAATTTCTAAATCCACCAACAATGAATGTATTTTGTCCCACAACCCCATTTGGATTATGAAAGACAAAGCAGGGTAGACAATAAGCCGCATTGTTGTAGGAGAATATTCAAGCCATATTGAATTATTTCCAAACCAAGAAGCTTAAAAGCTACGATTGTGCTTTCCACTTTTTTTGTATGTCTCTAGAGGAGGCTGGTGCGGACCTTTTTTAATGTAAGCCCATCGAATTTCATCACGTTGATTAACATGATATTCCCATATTTGTTTGCGTGTTCCGGGATCATAATCCAAAGAATCAATATCAACTCTTTGAAATTGTGTTTGAGAGATTGGAACATTGACATTTTCCGAAATTGGAAAATGCATATTTTCTAGAATTGAAACATCCACATTTTCTAGAATTGGAATAGCAACATTAGTTGTTGACAATCCCACGTTGACTTCGGAAGAAGTTAAACCTTTTCTTTTGAAAAAATCAAGCATTATAGTTGATTTTTTCATGATCTACAAATAAAATAAGAATCATATAAGAATCACTGTTATTTTCTTAAATTTGTGTGACAATTTTCTATATTATATGATTTGTTTTTTTCTTTTTGTCTTTGGTCTGCCTTTATTTATGTCTTTGTGTTTGGTCTGCCTAGACTGCCTTTATTTATGTCTTTGTGTTGTCTCCATCTTTCTGACCCACTAACCCAATGAATCCCACTACCGACACTATCACACTACTAACAAAAACTTTTCTTAAATTTACCTCTTTTTTTTTTTCTGTCACTTGTCCATTGCCCAACTCCACTTGTCCCTATTATGCCCAACTACCAGTCAACAAAGAAAAAAACTAATCTCTACAAACTCTACTCTCTCTCTCTATCTCTCTTATCTATATAATACAAGAGAGAGAGTCACAAACATAGAGTGACAAAGTCACAAAGCCAAAAAGCCCAAAAAAAAAAAAAAAAGACACCACAGGCTGCACAGATTCAATTCACAATCACCAACATCAGTTCAGTTCATCACTCATCAGTAAAAACACAAACATGAAACACCATAAGTCCACAAGGCACAAGCACAGTTTCTATGAATCTTAGATTCTCAGATCACAAACATTTTATTAAGTTTTGAAGGAAAAGATAAGAGTAAATACCTATGAACTGTGAAGGCTAGAGCAACGAAGCTGGGCTGGGCAGATCGAGCAACCGGCGGCGGCGGCAAGTGGGTCTCGGCGTCTCGCGTGGGCGGCTGCAAGTGGGTCTCGCATGGGTCTCGCCGGCATAGGTACTGGGTAGCAACTAGCAAGATCAAGATGGGTCTCGTCACGCAAGCGTCACAATGTCATGGTGACACGGATTCAATTCACAATCACCAACATCAGTTCAGTTCATCACTTATCAGTAAAAACACAAACATGAAACACCACAAGTCCACAAGGCACAAGCACAGTTTCTATGAATCTCAGATTCTCAAATCACAAACATTTTATTAAGTTTTGAAGGAAAAGATAAGAGTAAATACCTGTGAACTGTGAAGGCTGGAGCAACGAAGCTGGGTTGGGCAAATCGAGCAACCGGCGGCAACGGCAAGTGGGTCTCGGCGTCTCGCGTGGGCGGCGACAAGTGGGTCTCACGTGGGTCTCGCCGGCATGGGTACTGGGTAGCAACTAGCAAGATCATGATGGGTCTCGTCTCGCAAGCGTCACGGCGACACGGTGTGCGCGTGGGCGGCAGCGTCACAGCGTGGGTGAGTGGGTCTCTACTCTCTATTTCTCTGTCTCGCCTCTCTATCTCTCTGTCTTGCCTCTTACTTTCCTTTCTTTTTTTTTTCTTTTTTTTCCTTCATTTTTTACTTTCTCCGTTTGGTTTTATAGACTGCTGAGAGCTGAGTTTTTTTTTTTTTTTTTTTAGACTTACATGGGTCATGGGCTCCTGGGCTGGCCAGATGATGGGCTAGGAGTTCATGATTTTTGGGAGGGGGGCCGGAGCTAAAAACTAAGGGGGAGCCCTTTTTTTTTTTTTTTTTTGAAAAGTTTTACTTGCTAAAAAAAATTTTTTTGGGCCCGGGGGCCCGGTCCCGCTTAGGCCCTGGGTCCGTCCCTGCTTCCAATTCAACAAAGACTCACGGATCAACGCTACCGTATTTGTGCCGTTACTTCTCATTGGCTGAGATTAAAGCAGCGACCAAAAACTTTGACCAAAAGATTGAAAATGTGATACACGGAACACCACAAACACAAGAAAAAATCTAGTTCGACTGTGACTATCTGAACACACACAAACCTACTATACTATGGCATCAAATCCGTCAAGCTCAATACCTTTCGTCTTATCAGTAATTCTGATTCTAGTGGTTGGTACTAATGCTGGTGCAATCACAATCTACTGGGGTCAGAATGGAAATGAGGGTACCTTGGCACAAACTTGTGCCACAGATAAGTATTCCTTTGTCAACATAGCTTTTCTTCCAACCTTTGGCAACGTTTCAAAACCCCAAATCAACCTTGCCACCCATTGTGATCCAACAACTAATGGGTGCACCAGGTTTAGCTCTGAGATACAATCATGTCAGTCAAGAGGAATTAAGGTGATGTTATCCATTGGAGGAGGTGCAGTGAACTATTCTCTTTCTTCAACTGACGATGCTAGACAAGTAGCGACCTATCTTTGGAATAACTTCTTAGGAGGACAATCCTCATCTCGCCCTCTTGGAGCAGCTGTTTTGGATGGAATTGACTTTGTTATTGCTGGAGGAACAACCCAACATTGGGATGAGCTTGCAAGGTTTCTCTCTCAATACAGCAAACAAGGAAAGAAAGTGTACTTAACCGCAGCTCCTCAGTGCCCATTTCCTGATGCTTATATGGGAGTTGCCCTTAAGACAGGTCTATTTGATTATGTATGGGTACAGTTCTATGATAACCCTCCATGCCAGTACAGCTCAGGTGATCTAGTAAAGTATTGGAACCAATGGACTACCTCTATTCCTGCCACCAGATTTTTCTTAGGACTTCCTGCTTCACCTAATGCAGCTGCGAGTGGCTTCATTCCAGCTGCTGATTTAACTTCTAAAGTCCTTCCGGCCATTAAAGTTAGTGCCAAGTATGGAGGTGTGATGCTGTGGTCGAAATACTATGATGCCCAAACAGGATACAGTTCTTCTATCAAGAGCAGCGTTTTGAATGGAAATCTCGCTGGACCCAGCCCCAGCCCACTTCCGCTGACCCTTCCAACGGCAACAAAGTCAAATAACAATAGAATTAGATATTTTTTTAAAATATTTTTCATTATAGAGTAATGGATCTATCTCTTCTAAAATAAAATAAAATAAAGAGTAATGGATCTATCAAGGGATATATACATGGTTTTACTTCTACCACAATTTTGGACACTAGAGGTTTAGTCCCACCTGAGCCACATCTCTAAGGGTTGAATGAGAGTTAGTGTCCGTTTGAGAACAACTTATTTAGTTGAAACAGAAATTTTTTTGCTAAAAGTATTGTAGATAAAAGTAAAAGTTAACTGAATAGTTCAGTGAGACCCATGAATAGTACCAAAAAGTGTAGTGAGACCCATAAATAATAGCAAAAATAAATTGAAATTTTCAGCTTGTCCCAAATAGACACTTAATGCGTTTATAACTGACTTTAGATTTTGGCTTAGCAGTTTTTTTCCCCCCTTAAATGTATAAAAGTTTAGCTTAGCCGTTCACACTAGAAAGAATAAAATATACAATCCTACTTTGTGCCTCAAATGCACATTTTTCAAACTTTGTGCACTGCATTTGATGTTGTTATCCATCCCCTAATATCATTATTCAATCCTACTTTTTGCATCTTTTTTTTTTTTTTTGGTTAAAAGGCCATTCATATTAAACCAACAAAAGAAGACTACACAGATACAGCTGCCAGACTAGCAGCAACTAGTCTAGCATAATACAAACTATTATTATCCTTAGCAACTAAAGTTTCCAGATCAGCAGTAAAAGGAAACTCAAAAACAACAAAATCTTCCTTCATAACACTACCCCATTTTGCCAACCAATCCGCACACTTGTTGGCTTCTCTAAACACATAGGATACCCTTACTTGAGGAAGCTTGCCCAGAAGATACCTGCAATCAGAAAGTAGAGGAGCATAGGCAGAATTAGGATTTTTATTAGAATTAAGCAGCCCCACAATCACCTTAGCATCTAATTCCACTTCCAGCTGCCTAATTCCCATATGGTCTGCTAATTTCAACCCATCTCTTAGAGCCCACAGCTCAGCAATAATACTTGAGGTGAACCCGATTGATCTTGCATATCCCCTAACCCAAGCACCTTGACTGTTTCTAATGATTCCTCCACCTCCTGCCTTACCTGGATTACCAAAAGATGCACCATCCGAATTAAGCTTAAACCAACCCTCCCTTGGTTTAGTCCATGCCACTGGTATAGCAAACTTAGCAGTGGCTGTTTTAGCTTTACTCACGCAAAAATGGTATTCTCTAGTTTGATTAATACACACAATGGGCAGCCTCGGCTTGGGAATAGAGTTTTCAAAAACAATCTTGTTCCTATTTTTCCAAAGAGCCCAAATGGTGAATAAGAACATTGAACTCCATGGCATATCAGATTTATGGTTAACAAGACTCACACTATTTGATTGTAGCCACTCTTCCAAACTTCCCGAGAAGGTATGTACAAGTGCTGGTGGAACTTCAACACAACTCCAATATTTGCGAGCTAGTTCACTGTCACGGAGAAGATGAGCAATGGTCTCATCATGCCTTTTACAAACAGGGCACTTGCCATCACAATTTATCCCTCTTGCTGCCAAAACACTCTTAACAGGAACACTAGTATGTAAACACAACCAAAGAAACATGATGATTTTAGGCAAAATGTCAAGCTTCCATATCCACTGCCCCTTGAATGAAGTTTCTGAAGAATCATGCCCATAATGCCTCCTTCTCTTGATACATTCTCCAATTCAGTTTAGCAAGCAAAGCTATGTTCTTAGCTTTGGCTGCTTGAATTCCGAGACCTCCATCCTCCTTAGGCCTCACAATCTTACTCCAGCCAACAAGATGCAACTTCCTCTTCTCACTCGTGGATCCCCAAAGGAAATCCCTATTCACTTTATCAAGTTTATCACAAATATGAGAAGGGAGAGCCACCCCTTGCATAATGTGATTAGGAATGGCTGACATAACAGATTTGATTAGTACAGCCCTACTTGTGAAGGATAAAAATTTCACTTTCCAACCCGAGAGTTTATGCATGACTTTGTCCACCACAAAATTATATTGTCTACTATTTGCCCCTCTATGTCTCAAAGGAAACCCCAAGTATTTACCAATGCTTCGGGTTTCTTGAATGCCCAACAAATCACAAGCTTCTGCCCTCTCTTCTTCTTTGACATTAGGTGAAAAATATATTCGAGATTTATCCAAACTAATCTTTTGCCCTCACTCTAAGCAAAATTTAGATAGGACTTCTGAGATAGCACCACAAGCATCATTTCCCACTTTACTGAACAATATAATATCATCCGCAAACAGAAGGTGGGAAAATCCCACATTATCCCGAGATGCTTTAAGGGGTACCCAAGCTCCGTCCACGCACTTCTGTTTAATGAGATGACTTAAATATTCCATACATAGTATGAAAATGTATGGAGACAACGGATCTCCTTGTCTTATGCCCCTAGAAGGTTCAAAGGAATCAAGCATACCTCCGTTCACCAAAATAGAAATATTAGTAGATGAGATGCAGCTCATAATAATCTGAGTCAGCTTGGGAGGGAAGTGGAATGCCTGCAGCACTTTGTGTATAAAATTCCACTCTAGCCTATCATAGGCTTTCTCTAGATCCAACTTGACTGCCATGTAACCCATTTTGCCCTTCTTGCAGTCTAAGGAGTATAAGAGCTCTTGAGCAATGAGAACATTATCCATACCCCTTCTTCCAAAAATAAAAGCGGATTGTACTAGAGAAATCAGGTCAGCAAGAAGAGGTCTAATGCGAGTGACAATAATCTTTGAAATAATTTTATACACCGAGTTGCAAAGACTAATAGGCCTGTAATTATTAAGGGTCTCAGGGCTTTGGCATTTTGGGATTAAGGTCACAAGGGTTTCATTAAGATAGCTCGGTATGATTCCATTACTAAAAACCTCCTTAATTTCCTTGCAAATCGAGTTCTTCACATCTGCCCAAAAATGTTGAAAGAAACCCGCATGAAGACCATCCGGGCCAGGGGCTTTAAAAGCTTTAAGGGACCACAAACCATCCCTTATTTCTTCAACAGAAACTTCAGTATCAACTCTAGTGCTGTCTTCCTCAGAAAGATAGCTGCAGGCAAAATCTGAAACATCTGAAGCAATTGGGGAGGAGAGGGATTCAGTGGCATACAGTTTCTGAAACCCAGCTTTAATATGATCCTTAATCTCCAAATCATCAAGGATCCAATTCCCAACAGAATCTCTAATGCATCTTATTTTATTTCTATGACGTCTTACCACAGTAGTCACATGAAAGAAAGAAGTGTTGCGATCCCCAAAATTGGCTGCATTCAATCTTGATTTGAGTGCCCAATATTCCTCTTCCTGGAGCATGATAAGCGAGTACTCTTCAATTAATTTCCTTTCCAGGTCAATTAAGAAACCATTGGGATTTTCAGCCAGAGCTTTCTGAGCACCATTCAATCTGGCCAGAACTCTTCTCTTTCTAGTAAATAAATTTCCAAACACTTCAGAATTCCATTTTTTAGCTCTAAAAGCAAAATCTGAAATAGCTGTGTGTAGCCCTCTATTTTCTGACCATGCCTGCTGCACCACTGAAGGGAATTCCGGGTGCAGTAACCACATCGTCTGAAATCGAAATGGTTTATTGAGATGGCACACATATGGTCTACATAGCTCCAAAAGGACTGGGCAATGATCCAACCAGATTCTAGGCAGATGAGTAACAATGGCATCTGAATACATAGTTCTCCAAGTTGGGTTAGCGAAACATCTATCAATCCTTTCTAAGATAAGGTCCGTGATAGGCCTACTATTCGTCCAAGTGTACTTTGGGCCGGCAAAGCCCAAATCCAGCATATTACATACATCCAAGCACTCTTTAAATTCTAAGGCCCTATTTAGATTAACATTGTTCCCGCCAAATTTGTCATCCCCACTTAGCACCTCATTGAAATCACCCAACATGAGCCAAGGGAGATTGTGCAGCTGGCTAACAATTTTTAAATTATTCCAGAGAATTTTTCTTTCTGCTATTCTCGGGCTAGCATAAATAGCTGATATAAGCCAAGATAAATTAGAATAACACACCTTAACCGTTGCATGGATTTCCTGCTCCGTGGCTGATAGCAGGATTACCTCCATGTCTTCCGTCTTCCAAAGAATCCAGAGACCTCCAGCATACTCGACTGTATCAGTAACAATGCTCCCATCAAAAGGCAGGTCTTCTATAATTTTTGCCGCCCTATCACCCCCCACCCTCGTCTCCGTTACTACCATAATTGATAGTTGATGATTGATAGCCATTTCAAATATCCTTCTTTTGAAATCTGCATTCAACGCTCCTCTACAATTCCACAGCAATATATTCATTTTCCAAACTCAAATGTTTTTGCATCTATTTTGATCATCCTACTTTGTGGATTTGATGTCGATATTCTACTTTTTGCATCTATTTTAATGATCCACTTGATGTCGTTATCCTACTTTTTGCTCCTATTTTAATCATCCCACATAGATTAAGTTCAAGCTTAACTATGTGTATATAAATACTTCAATTGGCCTGTAAGGGGAGGGCATCTAAGAGCTTATAAACACATGGTTAAACTTATACTTAATTCATGTGAGACACTAGGATCATAATATACCACCACGCTTCGCAGCCGATGTCCACAACGGCTCACTCTAGCGACATTGGCCTGATGGACATCTTGATTTGATTTCTTTGATCATTTGGCTCTCGTAGACAAAGAAAATGTCATCCAAAATAGAGTTTGTTAACAATGAAGAAGCACCTGAGGTTTTTTTTCTTTCTTTCTCCCACTCACACACACACTTCTCTGGATGAAACATGTAAGCATCTAGTGCTGGGTGCTTTTGAATTTGATATTTTAAGAAAGAGTGAGGTTGGGTTCTGAGTTTTTGACAAAAGAGCATTTTCTTTTTCTATTTGTGATTTTTTTAGTTTTACTTTCTTAAATTTTGAATTGTTGATATGCATATAAATGACTATAATTTTTTTTTATTGCGTTATTCTTTACACTTTTCAGCTTTAATTAGCTTTGGAGTATAAAAACTATCTCTTTGTTTCTTAATATTATGAATAGAAAATTAGAAATACGTACTTCAAAGGCTCTAAGAAACTATCTTTGAAACTTATTAGAGCTTTTTATGCGCTCTATAGAGCGCTTAAAAAGCTCTAATAAGTTTCAAAGGCTTTTTATGCTTTCTTGTTTTCAGTTTTATTTGCTAGCAACCGAGTTTCATGATCAATATTAATGTACTGTGCTATGCAGTTGTTATTTAATTTAAGAAAATGACACAGACCAAAGGATAAAATGCATTTGATACCCTTTAAAGTTTAGGATCTTTGTTTTTTTGTTTTTTATTTTTATTTTTTATTTATTAATAAGAATTTAGGGTCATTTCTTAACCAATCTCTTGGTTTTCAAACCTTATTTTTTACACCTTCATTTGTTACCACGATGTCAATATGTCCATAAATTAACCCCTTTGAATCAAACAATGCCCAAATCAAAGACACATTCTTCTAAGTTTACCAATTGACACTCACAAGTCACAATATGGTTTTAAATTGAACCGGCTAACTCAACTAGGAATCGATCCCTAAACCATCAGTACATACGCCAACACCAATAAAATTTGGGAATTGGATCCTTTTCCGATTCTTTGACCATTCCAATATTTACAACCATCACAGTCACTAACAAAACACTCACATGCCTAAACTCGTTTTCAAAGCCTGAATTCAAACACATGTACAAGAACCAATTTCATATTTGTTGAAGGGAAACTACAATTACTAACTATGTCCATAGGCTGCATTTTTTAAAGAAGTTTTTAAGAGCCCTTATAATTTAACAGGTATTATCTGTTTTCTTTTACAAGGAGAATGAAGGTTTGGATTCACTCTCCTTCGTTATTGGAACTATCAAATTATCAAAAAGAAATGGACAGAATTTCTCTCCAAACTCCCCTTATATCTTTTTATTAAATGTGAATTTTAACAAATCCACCATTAGATTGCATTTTATTATTATATTCTTCATGCTTGCAAAATTTCAAGAAGATTAAAGATCAATAACTATGTCATGATCAATCAAATGTTTAAATTTCAAGTTTTTATAGTCTTAAATTATATATAATATATATATATATATGTGTGTATGTTTATAAATCGAATAGTAATTTATGAACTTTGATTTGTATTTTAAAAATATAAAAAACATACAATTTAACAGTTTGACTTTTAAAACATATAATCATGTTAATTTTGTAATGAAAGTTAAAAGGAATTTTTTCCGAATTAATTTGGAAAGAAAATGTCACCAAAAAATTCAGTTAAAGTTGAGCTTGTTGCCATGTTATCCACGTGTATTCTTTTATAGTAAATTGAGACTTTGCCATTTGGGCATATTATTTTTTTATTTTTTATTTTATGGAAATTTGGGCATATTACTGACGAGGATGATGCTTTGAAAGAGATTTTGTGGGGAACTTTTGTTGATTAGTAACTGAAAATATTGTTTTTCCACTAAACTTATTTTGGTAATACGTTTTTAGATTCATTTACTGATTTAGAAAGGTTTTATTCTTTCTATCATTAGAGTCCACCTAACTTGAATGGCCAAGTTTCGGAAGCAAGTTCTTCTACTGTTGAAGTTATAGTACCCAGAAACGGACTGAATGAGGAAGTCATAAGAGCTGTGGAGGCTTCTCAAGTAAACTTAGATGCAAATACACTACAATTGGTTATCTGCCCAGCTCCCATTGATGCTGTGAATCAAGAACAATTGGTACTGCATACTGACATAGTAGGTACAGGGTACAGGAGATGCGGCACAAGCACAACCAAGGATTCGTTCTCTTAACTGGTTTTTACTTTCGGTAGTGTTCAATGTTGCTTTCTTGGCTTGTTTGATTCTCCTACTGGACAAGAAAGTTTTCAACAATATTGCACCTGCATTCATGGCCTATAAGAAGAAATTGGCTTTCTTTCAATTTGGCTTCATCATTACAGGAAGTGCAATATGCTATTTGTTGTCTGCAATCTTGATATCTGTCCTAAACAAAGCAACGGGGCGGTGGGTAGGTTTCTTGGTCAATGCGGCATATGTGCTTGCTCATGAAGCTGTGTCATAGGACAAAGGATATAATTTTGGCACCCTTGGTGTTTAGTTTCCATGGTTGTTCCTTTATCTGTTTCATGAAATTTATGACTCCACAAGATAATAAGATACAGTTGATTAAGGTGTGCACTATGGAGTTTGCTCGCTCTGCACTACGCTTCTCTTTTCATAGTAAATGGATGAGCGCTGGCTTCTTCCTTTTCACAGCTTTTATTGGATTCCTTGCCATGGTGAGTGGTTTCAATTCTATCCCTCTTTTTCTTCTTTTTATTTATGTTGCGTGGCTTATGGTTTTGTTTATTCTTTTATTCTTTTTCTTTTTTTACTTCTTTGTGAAATTAAAGTATGAAATCATTATTTTTTCGCAAGGTGAATTTTGATCTGATGAAGAACATACCTGATGCTGCGGGTGAAGTGGCTGACAATATCGCCGTCATAGTGTGAAAGAAAAGAGTGGTTTGTGTTTCTTTGTTTCATAAATATAATAGTTGTTTTTCTGGGCTTGTACTACTCTGTAAAATAGTTTGTGTAGTAAAGGCAGCCCATTCTGTTTTATAGTTGACATTACCACAAAGAACATTACCCCTTCCAATTACAAAGGAAGATCTTGAACAGGCTTTTGTTAGGTTGGGATTGCTTGTGTGAAAGATTTTGTTCGTTAGGCTACCGATTGATATGAATGGTTGAAATTCCAAGAAACCATTTTCTGCTGTGAACCTTCATTTAAAAAATCTTATTTTACCAAATAAGAAATAATTAAAATTAAATTATGTAGAAATAAAACCATATTTAACTTTCACTTGACCACAACTCTAATGTGGTTGACTATAAACGGTAAATAATCACTTTTATATAAATTCATCATTTTTTTTACGCCACTCATAGTCGATTATATCAAAATTGTGGCAAGAAATCTGTCACAAAAATTGTGTTTATAAACTTTCTCTTTTATCTTTTAATGTATGAAAAACTAAATTTCAAAGTGTATGAAGTATGAACCCTTTTTTTTTTGGTGTATGAACACTCAATATTTGTTTGCCAAACATTTTAAATTTTTTCTTTTTGCCTTTTGTCTTTAATTTTTTTTAAAAATAAATTTAACAAAACAATTTTTTTTGAAAATATCCTAACTTTTAGTTTTCTGTCACACATTTAACATAAAACTACTAAAAACTATATCTTTTCATAAACCCTAAACCCTAGAAGCTTCCACAAAGCATGGGGTACCCAAACAAACACTTATTCCACTACATTCCCCATAATAGACATTTGCACAACATTTGAGTTGATATTTGGGGTGTTATTACTTTGTTTATTGAAAAAGCTATTAGCAAGTCCATAAATCAATGAGGCCTCCTTTAAATTAGGCCCACAAGTTGCACAAATGGATAGACTTTACTTAATAAAACCCCTGGCAGTGTTACCTATAGGGGCTTAAACTCCACTCGGACTTTGAGTCCTTAGTTTGGCATTATGAATCTACAACATCTGGTATTTACCTATGATGGGCTTTAAACAAATTAATAGAATTGCCCTAACAAATGCTATGGATCCATTATGTCCATAGTAAGATGACATAATGGGCCTCTCGAGCTTGTGAGTGCCCTTTTGAAAAAGGAGGAGATGGAGACCCTATTAATCTTACCCACACATAGACAACCCTTCAACGGTGTACAACCTCAACCTTTCTCCAACGGATATAGAGTTAAATATCATTGCATTCTAAGTTCCAATATCTAGCACACAATCTTTCCTTTGTATGCTCAAAAATCTCAATGGCATCATCAATTCGACCAGCCGTCCCTAAACCCTTGATAAGGTAATTGAAAGTCAAGCAATCAAGACTAAACCCATCCACCAACATTGCTTTTCAAAACACTCTCAACTTCACTAACCCTACCTAATTTTGACCACCCACCAATAACAATATTATATGTTCATTTGGGAACAGCTTCTTTAGCATTTTGTTGAAAGTGTGCTAAAGTATACTTATACCTTGAAAATTTTGAAAAAGTGAAAAAAAGGGGAAAAAGTGTGGTTTCAAAAAACTGTACATAAAAACTAAAACCTAAAACCTAAAAGTTGAAGCTAAAGTCTAGTGTCATAACATCAAATGGTATCTTCCCTTTAACTGAATTCAAAAAGGAATTTGCAACACTGACATGGGAACGCTGACACATACATTGTAAAAGCACATTCAAACACTCTATATCACATTTCATCCCAAACTCTTCTACATTTCCAAACATTTGTATTGCCTTCGACACTTGATGAGCCCTAACAAAACTGTCCAATACAATTGAAAGAGTCTCTAAATCAAGGCTCACGCCTTCTGTCCTGATGTCATGCAATATTTCCATCACAAACTTAAAGAATTCTCTTCTTCCTAATGCTTTAGTAATCACACTGTAACTATTAATGTCCTTAGTTATCGTCGAGTTCTTAATCGCCCAATTGAAAAACATGACCATTGCTTCACCACCTAAATTCCCTTTGTTCACTACATCGGCAACAACATCAAGACTCAATTCAACACCAACATTCGTTGAAGCTTGCTCGATTGCAGTTTTACCCTTCAGTTTTTGAAGGAAAAACCCTTGTAATTTCTCTTTAGGCAATAAAAACCCATCAACTGCTCTAAATTTAGCTACTTGTTTGATGGGATTTTCAAAATATCTAAATAGGTTTGGTGCTGAAGAGCTACGAGGGGTTGGCAAAAGGTGAGAAAGCTGGTCAAGAACAAAACGTTCCTTGGGATTTATTTTGTTCTTGATGTGAATCATTGATGGCTGGTCATCTAGAGTTGAAAATGGAAATGGCAAAAATGAAGTTGGTGAAGAGAGATAGTGGGAATGGTACCTAGTTCTATTGAAGTGCTCAAGAAACCCGATAAATCGTCAGGATTGAAATGCTATGAAAAGTCCTTCGAAAGCTATGACAGTCCAAGAACAAGGGAGGCATATGTTATGAAGAAAAAATGCACAAAATTTTGCAATTTAGAGCCCGTTTGGTCATGGAGTTCAAAAATTGTTGTTTAAAATGATGTGAAAACTGTGGTTTAAAAAGTGTTGTTGAAAAACGTGTTTTTAGTGTTTATAAAACAAAAAAATGTGTTTGGTATCATGGTTTAAATAACATGCTTCAGTGTTCAAAAAACATAAAAATGTGTTTGATATGTGTGTGTTTGATTTTAAAAAAAGCTGACACCTGTACGAAATATCAATTTTTTAATTCAGGAGAGAGAATACATCTTATATTCCCATTGCTCCTCTGTGTTTGTTCCTTCTTTTTCCCTTCTCTTCTCTGAGAGCAAAAAACGAAACCCACGCTTCTCATCTCCATTGACGCAGCCCCTTGATCCACAGCTGGGCTTCACGTTCCTTGGATCTCCTCTCCACCTTCAGCACTCCAAGACCAAGCAACAAATCGAGCTTTTGTCGTCGTCGACCCATCACTCCAAGATCCAGGTTTGAATCTCACTTTCACCTTGCTTGGCAATGTGATGTTGCCTGAAGAGAAACACACACGATACTCTCTTTGATGGACAGAAACTAAACTGTTAGTTCCTAGGTAGTAAACCTCGAATCCACGAGGGGTTCCTTGAATCCACCAGAGAACACAATAGACACAAGTCTGAATTTTTATTGATAATAAACTATGAAAAACGTTTACAGACTTAGGGGCCTATTTAAGGGCTCCTTAAAACTTGACAGACAAGAAAATATAATCTAAAATAACTCCTAATTGATACCTAACCATAACATGAATCAAATTTGACCTAAAAAACATTAAATGCACCTAAAAACAAGGAAATAAATCACCTAAACCTAAAATAACGTTTTTTTTTTTACATAAAAATACCAAAAATAATAAATTACAATAATTTAATAGTAAATTGTGTCCTACATCAGACCCCTTCACTTGAAACAAACTCGTCCTCGAGTTCATCTTTGAAATCTAAAATCTCCCATGCCAAGAGAACAAATACTTTGAATACTTCATCTTCTTTGTCTTCTTGCCAAACTTGAACTTCTTCTCCCTTGATCTTCATGTAATTGACAATATTCACCAAATAAGAGTCAATGATCAAATCAAATCTTTCCACCCCAATAAAATCAATAAACTTTGTTTCGTTGTCGTCTAATAAAATAATAGGAGTTTGAATGTTGCAATCATCTAACTTGATTTCATCGAGATCGTTGACAACTTCCTCTATAATTTCTTCTTTAATGGTCTCTACTATCTCAACCTCAAGATCTTTCTCTATAATGGGGTCTTCATTAATCTCCTCCACAATCTTGATTTCAACTTCTTCTTCTATAACAAGGCCTTCATTAATTTCCTCTGAAATCTCTATATTCTCTTCTTTGACTTCTCCATATTCTTCAAGAACGATATTTTCTTTAACATGTAATTCTTCCTTTAACAGTGGAATATTTGGCTCTTCAAAATAATTCAAGTATGAACTTCTTGGCCAATAATAATCTTGTATTGTATACGATAGGATTTCTTCACAATCCAAAGGATAAAATTTGATAGCAAGCATATATTTCATCCTTGGCCATGATCGAATTTTGTCTTTACCTTGTTGGATTCTATCAAATTGTACTCGTTCCCACCAACATAAGGCATACTTACTAAGTTTATACAAAGCAAGTCCAACTTTTCTCTCATAACAAATATTCTCATAGTCAAATAAATCCTCCGGATCAAGTAACCAATCAAGAAAATCTTCTTTTAAAAAATAACCATTAAAACTTGCAATTCTCTTATAAGGTCTATATGAAATTTGCTTACCAATAGGTTGCCCGTGAGTTATGTCTTCGCTGCAGTCATCCCTATTGTTTCCATTCTTCAACGGCGCCATCCTAGCATAGATATTTGTGAGTGCTTGTTGTACGTCACGTAATACTCGCTAAGTTATTCGTCGTTGTTGTGGTGGTGGTTACCGTCTCGCCGGTTAGCAATCAGACTAGGGTAAGTCAAGGCTCTGATATCAACTGATGTCATGGAAGCCTAAAGAAAGCACACACGATGCTCTCTTGATGGAACATAAATTAAACTATTAGTTCCTGGTAGTAAATCTCGAATCCATGAGGGGTTTCCTTGAATCCACAAGGAGAATAAAACTGGAATCCACCAGAAGAAAATTTGACAAAACATCTGTGTTTATTGATAATATTCTATGAAAAACGTTTACAGACTTAGGGGCCTATTTAAGGGCTCCTTAAAACTTGACAGACAAGAAAATATAATCTAAAATAACTCCTAATTGATACCTAGCCATAACAGGAATCAAATTTGACCTAAAAAGCATTAAATGCACCTAAAAACAAGGAAATAAATCACCTAAACCTAAAATAACGTTTTTTTACATAAAAATACCAAAAATAATAAATTACAATAATTAAATAGTAAATTGTGTCCTACATCACAATGGGTTTTGGTTTAGAGACTGAACTGTTCCTTCTTCACTCACAGATTCCAAAAGTTGTGTTGAGTAGCGAGAGGGGTGAGATTAATGGTGCTGGGTTAAGCTCTGACTGTGTGGGTGAGATGAGATCTTGGTAGGTGCAAATGGATTCGGCGTGAAGAGGGAGAGAGGAGACAATACACAGAGATGTCTGACCAGGTGGGCCCATACAGTGTTCAAAATAATTACCCAATTGCCATTGAACACTAGTGTTTGTTGTTTTAAAACAGGCCGGAGGTGATTTCAAAACCATCATTTTGAAAATGGGTTTTTGAATAATGTTTTCCAAACAACCCTGAACACAAATGGATGACCAAACGCGTTTTTTTTTTTTTTTTTGGACACTAGTGTTCAGTGTTTAAACATTGAACACTAGTGTTTAAAATGGATGACCAAACGGGCTCTTATTATTTGGGAGCTTTGCTTACCTTTTTCCTCCAAAATATTAAGCTAAAATGCAATTTTTTTTTTCTTTTTTCTGATTCTGACTTTGCTTTAGTTCATTTCAGTCATCTAAATTTTAAATTTATTCTATTTACCATGGCTTTTTAGTGGAGTTATGGTGTGTCTTTGTGTTAGAACTCTCTTCCCTCTCCCTTGTGTGTGTGTTTGTTTCTCACAAAATTTTTTTTTTTTCAAATTTATTCAATAAAGCTACTTTCATCAACTTTTTGTTAATGTTGAGGTTAATTGTCTAAATTTTTACTTTTTTTCTTCAATTTTTTTTTTTTAATTTAAAAAAGTCAAACAATGATTGAAAAATATTTTCCAATTCTTTTTTAAAAAAATTTAACATAAATTGACTGAGAGTAAGAGAGTCATTGATTGAATAAACTTGAAACTTAGATGTGTGAAGTGAACGAAAGCAAAGTTATAGAACTGAAATGAATTATGTTAAAACTTAGAAGAAGGATTTTGCATTTTAGCCAAAATATTATTTAGGAGCTTTAAAATATTGTGCATTGGGCTTCATACCAAATTTTTTTATATTCTTTTGAACAAGTCCTCATGTGCGAAGAAGGTTGTATTGTCTTTACAGCGTGTTTGGTTCAATGGAAAATACTTTTCAACTATAGTGTGGGTAGTGGAAAATAGTTTAGTGGGGGGTGGTGATTGGGTGGCAGACAATGAGGGGTGGAGGTAGAGGTTCTGTTAATAAGTTTTGGGTGATGTGGAAAATGGTTTACAAAAAATGTAAGTGTAAACCAATTTTCATCAATAGTGTCTTTATTTTACGGATAAGTGGAAAACAATTTTTGGTTAACCAATATTTAATTTTCATCACCCCAAACATTCGTAAATGGAGAAAATATTTTTCGAATATTAATTTCCGTCAAACCAAACCTTGCTCATTAGTGTTGGGCTTGTCAATGGCTTTTGATTTTCCCTCCTTGGTCCTACAATCTCCAAATGGGCTTTTCAACCGTTTTTCTGTTTTTCTTTTTTTGTATTTTTTTAAAATTTAATTGAATTGCATAAAGGCATGATAATTAAGTAGAGAAAGCTTAGGGACACAAATATTTTCACAATACTTTTATTTTTAGTTGTGGTGGATTTTTTTTTTTTTTTTGAGAAAAAAGCTGTGGTGGATCTTAGTATAATATTTTATTTTATTTTGATGTATGATGGACTAACACCTTAACTATCATAAAAATATTGTGACATTTTATTGTGGCCATAAAATAACTCTAATAAGTAACATTTTTACAACGAAAAAATATATGAAATAAAAATCAATTTATTTCGTACGATGTCAAATATCAACCTTATAGTTTGACAGTGTCAATTTGATACTTGCACTTTTGAATTGAAAAATTAACTCGTTTGATTCTAAATTGATAACAAATCATATATTTTTCTTAATATTTTCCATTAAAGATTAATGGATCTATCAAGTGATATGTACATGGTTTTACTTTTACCACAATCACCTGAGCCATATTGATAAGGGATGAATGAGAGTTAATGTGTTTATAACTACCTTTTCAGTTTGGCTTAGTAGTTTTGTTTTTCCCTTAAATATAGAAAAGTTTGGCTTCGCAGTTGACACTAGAAACAAGCATTATTAATTCTAGTTGCTGGATGGTTCTATACGTACTAATAAAACAAACTTAGGGCATGTTTGGTAATGTTGTTCTAGTAACGTTGTTTAAGTTTTTTGAAAATACGTGTGGGTGAAAAAGTATTGTGGAAATACGTGTTGTGTTGTTTAAACAATAAAAACTGTTGTTTAAATACCCCTACCAATTTCAAACACCCCCTTAATTCTTTCGAATTCTTCTATTATCAATAAAAGGGATATAACAAATATTAATTCAACAGTTCTTATCCAATGAGTTCGATGGTTATATACGAATTAGTAGTTTTTTATTCTTTTGGGTTCTGGCCATCGTTAAACTTTGTGCCTCAAATGTGCCAAGTTTACGCACAAAGTAGGATTGATGTGATTATCCTTCCTCAAATATTACTTTGTCTTAAATTACCGATTCTCCCAAAATGTTAAACTATTAAAATATGAAAAATTTAATCATTTAACTATATACTTCTAACAGTGCTAAATATATAATGCTCTGTGCACTTGATGTTGCAATCCTTCTTTCATAAACTGATTTTAAAAAGTGAGTTCTACTTATATTCCCATAAATTTGTATCATTTGCAAATGGCTTACTTACACAATTGAGGTTGCTTTCAATCATTTTTGACAAACTACTAGGAAAATGTTCACCTACACGATTGACGTATCCATTATTTTAGACAAACTCTAGTGAATTGACGTATATCCATTATTTTCTGACGTTTTCTCTTAGGGATTTTTGATAAACTACTAGGAAAAGCATACACAAACTTCTAGTCAATTGACGCTTCCATTATTTTCTGACGTACACACTAGTAGGTAACCTGCTACACCAGGTTACTTTTTTCTCACATTTGACGGTTTCATCTTCACATTGTGCAGTTTCAACATCACATGTGATAGTTCTTTTCTCACATTTGGTGGTTCCCTTACTTTTTTCTCACATTTGACCGTTCCATCCTCACATTGTGCAGTTCCAACATCACATGTGACATTTTTTTTTTCACATTTGGTGGTTCCCTTACTTTTTTTTCTCACATTGTGCGGTTCCATCCTCACATTGTGCGATTCTAACATCACATATAATAGTTCTTTTGTCACATTAGGTGGTTCCCTTACTTTTTTCTCACACTTGAAGGTTCCATCCTCACATTGTGCAGTTCTAACATCACATGTGACAGTTCTTTTCTCACATTTGGTGGTTCCCTTACTTTTTTTCTCACATTTGACGGTTCCATCCTCACATTGTGCAGTTCCAACATCACATGTGACAGTTTTTTTCTCACATTTGGTGGTTCTCTTACTTTTTTTCTCACATTTGACGATTCCATCCTCACATTGTGCGGTTCCAACATCACATATGACAGTTCTTTTGTCACATTGGGTGGTTCTCTTACTTTTTTCTCACACTTGACGGTTTCATCCTCACATTGTGCAGTTCCAATATCACATGTGACAGTTCTTTCCTCACATTTGGTGGTTCCCTTACTTTTTTTCTCACATTTGACGGTTTCATCCTCATATTGTGCAGTTCCAACATCACATGTGTCAGTTCTTTTGTCACATTTGGTAGTTCCCTTTTTTTTTTTTTTTCTCACATTTGATGGTTCCATTTTTACATTGTGTAGTTCCAACATCACATTTGACAGTTCTTTTCTCACATTTGACAGTTCCATTATCACATTATGTAGTTCCAATATCACATTTGACAGTTCTTTTGTCATATATAGTGGTTCCTTTATTTTTTTTCTTAAATTTGATGGTTCCATTGTTATATTAAGTAGTATTAACATCGCATCTGTTCTATTTTTGTCACATGTGACAGTTTTTTTTCTCACATTTGGTGGTTCCCTTACTTTTTTCTCACATTTGCCGGTTCTATCCTCACATTGTGTAGTTCCAATATTACATGTGACAGTTCTTTTCTCACATTTGGCACCGAAAGCCTTTGGGTACCATCTCAAGAGCCCATAGTCGAGTTTCAGCTTGGCTTCCCAACATCTTAGACAGAGGCATCAATTTTCCCCTTGACACATATTATACAATTTGTTGTGTATGTAACATTCTTGTAATTCTTTGTATTTCTAATGTTTCTTAATATATATATATATATATATATATATATAAAATATAGTCAACACCCTTGAGATTTGGGTTAAACTAGCCAAGTTTAAGACATTTCAAAACTAATTAATTTGAATCCTAATCACCGTGACAAAAGCAAAAAAAAAATGAGTAACAGATTAGATACTAAGTTGGTCAATTTTAAAAATGTCATGAACCTGACTAGCATTAACCCAAATATCTTTAACTATATTTTAACTCCCAAAAAAAAAATATAATAAAAATCTCCCTATATTTATCACTATCGATATTTTTATTTTTTAAAGACAAATTCAGTTTAAAACATTTCAAAATTGGCTAATTTGAACTCTATTCACCGTGACAAAAGAAGAAAAATGAGTAATGGATGTTTTATCACTAATGTTAGCCAAGTTTAAAACATATTAAAATTGACTAATTTAAACCCTAATTACCATGAAAAAAAGCAAAAAAAATGAGTAACAAATTAGAGATTAATAAGTAAGTCAATTTTGAAATGTTTTAAACTTTGCTGGCATTAATCCATACCTCTTTTTTTTTTTTTTCTTTTTGGTAAATACGGAGTAATTGCATTAAGAAATAAAAGAAGTTCCACAAATAGGGGGGCCAAGCCTATTACGATGCTTGCCCAGAAAATCAAAGTTCAAAAGGGGGATAACATTATGGGGAGGGAAGTAAAATAACTATCTCCACCATCACCAACAGTTCCCAATCGTGCCAAGGCGTCAGCGCAAGAGTTGGCCTCGCGGTAGCAATGCAGCAACCTAACCTGAGGCAGCTGCAGCAACAAGTACTTGCAATCATCAACAAGGCCAGAGAGGTCCCCATTAGTGTTGCAATTACCAGAGATAAAGGAAATTGATGTAGTTGCATCAAGTTCGATCTCTACTGCCTGAGTCTGCAAATCTAAACAAAGGGTGAGCCCCTCCCTTAACGCCCACATCTCAGCTGCAACACTAGAATTAATCATCATGGCCTTTGCAAAACCCCTAAGCCACAGCCCATTACTGTCCCTGAGGAGCCCACCACATCCAGATGAAGCACCCTCTCCCCCAAAGGAGCCATCCGTATTTAGCTTGAGCCACCCAACTTCTGGTTTGGACCACCTTACTTGCTTAATTATCTTGTTCTTCATCTCCTCCTGGTTTGCCACACAGTAAAAGAATTCCCTAACTTGCATCTCCACGGCCTGAACAAGGTTAGGGCTTGCTTCTTGCTGTTTAAAGGCCTTGTAGTTGCGTTGCAGCCAAAGATTCTAAACCCCAAACAAAAAGAAACACTTCCACGGGTAGTCCTTGTGAATTGCCTGGTGTGGGCTGTGGGCATTTGTGTGAAGCCAACCCGCAAGGTCACCAGAGAAGGAAGGCTGGACCTGAAGAGGGCACCCAGCCAAGCGCCAGAATCTCTACGCAATTGGGCACTCCCTGAGCACATGCAATATGCTTTCTTCATTGTATGTGCAAAAGGTACACCCCCCTAACCCCTCAATGCCTCTATGAGTCAAGATACTTTTGACAGGTAGGCTATTATGGAGGCATTTCCAAAGAAAAACTTGGATTTTTGGCAGAGTCTTAATCTTCCAGACCCATTTACCATGAAAATCATTAGCACTCAGATCTTCTCCAATAGCCAGCAAATAAGCATTTCTTGAGTCAAATTCACCATTAATGCTCGAAATCCAACTCAACTGGTCCTCCCTCACCGAGATTCTTTTAAGCGTGGTCGCATAAATAGCATTTAGGATATTCGAACTTAGTGGGACGGATAGCATATGCAAGTCCCAGCTACCATTTGTGATAACATCCTTAACCATCAAGTTGTCCTCTCCTCTTGCCAGAGGCCCTTCAACTAAAGATCTCAATGTACCTACATTGAGCCACTTATCATGCCAGAAATTGAGAATACTGCTGCTTCCAATAGTCCATTTTGCTCCTCTGTCACAAATACCCTTTCCCTTTTCCACAACAGCCCACACACAGGACTGCCTACCTTTCTTGCTTTGCCTTCGACACTGGTATTTCTTGTGAAGGACCTCAGCCTAGCCCGCACCTCTACTCCTAGTCATTCTTCAATAGAGTTTGGCTGCAAGAGTAAGGTTCCTTCCCTTGGTATCCTGAATGCCCAAACCACCTCTTGCCTTGGGATTAGCAATCTTAGACCAGCTCACCATGTGCATTTTCTTCCCCGATTCACTAACTCCCCATAAAAAGTCTCTATTAGTTCTATCAAGGTGGTTGAGTACCCTGGTCAGCAGGACACAACCTTGCATTACATATGATGGGATAGCCGAAATAACCGATTGAGACAAAATGACTCTTCCTGCCATTGACAGCATATTTGCTTTCCAACCTTGAAGCTTCGCCTGGACCTTTTCAATAATGAAATTAAAATCTCGAGAAGTTGAACCCAGGTGTTTTAAGGGGAAGTCCAAGTCCTTGCCCAAATTAGGAGTTGAGCTAAAACCCAAGACCTCACTCAATTCGGCCCTAGTACTTTGGCTGACATTAGGGGAGAAGTAGACCTTAGACTTGTGCAGGCTAACTTTCTGTCCGGACAGTTCACAAAAAGAGTCAAGTGCTTCTCTAACATGGCAACAATTCTTCAAGTCAACTTTGGCAAATAAAACCAAATCATCTACAAAGAACAGATGAGAGAAAGCAGGGCCATTCCTTGAGGCTTTCACAAGATCCCAAAGCTTTGCCTCACATTTTTCCGAAATAAGAAATCCCAACATCTCCATACACAAAATAAATAGGTAAGGAGACATAGGGTCTCCTTGCCTAATTCCACAAGAGGGCAAAAAGGGATCTAACTTTCCACCATTAAATAGCACAGAGATGGAAGATGAAGAGACACAACTCATGATGAGTTTAACTAGCTGATGAGGAATCTTATACAGGTGGAGAATATCCCGAATGAAGTGCCATTCAAGTCTATCATAGGCTTTTTCCAAGTCTATTTTAATCGCCATGTAACCTTCTTTACCCCTCTTAAGACTCATGGTATGGATGATTTCCTGAGCAATAATCATATTATCAACCCCCAGTCTACCAGGAACAAAGGCAGTTTGAAGAGGGGAAATAAGACTAAGCAACAACGGTCTAAGCCTCTTAACAATCATTTTTGTGACCACCTTGTAGATGGTGTTACAAAGGCTAATAGGCCTAAACAACCCAAGGGAATCAGCTCCTGGACATTTAGGAATAAGGGTGATGAGTGTTTCATTGAGGTGTAAGGACATAGCAAAATTAACAAAAATTTCCTTAACTTCTTCGAAAACAGTATCACCCACAATACTCCAGTAATTTTGGAAAAAGCCAGCGTGAAGCCCATCGGGACCAAGGGCTTTAAAAGGCTTCATACTCCAAAGAGCCTCCTTTACTTCTAAGATATTAATCTCCGATGTCAGTTGCCCTCTATCCTCTAAAGGCACACAACGTGGCCAAGTGGGGACATCCCAAATGGCTCTTGGAGCACTAGTGGCACTAGAGGAAAAAAGATCTTGATACCCGTTTCTAATCAAGGCAACAATGTCCTCTTCACTATGCACCCAGTTACCAAGGCTATCCATAAGGCAAGAAACCATGTTCCGCTTTCGTCTGATTACTGCAGAAGTGTGGAAGAATTTAGTGTTCCTATCCCTTTGAATAAGCCAATTATACCTAGACTTAACAGACCAAAACTCTTCTTATTGCTGGAGAATCTCAAAATATTCCTTCCTCAATTGTGCTTCAAGACTCAGAAAGTGATCACTGGCACAAAAGGCTAAGCTAGTTTGTACACCCCTTAATCTTGCTTCCACCCTATTCTTCCTATGAAAAAGGTTACCAAAGACTTCCTTGTTCCAAATCTTTACATTAGCTGTAAATTTATCCACATTTGGTTTAAGGCGTAAGTCATCAGCTCAGGAGTCCCTCATAATACCTGGGAAGAGGGGGTGGGACATCCATATAGGCTGAAATCTAAAAGGTCTGGTCAACTTGGAGACAGGGGCATTTTCAAGCTTCAACAAGACAGGACAATGATCAGAATGAGTGCGGGCTAAGTGATGGATAGCAGCTTCCGGGTAGAGGTCACTCCACAAGGGGTTGGCAAAACCCCTATCTAACCTCTCTTGAATAAACTGGCCCACATCCCTTTTATTAACCCAGGTATATTTTGGTCCATGAAAACCCATATCAACCATACTACAGGAATCCAAACACTCCTAGTTATCTATATTTTAACCCTCCAAAAAAAATAATACAATAAAAATCTCCCTAGGCTTATCTAATATATGTGAATTCCAACTAGCTCAACTGGTAGAGTCTCTGATGGTTGAATAAGAGATCTAGGATTAACGTCATAGGTTGAAACTCTCTCTTAAAAAAAAAAAAAAGACTTATCCAATATATTAAATATATATATATATAAAAAAAGACAAAAAAAGAAAGAAAAAAAGACAAAACTATTATTGGACTATTCGTGCCCAACAAGCACCAAATATAACACTAGTGAAACCAAACTATTGTTGTAGGATTGCTATTGGTGCCCACAGCATAACCCCAAACCTACACACTGACTCTCAAAAACCCTTTCCTTTCCTTCCTTCTTCTATTCAAAGCACAATTTGCTTTTCCTTCCTCTCCTCTCCTCTCATCTCATCTTTCTCTTCTCTCTTATGGTTCTTTGAAATCCCTCGCTTTCTTTGTGGACAAAGAGCAAGAGCAGCAGCAATGGCGGTGCAGAGGTTAGAGAGAGGCGATTTATGGAAGAGCAAGGCAATGGCTTTGCAGATCCGTCTCAGGGACCGTTTCAGAGTCGCCGTCGACCGTCGCCGCCGCCTCCGGGAACTGCTTTTCGCCGGCGATGGAGACGGAGACGACGGTTGCTTCTCTTCCACCGTCGACCGGTGGCTCCGAAGGTTCAGAGATTTCCGCAGGGAGTCCCTGCCTTCTTCTTCTACTTTCTATCGCAAAAGAGGTATTTTTTCTGATTCTGGAAATTTGAAAAGAATATGTGTGATGGGTAATGGTGAACGACATTGATTAGTGTAGTTCAAAGCTTTGAGATTAAAGGCATTGTTGTTATGGTTTTGGTGTAGTTTTTGTAATGATTCGATGCTCGTTTGAGCGACTTGTTGGCGGCTCTATGTAAGTTAGGTAGATGGATAGGTAGATTAGTTATGGATATTGACAATTCATGGCTGAGAGCTTTGTAGCTCAGTGGTGGCATTGCTTGGTCTTCTTTATGAAGTTTGAATCTAACATTTGAATTCTCAAATTTTACTTATTTATCAATATGATTCGGGTCTTGGCGTAGTTTTTGTAAGGAGTCGATTCTCGTTTGACTGAATTATTGGCAGCTCTATATACCCATATGGATAGATAGATAGATTAGTCGTAGATATTGACAGTTCATGGCCGAGAGCGTTGTATCTCAGTGGTGGCATTGCTTGGTCTTCTTTATGAAGTTTGAATATATCAATTGAATTCTCAAATTTACTTTTTTATCAATATGATTCGGGTTTTGGCGTAGTTTTTGTAAGGAGTCGATTCTCGTTTGACTGAATTATAGGCAGCTCTATATACCCATATGGATAGATAGATAGATTAGTCATAGATATTGACAGTTAATGGCCAAGAGCGTTGTAGCTCAGTGGTGGCATTGCTTGGTTTCTTTATGAAGTTCGAATCTCCCCTTCCCAGTTGTTGTGACATTTGAATTATCAAATCTTACTTATTTATCAATAATGACTCGGGTTTTGGCGTAGTTTTTGTAAGGAGTCGATTCTCGCTTGACTGACTTGTTGGCAGCTCTATATACCTATATGGATAGATGGATAGATAGATTAGTAATAGATATTGAAAATTCATGGCTGAGAGCATTGTAGCTCAGTGGTGGCATTGCCTGGTCTTCTTTATGAATTTCAAATCTCCCCTTCCCAGTTGTTGTAACAATTTAATAATCATATATCTTTACAATTCACCTTTTAATGATAAGGCAGTAAAGGTCACAAATTGATTTCTCTATTTAATATATATTGTGTTAATTTGTTTAGTTGACTAATTAGTGATCAATCATCAATTTACTTAAAATAAAAGAAATACTGTTTAAAATAAATGTGTCTAAATTCTGAATTATGAAATCCAATTTGCCACAGTGAGTAAAGACTTCAATGCTGAAGAAGAGTCTGTTGTTCTTCGCATGGTTCAAGCCGTGGCTCTGCCTGTTTTGGGAAATGTTTGTCATGTGTTTATGAACGGCTTAAATCATGTTCAGGTCAGTGAATTTGCATGGCATTCGATTTTTTGTTATACCTCTCTACCCAGTTATTCAATTCTTCGGTTGGAATGTTGATGCGTGCAATATTTGATTTGGGTTATTGTGTGGTGTTTGTCACAGGTTTATGGTTTGGAAAAATTGCATGATGCGGTGCTGCATAGACCCAAGGACAAGTCTCTTGTTTCGGTATGAACAATTCAACTGATATGGATTTAATTTAAAATGTGTTTTTACACAATTTAGCTTGGCCTAATTTGGCAACTTTGTATAATGCCAATGTCCAATTTCCATCTTGATTTAATCATTGAATAATAGTGTATGGTTTGAAAGGGAATTTTATGTTTTTCAGGTCAGCAATCATGTTGCTTCGCTGGATGATCCGCTTGTTATTGCTTCACTGCTTCCACCACGTGTTCTTCTGGATGCGCAGAACTTGAGATGGACGCTTTGTGCATCTGACCGATGTTTTAGCAATCCCGTTTTTTCTACATTCTTTCGATCTGTCAAAGTCTTGCCACTTGCCCGTGGTGAGGGTCTTTATCAGAAGGTATTCCTCTAAGCATGTCTTCAGTTAGTCAAGATATTGCACTTTTGTTTGATGCTGTTAGAAATACTTGGTGGGTGACTTGTATAGATTTATTTGTGGCAAGGGGTATTGTCAAGAGGGTTCTGTTTACAATATTTTGTCTTGTTTCTTTCCTACTCTTGCGTTGATATGATAGACAACAAGGTTATAAATTCTTCTTTTTTGGGATAAGTAATTTTTTTTTTTTTTATAATGGAAAAATGAGAGTCAACCAAGTATATAGGATGTATGCAAGTGGGGACAATACAATCAAGCACGCAAATTACAATGACTTATCAAATCACAAATTGAACATGGATAATAACTTTCCACAACAGACATCCAATTTCTTCTTCTTTTATTTTATTTTTTACAACGTAGGAACCTTTCTAAAGAAGAGCTCTTTGGAACTCGCCTTTGGGCAATAAATCCTATAGACTGACCCCACCCTCCAAAAACCAGTTGTTGGGTAATTCAATGGCATTCACAACAGACATCCTATCTAACATGGTTTTAAAGATAAATAATTTTAGATCCGGCAAATACCATTCAAAATCCTCAAAGCATTGGTCATTTCTCTCCCTCCAAAGACACCACATTAAACAATGGCGGAGCAGCCATCCAAATAACATCATTTTGGTAACGAGCAAACATTTCTTGCCAACAAACGGTAAGTCAACAACCATCTTCAGCATTACCCGATAAACTCCAAACAATGCAAATGCCATAGACCACAACTTCATAGCAAGGTTATAACTTTTAGGATACTAGCCACTGTCTTAGATGAGAGTTCATCTCTTCCCATCTTTGCGTGTGCACATGCACATTTACATTTTTTTTTTCTCAGTTTTTGAATATGGTGTTTGACAGTTTGAGGGCTTAGCTGCTTTTTCACACAGCTTGGAACCTTTACACCTTATATGCCCCAGATGTTGACTTGTTTCTGTGGAATTATTTTTAAAATAATTTCTGCTTGAAAGACTGAAGAAGGATGTGATTTGCAGGAGAGAGAGTATCCACCAGTCTCATGAGATATATAAATGACTATATCTGTTATGTCAATTTGACATTTCAATACTCACTCAAATATTTTTTTTCCCCTCATAATGTTAAGCTATGTGATAACTATCCTCGTGTACTCATCTTGCTTCATAACTGCTTCAGGGCATGGATATGGCTATTGCAAAATTAAATCGCGGTGGGTGGGTTCATATCTTCCCAGAAGGTGGTCGTTCTCGAGATGGTGGAAAAACCATGGGGCCTTCCAAGAGAGGTGTTGGAAGGTAAGGGTCTGTTGGAGAATTTTTTCTTTACTTAATTTTTTGAGAGAGGGAGACACAGAGAGATGCTTTTGTTCTGTTAAGTTTTGGCACTTGGATAGCAGCTGCTGCCAGTTGCAAAGTTTTATTTGCTATTTCCTCTTCTTTGAAGCATGAATATTTACTATTGTGCACTCATACCCAAACAGGTTGGTCCTGGATGCAGACAATATTCCCATGGTTCTTCCATTTGTACATACTGGTATGCAGGAGATCATGCCAATAGGAGCTAGCATCCCAAGGGTTAGAAAGACGGTAAGTCATCTTACTGGTAATGTTTTGTTAGTGGAAGATTCTAAGCAACGGGCACACCAATTGTTATCAATACATAGTAGTTTGAGACCATCATTGCCAAGCTTGAATTTGGACTACACTATTTCCCCCATTTTCTAGTGTCATTATGTTGGTAATCTTAATGGCTAAAATAATAATGAAATTGCAGCCACTGTCATTGCTAACCTATTATTTCATATGCCTCAAATATGTAGGTAACAGTACTGATTGGAGACCCTATCCATTTTGATGATTTACTCAACGTGGAAAAAGAAGCACATGTATCAAGAGGAAAATTATACGATGCTGTAGCTTCAAGAATTGGTCATCGATTACATGAGATGAAAGCTCAACTTGATGAATTAGCACTTGAACAAGCTATGCAATTACAAAAACAGCCAGTACAAATTACAGATCGAACAGCTGAGATTTTGCAGCAAGTTGACTGGGATTCATTTGGGATGGGAGGCTATTTATCTTCTGAAGATGATTCTTTGTTGAGGCAAGAATCACACAACCTATCAAGGATAGATGATGCTACTTGTCATCAAGGACTTGCTTCTTCCCTGAGACAAGAGACAAAGATGCAACCAAAGCTAAATGTTACCTATCCTCAAGAGCCTGCTTTGAGCGATCGGTATTTCAAAGTTGGTTTATCCTATGGGAATGGACTTGTGTCGAGGATGCGAGGTTATATGGACCCAACTGAGCTAATGGGTTTTGCTGCCAGTGGCTTATTTGTGAATCTTAGACCAAAGGAATTTTCTGCAAATTATAGAGAAGTTGGCCCCTTAAAGGCATGGAAACAATTTTTGGAAGATAATGTGTTCCGTCAGTGGAATCATTGCTAACACTATGAGTGTAGGAACTGTTGTAAAAATTTATTGTTAACGATAATTTAAGTTTTAGTTAGGCAGAGGGAAATTTAAAAATGTTACACTTCATTTTTTGTTTTTTTCCTTACAATAAGTGGAGGGAGGACATTTGAACCTAATTTTTCCAATAGAGATAATTGGGTAATGTCACTGAGTTACGAGGTACTTAGAGAGAAATCTTATGCATTGTAATTTGCGAATTGACTTTCATTCCTTTTTTATAAGCAAGTATGCAACATCTTGCATAAACAATTTATATCTTTAAATCTTAAGGTTGACCTTTGAATTTTTTTTTTTTTTTTTTTTAATTCGACAGTAGAATGGAAAATGAGGGATTTGAATTTTAAATGTTTTCATTTGAAATATTAGGAGTTCTCAATCAGTTGAGCTATGAGACTCCTGACAGTGTATATATATATATATATATAGAAGAGTCATTGGCTAACGAATCTCACGTCTACATTTAGGGTGGTAAATGAATCAAGTTGTTTATGAACCACTTAGAATCAAATTAAGAAAAATTTTGTTTATGTTCGTTTTAGCAAATAAGTAGATCAAGCTGAACTTTAGGTTCAACTATTAAACAAACATAATTCAAACATAGTAATGGTCTCGTGAATGTTTTCCTGAGTATGAAACTCAATTGAAATACATATGATATTAAATGTTTATAAATATGCATGTACAAAAATATACTTAAATAAAATTGATATTGAATTCTGTAAGTTTAAAAAAAAAAATTAAAAAAATATCAATCACTAAATGAAAATTATTCATAATTTAAATAATCCATTTTGGAATAAAATTTATTCATAATTTTTAACAATAATGTATCCTTTTTATTTTAGAAATTTATAAATGAAAATTATTTAACTCAAGTTGTTTGTGCATAAACTCGAACTTGTTTAATAATATAAATAAAAAAATAAAAAAGGAATAAAGAATAAACTAGAACATATAATCTAACTTGATAATGAGCTCAAGCTTGCATTGTGTTTGAGATAAAATTAAGTTTTAATTAACATCTTGATCCTTATATTTACCTTGTATGTTAGCATGGTATTAACATTTTTCTTAACAATCCAACATTCAGTACCACAAAGTATAGCTAGTTGTATTGTAATCTTTTATATTTATAGACACACACATACAAACTTAATAGATAAGGGTAATGGGATGAGGTCTTCACCCTCCACTTTGCATGATGGGGCAAACTTCCTTACCCCATCCTGCCTTGCCCCTACAAAACTTTATTGTGTCAATTTGTCCCACACCATACTTGTAACAAATTTTTTTTTTTTTTTTGGATAAAACTCATTTGACCAATATAAATATACTTGAAATTATAAATAAATTTATAACAACAAATAAAACTAATTTTTAGACAGGACTTAATATTATTATTTAAAGTGTTTGATAAATTAATATCACAACATTACTTTCAATGTGCTTCTCCACTTTGTCGTTTTGCTCTTATTTTATCACTCAACACAAACTCCCCATATTTATGAATTATCAATCAAAGATATCGAAAGCTCTCACTCTTTAGCATCTCTTAGCCATTGAGTTTTATTGCCCCTTAAGTCTCTATTTATACTTTTACTCAACTTACATTTCATGTACTCTATTTTAGTCCTACTTAAAAACAAAAGTCTAAATTTGTATGTATACATATATAAAACTATACAAAAAGACTGTTTGAGATCTGCTTATTTTGTTGAAATTGAAATTTTTTTACTGAAAGTACTATAAATAAAAGTAAAAATTAGCTGAAATAGTACAGTAGAACCTACGAATAGTACCAAAAAGTGCAGTGGAGTATATAAATAATAGCAAAAAGAAGATAAATAGTAAAATAAGTAGGCTTTTTTTAATTTAGAGCCAAACACATACTCATATAGACTTGAGAATGAATTATGTAAGTTTGTAAATAAGTTCACAAAACATCAAGTTACTAACTATAATTTAATTTTTTTTATAGTAAAAAAATATTAACAATATACAAGATTGGTGTATCTATTTTTTATAGGTTTAAAAACAGAAATCATTATGTTTAATTAACTCAAGTATCTCATTCTCTTATAGACAAAATCAAACACATTTGATAAGAAAATAAATAAAGTTTACACATATTAGTGTGCATTTGACAACCGATTATAAGCTAATTTCTTACTCAAATTATCTATTATTTATGAGTCTCACACTATTTTTTTTTGTCTCCGCTTTAGTTTGATAATGAACTGGAGCCTGATTCATATTTGAAAAAAATTAAAAATAAACAATCATCAAAATCAAATACAGTATAATAATGGAAAGCAAATTTCGGCCCACACAATCACACTCAACACAAAACGATACAACACCTTTTTTTTTTCACACTTTACAGATCTCACACCACGTGGGTTTGATTGCTTACCTCTGCGGGACCCAAACAATCTCGTCCGTCCATTTCTCTAATCATACAGACCCCACCAAACCAAACTAACGGTCCCGATCAAATCCTGATCCTCTTTCTCCCCTCTACAACAAACACACACAAACAAAACACAAACCGCAAATTCAATTCCTTTTCAAAATCTCCCACACTCCCAAAACAGAGAGAGAGAGAGAGAGAGAGAGAAATGGCGGACATTGAAGAAACAGAGCTGAGCGACAAGCAGAAGAACGAGATTGCCAAATGGTTCCTTCTCAACTCTCCTGTCGGTGAAATCCAATACGTTGCCAAAGGTCTTTTTTCACTCTCTCTGTGAATTTTTTGATTTTTGATTTTTTGATTTTTTGATTTTTGGAATTTTGATTCGCATTGGCTTTTTTCTTCTACGATTTTTCAGATTTTCATTTTGTTCTCTGTGTGGTGCTGATTAGTTGATTGTTTGTACATTTTGGAATTTTCTTTTTGTTTTGTTTGGTTTTTTGGTAGATGTGAAAGCGATACTAAACGACGACGCATTGTACAACGAGGCAGCTTCGGAGGCGTTTCCGTTGTACAACAAATCACACATGATTTGCCTCGGAATGCCCGGCCGAGCCGGCGATGTGAGTCTCTGAATTTATAATGAATTGCTCAAAAGTCTTTTGTATTTTGTCTGTGCGTGTTGTTTGATTTTAATTTTAGGGTTTCATTGTGGTCATTTGCATTGATAGTTACTCTAAAGAGTGAATGTGATATCAATTTGAAGAATTGTGTGTGTTGGGCTTGATGGGCATTAGTTAGTTGTTTGAGATAATATAATTTTGAGTAATGCTGCATATGCAATAATTTTCACAATGGTTGAGCTGACAAGCTTTTACTAGTTCTCATCTGGACCAACGGCTGACATCACTCTCGTACCAACCATTAACAACTTGCCACCTCTGCGGTTGTGAAATTTTTTACGTTTCTATAGTTTTTGATGAATTTTAGAGCAATGTCCAGGCACAACATATTTTGCCTTTTTTTTCACCAAGTAATGATTTGTGGGTAACTGGGAATATGGGCTCATCGCTAACATCATTTTTTTTATTCACCAATTAGAACTTGCCACATTAGCAAGTTGTGTAAAAGTGGGCGAAAATAGTTGTTCATAGATTTATTTTTTGGTAATTTAAGTGTTATAGCAAGTGGGGGAGATGGAATTTGAACTTTGGTTCTCCTTGTAAAGGAGACCAAACAATGCTACTATAAATTTTTATTACAAAATTGAAGTTTTTTCTAAGTTTTTTGAGTCATGTGGACCATATGGGCTGCACCATGTGAATTCATGTGGAGCGTGCAACTTTTAGGTACCACAAGTTAAAGTTTGTGTCTTAATGATAGTAAAGTTTGTAGTGCCTTTTGAATGGGATCCTCTCCATTTTACTTGAAATTGAGCCATGAAATGGATCCATTCCAAACAGAGAGGATCTTAATAATACCCTTAGCATCCCAGTTGTTAAATTAGGATTTAGGTTTTGGCATCACAATTTAAAATAAAAAAGAAAGAGCATTTAACGAGTGACAATGATTTTAAATAGTCAAAATTTCATATATGCTGTACCTAAAAAAAAAAAAAAAAAATTTCATATATTCCACTTGATTTTATTGAACTATGCTTTCCTCTTCTTTTCTAAATTAGGTTCTGAATTTCAAACCAAATTCCAAATTGGTGTGGTTACTTAGTTTTTTAGGCCATGTGGATCATATGGACCCCACCACGTGAATTTATCATCTAAAGCGTGCAACTGGTGGGTACTTCACATTGAACTTGGCACTACTCTATAATTGACCTCTCCAGTTTGTAACTAAATGATAGCAAAATTTGTTGCACTCTAGCATCTTAGTTGAACTAGGATTTAGTGTTTTTCATTGCTATTAAAAAAGAGAGCTTATAATGAATGACATTGTGATTAAATTGCGGAAAATTCATATATGATATATGCCAATTGAATATATTGAACCCATACTTTTAAGTATTTATCTTTTTTGGTCTATCAAATCATGCTCTGAAAATTCTTGTTTTTAAATTAGGTTCTGAATTTCAAACCTAATAATAATATATTTAATCCACTGCTGTTATGCAGGTACTGGTTACATCATTCGGTGAACTCAATGAGAAGGAGTATCTTGAGCCTAGGACTGCCCAAGTTGCTAAAATTGACCACATTAAACAAGTAATTAATGTCTTGTTTTCCTTGCATTATTTTCTCGAGTGAGTAGGATATTAACCAAAATGCTAAGGAACATTCAGGTATATTGCCTTACTTGAGCCAAAGCTTAAATCTCAAAGCATAGCTCAGTCTCACTTATCACATACTACAAAACATTGTTATGTGAAAGATGAGATTGTAATCAATAAGGGAAATTTTGATGCCGCAAATTAGTTGTACTTAATATCAATGGATTTCATAGTTCTAATCATAAATTTTTTAAACAAATTACTATGGAGGCAAACATTTCAGTGTAGTTGTTAAATATATTTTTCTAGGAATTGCATTATGGAATTGGTAATTATGGTCAAATGTCTAATTCTCTGTGATTTCAGGTGAAGTACTTAAGTAATTGTGTCATGTACTCACATTTGTAATTAGATTGCATGGATTTTGTTGGAGCATGTTATATGCATGCTATTCTCTCTGTCTCTTTAGATTTGGTCAAGTGTTGTTCTCTAACTTGTGTCAGCTTTTTTTGGGTAGAATTTGTGTCACCCATTATATTAAAATAACATGGTAAACTGGTTCAGGTTTGTACAGGGGCAAGACCAGCTCTGGATGAGGAACTTCCATCTGCATATATAGAGGAATTTCGGTATGCCTTTGTAATCTCATGGATTGAAATGTTTTTGCATAATATTTATCAGATTGCTTTTCAACTGAAGTAAGTATCTGGCTATTAAATTATAAAAGATTTGAACAACATTAGCGGCTTAGTGGCTTTGATGCATTCTTGTTGGACATTTATAATATATTTATATTACCAATAAGTTATTTTTTCTTGAGTACTTTTAGCCTTCACAAGTTCAAAATAGCTCCTCTTGATTGTTACCCCCAAGTAACTACTTAATTTGTCAATTTTTAACTTACAGATATTCTTGCTGCACTCAAATAGACAAAACTATGATTATGAAGGTTTTTCATGGTCCAGGAATTGTGATGTATCAAACACATATTTGCTGTGCATCATGATATTGACCATGTGGGTTTTTGCTATTGTGGAGCCAGAGTTATGCTATTAATTTGTAACATCTCTTTAGATTCACTGTGGTGCATGCTCATTTATATTATTACTCGAGGAAGAGAAATATAACCAAAGGTTATGGCAGCATAGCACACTGCCCACTTCCTTCCAAATACACACGGAGACATATGACGAGACTGTTGCTAATAATGTCATTTTTTTTCCTTGACAGATGTGCTGTGGACATGGAAATACTTAAGTATGTTGGTGAAGCTTATCCAAAAGGTATCTGCTCAGTTTACTGTACAAATGGAAAAGATGTAGAGGGGCCAGGTTCTGATTTTGAGCTTGCTGTGGTGATTTCCGCTACTAGACTTAGTCCACAGAATTTTTGGTGAGTGAAATTTGTCAAATGACAATGCAGTATTTCTTTTTAATGCTCTTTATTTGGCATCATGGTTCAGATAGGCCATAACTACATTGTACCAACTCATGGTTGTCTGTGTCTCTTTGTACCATGCCTTGTCCTCATCTGTTAGAATCTAGAGACTTGTAGATAAGGATTTTTCAGTTTTTAATGTTTTATGGCCCATTTTTTAGTAATGGAAGTTGGCGCTCAGTGTGGAACATTGAGTTCAGGGATGAAGAACAATTACTAGAACTAAAGGGCAAACTGCAGGTATTTCTCATCAGCTCTCTGTGTGTGTGTGTGTGTGTGTGTGTATTTTTTATAAGTAAGAGATCAGCTGTGTATATCTACCTTTTATACTCTTTCTGTTTCTATGAAATTCAGACTGCATTCATTTTTATTGAGCTCATTTAAACCTACAATAAAATTAAATTTTCCATGTACTCTTCTTCTGCACTAGGTGGGTGCCCATTATTTTGAAGAGGGAAATGTGCAATTAGATGCTAAACATGAATGCAAAGATTCTTCAATATTTCAGGTTAGCACAAATTCACGTGTCTATCAGCATCATTTATATCATTATTTTTACTTTTTCTTACTGTTACTGTTATTTCTATGAAAGCTCGATTATGCATGATTAACTAGTGCCCTTCCTCTTATCATAGATGGTGAGATTCTTTTCTTTTGACTTTGTAAATGTTGATGTTAAGAACATGGTGATATGGAAGCAATAATTGTTTATGACTTGGCTTGTTAAATTATCTAGTCTAATTGAATGGGAAAGGGATCCTCTCTATTTGAAATGGATTTGTTTCATAGTTCAAATTAGATGTTACAAATCTAAAAACGGATCCAGTGTCACATCATTTAAAATTTTAAATGACATGGTAGACTATACATTGTTAGATTTAGGAAATAAAATATTAATTGTGATTTGAGGACTTTGTAACTGTTCCAATTGAATGTCCTCCTTGGTAATTATGAAAACCATGCTAGGTGAAAAGCTTACATCAAATCTTGTTTGAAAAGTTTTATATATGTGTGTGTGTGTGTGTTGAAAAGTTTAGGGATTTGTTTTGAGAATGTTAGTCAGATCTTTCTTGCTTTGAGGAATGTCATTGTTATTTAGCTCTTTTGAAATTTGAGGAAAAAGAAAGTTTTCTATGATTTACCTGCATAGTTCTGTTCGAAAAACCATGCTTTTGTTTCTTTTTTCTAAAATAAATTTTAAGCATTCTAATTAGGACAGAGTTTACCTCCAAATGGGTTTAAAGGAAAATTCCTCCAACTTACTACTACATGGCGACTCAAACGACCACCCATGGGTACATTTAGTCACTTGGCCTATTTAATGAGTCATGTGACTTGTTTAAATAATTTAAAAATTCATGTGATTTAATACATGTGCATGGTTTTATGAATTGCAACATTATGAGTTGGAGGATATTCCTCCAAATTGGTTTAGAGGAAAATTTTGTACTTCCAAGACTGTCCAATTTTGTTATAATATTTTTTATTTTCTTAGATGATACTATATGGTTATGCCTGCTCTAATCATCTAATTCTGCTCTCTTTTTTCCTATTCCCTATCCTATTCTTATGTTCATATTTGTTTCAGTCTCCTGATGATTGTGCAATTACGATAGCCAGCATTATTCGCCACCATGAGACAGAATACTTGGCATCTCTTCAGGTTCTCTACATCCTTCTTCTTCTTGTTAAATGTTTTATTTTCATTTTTTCAAAAGTCCTTTACTGACAGTTATAATTGGCAGGATTCCTATTCAAATTTGCCGGATACCACTTTTAAGGTACTATTTTCTCCCTTCAAATTTAAAGTTAGGTTAGGTTCTTTTTTCTTAGGACCACTTCTTTAGATCATAGGCATGTGCATGAACTTGACAAGAGCTAACTGCTGTTATCATCCAACCAGTGACAACTCTGCTTTTGGACTACTACTTTTTTGTTTGTGCATTACTTTATCCTCTATTTGGTTCTTTGGAATTGATGGAATTTGATAATAAAATTGCATAAATATAATTTTTAAAGAGAAGATGCTTTAAATATTTTCTTTGGTTTATTTTAGAACAGATCTGTAAATTAATCAATATGTTTCCAACAAATTGGATGGGGTAGAAGTGCCTGAGTTGGTTATTAATATGATAGGTTTATTAGGATCTGAAGCACAGGTATGGTTGGACATATAGTTCACCGACGGCTTAAATGTAGATTCAAATAAATGGGCATCTGCTCTTGCAATACTCTGTATAAAGCTTCAGTCACTATATTTGGGAACTTATTGCTATTGAAAAACCAAGCGCAAAAGTAGCCAAAAATGTAGGAATTAAGTTATACTGCTTGTGTCTCGATCCTACTCTTACTTTTTGTTGATTACCCTACCAAAAAAATCTTTACTATTACTAACTTAAACTCTTATTATTATTTACTTCCAGAAGCAAGCTATAGTATTTGTTCGATTTATATGGCATATTAGATTTAGTAGGTTTTGTGATCGGTTGACATCCTTTCGTTCTTTCTTTTGTCATCTAGATAGTTTCTAAGTCCTCTAATACGTATAAATTCAATGCAGGATCTCCGGAGAAAGCTTCCAGTTACTCGAACCCTATTCCCATGGCATAATACCTTGCAATTTAGCCTGACAAAAGACATTTCAAAAGAACTAGGCATTGGAAAGTGAATGGTTGCTGAAGGTGTATAAGTAAAGATAGCGTAACGAGTTCCCCCTGGTTTTAGTTTGCTGCGGGATTTGTGCTCTACCATCAGAGTTTCGTGCCTCAGTTTTGTTGCGCTGTACTGTACTGTACTATTGTTTATTCTGATGAGATGTGTATAGCAGGAAAGGGGTTGCAGTTGTTTATCATTTCTGATGTTTGTGGAGAACGATGACTCATTTGTAATTATAGTGTATAATGTGATAGTTTGAGCAATTATTTTCCCTAAACATTTGAATGAAAATCAGACGACAAAGAACTCATTGCTGATTGCACACCCTCGTTCTCGTTCTACTAGAAATTGCGCTACTCCTTTCTTTTTCATATTTAACATGGCAACCTGAGTATAAAATGAGTTTTAACAGTGGAATCGTAAAACAAGAACTGATTTTGACTAGAGGTGTTATTTTTAATCGAAATACTTAAAACACACTCCTCTCCTCTCTCATTAAGGTATAGTAGATTTACGAAGAGAGAAGAGTGTCAAACCTGAAACAACAAATACCTTGGTTAAAACTTTTAAGTTTCAACATGATCATTTCTATTAAAAAATATTAATAATAATAAAGCTTTAATATGATAGTCTAATTTTATAAATCAAGGGATTAGAAGTTTAGAACCCACCAGGAGATGTAGATGACAAAGAGCTCGGAAAACAAATTGCAGGTTACTCTTTTAGCTGGTTTTCGTACGGATGGACCAAAAGGTCTTTTTATTGAATAAGCAAAACAAAAATTCCGTGGACAAAAAGGTCTTTTTATGATAAAGAAAAAATAATAATAAAACCAAAAATTTCCATTGCCGGGAATCGAACCCGGGTCTCCTGGGTGAAAGCCAGATATCCTAACCGCTGGACGACAATGGATTTTTGTTGCTGATGTAGTTCTAAAATTAAATATATATCAATTTTGCGGAACATTAAAATTCAAAACAAATACAAAAATTTACTAATTATTTAATTGAAATCCACTTTTTATCCAAGATTATTTTATAAAGGTAGAGTCCATTTTTATGAGGAGATTTTTTTTTTTATAATTTTTTTTTTCTCTCGAAACCTTATCAAAATTTTTGTGGTTGATATTCCATATCAAAATGATTATTATTATTATTATTTTGTAAAGGTTATCAATATGATAAGCTTTAACTGTACAATTTATGTCAAAACTCTACAATGAAATCTCACAGTGTAGAAAATATTACATTCTTAGAAAAAAGAAATATATCGTTAAACTGATCTAAGTCATTCATTACCTTTGATCTGCCCAATAATGTGATTTATATTTACTTAATTTCCTATTCATAGGAGTAAAATAATGTTAGAATGATGAGTTTTAAAATATATACTATATTTAGATAAGGTTGGGTCTAGTGTTTTCTTGTGCACTGAATCCATTGGAATGTTATCACATGTCAAATAATAATATTTGACATGTATTAGTATCTCAAAATATTTAATGTGCAGGAGCGTACTAGACCTAATTTTGAGATATATATATATATATATACACACACACATATTAGTTAAAGGCCCGTGCGTTGCACGGTTTTATCATAAACTTATAGAATATATATTTTATTTGAAAAACAATAAAAAAAAAATTATTATAAAGAAAGGAGTAAATTGCATTTGTGTAACAGAAAATAAGTAAATAAATAGGTATCACTACATAATTTCGAATTTGCAATGAATGTGATGAATGGATTAATATTTCCTGCCCATCTACATATGCACGCACGTTCTTGTACAATTCTACTCTTAATTGTGGTTGTTTGTTACATATAAACCTTTTTTGAGGGTATTTACATATAAACCTTAGTACTTTTTCTTCAATAGTTGTATATGCATCAATTATGAATTGTTGAAAGAGTTGACCACCACAAAGTATTGTTTGTTCTTCATTTCTTCGGTGCTGAATCCTATAAGCATAATATATGCTTCCTCATTCTTAAGTGAATTACAATATGAGCATTCAAATGTTGGTTTTCCAAAGTTCCATCACCCATGCTTCAAGAGATATTCCTGTTTATAATTTTTAGTAAATATAAGAAAAGATTGATTACTAAAAATATAAACTTTAGTATTTAATTCTTACTTCTTGTTGTATTATTGATGTCATTAGTGTTACAGCTTGTAGCCATTTGCAAATCTTCATTAGTGCATTGTTGACCTGCAAGAAAAGTGTAAGGCAGCGTATAAAGTATTTTCTATTTCTATTGAATTTAAGTAATTTTTGTAAACACAATATATTCTAAGATAACATCATGTCATCATTGTCATCTAATATTATTTAGAATTTATTTTTAAAAAACAAATGATTTTCTAATACTTGCATGAATCCTAAGGGGTGTCCGAATCCTAAATATAGTTGCTTCAAAAGATTTGCGGGAAGGGGTAGCACATTTCTTTAGGGTAGGGTTCACCTAGTGGAACATCAATCATAAAATGCAGGGTCCATGTAATATAAATATGCAATCTGTAACAATTCTCAAAGCTTAAAAAAAAGAACTAAATATTAAATTTAATGATACACAAAATAATATAAAATTTAATGATTGATAAAAATCATGTTTATCCATATATGATGATTGATAAATAAAAATAAATAAAAATAAAAGACTAAATGGACAGATTGCCTTCTTTTATAGGTAAAAGTACACAACTCTAATTAAAAATTAGTTAGCCAAAACTATTTCAACAAAAAAATCATATTGTTATGAACAATTTATCATAAAATTTATATCAAGGCATGCTTAATAATAACCTAAAAAGAAGATTATTCTCTACATCAAAATTGAGAGGTTGAAAGCAACATATCACCATTGGAACCCATGTCATAAAAACACAAAAAAAAAAAAAAAACACACACACACAAAACCTATTCAATTTAATGAAAAAAAAATTAAAATAAATAAATACATTCCTGCAAGGTTGTAAGTAGAAGAAGAGAAGAATAGAAAAAGAAGAACCGTGTGGAAGTGTCAAAACAGTAGCAACATCCTTCTTGCAAGCATCCAAAAACTATAGCAAAAGAAAGATGCTAATCTGAACTACGAGTTGCTGAACAAAGAAAGAAACAAACAACCTATTCCTCGTAAGGATGTGCACGGCTCGGGTTGTGTAGATGGAGGCCAAAATTTTTAATCAACCTACCAATGGCGGATTGGGATTTCAACCAAACAATCTCTAAATCTAATAGGTCTATTTAGAATCTTAGCAGTTTTGACTTGGCAAGTTAGATATTTTTTTTTTTTTTTTTTTTTTGGATAAGAAGGGGTTGGCAAATTCAATTAACTAAACGAAATTATTTTAAATAAATTGAATAATTTTTGCTCCCTCTAGTAAAAAATGAAAGAAAAAGTTATCACTTTTATTAACAATAATTATAAATACTACATTATTTTTTATTTGAATGATTTAAATTTTATCACACTTAAAAAGCAAAACATCTCAAAATCTGAAAATTAGACTTATACATATAGTAAGATTAATATCAAAATCGTAAAGAGAGGAGAAATATCTCCTCTCTTGACCCATATGAAAAAAAATACAAATATAAGGAAAGAGATGAGAGGAAAAAAAAAAAGAGAGAGTCATAAGTAAGGTAGAGTTTTGCAATATGTGATGGGTTAGAAATATCTCAATTCACTATTCAACTTGACCCATTAATTTATTTGTCTAACATGCCAACTCGACCCACCTCACTTAATGGACCCGCACAAATAAGGCTAGGTTGGTGCCAGTCAAGGGGGTGCGAGTCTACTTATAAGAGGTTAAGGCTTTGCTCTAGTGCATTGGAGTCAACACAATCTGAACAAATGGTTGGTTTTTAACACGTCTAAATCGTGTCAGTTCTAGTGCACTGGAGGTAAGTTGAGTCTCTTGTAGGATTGTAAATGAGATGAGTTGAGCAAAGTGTTAAAAGTTTTGTTCGTTTAATTTTTATTCGAAGATGAGCAGAACTTGAGCTCATCATCAAACAATCTTACACATTCAATAAACTGCGATTATTAATTAATATCATATGAACTTGATGATGCACAAAAATCAGTAAGTTGGAATACTTCGGGCTATAGTGATGGTTGTAGGTCCTAAAAAGAAAAAAAGAACTGTCAAGGGTGACCGGTGTAATCCGACCAAGGACCCTCCGATGGTTAAGTCAGTTTTCTCTCTAAAACACAAGGATAAGAAAATAGTGAATGGTTGAACTTACCTTTGGTGAAAGGGACTTGCCCCTTTTATAGAGAGTTTGAAGTGTTTATCAAAAAAAAAAAAAAAAGAGTTTGAAATGGGTCTACTTGTTCGGATCCACCACCATCATGGGTGATGTGAGTAGTTAAAGGAGAAAAAGGGTAAATGGGGTATGTGGAGCGAATTACAGGGAATTCCCTCCACGTTTTAAGAATAGTACATCATGGCCAGATCATATGGAACTTTAAGAGAAGTTCTTGTAGAATTCACCAAGTGTCATCTGGTCATCCATGCCTTTGTGCCATGGATGACTAACCTGGAATTGGATGGTCTTATTATAAAGGGACGTGTACTATTCCTGCACACGATGTCATTGTTGGGCTTTTCCTCTTAAGGCTTCCTGGATGTGATCAGGTTATGGATGTGGTTTGATTGTGGACAACCACCATGGACGAACTTTCTTAACTTGAGTCCCCATCAGAACCTATTTACAAACTTACACAATTAAATTTAAGTCTATATAACTATATTTATAGACAAGTATTCATATTTGAGTCACGTGTTTATGAACTTGTTCACAAATATATTATTATATTTGAGTTTGACTCGTTGAATAGTCGAGCCTAAACAAACCATTTATAGATAGCTTGGTCCATTCATAGTGTTATTTTTTTACCCGTTTAACAAACCAACCTAATTTAGACTCATTGCAACATAATCAGGCATAGTTCAGAAACCTGACATACAACCACCCCTAAATTTACCCAGCAAAAACTAGCTATAAAACAAGTTGCCTACTTAAGCTTCAGTTTTGGTCATAGGTCTTAAGCAAAACTTTTGGGGTAGAATTGGTTACATCTAACTGTATTTGTTGCCTAAAAACAAAAATTTAACTGGGATATCTTGATTTTGAGCTTGGAAACTACTTGCACATTTGTATACAGGATTTGTGTGTTGTTTCTAAGAGGTAAGCTTTAAAATGAATTGTATACATGAAATATTAATGTTTAAGATAAAGAGTAGACAACATTGAAGAACAAATTAAAATATTTGCCGAAATAAACAATGCAGCTTTCTCTCTCTTTTCTTTGACCATGAAAAAAAAAGATTTGTGATTTTGGTATTCATCAAGTAATAATTCTTTTGGTTTTTATTGGGTCCTTATTAATGTGATTTTTTTTTAAAATATTGGAGTTTTTTATGTAATTATTTCTATGAAAAAGAAAAGAAAAAAACATAATCGAGTACTAATGGGATGAATATTTCCAAAATGCCACGTCATCATTTCACATCAGTGGGTAATATAGTAACTTACAAATTTTTTTTTTTTGTGTAAAATAATTAAGAAAAAAGCATTATTTAGCCGAAAAAAAGCTCAATTATTATCTATATTTTCTTCTTCCTGGAAACAAAGTAATGCAGATTGGTTGGTTAAGGGAGAATAAAGTATTTTAATATTTTATGTTGTTTTCTCTTTTCTAGTATAATTAGGATTTATTTGCTTTTACAAGTTCAATTAAAATCATTTTGTTAGTTAAATTAGAATTTTAATTGTTTTTCTTTTTCTAATTAAGTTTTTTTTCTTTTCTCAAGTAGAAGTAGGTTTATTATTTCTTTTTCTAAAAAGAACCGGAGAAGTTTTATTCTTATAAATACTCTTTATAAAGAGAAAGGTTGATTAATGTTTTGTGTTTTTTAATAAAAGTTTGCTAAGAAGGTTTTCACTATTATATTGCCTACGAGCGTTGTAGTAACTGTGTCATATATTTACGCTGCATCACAAAGCCCTAGCGAGAGAGGGTGAGAGAACGGAGATGGAGGTACTGAAGCAAGAGATCCTGAAGAAGAAACAATCTCTGAAAGAAGACACAGGAGGCCGTAAATTCTTCAAGCGCTCCGAGCTCGAACAGAAACAAATCCAGAAGCTTCGCGACCAAGAGAAACTCGAACTCCAAGCCAAATCTAACCGCCAATCCTCTTCTTCTTCTTCTTCTTCAACCACCACTACCAACGCCTCCGCCACCGCCAACACATCCTCCACAACCGCCGACGCCTCCACGACGTCATCCCTCACCGACGAACAAAACATCGATAACCTCGTTCTCCCTCGACAAGAAGTGATCCGCCGCCTCCGTTTCCTCAAGCAACCGATCACTCTCTTCGGCGAGGACGATACGGCTCGGCTCGACCGGTTGAAGTACGTGCTTAAATACGGTCTCTTCGAGGTCGATAGTGATATGACGACTGAAGGGCAGACGAATGACTTTCTTCGCGATATTGTGGAGCTGAGGAAGCGGCGGAGGAGTGGGATGATGATGAGCGAGAGGAAGAGGCAGAAAGGAGAGGAGGATAAAGATGGAGGTGGAGGAGAAGATGAATTGAGCGGCGGTGAGGGCGATAACGATAAGGATTTGAAGCGAATGAAGGCGAATTTCGATGAATTGTGTGAGGAGGATAAGATTCTGGTGTTCTTTAAGAGGCTATTGACTGAGCAGCGCCAGGAATTGGATGAGATGGGCGAGGCCGAGAAGCGGACAGCCAAGGGGAAGTCTATGGTGGCCACTTTTAAGCAGTGTGCTCGGTATTTGAATCCGCTGTTCAAGTTTTGCAGGAAGAAGGTGAGTGGGTTTTGAATGAATTTCCAAGCTTGGATTTTGTTTGGTTCTAATAGTTGCTATTTTTAAATTTTGATTGATTCACTTGGTTTTAGTATGAGTAGCTTATGAATATGTGAATTGAAGTATTGAGAACTAGGGTGATAAAACTATTTGACTTGTGATCGAGTGTTGGGTTCAAGGCTCATTGGGTGTTTGTAACTTTATTTTATATATATATAAAAAACTATATGACATGCCCTTGATTTTTTGATAAGTTATGGAAATAGGTAAAAGATTAAGAGAGTTGCTGCACAATGTGATTATAATGCAAATTGAAGAGTAATGAATATTGATATACTTTTTACCTATCAAAAAAAGAAAAAAAAAATTGATATACTTTCCAAAGTGTGTAACCTTTAAATAGAGAATGTAAGAAAATTCTTTTAAGATAGTTTCAGTTCAGCTCTAAAAGAAAATTTCAACTTATAGTTCCCATTACTCAATCACAATATGTAATATGCATTGAGATTTGGAAGTGTTATTCTGGCCACGTTTTGAAATTGAATTGAGTAGTATTGCCACTACCTACATGTAAAAAACCAGATATCTATTTTTTTTTTCTCCCATCAATTATTCTACTCATATGCAAATAACAAATAGTGAGCCTTACTCATATATATATATATATAAACAAATGGAGAGCCTTGTTATTTTGTTATATTGTATAGAAAGGAGTGTGATTTGTTGATCAATTCATTTTCAACCCAATCTTAGACCCTTTACTGTATGAACCAAATAGATGTATGTGGAATCATTAGTTGCTTGGGTTTACTTCAGTGTTGAAGGTTTATTAAGTGCTGATCAGTTTGTTGATAGGCTTTGAGTTTGAAGGATTTTTATGATGACATTTTATAGCATTGTTGGGACCTAGGGGAGACTGGAGAAGGATATTTTGGAATCCTTTTAATAGGAATCTCATGACTTTGGCAGCTTTGAGAAGTCCTTGAATGCTTCTTTTATTACTTTTGTGCCTAAAAGACAGGTACTAAAAATATAAGGGACTTTCACCCCTATCAGTCTGTATTGGAACACTTAGAAGATTTTGGTGAAGGTTTTGTTTTGAGTCTGTGTTGGGGTTAAAAGTTAATTTGGGAAAGACCTAGTCCCGATTAGGGAGGTTGAAGAGGTAGAGAAGTTGGCTGGCTTGATGTGGTATACTACCCATGAAATTCCTTGGAATGCCTATGGAAGCTCCTTCAAGGATTAGTGTACTATGGAATTTTGTTAGAAAGGATGGAAAGGAAATTAACTAGATGGAAGAAATTTTATCTGAGGCCGGAAGGCCTCATGCTCTGTAAGAGCACCTTATGTAGTTTATCTATCGACAACCTCGCTTCATTCACTATTCCTATTATTGTAGCAAATAGGATTGAGAAGCTCCAAAGGAACTTCATATGGGGTGGGATGATTGAAGCATTTAAGTTTCATCTAGTATATTGGAATATGGTTTGGACCTTTTGGCTTATGGGCTCCTATAATCCCTTAGCATAGCATCTTGAGACTTAACTTTTTCTTCACATTGTCCTCTAACTTCGTTAAATATTCAAGAACTGATCTTCTTCACATCTTCCCATCTGGTGTCTTGGCTTCCCTATAATGCGTGATTGCTGCAATTTTCAACTTCATATGCTTGGAGGAATTGGTGCCTGTTTTATTTTCTCTCTTAGTCTAAATGTGGTGTATAGGTTGTCAGAGATGACCCTTTCTGCTTATAGATATCTATTTCAAGCCCCCTGTGATAGAAAGCCTGGAACTTTTGTGTTGTGACTGAACTTTACCTGATGAGTCTAGCATTTAGAAGGCCTTTTTATCGAGGCCTTGCTGGAAAACCATTTCAGTGCGTAAACCTCTCTCTCTGTCTCTCTTTGAGTCCTTAGGAATTTTTTAACCTAAAATCTAATGTAATCCTGTCAATCCTTTTAAGACCTGATCTTAGGCTGCGGGACTCACAACAGCTATATTTGTTGGCAGTAGTCTTTCCTTGTTGATTTTACTTTGAAACAAGTTCCAAGTTCCATACATTGAAGCCTACATGGATCACCTCTCACAAGTCACAACTGATTATAAAATGCTGTATGTATTTCCAATTTTCACTGTGTTTGAGAGGATATCCACATGATGCTGTGCATGTACATTTATATATACATACAAACAAACGTATAAATCCTTTTCTTTTCTTTAAAATTTATGGTTAGATTTGGTGTTGACTATTGTTGCTTTCTTTTGTATAAAGCACACTGTATTGGGCTCATGTTAATTCTCTTTACAGGTTCTTCCTGATGATATTCGCCAAGCATTGATGTTGGTGGTTGAATGCTGCTTGAAGCGAGACTACTTAGCTGGAATGGACCATTATATTAGGCTCGCCATTGGAAATGCACCTTGGCCTATTGGTGTCACTATGGTTGGTATCCATGAACGTTCTGCCCGTGAGAAGATCTACACCAATAGCGTGGCCCACATTATGAATGATGAGACAACTAGGAAGTACTTGCAATCAGTGAGGGGATTGATGACCTTTTGCCAACGACGGTACCCAGCATTGCCATCCAAAGCTGTTGAGTTCAACAGCCTGGCAAATGGTAGTGACTTACAATCTCTGCTAGCAGAAGAGAGGATTTCTGGGGGTAATATAGCCTCTGAGGAAAGGCTTTGGATAATGCCTGCTCCAAATGAGAGCTAGCTGTTATGTATTCTATGATCTGTTTATGGGATATTATTGCATTTCAATGTTCCATGTGCCATCCAATTCTAAGCTTTTAATGGTAAAATCCACACTCTTTGACCATGGATGTTTTTCATTGATTGTGTACCAATATAAATGCAGAAAGTGAAGTTTATACTTAATACTTTCGTTCATATATATGTTTTTTTTGTCCTTTAATTCATTCTTATGTGGGGAAAGGTAGCTAAGAACAATACATTATTATTGTTATTATTATTATTTTTTATTTGATTATTTTTTTTATTTATGTAGTGCCCCATGAGTTCTTTCACTGTGTTGGGTCATGACTCATGGGGTGTTCCTTCGGATAGGGGATTTTTTATTTTTTATTTTATTTTTTGAATAGGGACAGTTGTATGTACTTTTGGATAATCAGTGACAAGAAACATGTCTTTTTTCTTTTCTCTTCTCGTTTCAGCTCATCTCTCTCTCTCTCACGTTACTTCCCTCTCTCAGACCAAAGCTCCTCTCTCTCATCTCACAGATCAGGTCACGCCCTTGAATCCATCTCTTTTCTCTTTGTCAGATCGGAATGCCCTTACCGCCGCCCTTGAATCCATCTCTTTTCTCTTTGCTCAGATCGGAATTTGGGTGTGTTTGTTGTGATTGGGTTTTTTTTTGTGTTTGTTCATATGAGTTTGGTGGCTATGGTGGTGGAATGGTGTTTGATATATATATATATATATATTTTTTTTTTTTTCTGTGGGTTTGATGGCTGTGGTGGTGGTGATGGTGGTTGTGGTGGCTATGGGTTTGGTGGTACGGTGTTTGATTTTTTTTTTTTTTTCTTCTGTGGGTTTGGTGGCTGTGGTGGTGGTGATGGTGGTGGTTTGGTTTTTTTAATTTTCATTTTCTATGGGTTTGGTGGCTGTGGTGGTAATGGTGGCTGTGGTGGTGATGGTGGTTGTGGTGGTGGATTGGTGACTATGATGGTGGTTTGGTTTTTTATTTTGTTTTTGGGTTTAGTTGTGTCTGTGTTGGTGATGGTGGTTGCGGAGGTTGTTGCTGGTGGATTGGTAGTGGAGATGATTGTGGGTGGATGAAAGGGTGTTGCGGTGGATATTTTTTATTTTATTTTAATGAGTTTTTTATATTATTTTAATCAAATAGTTAAAAATATAGATCCATTGATTTTGAGTGTATTATAAATTGAAGAGGTAAAATAGATAAAATAACTTTTGTAGGTACTAAATAGCTAAATTTTTAGCATTCACTGATGTGGACGCTCTAAGCGCTCTTCTAACTCAATTAAAGGTACAATTAATCAAAGATTTGCTTTGATCTATAGCATCACCAATTAGAGTCATGTCTTCAAGGTTGGTTTGTCTTCATAGATACAATGTAAGAGCATCCACAACAGCAGATGCTGCAGCAGTGAATCTATTTTAACTTTCAACATAATAAAATAATATAAACATCACAATAAAATAATATAACCACTATAATAAAATAATATATCTTACTACTCAAAAAACATTCATAGCACCAACTACAACTACCTCTACCATCAGCCATACTCACAACTACCACCAACACCACCACTACCACCACCACCACCAGTCCACAGCAAGCAAAAAAAAAAAAAAAAAAAAAAACTCAAATCTCCAATCTTTTTCCTCAACCTAGAGCAAACAAAATCACCAATCACAAACAAAATAAAAAATCACCAATAACAAACAAGCACAACGTCGGCGAGCTCCATGGGTTTCCCAGTTAGGTACCCAATATCCATGAGCAAGCACAACCACGAGCAAGCACTCCGATCGACAACGTGGGTCTGAGGCGGTTAACGGCGTGGGTCTGAGGATGATTGGCGGCAACACCCACACCCACCACCACGAAACCCACCCGAGCCACCCACTGATGCCGATGAACCCAGCCATCCACCGACGCCGATCTACCCACACAACCACAACCACCACCACACCACAGCCCATAGAAGAAGAAAAAAAAAAAAAAAAAAACAAACAAACAAGTAAGGGCGAGATGGGTTGGCGGCGTGGATCGGCGACGGGGTCTGTGGCGTGAGCCGGTGGCGTGGGTCGGCAGCGTGGGGGTGGCTGGCAACGGTGAGAGGAAGTTGAGAGAGAGCTGAGAGAGTTGAGAGAGAGAGAGCTGAGAGTTGAGAGATGATCAGAGTTGAAAGAGAGATGTAATATTTTAATCGGGGGCAGGGAATAAAAAATTATTATTTTTTAGCTCTAAGCTATAGTGCACATCTATAGATAGATGTGTACTGTAGCAATGGAGCAAAAAAAAAAAAACTTTAGCTCCACTGCTGGAGCATGATTTTAGTATTTGAGGAGCTAAAATATAGTAATATACCAATATAGCACCACTGCTGTGAGTGTTCTAATAATGAGTTTTGTGATTTTTATCCTCCAAAGTGGCGTGACATTTATAAAGACCGAAAAATGTAGGACACTCCAATTTTTTTATTTTGCATTTCTTTCCAATTTTTGTCAACATTCAGCTTTGTGATGAACTCATAATTTCTTGAGGAATATGGGGCTGCGATGATAGATATGTATAGTAGTATAATTTAACTAAAAATAAAAGATTAGATGTATACACTCCACGTAAAAAAAATTGATATGAACAAAAAGTATAATATTAGTATAATTTGTAGAAGTGTGATTCAAATTAAGAATTTTATCAACTTAAAAATTATAAGAGAAGAAGATAAGAACAAAAAATATATATTTATTTTTAAAAAATTCTGCACTATATATATATATATAACCAAAGCTGAGAAAAAATCTAATTAAATTTTAAAATTGAGCTCTAATTTTATTTTGTACCACGTATCCTATTTATTTTTTTTAAACTAAGTGAGTATGAAGAGTCCAATATAAATGGATTATTTGCTAAAAAATATATATATAAATGGATTAAAAAAAATCTAATCATATATTTAATTTTATATCTAAAATTAAAAGAAAAGAGGGTTTGAAAGGTTTTTGTTTTTCTAACTAAAAATAATATAAGTATGTTTATATAATACAAATAATTTTTTTTTCAAAGAAGGACATAATACAAATAGTCCGTCACTTACTAGGTAGAAACTTATATAAGTATATATATATATATATATATATATATAATATTATATGCACGACTTTTAAATTAGTTTAGTAATTTATGATAAAAAATTTTAATTTACTAATTAAACCTCTCTTTTTTTTTTGTTTAGAAATTTAACCCTCCTATTTAAATGTTGCTAAGGTTTTTTTTTTTTCTTTTTTTTTAAGAGAAAGACACCAATCAGTTTTTGGCGTAGGTGGAGATTGAACCTCAGATCTCTTATATAACCCTCAAAGACTTTATCAGTTGAGCTAACTGGAACCCACATGTTGCTAAGGTTTTAATTAAATAGTAATTCTATCTATTTTGTCCAAAAAAAAATAGTAATAAACTAATAATAATACCAAAACTGAAGTAACTTAAAAAAAAAAAAAAAAATCTTAATCTACAAATACCAAAAAGCTGGAGTGCATATATGCAAAAACATGTTATTCTTGGTGAACCCTTTAAACCTCTCTCAAGCCTAAACTCCGCCACTGTCCCCAACAAGAAACTCAACGATCAAGCTGTGCCCTCAGAGTTCAAAGTTCCGACAAAGTTTCACCACACAGACATACAAGGTTTGTTTTCTTTAACTATTCCATCAATCTCTTTTTATTACTTCTATATATGTATATTTCCTAAGCTATGCTCTGAGTCTGACCCTCTGTTTGTTAACTGGGAAAACCCACATAAAGAAAGTAAAAGACATGTCAAACTTACATGAAAAAAGAAAAGAAAAGAAACTAAAACTCCTCTCAACTGAGCCAAGTGGCAATTTTATCCATGTAGAATGGTGGGATTTTTTTGGTTCTTAGTTTTTCCCCAAATAGTGAATAGTATAACACTAAAAGAATTTGCTTCCATTTATTTTTGCAATCAAAGAGAGTACTTTTACTGAGGTTTTATGCTTTCCTTTCCTTTTCTTTTGGTTTGCAGGTCATTTTACATTGCTGGGTTTGCCCTTTCTTAGAAAATGGTATGTAACTCACTGTGCTGATTTAGGGTTAAGCCTTTGTATTTTGGCTCTTTTTTCCGTGATTATTGAGACCCTTTTTTTGTTTTTTGGTTGATTTGGCTGGTGAGTTTTGTATCAGCTCCCTCTTTCATTGCTCAAGACTGCTCAAGGGCATCCTATGGTAAGAAATTTCTCTCTATGGATTTTATTTGTGTTTCACATTGTACTGCTGTTTGGTTGCTGAGTAAATGTAAGAAGAGGGCAGAACCTTTTTTATTTTTTATTTTTTTTCAAATTTAATTTTGGTTACTTGTGAATAGTTGGGATACTAGAAGTTTTAAAATAAAGGGCAAAAAATAAAGGATTATACACGAAATTTGATAACTTAGCATTGTTTAAGTAATTTTCTAGGTTTTGAAACCAAAATATTGCATAGATTGTTGTTCAGAACAGCATAAAGGTACTTTCTGAATGCTAATAGATATGTCTTTATTTTTCTTTGTCCTCCTTTTCTTAAGGATCCAAAGGGATTTGTAAAGTGTTAACCAAATCTAAATTCATGTAAAAGACAAATTTTATCCTAATTACTCTTTTTTTTGGGTGCTAGTTAGTCGAGCTGAAAAGTGGTGAGACTTACAATGGACATTTGGTGAATTGTGATACATGGATGAATATCCATCTTCGAGAAGTCATATGTACCTCAAAGGTAATTATTCTTGAACCATTCATATAATTGTCATATTTAATTTTTTTTCCTGTAAATCAAGTTTTATAATCTTTTGTGGCTTGCGATTGCACTTAAGGGTTGAAATGATGATGTAGGATGGAGATAGATTTTGGAGAATGCCTGACTGTTACATTCGGGGGAATACTATTAAGTATCTTCGGGTCCCAGATGAGGTATTTTTTATACATTTAACTTTTATCCTTAATCTGTAATGGTTTTTTTGTTCCCCTGCGTCTTTTGTATGCTTCTTTTTATATTAAAACACTGTGAGCGTTCCTTTCTCTGTCTCTCTCTGGAATGATGCAGCTTAGCCAAATCAGACATCGATGTGCTCCATAAGGTGCTGTCATCAAAGCTTGTCTTGGTTGTTATTGAGTTTCATTCTGGGTCTCTTGCGTTCCTTGATCAAGCTTTGGGTCACATGCCTTTTGTAGAAGCACATCTGTGTGATGTTAAAAATGGAGATTGGATGTTCACTGACCAGAGTCTTCCCTTTTTATTTCGTTATTTCCTTTTTCATTTAACTGTTTTTTTTGCCGGGGGGAATGAGGGGGGGGGGGGGTTGGGGTGTTTAGTGTGACTAGGCTTACTTGGTGGGAAATAATCCAATATTTTCTGAAAATGGAGCCTTGTGCACAACAGTCTTGTTAAAGCTGTTTGCATAGATCATCTAGTACTTTTGTATTTTTCTGTTATTTTCCCCTTTGCCACATTGATTCCTGCCAGTTTTTAGCATTTACTTAAGCCCAGAGTTACTTCCAGTCAATCTACTGGATCTTTTGTTCCATCAGCTTTTGGAAATTCATCTTTCTTTAGTCTTTAATCATTTACTGGGGAATATTTGTTGCATTGTTGGGGGAATGTTTCTGACAGACTGGGTGTATTTTGGGTTTGCTTTCTGCTGTGTAGTAAGCAAATAATTTAGACTGTGTGCTGTTAATTTATTTCTTCCTTTTGTTCTAAATTTGTTTTGATGAATTATATTAGTTTCGTAGTCCAAATTTTTGATGAGTTATATTAGTTTCATAGTCCAAAGGACTTAATTGACTCCTCTTTCAATGTTTGCTGTCTTGTTAGGTGATTGATAAAGTTCAGGAGGAGTCCAAGACCCGTGCAGGTATAGTTTGGTGGCTACACATACACACACACACACACACAAAAGGAGAAAAAAGATGGAGTAATATCAAATAAGGATTCATTTCTGTGACATTAATTACTGAACCTTTTGACCTATATAATAATCAATCATATTTATTGCCTATGCTTAATTACAGCATTGAGCACCATCTCTGTTATTTCAAGTTCTGTAGTAGAGTTGGTTCTGATATTCTAGATTTCAGTTTAAATTGGTTAGGTTACAAAGAAATTGACCAGAGCCTACTTTCCTCACTAGTGTCATTTCTGGTTTGGAAGAACTACTTTGATTTGTATGCAATTATTTGTATGACTGACTTTGTAACTGGTGACTTGTTCAGATAGAAAGCCACCTGGTGTGGGGCGTGGAAGGGGAAGGGGTAGAGAGGAAGGTGGTGGTGCAAGGCAAGTGAAAGGCATTGGGCGTGGTGGAGATGATGCAGGTGGCAGAGGCATGGGTGGAGGTCGGGGTAGAGGAACTTCCGCAGGCAGGACTGGTGGCAGCAGAGGTATCAAATACCAAAGAGCTTTGTTCCTTTCTATAATTTATTCCATAACAAATCCATAGATTGTTTCATGAATTTTCTTAAAGCACACTTTATTTGCTTCAATAATCAATTATAAGAATTTAAGTCTAAGCATCATCACCATGGTAGTTCCAACAAAAACACAGTCATAGCTGGTATACACACACATGGCTCATTTAATTGAATATCCTCATTGTCCTGTCAAAGATTCAATAACAGAACCTTGTTGCAATATGATTTACTAGGTGGGGGCATTGTCATCTCATTTTGTAATAAGATGATTGCCACTAAATAAGTCTCTTTTCTCTGCATTGTGCACCTGCACACATTTTTAATGTGAATTTGAGGGAGGATTAGCAATCTTTTTAGGATGACTAATGGATTCTCTTTGTGGGGCAGGTGGACGTGGACGTGGCTGACAAAAATCTGAAGGTGTTGGGATGGGGTAGATGCTGCCCTGGAAGGCACCTTGTTTCCTTCTTTAAGGGCAAGATATGTCTTAAGTAACAGAGCCAGAGAGAAGATCTTTCCCTTGCTGCACAAGTGATTGGGGGTGCATGGTGAAGACTGCATCCATGTAACAGATTTTAGTATAGCTTTTTACTTAATTGCTCTTTTGATGCAAAAGGTCATTAGTAGAAGCAAACGATACAATCTTTCTTGAAGTTCCTTTCAGTGTGGACACCCTTATTAACTTATCATACTTTCTCAGCATTGTACATGGGAATATATTATTGTTGATGATGAATATGGTTTGAGAAACAATCTATATTGCATGACTGATCTGGTGGATGTCAATGTGTGGCTAATGGTTTAATGCATAAACCTTGCTATATTAAAAGGAATTACATCTCCTAGCCTAATGAATTGTGAGAAGCAAAATCTCTTAGGTCTTGCAAATCAAATTATGGCATAAAGCAATACTGCATTTGTAGTGTTGAGATTTGACCCATCTCAATATCAAAATTCACAAGGTTTTAATACTTGTTAGTTGGGTTTCATTGTCCAATTGAAAGAATAAATAGCAGTGAGTGACTCATGGCAAGTACTAGACATTTAGCCTCATTGAGTTTCCTTAAGGTTAAAGGTCAATAGCAAGTGTGATGTTTTATTTCCTTTCCCGTGTCACTGATTCACTAGTTTTTTTTTTTTTTTTTTAGATGGGATCACTGATTCACTAGTTAAGAAGTAGCTATTGTTGTAGTCAATGTTCTATAATTTCTAATAATAGGGCCGAACTGGGTGTCCAACCGTGAAACTGGAAATAGTCATTTAAAAGGGGCTAGTCAATTTCAACTGTAGACTGAAGATCAATGTTACCAATGCAAAATCTTTCCAGAATCAAGAAAACGAGTATATATAATTTCAAATTAGGAGTATGAGCAACTCTTGTACAGATTTAGAAATTCTTTAATCAAAATATGAAGTTAAAAATTCTTTAATCAAAATATGAAGATGAAACTTGAACCCTTAATTTGAAGAAATCAACAGTTATTTTCATAATTCTTTTTATAAGTCTATAGTCATAACTCTTTCCACAACTTACTGAAGTGATAGATTATGAGTGGTAGACAAACACTTTTATATGGATTCACTACTTTTTTTCACTACTCACAAATATTATGATTCTTCAAAAATGTTACTATTAAATTCTTAATTTAGTCTTTCAATTATTAGGTAGAGTTCAATTTCAACGCTTAACCTATTTATTGTGTCAATTTCATTCCTTAACTTTCAAAATCAAGTCTCTAACCTATTACAAGATAATTTATAAAACTATTTATGTGTATTATTTAAACAGGTTACATTACTCATTAAAAAAGTCATGTGACTAAAACTATATATAAATTATCTCTTCAGTTGCTACATAATGAGTTGAAAGAAGATAACATCAAACCAATTTGGAGCTAAACTTATTCTCCTCTCAATTAGAATTTTGAAATAGTTATCTCACAAATAGAGTACATATTGAAAACATACTTTACAACTATTTTCACCAACACTATTGTCAAATAATTGTGTTAATTTTAAAATAATAAAAAAAGAATAATTAAATTAACTGGATTTTGAAAGTTACAATATGACAATATTGGCACAATTAATAATCAAGGAATCAAATTGAATTGTCAACTAATTGAAGAACCAAATAAGTAATGACTTTTGTTGATGAATGCATTAATGGAACAAATTAGAGTGTATATAACCTTCTGTTAAATAATGTTTTTATACATGTTTTTTCAAAATAAGGTCAAATACGAAGAAAAAATAGTAGGCAAATGCATGCCCCTAAACTAGACCGATTAGCCATCTCTGGAATTTATTCTATCAGCTTTTTTACGGTCACAACAAAAATTCACAATACTCTTAATTTATTTACCACATCAGATGTGAAATATTAAAACAAATTTAAAATTATGGATTGCGGTAGGTAGATCCAATCGTGAGGTGGTAGACAAATTAGAAGATTTCGTGATCCTAACTTTATTGCTATCTTATTAAGCTATTAATCCAACTAACAGTCCTATTACAAATACTGTAAAATCACCAACTTCTTCGCATCTTACACAAAAATACATGAATGGTGTGAAAAGTTCAGTGAAACTCGTGTTTTTGGCAGACTTTTTCTCTCCAACAATTAAGAAATTAAATATTGTCATTATCTTCCACGTATGTATGATTATTATTCCAAAATATTACACAATAATTAAGAAAATAATTAGTATATATATATATATTTAGAATAAGACAATAACGATAATTAAGAAAGAAAGATACGTGGGACATATCATATCATAAGAATCTTTGGACACACTTTGCTGGTTTGTTTGACCAATGAATGACCATTTATGTTGGGATTATGGAATAGTGTACTACTCAACTCAGAAGCAACAAAACATCTTCGATTTCAACAAAAAGACAGAGTTAGAGTTAGAGTTAAAGAGAGCTAAACATTATTCACGGTTGAGTTCAGAACTCAAAAAAAAAAAAAAAAAATACACTGTGAAAATGGCTGAAATCAAAGCCGATACTACGGCACACCAGAAGCAGCTCCCAGTTACTGTATCGGAATCCGATATATCGGAGCAAAAGCCCCAGAAACCAAAGCGTGTCGCTTCCCTCGACGTCTTTCGAGGCCTCACTGTTGCGGTACATATATTCTTCTTCATTCATAAATATACCATTAACTTAAGGCCTTATAATTACTTATTATGCTTCTTTCTTCTTCATTTTTTATGTTGAAATTTAATTCTCTGCCTCATTAATTTTCGCTGCATGTACTTTTTTTTGGTTTGAATATTTAATATTTTAGCACCTATTTGTTACTTAAAAAAAAAAAACTTTTTATTTTGATAAAAAAGACAATTTATTTATTACTTCTTTTTCTAGTTCAAAATTTTAAAAAATAAAATAAAATAAAATCATTAATGATATTGGGTATTGCTTTTTTTTTTTTTTTTTTTTTTAAAAAAATTTCATTCTAAAATAATGATATTTAAAAATATAAAAATTTTGTTATTACATTTAATGTTTATTGTGCCACGTTGAGAAGTGATGATAGCAAAAGATTACTTTATACTCATTCTCTCTATAAGCAATGCTAGAGAGAGATTTTATTTCTTTTGTCCCTCTACAAATTGTTATGGCAATAATTTGTGATGGCCGTGCAACCTTGCTTTTGCATGAGTTCTTCACTAACACTATTTATATTAAGCATAAATTACGAAGAAAGGTTTTGTGTGTCTTGATTTATTTTTTTCTTTTTATTGCGTCTTTTGGTGGTGGGTTTATTGATGAAAAGTGAAAAAGTGATCTTAAAATATAGTACTTTATCCATATATAAATAAAATAAAATAATTAAAAATAATGTAAACAAATTTTCTTTATGTAAGGTGACATAACATTTTTTTTTATAAGGATCTTGATTCATTATTTAGTTTTTGGAAACCAATAAAAGTAATAAAAGAAACTGAAGTTCTGCTTTTGAAAAGATTGGAGACAATATAAAAAGAAAAAAAAAAGACATCAATTATTTATTGAAATAATTCAATTCATAGCAAGCACATACACTTCATTTAGGGTGCCATATACGTGTCATATCTACCATGTCATGTTATAATTTTCCAAATTGCCATGTTACCTGTATTGAGAAGTTGTTCTACGTATATTGATAGTCAAAACTATACAAGGGACTAGCTTAATATAAGCAATTAAGTGGGCATAGGAGTGAAGTATATGAGTGATGTATAATGTATGTGTGTGAATTACAGTGAGCCTAGTGCCCGTTGGGCTTGTACATAAACAAAATTGCAACACTTTTCTAGCACTTATTATGCCATATAATTTTGAAATACAAAGTACTTTTATTATGTCCTCTTTGGTAATTTCCCACCTCTAAAGCTCTTTATCAAGTTGGTTACAATTCTTTCTCAAAAAAAAAAAAAAAAAAAAAAGGTTGGTTACAATTGATGTATAAGTTTCAAAGCAGAACTGTAGTTTACCAAATGCTAACAGGCACAATTTTTCAATAATAGATTTTGTACTTATTGAGTTTTAATTGTTAAATGTAAAATCTTATTTTAATGATTTAATCAATAACATATTGTATATTTTTTGGACTGTTCATGAAGTCTAATAAAGGATTGGTTAAAACAGTATACATTGAATTGTAATTTCTATTTTTCTTAAGCTTGCATGTCATGTGCATTGTAGTTGATGATTTTGGTCGATGATGCTGGAGGAGAATGGCCTATGATTGGGCACGCACCATGGAATGGTTGCAATCTTGCTGATTTTGTGATGCCATTCTTTTTGTTCATTGTTGGAATGGCCATTGCACTTTCTCTCAAGGTTGGTTTATATACTGTTTCCATCCAACTTAAGAAGAAGGTTACATGAAATGGTTATTGGTATGCATTCATTCTTGTATCTTCTTTTGTCCAGAGAATACCAAACCGGCTTTTGGCCATAAAAAAGGTGCTTCTTAGGACTTTGAAGCTTCTCTTTTGGGGTCTCCTACTGCAAGGTCAGTTTTTTTTTTGGTCTCATTTTTATATCTACTCAGCTTACCCTCCCCCCCTTTTTTTTATAGCATTACTGTCAAATTTGGAGAGAGTATATAATAAATAATGATGACTGATTTGAAGGAAAGGTTTATCTGCAACTTTTTACTGTTCCTTTCCAATTTCAATTAGTTAAAACTTATTCATCAAAGTAAACACTTATAATATACAAGCATCACCATTTTCTGAGAGAGTTTTTCCAGAAAAGTAAACCAAGCTGCACAAAATATGTTATGTTCTCAAATTTCAGATCTTTGACCTAGTCATTGCATGATTCATTGGACATACACAAAGCACTCCCAGAGCTGATGTAATCGCTTGCTAAGTGTGCATGTGTACACCAACCCTCATTCATCTAGCAAACCACAATGTAATTTTTAATAGACACAGGACAGGAAAAGATAGTACTTAAGATAAAATGAGCAATACTTTTATCAAAATATCTTCTTTTATGCTGAAAACTTGACACACTATCTGTAGTGCATTCCTGGGAAAAGAAATTAAGAAAGAACAAAAATTAGGCTCCAGACCTTCTTTGATGTTAACTTGGCTTCATTATGTTATGAAGGAGGTTATTCTCATGCTCCTGACAAACTAACATATGGTGTTGACATGAAAAAGATAAGGTGGTGCGGCATTCTGCAGGTAATATTGATGTTAGCTACAAACCTTAGTTGTATGGGGAATGAATCCATGCAGTAATTCTTTCATTCTTTCTAGAGAATTGCTCTTGCATATTTGGTGGTTGCACTGGTGGAAATCTTTTCAAGAGGTGCACAAGCCAAGGATCTTGCGTCCAACCGGTTCTCTGTATTCAAGTTGTACTTCTGGCATTGGTAATTTTGTGAAACTGTGCTTGATTTTATACATGTGATGAAACTTTACTATGCTTGTAAAAAACACTGTCTCTTATAAATTTTCAGGCTGATGGGAGCATCTGTTCTTGTTATTTACTTGTCTGCAATTTATGGGACATATGTTCCTGATTGGCACTTCACTGTCCAAAGTAACAATGGTACTGTCCAGTTAACAGTAAGTCCCAGGTTCCTTTTCTCCCTTTTTTTTTTCAAAAAAAAAAAAAAATTAAGAACTTCTATGTAGATATATTGCTATTATCTTTGGTACATGGTTGGAGATGTCATGATAGACCTAATAGTTTTTTGTTCAGCTACTGGCTGATAATAGTCTTTGGCATGAAATAATTAACTTGAGAGCATTTGGATATGGAGAAATTGAAAATTTGAATTCCTTAATATGCATAACTCAGCATCACTAAATTTGGAAAAGGCATAAGGTCTTGTCACAATTAGCATCAGTTTTGGTGAAGGGTGCATGTCTTTTTCAGTGACACACTTGTTCCATTAATGATTCAACTTTATGAAATGGAATAGCTACCAGGGTTTCTATTGACATGTACATTCTGTTCATTTAAGGTTGCCTGTGGCATGAGAGGAAAACTGGACCCTCCTTGTAATGCAGTAGGATATGTTGACAGAAAAGTACTAGGACTAAACCACATGTATCCACATCCAGCATGGAAGAGGGCTAAGGTGTGTATCTGTTTTTTTTTTACCTCATATCATTTTATGAATTTGAGTTCACTAGGTTATAGACAGTGTCATTTTAAAATTTTAATCATTCTAATTTTGAAGTGATTCAGGCTTGCACTGAGAATTCCCCATATGAGGGGCCTTTCCGAAATGGTGCTCCTTCATGGTGCTATGCCCCTTTTGAACCTGAAGGAATTTTGAGGTCTGTTAACATCATAACTCCTTCATGTCATTTAAAATGAACCAGTAAACCAAATGCCTCTTGTCTAGATCTAATCAGTGTTTAACCAGTTCTAGCTCTTGTTGAACTAAACAATGGAAATCATAAGGCTTTGCCTTTGGGATTATTAAAAATCAATGGATATCACATAAGGAATTTTCAGGCACATTCACTCCATTAGCACAGCAAAACTATCACTTTGGTCTGTCTAATTGATTTTCAGTTATTCCAGAAGTATAGCGTGTGAATGGCAATACTAAGAACTACTTCAATATAAAATAGTTGGAGAAGACAGCAACCTATTTTTAAGAAGGCTGCCCTGACTCTAAGAGGCAGGCTCTCTCTCTCAGTCGTTTGATATTGGAGCAATTTATTGTTATCTTTACACCTGCTGGTTCTTATTTTTAAGCATGAACCTCATGAATGCTCCAATCCTGTGGCTATGATGGGAATCTTATGATGAATGTGCCCCACTATCAATGTAGTATTTGTAAATCTTGAGAATTTATTTTGAACCTTTTCTATTTATGGATGTTTATCTAATTGCAGCTCAATATCTGCTATTCTCTCCACCATCATTGGAGTGCATTTCGGACATGTTCTTGTACATTTTAAGGTGGGGTCTATGAATTCTTGTGATTTATGCCTAACTTATATGTAATATGATCTCTCTTCACTTAATTTTGTCAATTATTACAGGGCCATCCAGCTAGACTGAAGCATTGGGTTACGATGGGTTTTGCTCTCCTCATTTCAGGAATTATCCTTCATTTCACTCATGGTATGAATTGAATGTTCAATATATGCAAATTATCTGTTATCTCCTTGCTTTCTAATGCTTTTCCCCAATGCAGCAATTCCTTTGAATAAACAGTTGTACACATTAAGCTATGTTTGTGTAACATCTGGAGCAGCAGCTTTGGTCTTTTCAGCTTTATACATTATGGTATGCTTATTTTTTTTCCCCCATGAATTTTTTTTTTTTTTTTTTTTCCCATATCAATAGGGTCATTATTGATCTTTTGAGTATATTAGACCAATGTTGTTGGAATTAAGGCTTGGTTGAGCTGCTCTCAGTTGAGTATCTATTTGTTGGGAATGTAAGGTTCAGTGACTATACGTCAAGTTTAATATAATCCTATACTGTGTTATATACCAGGTTGATATTTTGGGTTTGAGGTACCTGTTTTTACCATTGGAATGGATTGGCATGAATGCTATGCTCGTCTACGTTATGGCGGCTGAAGGCATCTTTGCAGGATTCATTAATGGGTGGTATTACGATGACCCCCACAATACACTGGTACATCATCTTAAAATGCTTTTACCTTTTTACTTCAACATGTCCTGTACAGGCCCTTACTATGTTCAAATAAGAGCCACTGAAAATGATACTAGCTCCCTTCTCCACTACCAAAGGAAGGGAAACATCCCTGTTCTCACTAACCTACAAATATTTGTGAGGTGTTCAAAATTTAAAGTTTCGTAGTTTCTCTGTTCAAAATTTAAAGTATCATATGTTCTTTAGCAAGAGAATCTTTTATAATTTTTTCTATGCTGGACTGAGCTCAAATTTGCAGCATTTTTCCAGATTTCAAAGAAGTTTCTGCGTGTAAAGAATGTGTTAGCAGTTTTTGCTCATTAGGTTGCAGTTTTTTTTTTTTTTTTGTTCATTTTACAGAACTGCATATATTTTTTCCTGTCAGATATGCACAACTTGTCAAGCTTTGGAACATGTTAGCTCGTTCCAAAACTTGCCAAAACTCCAATGAGGAGGCACTTTTCATTTCCCTTTCTCGCATCCATGACTTTTTTTTCTTCCTTTTCTTTTTAATATTCAATGCCATCAACTTATATCTCACTTCCCTGCACATGCATTTAATCCTCATATTGGTGGATTCAACCTAATGTATCTTATTGGTCTTGCTTATAGAAACCTGGATTATTGTCTATGAGGTCTGCACCTTGTTTGGCAAATCTGAGCAATCAACCTATAAAATTTTAAAAAACAAAAACCCTCTACCAAACTTTAATCATCGTCTTACTCCTCGTCATTTCTTCTTTAATAATTTTTTACTTTATTAGTGTTGTTAATATTTTGCTGTTAAACTGTGACAGGTATATTGGATTCAGAAGCACATTTTTGTTAAGGTTTGGCATTCCAAGAGAGTAGGCATTCTACTCTATGTCATCTTTGCAGAGATACTATTCTGGGGTATCATATCAGGAATTTTGCATCTATTGGGCATATATTGGAAGCTTTAAATTCCATGGTATCGTGGTAGCTAATCTCCACTGTGCTGAACTTAGGCTGCTTGTTCTTGCCTTGATTTCCTTGTAATTTCTTATGCCAGTTTGTTGCAGGCTAGGTAATCAGCCTCTTTATACTGTATTGCCCTGTATATATTCTTCAGGAATTGCAAGCAAACTAGCTCTTTGGTCATTATATTGTGTTTGATGTTATTTATCTTTTTAATTTTTTATCCAAACATTTGGAGATCATTATGAATAAATTGAAAAAGCAAAAATGGAATTGTTATATTTGTTTCTAGTGTTTAGTTGCAAATTTGGATAATGTTGAGTTCTGACAGTGTTAATCTTCAACATTAGAACACTAGAACTAGAAGATTCTTCTCTAGTTTTAATTTTATCCTCAACACTCATATTATGCATCCAGTATAGGTATTATCCCTCTCACAGTGTGCTATTGCATATGCTAGATGCATAAGATGCCTTCTCAATTTAACAAGCAGCAATGAATTTTAAATTATTTTTTATTCATTTATTTAATAGTTATAGTAATGGGGAGGGTGAATTTGAACTTTTTGGAGACAGAAATATCGATTGAGCTACAAGAAACTCAACATAAGTTTTAAGTTCTTAAAGATTAATTTTTGAAAGCCAAAACTTGTGTAACCCTAATGCCACGCTATACCTAATAAGGTTTTAAATACTATTCCACACTTCTCAAGATTTTAACACCAATAAATGTGAGTTTGGGACAAGATTATAAGTCAACTTTTAGTTTTTTTAGTTTTTACGTACAATTTTTTAAAACCTCAATTTTTCTAACTTTTTCTAACTTTTTAAAGTATAAGTATATTTTAGCATACTTTTAGCAAAAATATGCAAGAGAACTACTTAAAGGCTATTATTATTATTATTATTATTATTATTATTATTATTATTCATTGATATATATATATATATATTAAAGGAAGTTATTATTTATTTATATGATATAACTGAATGGCATCTCATTTATTTATAGAGAGAGGAGATGCATTGAGACATGTGTCCTTTACAATGAATGCTTAAATACAAAAAGAATAATGATTATCTATTCTTTTTTTACTATATAGTAATGGGAAATGTTAACAAGTAATTAAGGTGCAGAAAAGACAAAAAAAAAAAAAATGTCAAAAAAGATACCAAGTGATACTTATAAAATTGAAAAAATGAGATAAAATTGTAAAAAAGACAAAAAAAAACCTATCAAAAAAATTGTTAACAAGCACCTTGTGGTGCCTGTTAACACAACCCATATAGTATATACTACACATTCTTATCTATTTACATGTTCTTGCACATTGTTTAATACAAATGCCATACATTAAAAAAAAAGGTACATCATAATGTATTTTTTGATAAGCTACCTTAGAGCATCTCCAATAGGCTCTCTAAACACAAAATACTCTCTATTATAGAGAGTAAACCCACAAAATGACTTTCCAACAGACTCTTTATACCTGAAATTTTTTTTGGCTCATGAACAGTAGCTCATCAAGTCTGATGGGCTACTGTTTATTCTTCAAATATTTTTTTTCTATTATAATAATAAGGTATTGAATAAAAAAATGTTGAAATATATGTAGTTGTTAAAAAAAGAATAAATAATGAATGAAGAAATAATATTTAAATGAGATGTTGAATGAGATAGAGAATCTATTAGAAAGTGTATTTGAAAAAGTGAGCAGTTAAAAGGTAAAAGTCACTGTTCATTCTCCAAACAGTACAAAAATTTGCCTAATCTGCTGGAGATGCTCTCATAATGTATTGGAATAGAGAATTTCCATTCTAATAGGCAAATCATACAAATTTATATATTTAACTTTTTCACAACAAATTTCATAATTGTTGAGGTGATTTCGGTAGTCACAATTGTCATTTTTACACGTACTACTCTTTGTCCGCTACTCAAAAATCGATTACTTTAACAATGATTTAAAAAACTGGGTATGTATCATTTTTGGATTGTTAATGTCGTAGTAAAAGTGCTTAAGCAAAAATAAATAAATAAGTGTGTATAAATAAATAAATAAATATATATAGGGCTTGAAACTCAATCGTTTGACACAGGCCCATTACCATGAACCTATCCAGAAGGCCCAAACCTTTTTCTTCACGGCCCAAAAAAAGCCCTAAAAATTAAAGAAAAAGAAAAAAAAAGGAAAAGAAAGAAGCAAGCTGCTTCTTTATTCTATTTCTTTGGGAACAAGTAGAGCGAAAGCTGTGAAAGGAAAGTGAAACCCTTAATTCTCTCTCTCTCTCTCTGAGTCTCTGTGAAAAGATATAAAAAATAGTTCCAATGGCAACAGCGATGGCTGAAGATTCGAGCTTTGAGGACGATCAGCTCGCCGCCATGTCCACCGACGACGTCGTTCGTGCCTCTCGTCTCCTCGACACCGAGATCCGCATCCTCAAGGTCCTCTCTCTCTCTCTCTCTCTCTCTCTGGCTAGGGTTTCTTCAGCAATGCCATGAAAACTAAATTAAGCTTCTAGATCCGTTTGTTTTCATAATCGTTTATTTATTTTATACTTATGAAAAACAAAGTTCCAGTTTTTATATTTGTTTTGATGTCAATGTAAAGCTCGCTTTTTTAATTAAAAAAAAAATTGTGAATTTTTTATTTATTTTAGTGCTGGACTTTGTTTTTAATTGATTTGTATTATTTTTTTATTGGAAAGCTATGGGGTTTCTGTGAATTTGTGATTTAAAACTGTTTGTGTGTGTGTGGTTGAAGGATGAGTTGCAAAGAACGAATTTGGATTTGGATTCGTACAAGGAGAAGATAAAGGAGAATCAGGAGAAGATAAAGCTCAACAAGCAGTTGCCTTACTTGGTTGGCAACATTGTTGAGGTAAATTTATTTAATTTTCTGACAACTTGGGTTTTTTATGTTAAGTGCTATGTGTGAGTGTGAGTGTGTGAAGAATTTATTTGATTGATTGATTACATTTTGGTATACTAGCTTTGATACCATAGGGTTGTGTAGTTTGGGGTTTTTATCGTGTTGTGGATGTCAAATAGAGGATATATGCTTCAACATCCACATTTGGGATCTGGGTTTTTTATTTTTTATTTTTTATTTTTTTGGGGGTGTTAAATGTTAAACATTGGTAGCGTCAATGAGTTGTAGCTCAAACTGGACTTTCGGAACGGGTTCAAGACACATGGAGTGCGTGTGTAACTTGTCAATGATAAAAAAAAAAAAAAAAAAAAAAAAAAAAAAAAATGAAAGACTGTGGTAGATAACTTGATGGTCACAGCCTGGCCCATCTTCCTACTATACCTAGTGTGGGCAGCATCAATTGTTTTCGGACAATGAAGCTTACCATCTTTCATGGAAGGGGAATCTCCTAATATACGTGCAATGCACATGAAAATAAATTATAGAAGGCATTGTTTTTTTTAACCTAACATGCTCAAGATTGAAAATATTTCTCGTTTGTCTTATCCAAATATGCCTCCAAATCTTGTAATTTTTTTTTTTTTGGAAATAAATTGATAGCCAAATCCTGTAATTGGTGGAGCTTATCTCTGTACGTGAAAATTTTTCTGTGGTGTCTGTCTTCTGTAGTACCAGCCAAATCAAGGAAACCCAGAAGCAATGTATGATTTTGTTATTCACCTTGCTATAAATGAATTAGGGGGTGTTTGGTAGAAGAGTTTGAGTAATGTTGTTTGGGTATTTTTGATATACGTGTGGGTGAAAAAGTGTGTGGATGGAAATGTGTGTAAGTGTGTTTAAAATACTTAAAAGGTTGCTTGAAATGGCCTACCAAACAGGCCCTTAGTGTCTTTAGGAAGTATTTTAGTAAGTTATCCTTCACTGTAAACCATCTCTTACTTCACTGTAAGTTGGCTTGTGCTTTATGGTGTGAAGTTTTTCATGTGTTTGGAGTCCATTGGGTAATGCTGAAGACGGTTAAATCTCTTCTTTTTGGTTGGGAGAATTGGTTTGGGAAGCAGCAGTCAACTATCTGGAATATGATACCAGGTTGTCTACTGTGGTTAGTTTGGCAGGAATGAAATAACCATATCTTTGAAGATAATGAGAGATCTTTAGATCTTTTAAAACATCTTCTTTTTGGTACTTTATTTCAGTGGGCTCATATTTGGGGTCTTATACAATGTATTTCAATTTCTGCTTTTTACAATTTGTTAGCTGATAGCTTTAGCTCTTGAGCCTTTTGTATTTTCTTCATGTCCAGAGTGTTCATCAGCATGAATGCGATGCTCATTTTTTCAATAAAATTTCTATTACCTATCAAAAAAATAAGTTATCCTCCTCTTCCTTGCAATCATTTATCTCTTTTGTACCCACAACTACCATCTGGACACCCAATTCCTAATACGTCAAATGTATATTGATCTTATTATGAAATGTTTCTTTTTCATGATAGGGTGTACTTACATCTCCTGAAAGTAGAGGTTAATCTAACCATGTCATTTTTTTAATTGTCTAGAAGATAAATTTTTATGGGCTTGTGCTTTGAGCCTGTTTTATGATTTAATGTGGTTATCCCATGCTTAATCTGAGAGGGACACGGTTGAATTAGGTTTCTTTGGGGGTTTTACTTGGTTATCATAGTTGATGTTCTGGTAAAATTGACTCTAATTGTAAGTTTGTATACTTGTAGATCTTGGAAATGAACCCAGAAGATGAGGCCGAGGAAGATGGTGCAAACATTGATCTTGACTCGCAAAGGAAGGGAAAATGTGTTGTGTTGAAAACATCTACTCGCCAGGTAAGACAGCATACATATTATTATATTTTACTGACAAATTCAATCAAAATTCAGAATGTTGTTTAATTTGAATTGAACTATTAATTCTCTTTCCCCCCCTGTTATACTGTGCTAAATTCCCTTTTTTATGATTTAATGTGGTTATCCCATGCTTAATCTGTGAGGGACACTGTCGAATTAGGTTTCTTTGGGGTTTTTACTTGGTTATCATACAATACATATGTCCAGTTCATGGAGGTTGCATGAATATCTGGAACAAATAGTTCTCTTAACAAGTCCTAAGACTCTTTTTCGTTGTTCCAAACCTTGGCGCTATTCTATTTGTTGCACCTATGCCTTATAATCACCTTGGCTGCACCTGTCAAAAGATAATAATCAATTTTTTTACTTTTGACTGCAGACTATCTTTCTTCCTGTTGTTGGGCTTGTTGATCCTGATAAGCTAAAGCCCGGTGATCTGGTTGGAGTGAACAAAGATAGTTACTTGATCTTGGATACACTGCCATCTGAGTATGATTCTCGAGTGAAGGCCATGGAGGTTGATGAAAAACCAACTGAAGATTACAATGACATTGGAGGGCTGGAGAAACAGGCAAGTTTCTGATTCTCTGTTCTCTTTAGGAGAATTCTTCCTTGGTTACTTTTATTTGTCAATATTGGTACCTTAAACTCTAATTATGTGTTTTGTTTTTTTATTTCCACAGATCCAAGAATTAGTTGAGGCCATTGTTTTGCCAATGACACATAAGGAGCGATTTCAGAAATTAGGTATTCGTCCACCCAAGGGAGTGCTCTTGTATGGACCTCCTGGGACGGGGAAAACTTTAATGGCACGTGCTTGTGCAGCACAAACAAATGCCACTTTTCTGAAGTTAGCAGGCCCACAACTTGTCCAGGTATGACATACTTTGTTATGGTTGATTCCTAATGGTTAATAATATTGGGAATTTCTGAAAATTGCTCACCAATCAAACAAAATAATCTTGGAAATTCCTGTAAATTATTCCTGTAAATTATTTCCTTTTACGGCTTTTGACTTGAGTTATAAATCTGATTTACATATGCTGACACCTGACACTTAGACTACAGACTACTTGAGATTATGTCATTTTTAGCCTTAGAGGTATTGCATCCTTGACTGTAATTATGGAATTCCTTTGTCTTACCCATTTCTGAGGAATAAGAATCAAGAAAATGAAGGATAGGTACCAAGCATGTACAGGAAAGTGCATACTGCATTATTGAATATATAACTTGGTTTTTGATGAAACAACAAGGCCCAAAAAGTATTTGTTTGGCTGCAAGCATAAGCTATAGGCATTGCCTCTAATGCTCATATTCCCTCGTAATCGATTTCGTCAAGTTACAGATTGATAAACTTGTGCTCATTGTCAGAAAGTAATGCAAGTGATAGTTATATAGTGGATATGTTCATCCTCGTTAATACTATATCTGATTTTATAAAGCAGTAAGTTTGATGGTGTTTGTAATTTGTATGTACTTAATAACTGGGTCCATGTGAAGTAATCGAACTTGGTTTTGTGTAGATGTTCATTGGAGATGGAGCAAAACTTGTTCGTGATGCCTTTCAGCTTGCAAAAGAGAAGTCACCCTGCATCATTTTCATAGATGAGATTGATGCAATTGGCACAAAGCGATTTGATAGGTATGCTATACCTTATTTCAGGATATGTCAGTTTTATAGATGTACACATCTACATGATATTGTAGACAAACCTTTAGTGTTCTTGGTTTGGGGTTGGAAGAGGTTAATTCGTTAATAGCTTTCCTGATTTAAATCCTTTCCAATTGACTACAGTGAAGTGAGTGGAGATAGGGAGGTGCAGCGGACTATGTTGGAATTGCTCAATCAGCTTGATGGTTTTAGTAGTGATGACCGGATTAAGGTTAGAGAAGCACTTTAAAGTTGTTGGATTCTGTTTTAGGCTAGTTTTTGGGTTCATTAATTTTCTGGCATGAAGATTGTAGCTTGAACTTAATCCTCTTTGTGGGAGTCAATCTTGGACTGTCATGTACTTATTTTGGTGCCATAAATGAAAATTAAGAGGAATGTGGCACTGCATGTAATGATAATTGTATCTATTCTGTACCATATGAGTGACCACCTTCAATTCTTTGGAAAATCATAGGTGATAGCAGCAACTAATCGTGCTGACATCCTGGACCCTGCTCTTATGCGTTCTGGTCGATTGGATCGTAAAATTGAGTTTCCACATCCCAGTGAAGAAGCAAGAGCTCGCATCTTGCAGGTAAGTCCTTTGGGGTGTACTTTCTTTAATGACTACTTTTATCTTTGTTATGTGCCGGACTCTTATTGAAACCTTTTCCTTGATATATTAGATCCACTCGAGGAAGATGAATGTTCACCCAGATGTAAATTTTGAAGAATTGGCCCGTTCCACTGATGATTTCAATGGAGCACAACTAAAAGCTGTTTGTGTGGAAGCAGGCATGCTAGCCCTTCGCCGCGATGCTACTGAGGTGTGCATTCTCCAGGATTTCTGCAACTTATTGCAAATCTGACAAATATTTTTAATTTGGGCTTTGCATGGGAACAAGTACTGATCACAGTGTTTGGTTTTGTCAATTTCAGGTGAACCATGAGGACTTTAATGAAGGTATCATTCAGGTACAGGCAAAGAAGAAATCAAGCTTGAATTATTATGCCTAGATTCTGTTCAATTTCATGGTTCAGATCATGCAAAGGCTGGACTTCTGAAATGGTATTATGTGCCCTAAATTTCAATGAAGTCAAGCTGAGTTTACGACTTGCTCACAGAAAAAAAACCTCTGTATTGTGTAATCTTGCGTACTAAACCATAAATCATTAATTTAGTCAAGCTTAGTTTCTTTTGCTCTTTCCTACATACGGATTGCAGATGTGAAGACTGTACATTCTTATCTCATGGTTTGGGTTAAAGATTGTTCTCCTTTTAAGATTCAACCCCTTCAAGAATTTATAGCTTATATTATCAAAAGAATTAGGACGGCAATTGGCTCATGCCTTGACATTGACAACCATTGTGCTAACTGATAAAGTCTCGTCTTATAATAAGGATTTTGGATTGAATCTCTCCTACGCCAAAAAAGAAAAGAAAAACATTGGCTAGTGTCAGACATCACAAGAGATGGTATCCATCAAACCGGGCAACAGATATTCATCTTTTGTTCTTTCAGGGGTGAACCTGAACCTATGCTTTTCAAAGCCTGTTTGGTGTGTGATTTCAAATAACAGATTTCAGTGTTTAAACATTGAAAACTGTGGTTCTAAAAAAAAAAACGCATTTGGTAATGATGTTTTTTTAATAGTGTTTGAGTTACGTTGCTCATTTTAGGATGTTGAAATATTGAATTTGGAAAACTTTTCTTTCAAGTTTTTAGATTTCAAATAACATTGCTCAATGACACTTGTAAATATTTTGAAAAATATGGGGCTTATTTGATTAGACAGCACATAAAGTTTTTTTCTTTAATTCTAACAAGGGACTCACTTGTTAGCTTAAAAAAAAAAAAAAAAAAAAAAAAAAAACTACACCCATACCAAACACACAATTATGTTTTTTCACACATTGAAACATGATACTAAACACATTTTTTATTTTATGAATATTGTAAATACATGTTTTCACAATACTTTTTAAACTACAGTTTTCACATTATTTTAAACAACGATACTTAAAAGGGTGTTTGGACTAAAGCTAACTCAAAACTCATATCTCAAATTCATCGCTCATATCTCAAAACTCATAATCATTTTAAAAACCCAAAACTGAGAACTCATCTTTGGTTCATAACTCAAAATCGTATTTCTCATTCTCAGTACTCAACTTTATCAATTTTTGTGGAGCCCACCGCCTGCTATCTTCAGAACGATCACTGCTTCCTCCTGCGTGTGACATTATCTCTCATCTCATGAGTCTTTTGGTTGAATATTGTTGAAAGTAGAGTTTATTTGGGATATAGGTATTGTTCAAAATTATTTGGCAAATTGAGGAAAGAGAGTGAATTTCGGCAACGATGTTGCCAAAATTCTAATAAAATGTATGAGAGAGGAAACACAAGTGATGTGATGGGAGGATTTGAATTTCGGTAATCCCGTTGCTGAAATTCTTGCTGCCCGAATTTGCTGCTCAATTGCCAGGTGAAGTGCCCGCATGAGAAGTGGCTGAAAGGAAACCAATTGTGGCAACCAAGTTGCCGAAATTCTAGGGGAGGGAGGAGAGAGAAAATAAGAATTGTGGCAACCAAGTTCCCGAAAATGGGAGGGAAAAAAAAAAAGAGAGAGAGAGAGAAACCAATTATGGCAACCAAGTTGCCGAAATTCTAAGGGAGTGAGGAGAGAGAAAATAAGAATTGTGGCAACCAAGTTGCCGAAAATGGGAGAGAAAAAAAAGAAAAAGAAAAGACAAAACAATTGTGGCAACCAAGTTGCCAAAATTGTGGGGAAAAAATTTAATAGTAATTTAGGCAATGAAATTGCCAAAAATGAGGAGTCTTTTGGCTAAATATTGCAAAAAATGGAGTTTATTGGTGTTATAGGTACTGTTCAAAGTTATTTGGCAAAATGAGGAAAGAGACTGAATTTCAGCAACAGTGTTGCTGAAATTGCAAGAAAAAGTACAATGTGTTAGGGGAGAGAGAAAATTGAATTTCGGTAATGAGATTACCGAAATTCTTGTCCTGCCCAAGCTCTGCCCGTGAAGTGCCCCAAGTGCATGCTAGGGGGCCCAAAAGAGAAAACAATTGTGGCAACCAAGTTGCCGAAATTGTAGGGATGAGGAGAGAGAAAATATGAATTGTGGCAACCAAGTTGCCGAAAATGGGAGAAAAAAAAAAAAAAAGAATTGTGGCAACCAAGTTGCCGAAAATGAAGGAAAAAAGAAAAAAGAAAAAGAGATGCTACGTCCACAACATTTTCACAACAAATTATAAGTGGTTAGTTGTTATTGGTTCAAATTTGAACCTAACACGAAGATTACTTTTTTGCCCCAATAATAATAATCAGTAACAACCTGCTACTTAGGATTTTTTGTAAAAATGTTGTGAAAATGTTGTGGACATATCATTTCTAAAAAAAAAATTGTGGTGCCGAAATAGAAGGAAAAAAAAAAAAAAAAAAGAGTGGCAAATTGATTTGTGGCAATGGCATTGCCGAAATAGAGGGAAAAAAAATGACAAATTGATTTGTGGCAATAGCATTGCCGAAATAGATCACAATAAAGTGATTTGTGGCAATGGCATTGCCAAAAACACTTTGACAAATTGAGTTGTCAATACCTTATAACAAGGCCAATGGTCATCAGGCAGCTCTAGTCTTCAAGAAATATTTATTTCGGTAATGCCATTTGTCAATTTGTCACAATAAACTCAAATCACTTTGTCACAATAAACTCAATTTGTCAAAGTGTTTTTGGCAATGCCATTGCCACAAATCACTTTATTGTGATCTATTTCGGCAATGCTATTGCCACAAATCAATTTGTCATTTTTTTTTCCCTCTATTTCGGCAATGCCATTGCCACAAATCAATTTGCCACTCTTTTTTTTTCCTTCTATTTCGGCACCACAATTTTTCTTTAGAAATGATATGTCCACAACATTTTTACAAAAAATCTTAAGTGGTAGGTTGTTACTAATTGTTATTATTAGGGCAAAAAAGTAATCTTAGTGTTAGGTTCAAATTTGAACCAATAACAACTAATTACCTGTAATTTGTTGTGAAAATGTTGTGGACGTAAAAAAAAAAAATTTCCTTCATTTTCGGCAACTTGGTTGCCACAAATTTTTTTTTTTTTTTTCTACCCATTTTCGACAACTTGGTTGCCACAATTCATATTTTCTCTCTTCTCATCCCTACAATTTCGGCAACTTGGTTGCCACAATTGTTTTCTCTTTCGGGCACTTCAAGGGCAGAGCTTGGGCAGGACAAGAATTTTGGTAATCTCATTACCAAAATTCAATTTTCTCTCTCCCCTGACACATTGTACTTTTTCTTTCAATTTTGGCAACACCGTTGCCGAAATTCAGTCCTCATTTTGCCAAATAACTTTGAACAATACCTATAACACCAATAAACTCCGTTTTTTGCAATATTTAGCCAAAGACTTGAAAATGAGAGGGGGGGGGGGGAAGATGATTTAGGGCGAAAATTGAAGGGAAAAAAAAATTGTGGCAATGGAATTACCGAAATGGAAGGAAAAAAAATAGTAGCAATTGATTTGTGGCAATGTTGTTACCGAAATGGAAGGAAAAAAAAAAGTGGCAATTGATTTGTGGCAAAAAAGTACCCATATTCTTATTCTATTAGTGTGTCAGTAGTTTTTTTTACCGAAGCAGTTTGGTTTGTGTGTATGTGATGTTCTTTCATTTCGAATAGTAAACGTACCCATATTCTTATTCTCTTAGTGTGTCAGTAGTTTTTTTGACTGAAGCAGTTTGGTATGTGTGTATGTGATGTTCTTTCATTTCGAATAGTAAAAGTATTTTTTGCATGATTTGCCCTATGAAACAAATAATAAATCTAGATTCAAAGTACATTGATTCTTATTCCAAAAAAAAAAGTACATAGATTCTTACAATACGAAATGGAAGAAAAAAATGATTGATGTGCATGTTGTAAACAAAAAAAAAAAAAACAAAGAAAGTACATAGATTCTTACAATAAGAAATGGAAGAAAAAAATGATTGATGTGCACACTATAAACAAAAAAAACAAAGAAACTGAGATTTTTGCAGAGATTCTTTGCTGTGAATATATGTTTATAGTTAAGTAATTTATTTGTATCAGAGTGTCTCATCTTGGTTTGTGTTGTGTTGTATTTGGTCAATTGCGTATCTAATTATACAGTTTAAAATCTAAGAATTTAACTTATATGAAACTTGCATCCTATTTAAACAGTACTAATGTTACTAAAGTTTCCACGGTTCTTATTTTTTACTCTTTTTCCCCTAAAAATTCCATCAACCTTCTTCTCCACTCTTATTCCCCTCATAATTCTACTAACCATTTTCAATTCATGCATGCCATACATTCTACAAACAACTATAAGGAACAACACTTGCAAATATATATCTGTTCTTTATCTCTTACAAGGTGAGTTACATCTTTTAAGTAGTTACTTTTCTTTTTTATAATATTCATGTTGATATGTTTTAGGGGCATAGCTAAGCATGAAAATCTTGTTTTTGTTAAATTACTTGTTCATGCAAATCTTGTTTTTGTATTATGTGTTTTGCAACATGAACTGATTTGTATGATATGTTTTAAATTATTTGTCCATGAATTCTTGCCTAAAATTTCATATAGCAAAAATATATTTCAAAATTGACATATATTTTCCTTAAAGAAATACTTACTTTGTTAGCCTATAATACACGTATGCTATAAGAAAACCCTAAAAAAAAAAAAGAGGTTAGTATATGCTCATAAACCTTAAAATCTAAGTTTTAGGTATAATAATAATAAAGAAAATTGTACGATATTAGAAATATTTATCTGTTATCGTATGGATGCAAGAGAATATTATATAATCTGTCTTGTTTTAGAAGAAGCAAAATGAAGAGCTACCGAAAATAATTAACGTAACCATAATAGATTATTCTAAATGTTAATGTTATGCTAAGTTACTTAGGAAAAGGGAAACAAAAAATAATTTTAACTACTATAATGGACAATAATAAATTATCAGTGAACAAATCTTCTTTAATAGAATTTTCTCAGCTCTAGCTATTTAAACATTGAATATTTTTAATGGATTACCTTCTTGTATTGCATCTTAATGGTTGTGTAGTGTTAATATATTAATACTATTGTTATGTTTTAGTGTAGATGGCAGAAAATTTGTTCATTTTTCTCATTCATTCCGGTGGAATAATTAAACATGGCGAAAATGAGATTTATTACGAAGGGTCACCTCCTTTTATGCTTCCATTAAGCCAGGGTGTTACATTTGAAGATCTATGTGATAGAGTAGCATCCACGCTTCATATAAACAGAAAAGATTCAAAACTTACTATTTGGTATAGATTTACTTTTCAATGCCATCCACATCCTGTGATTTACCAGCAAGTTTTGGTAGAAGATGATAATGGTGTCAATGCAATATTCAATATGTTAGGCTGCCAATATGGATTTGTAGGTGCAGAGTTGTACGTGGGTGTAGAGCCCATAAGAAGCCTCCGAGATGTTTTTCCCATTCGATATGCCAACGAAGGACTGAGTGCATCATTTAGTTATTCACATGGCGGACACTTTTATGATCCATATGCCACTCATACTGGTCATTATTCTGAAAATGCGACTCATTCCCCAATCAACATTGGTGGTGCTGACTATCATGCTCCATATACTCATGTTGCAACTGAGGATCAACATGTTCCTTATCGGCCAATGAACACCAATGATGCTAACTATGATAATCCAACTGAGCATGTCGCACAAGAGACTATTTGTTTTGAGTTTGAAGCTCAGTATGACCAAACTGCCACTCAGAGAGCTGCTAATGATCCCAATGATACACATCGCATAGCTGCTACTACTGAAAATGCGATCCATACATTATCAGAAAGGATGCGGGCCATGGATAGTGATGACCAACTTGATAACTACGAGGTCCTTGATGATGTTGGAGATGAACAAGAGCCTCTCAATGAACCTAATCATGAAAGCAGTCCAGCAATGGCATTCCATCAACCTTCATCACTAAGTTTTTCACAGAACATGTGGGATAATATGATTGATCCAACCCCACCATTTGAAAAGCCCACTCAAAGTATTTGGGACCCTACCCAAGAGTTTTATGTGGGCTTGCTTTTTGCTGATAAGGATGAACTACAAGCTGCTGTTAAACACTATCACATCAAGAGGAACCAAACATTTAGTGTAAAAGAGTCAGATCCAGCATGTTGGTCTGTAAGGTGCAAACATTGTTCTTGGCATCTTCGAGCATGTTTTCAAGCTACACATGGGTTGTTTGAGGTTAGGAAATACAATGGTCCACACACATGTACAGAGTCCACGCTCACACAAGATCACGAGCAATTAGACACCTATGTTATTGAGAAAGAGTTAAGGGATGTTGTCAAAAATGATCCAACCATAAAGATTTCTTCGCTTCAACAGACTCTTTACAATAAGTACCAATACCAGCCTTCTTATTTTAAGGTGTGGGAGGCGAAAGAAAAGGCAATTGGTAAAGCGTTTGGTGATTGGGACAAATCTTACCAATTATTGCCAAAATGGTTGAAAGCTTTGACTGATTTAAACCCGGGCAGCAGGGTTATTTGGAGAACAATACCTGCTACTGTGCCAGGCTGTGTGATATTCGAGAGAGTGTTCTAGGCTTTTGGTCCATCAATTGAAGATTTTCAACATTGTAGGCCAATGATTAGTATAGATGAAACTTTCCTATATGATAAGTACAGAGGTAAGTTACTGATTGCATCAACGTGGGATGGTAACAATAGACTTTTTCCACTTGCCTTTGCCATTGTGGAGGAGGAAACTGATGATAGCTAGTATTGGTTTTTGCGCTGTATTCAAATTAATGTCACTAATCGGGAAGGGTTATGTGTCATATCAGATCATCACCTTGGTATAATGTCAGCGATACGGACTATATGTCAATCGACACGTTGGTATCATCGTTTTTGCCTTCGCCATGTGGCTAGCAATTTCAATCAACAAATTGGGAAAAAAAACTTGAAGGCTATGGTAATGTGGGCAGGCATGGAGAATCAGATACGAAAGTATCAAATAACCAGGGATATAATTACTCAATTAAGTGCAGATGGTGATAAGTATTTAAGATACATACCGATGCAGAAGTGGACGCTAGCACAAGATGGTGGACATCGTTATGGGAAATGACCACAAACTTGTCTAAAAGCTTCAACGGTATTCTAAAGAGTGCTAGAAATCTGCCCATAACTGCGTTAGTCGAACTTACATACAACCGTTGTGCAGCCTACTTTACTGGTCGGTATATTAAGGCACGCGCAGAGGTTACAGCCGGTGAACTCATTACAACCTATGCAAAGAATAAATTCAATAAATGGGGAAAAAAAGGCACCAAAGCATTCAATTACTGTGTTCAGTCATGAAGATGGTTTGTTTGAAGTCAGAACACCAATAAACCCTAACTTTGCATATAGGGGTAATCATCGTCATGAGATAAATTTGAGGCAGAGCACTTGTAGTTGTCAAAAATGGTAGGTTTATAAGATTCTGTACTCACATGTCATTGCCATGTGTAAATATCAAGGCATCTCTGCAATGCAATATATCGACCGCTGCAACCATTTGGAAGAACAAGTTGCTTGTTATGCACCTAGATTTCGCATGGTTCCAAACAGTGTACATTGGAATGAGCTTGATTTCCCGGTCTTGTATCCTAATGCCAAGCTGCACCGTGAAAAAGGTCGACCAAGATCAACTCGGCTTCGAAATGAAATGGATTTAGGGACAGAGCATCAACCAAGGCCATTGTGCAGTCTCTGTAGGCAAGAAGGCCATAATAGAAGAACATGCCCCACTTGAACTGTGGTTGGCTCCACTAGTGGCCAAACTGAATGACCCAACATAAGTATTCAATTTACTTCAGTGGATTGGTTGGACTTTTTTTTTTCTTTTTTTTCTTTTTTTGGAGTTGGACCATATTGTTAGTTTGTATTATTTGAAAGAACAAGTTGATACTAATTCCATATGCTACGATGTTTTCTATCACTGCAAGTTGGATTGGGGTGTACGTTTATTTATTTTGTGCCTGTGTGTGTGTATATATATATATTGTGTATTATAGTTTAGGGGTTCGATAACACCTTAAAATGTATATTTTTTATGGAGTGCTTGGGTCATTTACCATGTTTGAAAGCTTCAAATAAGGAAAGAAATTAAAGGGCCACAATCTGAAGAGGAAAAATCAGATTTGAGCACTAATCAGTATTTTAGACGTATCTCTCTCCTCAAAATTCCAATTGACTCAAGGCTGGATTGGCTAGAACCGTGACTTAAATATCTACAACTTTTCTGTTTTGAGTTTTTTGAAATTCACAATTTTTGAAGGCCGAAATTAACTCACAAGTTGCTGCTGTAAATTTGGACGAAAATTAAATGGTGAAAGTTTTATTTTTCTTTGACACTTTTACAAGGGTTTGGAAGAGAGGCTATGGAGAACAAAAATAGAAATGTACACCACAGTAGCCATCATGCAAAGGAAAAAAGATCAACTATAAAAATAGAAGTTTGACACCTTTTTTTTTTTCACCTATTCTGCGCCTACAGTTGTGGCTACACATATAGATTCTATGTTGGATTTGTAGGATTGGACAATTATATTAAATAGATGTATGATTAGATTAATTGGGAACTAATTTCAAATACCAAAATATGTGTACATATTTCTTATTTTCGCAAAGGTCTTACGGTTAGTAGTATAATGTGATATGTATACTATCTAGGCATAATATTTTTTGCTACAACGATAATACTTTAATATATTCTTAATAAACAGTCATTTTATATTGATTAGTGATTGCCACGATGGGGTACATGAAATTTTTATTGTGTTCCACAACATGGAGGATGCCTATTTACTCGTTGAGGGTACCTTCGTGCTTGCACAGGACTTTTCCCCATGCGCCTTGGCTGCGTTCTAGTATCAAAATCTGTTTGATAATTACCACCTTCGTCACTTTCATTATCTGATGACACCTCCATATCTTCTGCATCTTCCCCACTGTCCTCATTTGAGGCATCTTCCTCAGAGTCTATTGCGAAGGCCTTTTCCTCAGAGTTCGAAGCACATGCCCATGTATTTGGTGGCGACAGAAATCACCAACATAAGGGGAAGGTTGGGAAGGTTGTGGTGTGATAGTACCATGTTGTTCATAGCTGTACTGGCTATCTTGGCCATAATTGTATTGCCCAGAATAGGATGGAGGTAGTGATGGGTGATAGGAGGGAGGTGTTGAACTAGGTTGGGGATAATGGTCATAGCTAAACAAACCCTCAAATCTTTGTCCTAGGGAAGTAGATGATCCAATTTGTTGATATAAAGACATGCAGTACTCGTTGACACTAATTGGATTATACTCACTAAAGGTAATTGGCTCATTACGGGCAGATGTTGATGGCCCAGCTTGGGTAGAGCGATACATATTGTGCTGTGTAGAGGTGGATAGTCCAGCTTCATCATTTACGCGTTGTCCACGTTGTGTAGAGGTGGACGAGCGGGATTCAGTAGAGGTTTGTGGGTGCTATCTTTCTTGGTGCCTCTGTCGTCGCCCGAAGTGTGTCACCCTCTCAGTAGGGACGGAGGAAATATTTGCTTCTATTGATAACTTCACTCGACTAAGGCCCTCTACTATTGCTTTGCTGGAAGGACTTGTTGTGCAATGAGATCATTCCTCTGTTGGTTTGCAACAACCAAATTTAACATATTATTGATCTCAGTTTGCTGCCACATAAAAAGAAAAAAAACATTTATTAGTGCAGTATTATTGAAAAAGCTAAAATAATAATTTGTTATCAATATTAGTGCAGTATTTTGTTTGTGTAAATAATTTGTTATCAATATTAGTGCAGTATTATTGAAAAAGCTAAAATAATAACCTGGCACATATGGGCAACCGCCTCTGGTGTCGTGAATAGGTGACCATGTTGTGTAGTCCACACCTAAATGGAAATTGTCATCCCCAACTACATGTTCAGCTTGCTCGTTCCAAAGCCAGTAGTATTGTGTATGCTGCCTACGCCAATTAACACCGGACTTTCCTGTCAACTTTACACAATGCACAAATTTATCGAAATTGTCAGTAGGCCACTTTGGACATCTTTGCAACAACCCAAACTGTCGCATGACTCTTTATGGATGGTAATACTCCACAATTTGGAAGCATAGCAATGGCACTGTTGTAGTCCATATATGTTTTTCTGCAAGACACCATGGATGAAAATAATTATCGTACGGTGTCCAAACAACCTGCAATTACAATAACTATGTTATAATTGATCAAGACAATAATATAACTAGTAAATTAACCATTGATGCATTGTGACAACATATATTACCTGTTCATTATTATATGTGTCGTGATTAGAATGGTATGCACGTAGAACATGCGTTGGTGTGTGAGTAAACGTTCTCTTGGTATCCCACCTATATACAATTAATGATTGCCACTAATTTTAGGGTTTGGAAGTATCAAGGATAAATGCAATAGTATACAATATTGTATAGAAATAGAAAGTAAATATTATACCTACAACCGTATGGGTCGTCACCATTTAAATTTGTTGGATTTATTGGAATTGGGGTCAGATATGGAAGATGCTCCCACACCCATAATTGTAATATGAAAACAGGACCTGCAACCTCCGTGCTTTTTTTAATAGCAGCAGTACACAGCTCTTTATAAAGGAAAGCAAGTGTGGCACTACTCCAGCTATATTCCCCAGCTACACCAAAGTCTGCTAACAGCTGGAGAAAGCATCAATGCAATCTACTTTGGCTCTTATTTCCAAATAGTAAAGCCAAAACCTGGAACATGTATGCCCTAGCATACTGTTGGGTTGTTACAGCATTGGCACTCTCTAGTAGGTTTGAGAATGTATTCCTTACCCATGTTATTTTAAGGCCACCATATGCCAATGCTGTTGTAGGTGGTGTCACCCTAAGTAAATTCTCACAAACTGTTCCCCAATCCAAATTAGTGGGCCCGCACACTGCATTGCCATCAATAGGCAATCCTGTAATGATTGCTATATCTTGTAGAGTGATCGATATTTCACAAGTAGGTAAGTGAAATGTATGGGTTTCAGATCGCCACTGCTCCACTAAAGAAGTGATAAGACCCCAGTCAATATCTATATGTGGTAGGCAGGTAACACAGTATAGTCTACATTGATGTAAATATGGGGTGATACGCTCGCCTAACTCTTGGGGGGGGGGGGGGTGCAAACGGTTGGGGTCGCACTCGTAAGGTGGAAACCTGAAATTTTTTTAAAAATATACAATGTTATATTGCTAATGTTGAAATTATTTTCATGTAAATTGAATAATTGTAGATATTATTAAGACATTAATAAATTTTGATCTTGCAACGTACATTGCCTTCCATTGCATCATTAGAGATGTGATATTGTTGTTGGGTTAGCAGAGAATGATCGAATGGCCCAGGCTCCATTTCAAATATATCCTACATTTTTTTTTTTGAGAAATAATTACAACATACTGCTAACCCCGCAGCTCGAACCCTTTTCCCCCTAGACCCCCAAGCACTTTGTGCATGGAGAGGTACCAATTCAGCTACAAGGCCTTTGACAAATATATCCTACATTAAATGCTACAATGAATTAAACCATGCAACATCCATCTGAAGGTATATTTTTTACAAACCATCTATATAAAAAATTACAAACTAAGAAAATAATTTCCAATTAAATTAGGGGGCCGAGAAGCTTACTACAATTGCGATACGAAGTGAAGGAATGTAGGAATTATAGAGTGATACTTGCAAGAAAAGAAAGAAAGAACCAAAAAAAAAAAAAAAAACACAATCAGATAATCATAAATATCTTCTAAAAAAATATAATCCTAAATAAAAACAAAAGAACAATAATAAAAAATAATAAAATTAATATAGTGACTACTATAGTTTTTTATGCTAAATATTAAATATAACTTACAATGCTTGTAGTTCATAATAAAATTGAAAGGAACTCAAATAAAGGATTTATGAAGCAAATTTTTTAATAATAATAATAATAGTTTTAGCAAAAATAATCATACACACAATAATTAGTATTAACTATAATATAACCATATAAAATATTTACAATATATTAGCGTATAATATATATAAAGCATATAATTAATTTTCATTTCCCAACCTATAACCACCCTAAAAAGTAAAGATTCAAGAAACTTAATAAATTTTTATACCAACTAAACTTTAAAGAAAAAGAAACACAAATGTACGATTTATTGTACTAAATAAAAATAATAATAATAATAATACACATACATATCTTTATTATAAACCAACAAACATATTATGCAATATATTTTTCCAAGTAATAGATGTAATAATTGATAATAAGTAATAACAAAGTAAAATTGATTATAAAAAGATCACAATAATACAATTTATTACAATTTGTGTGGTCATATACTATAATAACAATAAATAATATTAAATAATTTCAAAATTAACAAAACACATACATAAATTTAATTAGAGAGTTGAGATGCTTACCACAATTGTGATACCAATTGAAAGAGTGAGAATTATAGAGTGATACTTGCAAAAAGAAAAGAAAAGAAAAAAGAAAAAAAAAAACAATCAGATAATAATAAATAAAAACAAAATAACAACAATACTGAAAATGCTTGTAGTCCTAACCATAAAAAATTCATTAATCTAAAATTTGAATAACAACAACAACAACAATCATAATCATAATCATAATCATAATCATAGACATACAAACAATATTAACTACAACAATACATAATATTTTACAATGTATTAGCTTCTAATATTTACAAAGCATATATTTATACCATAATAATAAATTTGTTAATTTCTAGAGCTGTAAGTTAATAAGCAAAGCAAAAAAACTTACATTAACCCAAAATTTACAATCCTTAGTTGTGCACACTGAAGCAAAGCAGAAGAGTAACTGAACGATCGGAGGATGTAACTTTGTGAGGAGATGCAATCCTTTAGCGAGGGTACTTGCCTTTTATTATGAATAAAAGAAATGAAAAGACAAAAAAGAAACTCTGACATAGATTTTAGACGTGATATCAGTAGGTTAGGTTTTATTGGGAATGATCAATGAATATATTCCAAAGTAACACGTTTGTTCAAGGATGAGCCGGGAAGACCAGATTGAGCCGCCGCCCAGTTAAAAGATTGGGTTATCACCAATCAGACCAGCAGCCAGGGAAAAAGTCAGCTAAATCCTGAAGATTGATTAGCCCAAATGTTATCCTAAACTGAAGAACCAAATACTCGCTTAGTTTAGGCAGAAAGTATATTATACATTAGACATATATAGTATCCCTCTTACAGCATTTCAGTCCCAAACAGCCATGGCCCATGAGTTCTACGTACTGTGAGAGGCATGTTGCATCAGTGCACCCTCTATATATATCCGATGCATTATACATATATATTATAATTATTGTAGTTTGTCGGTGAAAGCACTTTATATACGTGGGTTGAAAAAAAAGAAGAGAGAGAGATCTTGGTTATGCTATCTGTTCTTATTGTTGATTCTTTGGGCAAATGGATAAAGTTACGAATATCCACAAACGTGTTCACCTTATCAAATAGCGCACTCAAAAGCTCGTGTATAACTCAGATACATAGCATCAGATTCGTTTATTGGGGTTATGACTGATAGGTAAGTACACCAAAGTTGATTTGGTCGACAAAGCCAGACGTTCACAATTTGATGCTGAAGGACTTATTGCAATGTGTGCTTATGCTATATTAACTCTGGACCAAGAATGGAAATGCATGATCCAAACCCATTATTTCGCTCAAACCAGACCACCATAAGTACTACTCTTAACCTACCTCTGGACTAGGAATGGCAATTCATTCACGCCAAAAGTTTACTCCACAGAAAGATGAAACGCCAATGGAGGTATGCGATCTCCAAATCCAAGATGGGATTCAGAACATGGATTACCCTAAGGGTCCGTTTGGATACAACTTATTTTGCTGAACTGAAAACTGAAAACTGAAAACACTGTAGCAAAATAATTTTTAAATGTGTAAATAGTACCGTGGGACCATTTTTAATGAAAAAGTGGCTGAAAAGTGATGTTTGTGTGTCCATGAACAGTGCACCGATGCACTGTTCACAGTTAAAAAGTCAACAAAACCGGCTTAAAAAAAAAAAAAAAAAAAAAACTGCTGAAAACGCAAACGTAAAACGCAAAAGCTGAATCCAAACCCAGCCTAAACCACTGGCATTGGGAAGTGTGGATATAAGTTGGTGGTTCAATAATTATTTCCACGTTTTATTTTTTTAGTTTATTCCTTTTGAAGAATAACATGCACCGACTATCTTTTATCTCAATAAACTATTCCATTGATCAGATGGTTAATGGGCAAATTCAGTGTATCAAGGCAGAAGAATAGGCCATCTTTTTTTAAATGATTGCCTGATGGACAATATTACTTGGTGGACAATCCGCTACTATTGCTGACTTACTCCCTATGTGTTGATTCAGGAGTGAGGATTGCTTTTATTTATTTATTTAAATTTAACGGTTGGAGGAGAGGGGATTTAAATTTCGGATATCCCCTTTCAAAATACCAGGAGCGCTTGGCAAGAGTGAAGATTGCTCTTGATTATTCATAATTCAAGTCACAAATGTGGCAAGTCCCACAATCAGATCCCCTTTGTCCTGCCAACCGCAAGAAGACGTCTTTAATCTTTAGACAGATCAACATCCTAATCTAGGTTTCACCCGACCATGATCAGTGATTGTACAAAATGTATTAGATTTTCTTATTTTTCCAAATATCTCAATACAAACAATCGCTTGTGAGCCTGCAAGATAGAGGAATCAATCTGGACAAGTTTGTTTCTTGTTTTAATAATGGCAATGCTTGCGCAAATTTATCAGCAACATGAAAAAAGGAAACACATGCATGGTCACAGTCTGAACTTCATACTCATCTTACTTTTTAAGGGAAATCTCTAATAGACAAGTCCGTAGTGTTTTTCTCTACGACAACCTAAGAGAAGAATAGCGGTCTTGTGGTCTGGTCTATATAATCAAGAAGGCAGCTGCCCAATATGGATATCCTTTTATTGGTCTTCCTCCTTCCCCTGACCAAACCACCACAACCATCTAATAGAGAGTGTATATGGGCAATCTATGTGCTAGTCAGACTCAGATCATGCCCCTCTCAAGCAAACCACAAATGGGAAACACGATACGTCTCTACGAACGTGCATGCGAGCGTGTGTGAAGAGAGAAGGAGAGGGGTAGAATGAACGGCTTAAGGAATAGAACAAATCAATGGGCACAAAAGGCACCATATTGAACACCACATGCACACACAAAGGCATCTTGAACAAAACACACATTTTAAATTTTTATTCCTCAACTGAGATATGTATATAAATCCTAACATCACCACCACCAGAAGAACATGTAGTAATAGAACAAAACTCAAAAACCAATACTCTTAGATCGAACTATACCCTTATCTTCCACAGGTTCCAAACGAAAAGAGGAAAATATAAATACTGATAAATAACTTAGAACTAAAACTAAAGGAAGATCACCATGAAAATGTTTAACACTTGATTTCCTTCAGTCCATATGCAAAGTAGATAAAGGTCGGATCAGTTGCGCCTTCCTTGTAGTAGGCAAACACCAAACCGCCATCATCATGCATGCTTTCCCCCACAAAACTGCAACAAAAGAAACTCAACTAATCAATATGGTTTACCAGAAAAAAGAAAGAGCCATTTAGTACAATATGAATGCTATCAATGATAGAGAACAAAAGCAAGCACATACAATTGGAGGTCACTGAGCTTTGAAAGGAGGAACTTGGTTGCTCCCTCAATGTGCTTCTTAAATAACTCTTGCTTGTCTGCCTCCAATTTGGGTGCCAGATTCTTGATGTACCTCTTCATGAATGTGACAAACTGCTTCTTGTCAAAAGCAGGTTGTTCCTGAAAATAATATGAAACCACTTGTTTTAAATCCTAAGTGAGAAGATTGGTAAGATAATAGCTACTAAAAGCAGTGAGTTTTCTCACCTGAAGCCTAAAGGTGTCAACAATGTCAACAACCTTGACAGCTTGGTCATCAACACCGTCATCCTCACCTCCACCTTCTGCAGAAGGGTTAGCCCCAATGTCTACATCGACTGCTCCTTGAACAACCCACTGCCAGATAGCAAATGATATATGAAAGTTAGATCATTTTATTGCAGTGCATATAATTGTTTTTTTTTTTCAGAACCATAGGCACAAAACACAAACTAATAGTAGGAGAAGTTCAAGCTCTCAATCTCCTCAGAAGCACAAACACTAATACAATACCAACAATTATGGACAACAACAATCATAGAAGCAACAGATAAGAAAGCTCCAACCTTTCCTTCCACTTCCCACAGCATCCCATTTTCAATTTCCTTGTATGGGAATGAGTCCGAGAGAAGCTCATCACCTGAAATTACATCAACAAAAGTTTATTGGCACAAAATTTTGATAGTTCAAAAATAAATTCCCCCCACAATACGAAGGCCCAAATGTTTACAACAATATTATTAAAGTCTAATAGTATTGCCGCAAATATCTTAAGAAACCAAAACCACATTAATATTAATTACATAGGAAAGTTAGCAACCACATAAACTACAACCATATAATCCACAATCCAAATATAAGCCATAGAACTTAGCTCACAATCCTGCAATCTTTCTAAAGCAAGAAGCGTAAAGCTCGACTTTGAGAAAAAGCAGCCCATACTCGCTGTAGTTTTCAGGAACTTCTCCTTAGTAAAGTAGCTTGAAACAAACAATGAATAACCATTATAGATACTCAACAAACTCTAGTACACCACCTATTATCCGAGACTCTGAAAAGCCTTATTTAAAGCAAACTCCCAACACCCACATAAGTTACAAAACCCGGTGCTGAGTAAATTCTAAAAGGAAGAACACAAGCCAAATAATTTTGAACCCAATACGTTGTGTCTCAATTTTATAAAATTAGAAGCTCAACCCAGTTAATATGATACATCACATATGTATAAAGCCCCAACTAATAAGGAAAAGAAATCAAAATTGCAATTTGTTTCTTTCCCATCAATTTTCTCAGCAACCAAACAGAGCATGAGAAAACCACTTTAGCCCCCAAATTTTTATCACACTAATTAAAAAAATCTAAATCTATTAGTAGATCTGATTGGTTGAATTTCCCAAACCTTAAAACTAACCCCAAAAAAAAAAAAAAATCTATTTCTGTTTGCAGCTTATACACTCCGTTTTATTTTCACGGAAAATTCGTTAGTTCCGTTAAATTAGCTCAACATATTTATATATAAAATAATTGAAGAAGATATTTAAAAACAAAAAAAAAGAAAAAAAAATTTCAGGAAACAAATAAAATAAAATAAAAATATGACAGGAAATTGTTTTACTAAAAATATCCTAGAAACCATAAAAAAGAAAAAGAAAAAGAGAGAGAGAATATAATAGAAGAAATAAAATTTTTATTAAAAAAATTAAAAACCGCAAATTTCACGTCCAAGCAATCAACAGAGAAAATTTCAATCTTTTTCCAATAAACAACAACACAGAACAGATTATAATCGTAGATATCAAAATTAACACACAAACACACACACAGAATTCCACATCGAAACAAGCAAAACATAAAATTCGAATATTTCTACAAAATAAAGATACTTTAGCTGAAACAAATATAGCCAAAACAAACCCTAGGAACCATCAGAAACAGAAAGATTATAAATTTATAACTGAAAAACAAAACAAAAAAAAAAAATTAAATTTTAGAGAGAGAGAGAGAGAGAGAGAGAGAGAGAGAGAGAGATTTACCAGTGAGAAGATCCTGATAAACTAGCATGGTTGTGGTTTTTTGAGCTTAGAGGAATTGAAATTTGAATGAGAATTGAAGAAAAAAGAGAGAGAGGTTTTTGAATTCACAGAGAATTTGAGATTGTGAGAGCGTGAGAGAGTTTCGGAGCTGAGAGGTGGTGCGAGTATTTGCCTATTTATATAGAGGAACATAGGTGAAATTACCAGATTAGGTCCAACTTTTTGTTTTAATTCCAGTGGTATCCTCTATAACTACGGAGATTGAGTAGGAGTAGACCTCAAACACTTCTTGAGACTTGAGAGACTTCCGTATTTGGAAGAGAAAATATTGTATTTTTACTTTTTACTTTCTTTTCAAGAAAAATAAAAATAAAAATCGTATTTTTAAGTGTTATTTTAGTTTTTAATTTTTTTATAAAAAATTTGATGTTATTTCTTCACAATATTTTTTACAACAAATTTTATGTGGCAAGTTGTTACAAAAAAATGATTTTAATGATAAGTTCAAATTAGAATTAATAACAACTTACCACATAGATCAAATTACCAAATTGAATCCAACTTAAGATAAGTGTTTGAGAAAATAACTACACTTGGGTCCTCCAATGGTTTCTTCTTAAAAAAATGTATTTTTACTTTCAATTGTGTTGATTTAGTCTTTACTTTTATTTAAATTAATACTTTTAATTTTATTACAGCCAAGTTTTACTAGCAGTATTGATTATCAGTTATCACACTAAGGCTATTGCATCTTCACAATACACATACTACCATGTGGGCTAAAATCATATTTTGAAAACACAATTTCAGATAAAATTGTAAAATTATGTTTACGGAATGTACAATAAAAAGTATGTAACATGATTTAGCATCTACATGGCTTGTAAACACAACATTATGAGGTACTTAATTCGTAATTAACTCAAAATAAATAAGTCCATAATATGTGTCATGATAAGTTGATTCATTTTGACATAACTCTTTTAATCCGTATAATAAATAATAAATATTATTTTTATTTAACATAAATATAAATGTAATGCATATAATTATTTGTAACTTGAAATCAAACAAAATTTATAGGACCACAAAAAACACAACTTTTGCCATAAGGCCCACAACTTTCCATGTGATTGAGTGGTGGAAAAAAAAGTGATAAATTTATGTGAAAGTAATAGTCAATGAATTATACTTTACTACATAAGGTAATTGTGATCGTATTTTATACGGTATTAGAATTACACTAAAGCTAAAATTTTAAGGGGTATATAAAACACATTTTAATTTAATTTTTTCACCAAAATTTATGGGACCGCAATTCGAGTGGGTGGTAAAATACCAAAAAAGTTTTTTCCTTTTCTAGTTTTTAGTTCCGTCAAAAATAAATAGGTATTGCCGTATTGGTTTTGTTGATTTCTTTTGAAATTCTATTCCTCTTTAATGATTAGAGAGTCCGAGTTAAATTTGACCGACAGATCACTGATCAGTAAAAACCGCCAGTAAATCTATCATCTACGTAAATTTGGGCAATTCAGGAAAAAGAAAATCTAGATTTATAGATACTATTACAGTACTGCAGATATTATTACGTGTTGATGACAATGTTTTCTTTCTATTCCGGGTAAAATAAACAGAGATGCCAAATGGGGTCACCTAGAATGAGAAATAAATGGTTTTTTTATTTATTTATTTTTTATAATTGAAATGATGATAATGTTATCCCTTTTGTGAAGGTGGGTGGGTGCATGCAGATGAAGACTTTTTTGGCACATGCTTATGATTTATGAACTTATTACATGTGAAGTGATGCTTCAAGCTTGAGTTATCCTTTTAAGAATTATCTCCTGCATCATCAATGTATATGTATATCACTATATTATATAAGATGTTTTACAATATTCAAAAAAAAAAAAAAAAAAAAGTCTTAGAATATTTTATGTGGTGTGGATCTCACTAATTATTCAATACATATATTTAAGCATAAGATCCCTTTTCGTTTTTTTTGTTAGATAATTGTGAATGTATCATTTTCATTTTGATTAATATATAAATCATTGCCAAAAGTTTTATTGGCACCTCTTGAGGTTTCAAATAGAAATATCCAAGATTCAAATATTTCTATCCTTATTATCGATGTATCAACAAAATTTATTAAAGTTTCTAAGACTTATTAAGAACAAAAATCATGAATTATAAGATTGAGTTGAGTTGGGTTTGGAAGTGATGGATTACTATCAAGGGACTCTTTCAGTCAGTCCCAATAGACTAATTATTGAATATGAAAATTTTATAATTGCTCTAGTGATGAATGCATTTTTTATATTAAATAATTCAATAGTTGAAGGTGAAAGAATTTAAATGTTAGCTTAATATATTTTCACCATTTCCACCCCCTTTTTTTTAACCTAACAATAGTGTTTAAGCTTTTATAATTTCCCACATACTAACCGCCATCTTACCAAGAATGAATGATGTCCAAAGAGGAGATTTTGGTCTTGTGTATAACTAAGATTAATTCTCTATTTGTATTTTCATATTTGCATACTAATTGATGATCCTCCTTTTCATATACTAGATTTTCACTTTGTATGATTGCATTTGCAGGAAAACTCTTCAGCAGGATTGACTGACAGGTCGAGGGGAACCAAATCCACCAAGTGTACCAAGAAAGTAGATACTTGTGGAGATGTGTTGACAGTGCAGAGTGGTGGTGATATAGTGGGAAGGACTAAGAATATATATTTTTGTCTTTCGGTTTGTATTCCAACAGTTTGTGTTGAATCCCATTCATGATTTCATGTACTTTTTTTTCTAGATACATCCTCATGTACTTTTACTAGGTAATTGATAAAAAATAAAAAATAAAAAATAAAATCTTCCCATTTAATATTTTTTATTTATACACAATTGAGAGAATAATTAGGTGATCAAATAGTACTAAACACCCACACTAACAATATCCGAGTTTTGACATAAAAATTTAATACTAATTAAGTATAACCGACAGCTTATATACCTTAAAAATAACAAAAATTCTAAGACCACATAATATAACCACAACTCTTGTCACAACTATCTATGTGATAGACTATGAATAATAGAGAAAGAGTGATATGTCTATGTAAAAGTAATTTGCAATTAATCACAGTCTGTCATGTAGAATAATTGTGGTAAAAATGATGACTTTTTATGTGTTATTAGAATTATTCTAAAAATAAGCCTAGCATGTTCTGTACTCCAGAAATACCACCTGATAACTTCCTAGAATAATAAGTTATATTCCTATTGCAAAAAGATGAGAGACTCGAAGCCGCTGTAGGGCATGCATGCGTGCAATAATTGATAATTCAACCAAAAGTAGATGAGGGTGAAATACAAAATGGGAAATTCATAACAAGTTGAGCTGAGGCTGAGCTTAATAAAATGTCAAATGTTAATCGTAGTACTAGTGGCTGGCTGCGAGTGCGAATATCCATTTCAAGTGGATATATATTCCTTGTTGAAAGCTCAGTGGGGTAAGAATAAAGGTGATACAACTTTGACCTCTGTGTTGTGACTACCATTATTGACCATCCAATTTAGCCTATATGCCTATTGATACCCAAGCCAAAGAATGTGACCAAGCCCTTTTAATAAAATTTATTATTCAAAAAAAAAAAACCAAGAATTTTTTTTGAGAGAGTTTCAAAAAATAACTCAAGACATAAATCGGTTTTTGGTGTAGGTAGGGATTGAACTTCAGATCTCTTATTCAACCATTAGAGACTTTACTAGTTGAACTAACTGAAACCCACAAAAGAAAAATTCAAGAATGAATGAGGTCATCATAGAGCACGCACAAATTTAGTCAAGTTTCTTTAATAGGAGTAGTTTTGACATAAAAAAGAAGAAGATAAAATACACTTACTCTCTTGAATTTTGAAATTGTTGTACTTAGATTCTTAATTTTATTTTAATCAATTAAATAACTAAACTTCAACTTTATGCAAATGGTCATTTCCCCCAAACTATCGAATAATAATAATAATAAAAGCTACCCACGGAAGATAAAATTATAAGAATAAATTATATATTGAAAACTACTCAAATAAAAATATTTAAACTTAACTAAAATTAAGGAAGATCAATCACAAATTCACAATATGAAATCAATGTGTCACTCATAAATTAAGATTTTTATAACTCAATTGGTATTTTTTGATGTTTCCAAAGAAATGTTCAGAGTTCAAATCTTCGTTCATTCATTGTAACTATCAAATAATAATAATAATAATAATAATAATAATAATGTGCTACCTGGGAAGATAAGGGCCTGGCAATAACACAAAAAAATTTTGGACAGTGGACTGACTTCTTCCTTTCAATTGGGGCAAAGATTTATAAATTTAGGCCTTGAATTTTGCACACCCACTTAAGCCCATAAACCTCAATCCCCGACCCGACCCGTAAATGTTGCCTACACCAAACATGACCCACCCGTGACCCATTCTAACCAAACATACCAAACCCAACGAGAAAATAAATAAAAAAACAAAATCTTAGCTCAGAGTCTCAGACCAACAAATTCTATAATTAAAAAAAAAAAAAAATTTAGTCTTAAGGCAAACCACAACGTCATTCTCGTCAACTAAAATCCAACCGTACAAAACTCCCCAAAACTCAATCCTAGCCGTCCATATTACCACCATGTAGACAGCGGTTATTACAACCTCTCTAACCATAATCCAACCCACTCCTTCCTAATCCAACGGTCCAACTTCTCTCTCTCTCTCTTACACACACAGAAAACACAAAAACAAAGAGCCAGAGAGAAAAAGCAAAGAAAACACAAAGCGAAGAGAGAGAGAGAGAGAGAGAGATTGAGTTTTTTTCATATCAAATCCCGAACCATTCTCAGCTATTGTCTGATATTCATCGAAGATTTCATACGACGTCGTTTTTTTCTTCTTTCGGACAAAAAAGCGTTTTGGCTTCTAAAACGGTGGCGTTTTGTTTGTTTTTGATTTTAGGGTTCTGAAACAAAAAGGATTTGCGTGTGGATTTGTTTGTGTTTTTGTTTTTATATATAATTTATGGGACTAGGAAACGACGACGTTTCGGTGGTCGACGATGAAGGTGGTACTGATAGTAGTGTTGGTGGAAATGGAAGCAAAAAAGGTTTCGGTAGCTCCGTCTCGTGCTCGATTTGCCTCGAGGTTGTGGCCGATAATGGCGACAGATCTTGGGCCAAGCTTCAATGTGGGCATCAATTCCATCTCGGTGAGTCACGAATTTTTGGAACAGTTTTTTTTTTTTCGATAATTTCGATTTCGATTTCGAATTTTTGTTGATTGTGTTTTTTTGTGAGATCTGGGTGTGATTTGGGGTTTGGGAAAGAATTGAACTTGAATTTGTGCCTTTTGAGCTGAGATCAGTTGGGGGTGTTTAGCTTTTTTTGGGTGTTTTTTGATTGAGCTAAAATTGGGGTATGTAAGTTGGATTAGTAGGAAGCTATTGGTTGAGTAATATATGTAGTGGTTAGATCTTTAATTTGAGAAGTATGTGGTTAATTTTGAGTTTCATTTGAGGGATTAGGATTTTTTTTTTTACTATTTGGTGGAGAGGGATCAATTTTTTTATAGTGAAGATTTAGGTGCCAATGAGTTGTAGTTGATTTTCAAAACTTTGATCTATTCTAGTTTTTATTGTGGGATTTGGATTTTATGGAGAGGGTTCAATTTTGGAGTGAAGATTTAGGTCCCAATGACTAAGGTGGAAGGTGAGGTTGTGGATTGAATACTAATCGGCTCATTGGGTATGTGTGTAACCTACCAATGAAAAAACCATTTGCAGCTTTAGATTTATGAGAGCGTAAATTTTCAATATGAAATGGACCTTCTCAATGAAAAAAGTTTATTTCTTCAACTCATTACATGGCAATTGATAAAACCATTCTTTCTGTCCGTTATTTGCATGATCTATTTAATGAGCTATGTGAATTGTTTAATTAATCCATGTGGATGGTTTTATGAGTTGCCACGTAATGGGTTGGAAAGGATTCCTCCAAACTGGTTTGGAGGAAAACTGTGTCCTATGTAGTGATTAGATCTTTAATTGGTGAAGTGTGTAGTTGATTTTCAAGAATTTGATCTATTCTAGTTCTATTGAAGGATTAGGATTTTCTCCATTTGTAATGAGGAGGGATCATTTTATAGTGGAGATTTAGTTTTCCATGAATTTAAAGGTATATAGAGAGTGTTGTTATTTAAAATCAGGTGGTATTTTTTTTCAGTGGAAATGAGATTTTATATGACATCACACCGTGTACAAATTTAGATGACAATAGTTGTAGCTCAAATGGTACCTCCTCCCCTTGTAAGAGTAAGGTGAAAGGTGAGGTTGTGGGTTGAAAAACTGTGTGTGTCTTACCTATAAAAAAGCGTATACACATTTAGATCCATGAAGTGGTGGATGGGTAATCATTTTGTAATGGATTTTGCATTGTTTAAAATTTGAAGTTTTTGTTTAGGTAATGTTATGTATGTAGTGGTTAGATCTTTAATTGGGGAAAAAATAAAATAAGAAGAAGAAGATGGGTGGATTACTTTTTTGGGGAGAAAAGAACCAAGAAATAAAGAAAACAAAAAATAAAAAAGGAAAAAAGAAGAAGAAGAATAATTAGGGGGTTGTGGGGTTCAGGACCTGTTACAGCCACACAATAAAGAGAGAAGAAGTGGGGTGTTGGTTCTTACAAGAGAAGAAAGGGACGGGTGTTATTGGGTTCCAGGTTGCACATTAAAATATTGAGAGAGAGGAAGAAGAAGATGTAAAATATTTATTTAAAAAAAAAAAAGAGTTCCAAAGGAAGTAGATAAAGGAGAGGGGAGAGGAGAGAGAGAAATAGGCCTGGTAAAGGCAAAAAGAAGAGATTTGTCTTTGTTACTTGGTGAAAACATGAGAGCTGTGTTGGACTGTGGAATGATTGCAGTCCCAAATTGGTCTTATAGAATTTGTAAAGTTGGATGGATTGGGTTTAAGTGTATACTGTATAGCAACATACCTTAACACTCAATTCTATATATTCAATGGTTTATAACTTCATATCAATAATGTTAAGATCTTATGGCTACAGTTTTTTTTTTTTTGAAATTTTTTTTTTTTTTAAAGCGCGTTTTGAGCTAGCACTTTAGAGGCAAAAAACGCTGGAGCCTTGACACTTCGCACTTTAAATGTGCCTTTACCAACACTGTGTAAGAGTGAGGTGGAAGGTGAGGTTTTTTGGGTTCAAGACCCATCAAGCATGTGTGTTTAACTTACTTATCAAAAAAAAAAAAAAAACATGTACACCTAGATATATGAGAAATTAAATTTTCATTGATTTGGACCTTCTGCATCTCAAGGAAAATGGAGTATTCTGATTCCTTGTTTTAGGTGGTAGATGGGTTGTCATTTGGTAGTGGATTTTTCTTTTTAACTTTTTTTCTTCCATTTTTTTTTTTTTTTTTGTGGTAACTTTTGGGTTTCTATTAAATTATTGGTTTTTGAGGATCAGGAGAAGAAGATAGATAGAAGATAAGTAATTTTGTGCTTTAAGTTAAGACCATATGAGGATTCTGATTCCTTGTTTTATGTGGTAGATGGGTTGTCATTTCGTAGTGGATTTTTCATTCTAATTTTTTTTCTTCCATTTTTTTTTGTGGTAACTTTTGGGTTTCTAATAAATTATTGGTTTTTGAGGATCAGGAAAAGAAGATAGATAGAAGATAAGTAATTTTGTGGTTTAAGTTAAGACCATATGAGGGTGTTGTTGGATTTGTAATTATTAGTTTGATTTGACTTTTTTTATAAGTAGTTTTGATTTGACATTGGAAATTGACTATTGTGACATGGTGGGTGTGTTGCAAATGATTTGGTGTTGGAGGTTAGAAGAATAAGCTCTCTATGCGATAGAAGTTTGCAAAAATATTATTCTTATGCTAAGTGCTAAGACAAAAATACCCCCCCCCCCCCCCCCAAAAAAAAAGTGTATATATATATATATTAATATTATAAGGGCGATCCATCAAAGCTCTCCACTTTTGAAGAATTTACATGCACTTGTAAAAAGTTCTTTCTCCAAATTTTAAATAAACTACAAAAATATTGTACAAAGCCAGCTACCTTGTTTTCAAAACAAGGTTGTGATTTTCAAATTTTATGTAATCAACAACACTCTGAATATTACTTACTTCTGGAGCAGGGGCATGCTATTCCTCTGTTTTCTTCCAGGAAGGGTAGCCTCAGTTACTTATTAAAAAAAAGAAAAGAAAAAGGAAGGGTAGCCTCAGTTTATCTATATGAGGGAGTATATAAATCTTATATTGTCAATCTTAAATTTTTTTTTTTACATTGGGATGGTAATAATGCGGGCTCCTGTTCTTACGATAGTTGTTGCAATGTATTGTTGCATCTATTCACCATTACGTGTGGAATACTTAGAATCAATTTCAGCACACTAACTCGTATATTTATTTATTAAAAAGTAAAATTTTATGTGTGGTGCACTGGCACATCTTGTGCAGTGCACCTTGCTTGGTTTAAAACGTCTGATGGCTCTTCTTAAACCATGCTAACTGGTCATTTAGAACATGGAGTATTTTCTTTATTGGTGCATTTCTCCATCTAGAAAATGCTTGCAACTTTCAATTTCTCTTCTTTATATTATAAATTAATTGATGCACACTTATTTTGCATTTTCTTTCTTGATGCTCTTCTCAATCTAGCACTTGCTTTCAATTTCCAAATCCCTCCTTTATATTATAAATTAATCAAACACACTTCTTTGAAGGATCTCAATATAGTGATACTTTAATTACATATCGGCATTACTTGTGTTTTGTTTTGTTTGATAATTGCCTTTTGTAGACTGCAAATTTCTAATAAGTGGTAAGTATCGCTTGTATGTTTCCCTTTTCTTATGCTAATGACTATTTTGTGATGATTCTTTTTCAGATTGCATCGGTTCAGCATTTAATATAAAAGGTGCGATGCAGTGCCCTAATTGTCGTAAGATTGAGAAAGGCCAATGGCTTTATGCTAATGGCTGTCGTACTTTTCCGGAATTAAATATGGATGACTGGGCCACCCATGATGAAGATCTTTATGATCTTAGCTACTCAGAAATGGTAAAGAGAACAAATTTCCATTACACATCATCCTGCAGCATATAATTCTGATCCTTTTTTTAATACTAATGTTTTTGTTGTCACCATTTCTTATAAACGATTATGCCTCTATCTGCAGTTCACTTATGCATGTCCATTGTGTGTCATTTATTTTTCAATTCTTTTTAGCACCCTTTGTATGTGGAATTTTTTATTTGAAAAATTAACTAACAATATTGGAACTTGGAAGAGGTAAAACTTAGGTACAATAACTTAGATGCAGTATAAGGAACAGTATATTAGGTTCTCCAATTAAATTCAAACACACGAATGTATTGAATTTATTTGTCCTTAAAAAAGAAAAAATTGTTTGTGTTTCATTGATCAATACAACCATGTATTTAAATTTAATTGGTGAACATAATGTAGTGCACCTAAGGAATTGTACCTAAGTTTATTAGAAGAGTGCAAAAAAGGGTGCGCCACGTTGTTTGTGAAGGTTTTTAGAAGAAAAGGAACTAATATCCTTAGGGCAAGCCTAACTAGAATTTCCTTGTCAAAACTTTAGCGTGAGAGGAAGTGAGCCTTTTCACAATGAAGCAGCAGATGTTTAATCTTTTCATTTGTTTCAAATACAATGAGGAAACATGAAAAGAACTAGTCGTGCTAGTCATTGTATTAGCTTTCTATGGGTCACATTTCAAACTAATGGTTTAATGTTAGTTGGGACTTTTAACAAGTATATCGAAGATCGAATCACTACAACAACCACAAAGCCTTAGTCTCAAATTTTTTGGGGTCGGCTATGGATCCTCAATAGATTTGTTGGTGTTGGCCACATGTATTATTTTCCTTTATTGTATCTTATTCGAAGTCATAGTCTCTATTACTTTATTAACTGTCATGTCCTTTTTAACTACTTCTACTAATGTTATTTTGGTCTTCCTCTACCTTTTTGCATTTCCTCAACTTGAATCAACTCTCTTTCTTACCGGTGCATTAATCGCTCTCCTCTAAACGTAACCCCTTGAAGAATTGAAGACAAAAAGGACTTAATTGTTTAAAGATCAGAAATTTTTGAAGAAAGAACAAGATGTTTCTTGGGTGACTATTTTTTTCTGATTTATATAATCTTATTACTTATCAAAAAAAAAAAAAAAAATGTTTCTTTTGACTGATCCTTTTGTTCAGGGAGGAATAGCCTCTCATCATATTTTAGCATGGACAGAACCATCTCAAGGAAGTTTCCTTTCTTTTCATCAATAGGAGCCACCCCACTGTTTAAACAGATTTCCTCATTTCTAGTCCTATCTTTCCTTGTAGACAGTGATTAGATTTGGAAAGAAAAATATGAAAATTTAGCATGATAGAATTACCACAATGGAGATAGAGACAATTCTTTCATTGGTCAAGGAGGAAGACACAAAGTATAATTATCAAGAAGGTGAAGAGATGAAGCAAAATGCAGAGTCTTAAATCCTTAAGGTGCATCGGAAGTTAGGAGGGAAATAAAATAAAATCATTAGCAGAAAGCTGTAGTTTGTAAATTTGGAAATCAGTTGTGCTTAAATTTAATTTAGATTCTACACTTTATATCTCCGCTGAAATGGTAGCAATGAAGATTTGATTTGATTTTTTTTTCCTTTTTAATATATAATTCTAGCTTGCATTTTTTAGATGTTAATTTTGTATTCTTTTATTTTCTCTTTCCTTGTGGGTGTTCCTATGCAGAGGAGAGTGATTAATGTACCAGTAACGAAAAAGTTTGTTGATTCAAGTCAAGGAAACGAAAAAAGGTAGAGGAAGACCTAAAATAACATTAGTATAAGTGGTTGAAAATTACATGTAAATTAAGGAGGTAACAGAGAGTATGCTTTTAGATAGGATAGATTAGCAAAAAAGAAATACATATAGCCGACCTTGATCTATTTGTTAAGGATTCATAGCTGACCTAAAACTTTTGGGCCTACAGCTTGGTTGTTCTTGTTGTGGGTGTTCCTGTGTCTTCTGCCCGTGTACCATGGCTGCACCCTTTATGCTCTTTTAATTGAATTACAACTATCTATCATTATTTATTATACAAGTGTAATAATTTTATTCGAGAGAGGAGATGGTTCAAAATTGACTACTAAATAATTACAAATCTCATGCTCATAATATCTTAAAAATCTAAAAAAGATGAGAGCATGCTGCCCAAAACAGTCATCCACTCGTAGGGACTGCAACATCAACTGCTTAATTACATGATTAGACTGTTAATACCATAAAAAGTTCTAATTTTTCTCTCTCCAAGTCATCCACACCACAGATGAGGGAGTAGCCTTCCAAACCTTAATTTTCTATGGAGATGGAATTTTCCTTGCCAGCATTCATACAACTGAATCTGAACACTATTTTTGTCATGACCCAAAAACCCCAAAGAGAGTAAACACATTTGACCACATCCCTTGCCACTGAACAATGCAGAAGTAGTTGATCTCCAAACTCCTTGTTACTCTTGCATTTGCAATACCAGTCAATAATCATAGTTTGATGCTTTTGAAGGTGTGTAAATATTTTACCCTATGCAGCTGTCCAAACACCCTCCCCCACCCCCCCCCCCCCCCCCCCCAAAAAAAAAAAAAAACAGTTATGACTTTATGAGTCACCATTGCAGTCCATAGACTCCTGGAATATTAGCTTCTATAGATCCTCTGATATAGAATATCATAGTACAAGTGGACTTCAATATTTTCTCCTTTTTATTTTTATTTTTTATGAGAGAACATTTTCACTCTTAGTGGAATTATTTTTGGAACATTTCAAGGAGAACTATGATGCAAAATTTTTTTGGCATCCCAATTTTTAAAGTGAGCTTTATGAATGCTGATGATACTGGATGCTGATTTAAGCTTCCAGGAGAATTGACAAATCCTTCATATCCCAATTTCTAAAATGCTGATGCATGGTCCTTTACAAGTCTTGATGGAGGATGCAACTGAGCAGTCAAGTAAATGAGCCTTTCTCTCGTCCTTCAAACAGGACTCATGATTCATGAAAGTCAGTTTAGCATCCTTTATACTGTCTTCCTTAGGCTAATTCATGCATAATTCTTCTTCTGTGAAGTTGGACACTTAGAAAATGTTTTCCATTAGCAGGTTCAAAAGCTGTTTAGAATCTGCAATGTCCTCCAGGAGGTAGTTATTTATTCCAAAAAAAAAAATATATATATATATATTTATATTCCTCCAGGAGTTAGTTGAAAGTATTCAAGAGACTGCTAATGATGCAACCATGGCCAGATTGGAAATTAAAATCAACATCTTAGATAATGGTGTTTGATGGATTATATTTTAAAGCACGCTAGCTGTTGATGTCTTTTAGATAACCTTGGATATATTTCAACATGTAACTTTTTCTTGATTTCATTGTTAGCACCATGACATTTTTGACTGGTCATTAATGAAGTAAAGCTCTTCTGTATGGGGATAATAGATGTAGAGATAGATGTACCAGAAGTATTGTTTCATTCTATTATGCTATCCAATTTTGTTTCATTTGGTTTTCTAAATGCTTTTTGCAGTCATTCGGGATTCACTGGTGTCCATTTGGTAGCTTAACGCGTCTTCCTTCATCATTTGAGTAAGCATGATCCCATAATTAGAGCTTTAATATGAGTTGTTTTGTTCTTCAATATATATGCTGAAATTTTGATTGTCTCCACCTGCTCCCATTAAAATGTCTGCTTGTTTCACATGAATACGACTGCTTTTACAATTGAAAACTCCTCAGAGAAAGATAAAGGTGCAAAGCATATGAGGAAATAGTTTCACAATCTGGTGGAGTACCAATAAAAAAAAAATCTGGTGTAAGGATAAAGGACAAGGAAGAGGTGCAATCACTGTCAATACATTATGATAAAAGGGAGTTTGTCTATCGGCAAATATTCCTAAACTGTCCCTTTTGCCTATGTTTTGATAGTGTTTTCACCTCCTCCTCTTTGTTTTGAAAATTTTTAAATGTAAAGTTTATTTATTGATTATTTATCAAGAAAAAAAAAGTTTTGAAATTGTTTAAATGTAAAGTCTTGAGCTGAAGAATTGCTACATTTTTTATTTATCAAGAAAAGCTGTTTGTTGTGTGCTTTCTTATAGATTCTGTTGAATTAGTTTTTTTTTCCCTGACCCGGTTTCTCTTCTTGTATTTGGTGGCATTTCTTCTTTTCTTATTGTTAATTCTCCTCTTCTCTTTTTCATTTTTTTTTTTTTTTTTTTTTACCATTTGTTTCAGGGAAGGGGAATTTTCATCAAGTGCATGTAAGATTTTGCCCCCCTTCTTTGCCACAGTTATGTTTAACGTTTATGTCTAAAAGAGCATTTTGACTGAATGATAATGTCATCATGTAGATCATGATCTACTGGGGCAACATGCTATCTTTGCTGAACAGACAGCTGTATCATCTACTCATCCATGCCCATATATTGCTTACTTTGGACCAATCCATCCCTCATCCTCAAATTCCAATGGTAATGTTTCAGAGGCTTCTAGCTTAAATAATCACTGGGGCCCATCAGTACCTAGTGAGATGCCGACTTCCTATGCTTTTCCTGCCATGGATCCTCATTATCACAATTGGGAGCACCATTCGTCTCCCTTCCCTACGTCCAGCAGCCGTATTGCTGCACCTGATCAGCCTTCTGTTCTGCCTGGCACTCAAAGGTCGGCAAGGACCAGCTCTGATATACCAAGATCAGGATCTTTTATGCATCCATCATTCCTTGTTGGTCACAGGTATGCATCAATCAATTTGGCAAATGCTGTTGATAGCATACCTTCTTCAGTAATTACCTTTTACATGTCATAGTGTCAACTTATCAAATGTCACTTATCCAAAAAAAATATATATATATTTATATATATTAAATGTGGCATGTTTGTTACAGCTCATTTACTATGGTAAGTGAATTAAATATATATATATTTATTTATTTATTTTTTCTTTCCTTCTGGTCAAAAGTTGTTTAGAAACTTAATGAATGGCATCAATGATGGATTGCCTGAGATTCTTATCTATGGCGGCTTAGCAATCATCAGTCAAATAGCATATTTGGTTGAAAACAGTAAAGAAATTAAAATAATTACTTCATTGACAGTGGAGACACTTCTTTTCTGCAGTTCTGGTGGTAGACCAGGGAGTTCAGTGGGTTCTTCAATGATTCCTCCTTACCCTGGCAGTAATGCTCGAGCCCGTGATAGAGTCCAAGCTCTTCAGGCATACTATCAGCAACAGCAGCCAAGCAATTCAACATCCATGCGCACACCCATCATTTCTGGAAGCCGAAGATCCAGCAATCATAGAGGCATGGCTCAAGTAGGACCAGTGGCCTCATCATCTGACCAAACTGGTGCCTTTTATATTGTCCCACCAGGTTCATCAGGTCGTAACTATCAAGAAGCAGAAAATCCTCTGTCAAGTCGGTTCCATTCGTGGGAAAGAGATCACTTGCCGTCATTCTCATTGAACCAGGTTGACAGAGAGTCTGGTTGGGGGTCATATCACCAAGCTGCTAGTGGGTCAGATTCCAGTATCAGATCCAGCAGCTTCCGTCAAAGGCATGGATCCGAGAGGACGTCTGCACAAAATCGGTCATAAATTTTATTCCTTATCCATTTCCGGTGAAGCAAACTACCACTACTATGCTGAAACCAAAAATTATGTATGCTTGAGAAAAATGATATATCATGCTTGGAGTCTGTCAGATCTTGGCAGATTCAAAAAAAAAAAAAAAAAAAAAACTGTGGAGTGGCCCCCCAAAACGAGCTTTTTGGCCGGCCACATGGTGGTGTGATGGACTTTGGCTTCCTCTAGTTTCTTTGCCTTTTGAGGATATAAAATAAGATCACATGCTAGGTGGAAACAATAGGATTTGGGCAGTAGTCTTGCCATTTTCATATCAACTTGAGTGACCCACAATCTTAGACTCTTGAGAAGCCCTGTGGTATATTGGACCAACTGCGCTTCAGGGTTACTGTTTAGTGGGTCTTTGTCTATTTATGTCCAAAAACATTCCCTTCTCTCCTTTGCAAACACTTGTGGATTTTTATGAGCAAAGGAAACGTGTATAAAAATCAGTTTGTGCTCAAACAATATATGGGATATCCATTAATTGGCCCAACTTTGTATTGGTGTTGGTCTTATAAAATGAGCTTTTACATTAGCATATTATGCTAAAGAGTAGAATGTTAAAACTGTGGGAGGGAGGACCCATATCATGTGCAAGTTATGGGCACATCTCCCACCTGCTTGTTGTTCCCGGGTTTTTAAGACCCCTTATTTGGGCTTGTCTACAAAAAAAAAAAAAAAAAAAAAAAAAAAAAAAAAAAAAATTGGGATTGTGTCGCAGATTCTGCCCACAAAGTTGTGCAAGGACCGTGTCAAAATTTTTTTTTTCTTCAAAAGAGTATGGGGAGCCCTCCCTTCCAATTTTTACTGGTTTTTGTTATTGAATTTTATACCCAGAGAATTAGGGGATTTATCATATTGGTCTTTGGGCTCCATGCATGGGATTTGTTACATTTGTGCTTGTGATTTAAAAACAGGCTTACAAATTCATAGAATGGCATGTGTCCCAGACTTCTTGATTCATGACAATTGCCTCAATTATTCATGACCAAAACCTAATATTGTAATATCAATCACATCTTAAAGCTTCCCTCAAAAAAAAAAAAAAAAAAAAAAAAAAAAATCACATCTTAAAGCAATGGGTCTAACAGTTGGGGGTGTGCATTCAAATCACAAAAGACACAAATCTGACCCAGCTCTACTTGACTTGACACTTTGGATTGATTTTTCATGGAGTGATGAGTTAGGTTGAGTCTAAAAATTTTTATGAGGGTCTGGGTAGATTGAGTTTGGATTGGTAAATTTTTAATCCAAATAACCTGAACCCACCTATGTTATTAATAATTTGAATATATATATTTACTGGAAATATATAAATTTGTTTGTTTGATATGTTTTGTTATTTTAAATTTTAGTTTTAATAAAGTTGGAAAATCATTCACAATTGTTTAAATTGTAATCAATTATTGAATAATGAATTTGAAAAGTTGAATGATTAAAACCTCATAAAATGACCACAACTCGATAGTCCGACCCAAATCCATCCTTCGGGTTGAGTTGCTTTTTAGAGCCAACACAGGGTTGGGTAGGATTTGGGCATTGTGGGTATACTTAATATGTTTGTTAATATATTCAAATATACTCGACTCGTTGGGCCTTGCTAATGATAGCCCAACATATTTCTTCAAAGAAAGCCTTGCTAATGATAGCCCAACATATTTCTTCACATTTCTTTGTATATGCCTCTTAGTTTAAATTACCTACACATGGGATAACCTTTTTCTCATTTATTTGATCTTTATAAACTTGTTACACATCTTCTTATGACGTTGCTTGCCATATCATTATCATAAATTTAATGTTGAGTATATTAACTTGGATATTGGCAAATTTATTTTCATTTAATCTTGATAAATATGTTTGTTTAGCCTTGCTAAACATATTTCTTTATCTCACTTTCATATACCTTATAGCCTAATACATCTTCTTTCATTTATTTCATAGCTTTATATTATTTATACATGAGAAAATTATTATTTTCATAAATTCATTATTTTTATCACTCATTATATTATGTTTTTGCTTAGGAGAAAATGAAACGGTAATAGCCAATGAATCCATTGGCATGAGTACTGGACTCGACTACCCAAAAAAAAAAAAACTCGGGCCTAGCACCTTCTAATTTATCAAAACACAACGCATGTCACAAACACACAAAAAAACTCCACATAGTTGGCAACCCATGTTTTCCTTTAACTAAATCTACATCAAAATAATTTTTTTTTTCTTTGTTATTGTTCTAGATTAACTTAATTAGATACCCACTCCTAAGGCCATGCTTCTAAAAAATTGCTTTCAAATGTGTCTCGCATGACCCACGCTTTCAGGCATTAGTTAAAGTTTGATTTTTGAATGACATCAGGTGATATGGTACATAAAAAATTTAAGAAAGCATACTCCAAAACTAAAGTGAAATCAATATGATAATTTAACAAATTATGCTTTATCAACAACATGACACGAAAATGAATGAAGTAGGTCTAATGTTGAAAAATACATTTCTTTTTGTAATTTCCATGAAGTACTTTATGAGAATACATAATTTAACTCATCACCACTCATGTTGGGCGAAGTGGTACCACCCCTTACCATGAGGGCTTGGGGTATTTATGGGCTTACTAGTTTGAGACTGCGGGGTAAGTTTGGGATTGAGTTTAGATATTAGGATTTAAATAAATAAATAATCGTATCAATCACATTCACTGTTTGCATTACCTACTATGTTCTCAAATGGGTGCCACAGCTACCCACTATATAAACACCATAGGTCCATATAACTTCTCCAATATAAACCCACATATGCCTTTGAATCCTAAGGTTGATCAATGCAGCTTCTACAGAAGTTTCAGTAGTTTGTTCATGACTGCTATCCTCTACAAGTTCAACCACTTTTTGACTCGATTCATCAACACATCCCACTAGAGCTTCCTCAGGTTCGACAACTTCAACTTCAGCAATTGCAGCTTCACTTCCATTGTCCTTCCAACCTTTTTTTTTTTCTTTTTTTTGAGAGAATGTCATGATTCATTAAAAAAATGGAAAAGCTAATACATAAATTTATAATAGAAAATTAAAGGGAAAAAAATGTAGGATGCAAGATGCAAAGATTGTCAATTGGAAATATAATTGACAGGGAGGTTAAAAGTAAGTGAAAGCCAGAGGAGGTTTTTCCAACTCTATCAGAAACAGTGTGTTGTGTAGCTTGACTGTGGCTTTTCATATTCTGTGCTAAATTCTTCTTGAATTAGTTGTAATGCTGGGTAATTTGCTGTGTTGTAGAGGTTGAGCTGTTTTTTGCTAGCTCCACATAACTCATAACTGTGTTTTGCTATTCATTGTACATGTTTTTTGTTTGAAATAAAATATGCTCATTCATCTTAAACAATAAATTACTTGTTATAAAGTTAATGTGTAATATTTGCATGATTCTTCTTGGTAGATAAATTCCTATCGGTCCGGTTAATGGATGCCCTTAGGGTATTTATTAAAGGATTATTTCAAAAAAGTTTTAATACCATTTTCATGGGAATATGATAAGCTATTAAAAACATCAAAATTTTTTTTTTTTTCATAAAAAGTTTCAAAAAAATGTTTCTTAAACTAATGCCGTTAGAGCATACGTTAACTTTTCTCATTCATACTTTCTACTATGCGCAACTTTTTGGGGATTACAAAAAAGGTAAGATGATTTCACATTTTGTAACAATCTTTTTTATTTATTTATTTATATATTGATTATTGTTTATCATCAAACCAAAACACCAGTTAGTTTTTATGTAAGTGGGATTAGAACCTAGGTCCTTTATTCGAAAACAATAAACTTTACTATATATATATATACATATAAAAGCAAAGATCTCATGTTAGAGAGCATGAGGTTGTGCCATGTTGCGCATTCTTTGAAGTTTTTTTTATTTAAGGGTTCTAAATCAACAAAGTTTGCATTTATATCAAAGTATTAGTTCATTAATTTAGCCAATAGAGTAAATGCATATATTAATTATCTATAGTTGTGCATTAATTATTTATATCAAATGAATTTATATGATTATTTTTATAAAACTCTATATAAGAAATAATTTTTAGCTGGAATGATAATAATAAATTTAGAATATGACATTCTTACTCATGTTTAGTTGCTTTGACAACAATTGACACAAAAGCCATAAAAAATTAAATATTTCTGAATTCACTAAAATAAATCTTTGTCCTTTAAACTATGTGTGTGTGTAATAGAATAAATATATTTATTTTGTTATAGCATAACAAAATTTTAATATAATTTTTCTAAGATTTATACGATAAACAAATTTTTTTTTAATGTGAGAAACAATTGAAACACTATATCATGCAACAATTGAAGCAATGTCCAACAAAAAGGGGAAAAATTAGTAACACACAACCAAGAATGTAAAAATAAATAAATAATTGAAGGATATATGCATTTTTTTTAGTAGGCATGAAACATGTTTATCTATATTAACCACTATATCATGCAATTTTCAATTTGTGAACACACACACATATATATATAATGAGATTTCTATTTTGTCTATAAAATAACTAAAGATTACAATTTCTTACAAAGAAATTTAATCAAATTTTTTTTTATACATCAATAGTTGGGGGATCTGAATTATGAATGTCTCTATTGGAAATTAAGGTGCCAACTAATTAAGCTACAAAATTCTTGATAAACTTATTGAAATATTGGAGAAAACTAATAATAAGGGTCTGTTTGGATACCGCTTATTGTTGAAAACACTGTAGCAAAATAATTTTTAAACTATGTTTAGTGCCCGTGGGACCCAGTTTTAAAATTATATTTGCTAAATTCCGTACTTAACCAGGGAAAAACGCAAACGCCAATCACATTTGCTATCCAAACTCACACTAAGTTGCATCGCACATTGTGCGAGAATTGAGCTAGTTTTTTTTTTTTTTTTTTTTTGAGAAAGAAGAATTGAGCTAGTTGACCTAACTAAAGCCATGAATATTGTATCAATTGACCTTTAAAACATGACTTTATTCTTACATATCTCAAAATAAAACAGAAGAGCAAGCACCAACTCAAGCCATGAATATTGTCATCGATTTGATGACTTGTCACACCTCATTGGAGAAAAAAAAAACTGCAGTCACTTTTTCTTTTCTTTTTTTCTTCGTTCTCTATTCTGTTCAATTTATAAAACAATGCAAAATCCTTAAAGCCAATAATTGACTAGTAATTAAATTCTTCCTAAAATGGAGTGGTTCATGATAAGTAAATTGCTTTTCTTTTTTTTTCTTTTTTTGGTATCAATACAATAAGATTTGAACCTATAATAATTGCTCTTTATCATTATGTGAAAACACGAACTAATTTTTAGTATAATGAGAACCTATAGCATGTACACCATAATAATTACTCTTTATCACTAATTTTTAGTATAGTCTTTTTAGTATAGTCATTATTCAATTCAGGTCTCTTATTCTTACTCAAAATCAGGCTTGCCCTATGTTGAGGGTCATTTTTGAGAATCCAAGTAGAAAGAAGAAAGCCCAGCAACAAGGGCAACAAAGGGTTGGCAAACAGATGGTAAAACCATTAGGCTTGAGCGGCAGGAATAATGGATCACAGGTCCATGAAATAAACAAATGGGCCTTGAGGAGGCAAATGGGCTTAAAGAAGCCCGGAAAGAGAGAAATAGCATACCCATGGGCAGTATATGATATAGAAAAGTGAGAATGGGCCACTGCAGGCTCAAAGTAATGCAAACAAAGAAAGTAAGGGGTTAATGGCAGGCTCATGAACCCCAAGGATGAGAATAAGGTAATTGGGCCAGGGAAGCCCAATGAAGTTAGTAAAAGCCCATAGGAATGCAGAGTTAGTAAAAGGGTCAAGGAAGCCCAAAGAAAGCAAATGGGCCAAGGACGCCCAAGAGAAAAACAAAAGGGACACGGGAGCCCATAAGTAGGAGAACCAATGGCCATGCTAAGCCACTGGGGGAAAGAGTAAACAGCAGGCCTAGATAGGCCCAGCAGGATTGAGTCATTACAGCAGGAATGACAGAGTAATATGGTAGGAAATGAGGGCAATCAAGAAATGGGCCGAAGGAAATGTAAGGCCCAATATCAAATAAAGCCCAAGCCCCTAAGGGGAGCGGGAAATCGAAAAGCAGCTCACATAAAAGGTCAAAAGAAACAAACGGCAGACTGTACAGGCAAGCCTCCAGACCACTGCGGACGAATGAGCAGCAGGCAGATTTTGGACACAAATGGAAGGGAGGCACGCGCGAGGCTCAGGCACCACTAGCCTGTACCTAGCCAATACAGGGCATGGTGAGGTCGTGGGTCAGAGGTAAGAGGGCATGGTTTGGCGGTGGGGAGGGGGGAGAAATCTATTTTGAGGTTCCTGCTTAAGCTCTTTTGGAGGAAGTGTCCTGCTAGGATGACATACTACCCAAAAGAAGCAAGCTGAGTTGGAATTACTAGATGCATGCCATGAGGGATAGGGAGAGAAATAACCCAGACCGTAGCAGGAAAGGGTGCCACGGCAAACAAACAAACAAAATACCCTTCTTTGTCTGGTAATGGAGGGTGGCACACAGACGGACCAGTGGTGGTCGGCAAGTACACCCAGACCAGACAAAGGTGGTTAAGAGCTAAAACAGTAAAATCCGGTCACGGCAGTCACTATAAAAAGAGACCCTTTGCCGTGAACGAAGAAGGAGGTGAAGAAGAACGGGAACCATAACAAGTAATAGGAATTCGAAAAGAAATACCAAGAAACAGAAAGAAATGAGTGTGAAGGAAAGAAAGAAAATAGAAAAACTAAAAGAAAATAGAGAGAGAGCTAGAATGGCAGGCATGCACCAATAGGTTGATTCCCTCTCTCCCTCACAAAATCCTGCTCTCTATCAAAACCAAAAGGAGTCTTTTGTGCATCAACCATTTAGGTCCGTTTCCCTCAAAGTAGTTAATTTCCACGGCAGGACTTCTCTGAGAGATTAATTGCGTTGAGAAGAAACGTTCTTTCCTCTCTAGTTTTGCTCCTGCGGACCAGATTTAATCTGACTTCTTTCTCTTCTGATTAACTCACATATATTACCATTTGTTTCTTTTGTTCTTTTTGTAAAAGTAATTATTATTACTGTGATTATGTTTCTTGAATAGGGATCATTTGGTCATTTTTTATTAAGTAGCCAGGATTCTTTATTTTGTTATTATTACCATGTCTGTCTACCACAACTTATCTGAAACAGCTCTGCCTGCCGCAAGCATGTTCCTGGTAAGTAAGGCATAGTTTGCGCACAAGCCAAACCAAATTAAATTGCAGTTGGACCGGTCCAAACTTCCTCATCCAGAAAGAAAGAAAACTTAAGCCTAGTGCAGCATGAAACAGCTCAACACTACAAGCAAGGCCCACCACTTTACACCCTATAAATTAATTTTTTGTAAATCAAATTTTAAACATCTTATTTAAAAGTAGCCTCTGCACTGTGACTTCAGTGACTAAAGAACTAAGAGCACTCAAGCATGTATCAAGATGTTATTATAGATGATTATATAGTTATAGTATTTGCAAGTCTTTTTTGTAAAATTTACTTTATATGAAGATGATTAACTACAGATTTATCATTACTCTTCAATGAATTGTATTTATGCAAGGGTTACAAACTAATCCTCATAAACTGAAGTTAAATAATCAAAATATTTATTTAAATGTTAATAACATGATAAAATAGAATCCATTCATTAAGAACTCTATAGTAAAACCACCCTAAAAACTTTATCAAGGCATTTTGTGGATCAAGCTTTTTTTGGTGGGTTTAGCAGCCGAGTGATGACTCACTAATAACACCAAATAGACCACTCGTGCATACAATTCGAATTGCAGCCTAAAATGAGGAGTGCTTAGAGCCGGAGAACCCAACCCGACCCACTCGGCCAACCAGGTCCGACCACATTCAAATGGTGGGTCGGGCAAATATCAGGTAAAAAATTTTAAAATTACGGATTTCGGTTTGGATGTCTCGTGGAACAAAATCTCAGGATGAATGGGTTAACAACTAGTAACATCAAACCACAACACAACAAAATAAGAAACTGATCCAGCAGTACCAATAAATTTTGGTAGAAAATGTTTGTTCTTAGTTGTGTTGATTATTCAATTAAGAAACATAACATGCACTACAAGACTACAAGACCGTCCAATAATATCCAAATCCAAATGTTATGTAGCTAGCTACATGTACTTATATAGTTAGGCGTCCCAATGTCCCCGACACGAACATGCTGAGAGTAGAACTACTAAAAATTTGCGCTCAATCACGATCCCTGGAGTCAATAGATCGGCTTCGATCAGATCTCACCTGTGAACCAAAGTCATAAAACCAATAAAAACTCTAGTGAAAACAGGGCAGAAGGGGAAAAGGAAGGACAAGTAACCAATGCAAGGGCAAGGTCTAAACTTAGGTGCTATTCCCTAGTGGTATTGTTCCTAAGTTTCAATTAAATTCAAACACGTGGCTTCAATAAACAATACAGTGCAATGGTGTTATCTTTCCTAAGGATAATAAAATTCAATCATGTGACTTATTAGCCAATGAAAACATGATCAAATTTAATTTGGGAAACTTAATGTACAGCAGCACCTAAGGAATTTGTATCTAAGTTTTACCCTTAGTACAAAATAATATTAGCAACTTTTTTTTATTTGAGTAGAAAAAAATATTAGCAAATAGCAAAACTAAGGAGAAAAATCATACAGAAGCCGAACGGGATCGTGATATACTTCTAACGCTCCTGCTGGGACTGCGACTTTCACGACGACGATGCTGCATCGTGGCAAATCAGTGAAAAAAAAAAAAAAAAAAAAATAGGAGTGAATAATGGCATCAATTCATGTTTGTTTGCTCTTCTTAAAAACTAAAGATAAAAGCCTTAAGATGTTACTTACAGAAGTAACTGGAGATCTGGATCTTGTTCGAGATCTGCACAAAAGTTCACAAACCACCCAATTTAATATCAACAACAATTTTGCAAAACCTTGATCCCAGAGCCTCAATCCCGGTTCCATTTAGGTTTACCATAATCAAAGGATGAAATAGAAGAGATGGAATATACCACAAATCTTTAGCAGCAACTAATATTAAAAGAACTCAACCCAAGTTTCTCATGATCAAATCCTCTTAGTAAATCATCTTTATCCAGCAGCACATGAGAACTTAAATGGACCAATAAAAGAAAGAAAAAACAAATACAGCACCATCATGGAAACCCTAGTTGGAAGGAGAACGATATCCACCCCAGAATCCTGACTGCAGGTTATAATAACGTTGATGAGGTTTTGAATTGTCTACACCACAGAATTGTTGAGTGTACCAATAGCACTCAGTTCACAGGAATCCAGCTTTTAAAGCGCAACCAATTTGTCAACAATGATCCAGTCTAGCACCCATTGGCAGACCATGCATATAATATATTAGTATTATTATTTTAGCATTGAGGTTTTTCCAGAGGTGCTCATCAACGAAACGGTATTACCTCAGCAACCAAAAGAGTTGCAGGCGTTAGAGTACCACATGCCATCAACATCAAGTTCCTAACATGCAGTCCCCAGGTCGCCGCAAAGATCCAGATCTAGCAAACACACAAGGCAACCCTCATAAACAAAGTATGATGACTGACCAATTTTGTAAACCTTTTCTTAAGAAACCACTTCCTCTTTGAAAAATAAAAAAGAATTTGTGTAGAAAAAGTTCATGGAATCTCGGAAGGTTGTTACATTGTCTCGGGAAGAAAGCTTTTATAAAAACGTTGAAAAGAAAGTCAAAAATATCATCAAAATTTGAATGACCCATGAAAGATAGTACGGACTCTGATTTTGTGATACCAAAAAAAGATTGCCAGTATGATGCTCATATTCTTGTTCTATGTTCACTAAATGAAAAATAAAAACTTAAGGAGGAAGAACCCTTGCTGCATAAAGAAAAAGTAGCAAGGAGAAAAAAAATAAAAAGCGGGGGGGGAGAGAGAGCAAGGGGAACTAGAAAAGAGCTTGCTAACTGTAGAACCACTATATGAAGAACACAAATTCCCCAAAGATTGAGCAATTCACCAATGCTTATTGTTATCTATTACCGCATAAGCCTTTGCTTTTAGATCAGCTAGATGAACATTCATTGGTAAATAACTACGGATCTGCCAAATCAAATCATCAAACTCAAATCCCAGAGAGAGTTACGAGGTTTACAGAGGAATTACCGCCAAAACTTGAAGGAAAAAGGATGAGCCTGCCTAAGAAATATATCTAGCCAACCCCAATCAGTTTCACTAAAACCTATATGAGTCGAGATTAAGAAGTAACCCCACACGAAAACCAGAAAACATCACATAAATAATTAATTTTTAGAAGCAATAAGGACTTAAATTGAATTCCTGTGCATAAGCCTTAGGCGTGTAAATCAAGAATCATTTTATTAGATAAATTGAAATTGGAGTGCAACCCAAGAAAGCCCTGATGGGGAAGACAGAGAAACAAAACAGACCTTGAACCAGAGACTGATGGAGATCGACGTGAATATTTTCTCTTTGGAGATATGCTGCAAACAACATATAAAATCTCATTCCAAATCTTACTTCACAAAAACTATTTTACTGAAAAACCTATTTTACTTAACAAACCAAAAGTTAAAAGCTAACCTCCCACTCCTGCCACTATAGCTACGGCTGCGACTAGGGCTTCTCGACATGTAAGGACTTCTAGAGTAGCTCCGTCTTGAATCACGGCTGCGACTTCTAGAGTAACTCCGCCTCGAATCATACTCTCTCACCTAGACAAAGCAAGTAGATAAGTAAAAGCAAAATGAATAAAGAAAACCAGAATTCAGCACATCAAGACATTGTGACATACCCGTACATAAGACCGAGAAAAAGCATTCCGAAATTCAGAATCATCAAGTTTTTTGATCTACAAGGCAAGAGAAGAAGAGAACTCACAAAGGGAATAATAACGTTTTCCTTTAAAAGGATTCTCAACTCAAATCCAGTTCCAGTTGAAAAAGAAAAGAAGTGTATTTTAAAAAAAAAGGTTCCTATACAATTAATAATAGTTTAGTAACTTACAGCATACTTCATGTCATCATAGTGTGCATAATCCACAATTCCTGTCATGCCTGCAAAGAGGAGAAAATATAATTGAAAATGAGAACTTTTCCAATGCAGTGGAAGAACTCTTTATCCAAATGACAACATATGATGAGATGAAGGCAATAAAATCTCTTTTTTCATCAATATGCCACACTACTTGGCCACTAACACTACAGATTCAGCCCATTAAGGACACTGCTATATCTGATAGACATCCAGAAGTCTAAAATAAAAAGGGACTTCCAATTTTAATTAAAAAATTATGTTTTAATAGTAGTCATTCAGAGAAGAACATTTAGCAAGGACTATAAAGCAATGAATACTGAAGCTACCCAATTTGCCAGATAATATCCAATTTCCAAGTTAGTGCTGTGCTCACGTCTAATCACCCATTATGTATTAATCAGAATGATTATGCTCCAGATGGAATATCAGATCTCTTTATTCAGCTAGAACCTCTAATTCTTCGCTATGCTGAGAATAAACCAATCACAAATTGCTAATAGCATAAAATAATTCTTTGACCACCCAGTTTTTGTATCTTTGTTCATACTCTAGTATAATAAGGAAAAGAAAGGGACAAAACAGTTAATCAAACTTACCACCACGGTCACGGAATACTTGAGAGAAAAGGACATCACCAGCTTGCCGCATGTGATCCTAATTATTGAATATACAGAAACATTACACATTTAGCAAACCCGCTTGTTGAATGTTTAGAAATTTAAATTGGAAACATACATAATTAAATAGGTGCATGCTTACCTTTAGGTCTTGCCATGAAGCAGAAGGAGGTAATCCAGTGACCAGAACTGGATGATGGAGCCACATAAAATCATTACAACACAACTTTGTATAACTGAAAAGAGATGTATTGAAGGCAACACATACCACGATAGTCAGAATGCTTGGGAGCAGCACGGCTACTGCCACTACCACCATAACTGCCATGGTGATCTGCTGATGACGAATTACCTCGCCCACCATGTGCAAGTTCAACCTTTAAATGCAAATAAAAAAATTCATGAGAAAATATTGAAAAAGCAACAAAGATAAATAGATAAACGCAAATAATCAGAAGTAGAAGTAAAGGTAAATAGGCTCTGTGTCACTAACTCGTAAGCGATAACCATCAAAGTTGTACCCATCCCGGTAATAAATTGCATCTTCAGCATCACGAGAATCTTCATACTGCAAAATGACAGTTTTAATGAACTATATAAGCCCAAAAAAAAAAAAAAGTCCATTCAAAATAAATTAAAATAGACATCCATAATTGAACATTAATGCAGCTTTGTAAATACCAGAAGTTTGTACGATTAGAACTGACCTCAATAAAAGCATAGCCTGGGGGTCTTGGTGGGAGCTTCAGATCAATGTCAACAATAGGCCCATACTGCATTTGGACATCAAAGACAAAAATACAGAATCAGCAGCAAAAAACTCAATATAGCTTCAATAATCATAAGCCCTTCCTTCGCTTATCGTTGTAGATTGGATCCCAGTTCTAAACAAATAATCATATCATATATTTGAGATAATCTATTGCATTTCCAAGAAGTATCAGATTCCTACCTTCCCCCTCCCCCAAATTCTGGTTAAATTCTTAAGAAGTATCACATATTTATTGGGTTATCCAAGAAATATTGGAATCTGATACAAAGATGACTCTGTTATAAAAGTACACATTCTACCAAGCAAATAACAGCAAATCGTTGCCTATTAACAGTAAATAAAAAATTCATGCTTACAGTAACCCAATATCAATGTGACTTCCACCACCAAACTCTTCTCCCTCTAATGAATAAATAACTCTACACTTCCATACCACCGCTTCTTAATGCAACCAACTGGATCGTATTTACAAACATGCACCCACAACCAATATATATTATGTATTAACACTAAGAATATCCTCAAAATAACTCATTGACTAAGGCAAACTCCTCAAAACTCAGTCTGCTTTTCTTTATATGTAAAAATTCTTAACGAGAAAAGAAAAGTACATAAATAAGAAACTATCAAAACCAAAGATTTTAACATCCTACAAAATACTGAAAACACGGCCAAAAAAAAAAGCACCTTAATGCAATTAACTGAATCATTCAACAAAGGTGCACCCACAACCAGCAGGTATTTGTGTTAACAATATGCTTTTTCTAATTTGTAAGTTTACACGCACAACGCGCACACACAATAGGTTTTAACCCAAGACCTAATCCTCCAGCCTTTTTTATGGAGTGAGGAGATGCTGTATGAGCTAGAACTCATTGGCTTTGTACCAAGAGGCGAGCATTGTAGTTCAACTGGCACTTCCTGATGTTTCTAATGGAGACATCCAGGATTCAAATCCCCCCACCCCATCAAAACTATTAAATTATCAAAAACAATATGCTCAAAGCAACACATTGACTATGAAAAATTCCACAAAAAAAATCAATCTTTCTTCCGTTATAAGTAACAGATTTTACTGCAAAAAAGAAAAGGGTATGAAAAAAAAAAAAAAATTCACCCAAAAAAAATAATCTCCTTGAATGTGCCAAATACTACCAACAAATTTATCTTTCTTCTGCTTAATTAAACGAACAGGGTAAACAGAATTTCAAACTTTCACCAAAACGAAAACCTTTTTCAAGTCCTACCAAACACCAAAAATTGTGGCTGGACACAAAAACAAACTAATGCAATCAACTGAGTCAATCTACAAAGGTACACCCATGCCAATTATATTTCAAATTTGGCGTAGCAAATCTTTAACTACACCAAATTCCACAGAAAATGGTTTCTTTTTTACTTTTCTATTTAACAAATTTTACCCCAAAAAAAAAAAAAAATTCAACTTTTCACTAAACACAATCTAATCTATCAAACTAAACCACATCATATTGAACACCAAAAATGTGCTACCCCCACCAAAAAAAATTTAAAAATTAAAGCACCAACTATATTTGTAAAAGAAAATAGTACCTTACAAAAGAGATCTTCTACTTCTCTCAAACGAGTATCACCTGGGAGATTACCAACATAGATGGTACGGCTTGAACTGCTACTCATTTTTTTTCCCTAAAAAAACACAATTTCAAATTGATTCAAATCATCATTAACACACACACACACACACACAAAATCTTCACTAATACAAATATCACTATAAAAAGTTGTAATTTGAAAAAACAAAAATGACCCATTTAAGAAAAAGATGCAAGATTTAATCTTTTCCAGGAAAAAAAAAAACAATTACCCATTTAGGAAAAAGATGCAAACTTTAATCTTTTCCAGGAAAAAAAACAAAGACCCATTTGAAAGCTTAATTTATATAATTGATCCAAACACATGCATATATTGTGGATCACTGAATAAATTTTATTTTAAAGAAACTATAAATTAATAAAGAAATAAATCGAAATAATTACCAAACAGATTAAAACATGGGCTTAGAAAATTAAACTTTGGAAAAAGAAATAATTAAAAAAAATTATATATAATTACCTTGAAAGATTGAGAAGTGGGTCTGGTTTTGGAAGATAATGGGAGCTTCTGGAAGAGTGTTTTTTTTTTTTGGCTGAATGCTTCTGGAAGAGTGTTTGGGATAAACTATGAAGGCAGATATCATATATATATATATATATATATATATATAGTTTTTTTTTTTTTAGAAATATATATATATATAGTTATAACCGTAAAAATATTAAAAATTAGTATATAATATATGTTAAGATTTACCGTGCGAATGTACCGAATTGCCCTTACGTTGCGTGTTAAAACCAACACCCTTTCGTCCTTTTCCCTCCTCTTGCCACATGGTGACATGGTATACATGTCCTTTTCTTGCCAATTATGCAGCGGAACAGGTAAAGTTTTTTGTCCACGTATAAGATCTGAGTTTCGAACTTTATTTACCAAAAAAAAAAATAATTAATATTTTGATTTGATGATTAAAAAGCAATCAAGTTTATGCCATAGATTAAAATTATCTCTAATTTTTTTATTTTGAAAAACAAGACATTTTTTATTCAAGCTGGGCTAAAATTGCCAAACAAGTTAGGTGGGTCATTTGGGTTTGAGTCAAAAACAAGTCTTTTGAATGAGATGCAAAGAGTTGTGTAGATTGGGTTATAAGTTGACCCATAATTTTTTCATATATTAAAAAATAAGAAAAATAACATAATATAAAAAATAACATAATATTCAAAAATAAAATTTAAATAATACATTGATTCTTAAGTTTACACAATTCAAATTCCGCTAATGTATCGTCACACTAAATCTCATAAACCATGTCAAATTATCTGTCTTCTCAAGTGCTCATGTTTTTGTTGCATGTAAAATAATAATAAAATTATATTACCTAGAAAGATAACTAAATTAAAAAAGAATAAGAATAATAATATATTAAGTAAAGGAGAAGTAAATATTTAATATGGAGTGCACCCCAATCTACTCAACGTTAGTAATAGATCTAACTCCGAAAATCTTCGTACTTGAAATTTGCTACATGCCATATAAATTTTCCCACACCATTTACACTTAGCCTTACATAACCCATCATTCTAAGAATATTAATAAATAAAGCAGGTCAAGTCACAAGTCATACGAGTTAACTTGCCTGACTTGGTAAAATAAATCAAGTCATGGGTCAACTCATTTTTACTCTAGATCAAAAATCTCGGGTTTAGGTTGAATTACCGAATTGAGTCCAATTTTGCCAAGTTTAGTATACATCATGGATGTTCGCTGGAATTGACCCCATCTAGGCTAAGTGGCTAACAATGGATAAGAGATTCTAGCTCTTCTTGCTAAAGCGTGTGTTAAACCATTGCCTTGCTTGTAAATGTACGAGAAAGAGACTTGCTTCAAATGTGGCGCCATCAAAATTGACTTTGTAGAAGTCACATGTTAGGGGATCCCTTTGGATTTACTCTTGGTGGGGGCATCTGATTTGAAAAAAAACTCAAATGCACTAAAACTCTCTTAGCTTCTCATGAACTACCTTATAGATCATATGTAGTGGCAATACCTCCTCACCAACCCTAACTTTGTTTATGAGATACCACAAGGAAGAGACAATCTCAGTAAATAAATATAGTATTTGATTCTCACGGATTATCACTTCAATGATGTCAATGAACCCTGTAATAAGGAGGGTAACTGGGTGAGGGGAGCAATTGGTTAAAGTTTCAAGTGTGGTGGATGGAGCTTGAGGTGTTAGGAATTGCCTCATTTTAATTAGGGAGATTCGAATCCGTAATCTAATTTTGGAATTAGATGCCAAGGAAATTATATTAGCTATTAGATAATGAGTATTGTCCTAATATTCTCTTATCTAGATTATGAATGACCGATGGAGTTTAGTATAAGTTTTTCCATAAGTGTGAAGTGATACACTACAATCTGGAAGCCAACAAGTGCACCGATGCCTTAACCAAGAGAGTGTACTCCTTATTTTCAGATTTTATATTATTTGAAGATCCCCCTTTTGATGTACTCCTTTTATTAGAGTTTGATAACTCTGTGGCTTGTTCAAACCGTTTTGTAAGATCTTAATTTACTTATGATTGTTGTATTTACAACAACAAAAAAAGGACCACACTTAGATAATTTTGAACAAGTCACATAGGGCATGTAAATTTGTTTCATCGTTGCTTCTGCATCGCAGGCATAATGGATTAGAGAGGATCTTACTTTTCACTAGATTAAGACATTTTTCTTTCAGTTTGGAATCGTATCATTTTAAACACCAAACAAAATCATAGTTCAAAAATTAATTTATTATGTTATTGTCATGATAGAAATCACATTGAAATCGTATCATTTTTAAAACCAAACAAAATCATAGTTCAAAAATTAATTTATTATGTTATTGTCATGATAGAAATCACATTGATCGTTACATCACAAAATAAAATCATAGTTCAAAAATTGATCTATTATGTTATTGGCGTGATAGAAATCACATTCATCGTTACATCAACTTATAAACCTCTTGAACTAATATTGAATAGATTTTTAACATTTTATATCAGTCAATAACTCCTCACCCTATTGATTTCTATCAGCACTTTGTACACTACACATTTTCACTCTATTGATTTCTATCAGCACTTTGTACACTACACATTTTCAATAAGATGCCGGAAGTGCAACACCAAACAACATTTTGAGGCTATGTTTTGCATTTGACACGACAATTGCAGCAAAAGAAGTCTTAAAAGTTAAAATACTTCTCCACAAACAAAGGTCTTAAAATAAATCTAACAATATCTATGGGACTTGTGCTTTCTCCAAGCCTTTAATAAAAAAATTATATTAGTAATAAAGCGAAAAAATGAAAAGGTACCGGACAAGTTAACAAATTGAAACGGCAAAATACACATTAAGCCAATACTCAAAAGGGTCTTAAATATTGCTAACTAGATCCAACTTCAATTCTGTTAAAATATAAGGATAACCACATCTTTATCCTTCACATAGACATAGTTCAAAAAGGGTTCTCAAACAAAGTTCTTGATATGCCTACTGAGAAGGAGGAGGCGGCCTGGGGATCTGTTGTCCCATGCTAGGAGGTGGTGGCAATGGACGAATTCCTTGGCCCTGCATCTGTTGGTTTGGAAAACCTTGTGGGGGAGGCATTGGAGGCCTAGTACCAGGAGTAAAATTTGCCATTGTGCCACTACCAACCGGGGGTGGGGGAGGGACAGGTGGAGTTCCACCAGGGGGCATAGGCCTAGGGCCATTTGCTGTAGGAGGTGGTGGAGGTGGGAACGATGCAGGTATTGAAGGTGGAGGGGCTCTAGGAGGATTTCCAATAGGCCCACCAGGTGGTACTCCTTGGGTTGGAGGAGGTGGCGGTGGTGGAGCTTGGGGTGGTGGTGGCAAAGGCCTTGATGGGACACCAGGAGCTGTTGTGCCATTGGCCGCAGGGGCAGGTTGAGGCTTGCTTGGCTCTGGCGGCTTGGTTTTAAAATATAACTGCAACTGCAAGTTAATACACCACAAATAACGAGGTCAGCTAAAAGTCACCATTGACACAAACAAGAAATTCATTTAAAAAAATAAATAAAAAATAAATAAATAAATCAGAGTAATTTAACGAGACCAGTGAGACTGGAAGATGGTCCAACGAATTCAGCTGCTATATTAGCTTTGGTCTACTTGGTGGCACCAGTTGGTGCCAAAGTAAATTTAGAGAAAGAGAACTATAATTAGAATTATGAACAAGAGCTGATCCACTGGGTGAATTAGATGAGTTCTCTAGGGTGCACAAATTTTACTACTTTAGTCTACTAACTTATAAGCAACCAAGACCAGGTTGAAAGCACACCAGGAATGGACCAGGTAGAATGTTCAAACAGTTGGTCTTTGTGCCAGAGCACATCCAAAAACATATGAAGCGGTAGAGAAAATTATTAAGCAAACTAACCGTGAACATTTTTGAGTCTGGATCCCAATGTGTGAAGAACTTGGGAGGGGTTTTGTCAATCTCTGTGCTAGGAACCTGAAAAGAAAATACACAAGCACAACCACTAAGATTTACTGAAACTAACTATTAAGACGCATATCAAAAGCTTTTACAATTATGTGCTTGATTTACCTTGAAAGCAATGATCTCATATGGTTCAGCAGCAAACAGAAGATACTGGTATCTTTTATCAAATGGTTGGACCCTCTGCATCCATTGAGATGTGATAAAAAAATTGTTAGAACATTAGCTCATCTTTGAAAAAACAAAAGTGTAAATTCAGCTACAATCATTTTAAGTGCAGTGACTGTATAGAAAATAAATCAACAGCAGCATGTGAAAGTGCTTATGAAAGAAACTAGTTAAGAAAGGTCACCTGCTCATAAGATGACATAAACCTATGCCTTGGCTTTGAGAGGTCTTCAATCTCAGGATATTCAATCTACTTGAAACAACAACATTGCCAGAAAAGATAGTTAATATAATGTCTCACTGTCACAGCTCAACATATCCAAAAACAAAACTCACCATTACCGGCAACAAAGAGATTTGTATTATACAACCAAAAAACATTGGAGAAAGAGAGAAAAATAACTAACAATCACCTGGAAGAGAAGAGACCTCTGTTTTGTCTCTGAATCAAACTGCTTTGTTACCCGATACCCAGGCCTTCCAATTTTCACTGCAAGCACACCGAATGGAGAAATAATTATGGATTAAGAAAAATAAGATCGCTAAAATTATCAATGGAATACTTCAATGATTCAAAACATTTAGGATATCATCAGTAAAACCAGTAAAATCTACTTATCACAACAAATAAAAAAGATACCAGTGTTTTTTTGATAGGTAGATAATGAAGGAGGGGGAGGTGTGGTTTGAACCACAGACATTGGACACAAGATGTCATTACCACTAAGCTATTCAAACCACTAAAATCCACAACAGGAAACCCATAGAGACTATCATCTATACTCGTTAACACTTCTCCAACACTCAAATAAATTTTTAGTTTCTGGGGAGGACCCATAAATTTATAAATCAATGTTAACTCTAATCCTAATAAGTCATTCTAATAGTACTTGCTGAAGCTCCTTTCCTACAAAACCTCTTCATTTGAGCTATTTGTAAGACTAAAGACTAATATTCTTAACACACCACCTCCTCTTGCCAAAAGTGAAGCCAAGACAAGACATATATCCCTTTCTCCTTATGGCTTTTAGTAAAACCAATTAGTCACATAAAAATCCTTTTTTTAATTTTTTTTATAGCTTTTATTTTTCAATTGTAACATTTTTAAGTCCTTCACTTATCAAAATAAATACACCAAGAACTCCAAAATGCGATTCCTAATCATGCTAAAACCCTCGGGTATGTCATGTCATGTAAATCCTACTCCTTCAGGAATCAAAATGGTACATCGTGCATAATGATCAAAATACTTACCATTTAAAATAAAATAAGAAAACCCAAACAAATAAACAATCTTCATTTTCATGAACTGCAAAAAGTTAGCTTATTCCAATACCGCCCACCCAAGATCAAGGACTATGTCCTTTTAAGTTGCCATCTCAATCTAATTACGAAAGGCAGTCAAACGGGGTCTCACAGTCACAGAATAATTTCGACAACGATAAAACTTAGTTAAAGTACCTTAGGTGCACTACATTAGGCTCCGCAATTGAATTCAAACACCTGGTTGTTTTGAATTTAATTTTCCTTGAAAAAGATAACACTATTTGTGTTTTATTGCAACTAAGTTTTACCCTTTAGACAAAACCACCTACAAACACACAAAATATGTGATCTTATTGACACTATCAACCAATATTAACACAATTCACACTAGCACACTAAGTGTTCGACAAAATGACTCAGAGACAGGAATAAGATTATATTTAACAAAGATGGTGGGAAAGGGGTTTGTTTGCTTGCTTGCCTGTCTTACGAACAGAGACTTTGCGTTTGTGGGGTTGAGGCTGAGCAGGAGCTTCCTTAGCCTCACGAGCAGCTCTCTTGGCCAAATTAGTTTGATGCCGTTTTCCTTGCGTGTGAGCCAAGTAATTCCCCTCATTGTTGTGGAGTGTCAAGCAAAGTTTACACTCATAACTACAAAAAACGAAAAACCCAGAAATCAAAATCAAAAACCAAAATCAGAAACACAACAAACAAAGAGAAAGAAAAAGAGAGAGAGAGAGAGTGTGTGTGTGTGTATTGTGTACCTGCCGAGATGGTTGCGCATAAAATAAGGGTCTTTGGCGAGATCGATGGTCTCGAGGGCGAGCCTTCGGAGGCGCTCACGGCGGTCGATAGCTTCGTTCTGTGCGGAGGCGGCGCCTCCGCTACCTGGCTTCGATCCCCACTCCCTGTCCATTGTGATGTCCTCGACAAGACTCTTCTTCTTCTTCTTTGCTCACTTGTACCCCAATTTGGAAAAGGAAAATTAGTTATTACAAACCCAAAACCAAAATCATATGCTACAAATACTTACAATACTCTATCTCTCTCTCTCTCTCTCTCTCTCTCTCAAGTCGCAGCACACAGTGTCTCTATTTCTCTCTCTGCAGATCAGTTTTTCGTTAGGGATTTTAGGAATTTTTTTTTTTTTTTTTTAATTTGGGATTTTAGATTTTAATGGTTTGGGCTGAAAAAAAATCCTTTTGGGCTCAAATTGTTGGCCCACTTATAGACCCGATATATAGTGTTCGTTTGCCATGATTAAGAGTGCGTTTGCGTGCAAATTATTTTGCGTCTGTGTTTTTGGCTGGTCTCACGACACTGTTCACGACTTAGTCAAAAATGCAAAAACGTATATAACCATACATTTTTGCGTTCTACGACACTATTTACACTTTTAAAAATTATTTTACTACTGTGTTTTCAGTAATAAGTTTTCAGTTTTCAGCAAATAAGCAGTATCTAAATAGACCTTAATTTTGGCAACTTATTTTACTATTCATCTTATTTTTGCTACTATTCATGGGTCCCACTACACTTTTTAGTACTATTTATGGGTCTCACTATACTATTTCAGCTAACTTTTACCTTTATCTATAGTACTTTTAGCAAAAAGTTTTTAATTTTAGCAAAATAAGCAGATTTCAAACAGACCATGTAGTGTATTCTTTTGAAAAAAATGCTAAGAGACTCTTGAGGTAGTGGTTATTACACCCCTAACTTTAATTTTAGCCAATTTACTTCCTAAACTTCGCACATTAGCCAAATTGAGGCATCTGTTAGTCTATTGTTAAGTGACTAACGTCACTCACATGACAGGCACATGCACATAAATTAGCAAAGCTAAACCGTAGAAGAAGAAAAAAAAAAAAAAAAAAAAAAAAAAAACACAAACACAAACAAACAAACTAGCCTTCAAATCCTTAAAGGCTTATTTGGGCATATTCCAAGGATGATTCTTTCTCCTTAAAGTCTGCTTATCTCCTTGCCAAAGGTTTAAATCCTTTGAACCTTGTTTCTCATCCTTGTAGGTGGGTCTGGGATGCTTACACTACTCCAAGGATCAAATTCTTTTTGCGGCTTGTTTCTCGGAATAGTATTCCTACTCGTGTAGTGCTTGGTTCAAGGGGTTTCAACCTGTGTTTAACTTGTGAAGTGTGTGGACTCTCAGATGAATCTATTATCCATGCATTGCGTGACTGTCCTGGGACTAAAACAGTGTGGACTAAGTTAGGCATCCAGTGCTCAAATCAAGAGTTCTATGATCTCCCTTTACCGGAATGGTTGAAGAGCAACTGCTGCTCGGTCTAGATTTTTTCTTGGCCTCGTATTCCTTGGAAAATGCTATTCCCTCGGGCTCTTTGGCTTATATGGCTCCAACGGAATAAGGTAATTTTTAATAATGGAAGTTTTGATGCGAAGATAGTTGGTCATTGCATTAAAAAAGGAGCTAAGTTCTTTGCTATAATGCCTGACAACCCCTTAAAACCGAGTAGAGTGTTGACTCGGGTATCCTGGACTAAACCCCAAGAGGGATGGGTGAAGTTGAACTCAGATGGATCGGTGTTAGGAAACTCGAAGAAGGCTGGTGGAGAAGCTGTGATCAGATGTAGTAATGGGGACTGGATTGCGAGTTGCTTAAGGAAACTTGGGAACACATCTTGTATTCTGGCTGAGTTGTGGGCACTTAGAGATGGGCTTCTTTTGGCAAAACAACTTAGTTTAGATAATATTTGTGTGGATATAGATGCTGAATATCTTGTTTATTTGCTTTCTAATACTTTTGTGGTTAACCTTAGTCTTGAACCTTTATTATCCGATTGCAGGAACCTAATGAAGATGTTCCTTAACTGTACTGTGGCGCATGTTTTTAGAGAGGCGAATAGGTGTGCTGATAGATTAGCTAGGTTGGGGGCTGATATGCATTCAGACCATCTTATTTTGTATAATACACCGCCTGTGGTGGAAGACCTCCTGACTAGTGATAAAGCTGGCCATTTTTGTAATAGACTTGTGGTTCCTTAGTTGTATAATACTTGCAAGGTTTACCAAAAAAAAAAAAAAAAAAAAACTAGCCTTCAAACGATCAGAGAGTAACTGAGAGAGAGGCCGTCGTTTGCTGCTGATCTTGCCATCTGTACTGTGGGTTCCATTCCACCGCTATTTGTGGAATTCAAGAAAGTGTACATGTTGAAAGGCTTTGACACTCATATTCTTTGTTTCTTCGTCAAAATGTGAAGGAAGTTTATGGGTTTCTTAAGATTCAATTTTTGTATTTTGTGTTAACAGAGGATTACTTAATAAATGAAAAAAACGAAAAAGAAAAGTAAGCAACAGTGAGGTCATCAAGAAAGCAATTGAAAAGATTGGCTGAGACTTGAAGAGCACATGCTAGTCAGTCAACGTTAGTCTCTTTTAACCGTAGACTAACGGATGCTTCAATTTGGCAAATGCGTGGAGTTTTTTTTTTTGAAGAAACTCAAATGCGTGGAGTTTGTAGAGCAAATTGGCCAAAATTGAAGTTCGACTGTTCGAGTGGGTGTAATAGCCACTACCTCAAAGTTTAGGGGGTTTCTTAGCATTTTTTCCTATTATTTTAAGACAAAATTTAGCTACAGAATTGGTTGTAGTCTAAGCAAATCTTACTAAATAAAATAAACATTATTACATATGTGTGAAAATCTAACTGTTGAATTGCATGTTTTTTACTATCTTAATATATATGTTAAATTTTGTGTTAATCAGATATTATTTACTATATGATCTATAAGCTTATATTTTATGCATAATTTTAAACTACAAAAACTTACAATTTGAACAATTTATTGATAATATAGTTATTAATCTTTAATTTTCTAGAAATTTTGCAAACATGGAGGATATAAGAAAAAGAAGTAATCCAATGGTAGATTTGTCAAAACTCACCTTCAATAAAAAGATTTTAATTAAGGCTACAACTAATTTTGTAACTAAATTTTGTCCATTATTTTCTTCTTCTTTTTTGGTGATTTTTGGCCTTTGTGTAAGGGAAATTTAAACCTCAAGTTCTCAAGTTCTTTATTTGACGACAAGGGAGTTTATTAGTTGATTAACTGGAAATATGGAATCCATTAAGATTGCTATTATTCAAAATTAGTAATTCGATTACTCCTAATAATACAAGAGAATAAGAGGATATCATAGAAAACCAAATAATATCACAAAATGATAAGGTTTTTGACATGAAAGATAGGTGTTTGAGCATTTCCACCAGTCTAGTTTAAACAACATTTAGTTAGAAAAATAACTAAATTCACCCAAAACCTCTATAGATTAGCCTTAATAGCTAAATGAAATGTCATTTTGTTTGATAATTTATATATAGTGGTGCTATTATTTAGAATTTTCATATGATAGACGCATCAAATAAAACTATTTGTGTTGGTTTGGACTTTAAATCACTGATAAAACAATTTGTGTTGGAGTGGTGCTATGCTTGGGTTTATTAGGTTATAAATTTGCTCTTATTTTTGTGTTGGTGATGTTCTAATACTCAATTAAAAATAGAAAAAAAGTCCAATCTATGGGTCCAATCCAATCCAAGTGGGTTGGGTTATGTTGGATTAGACCCCTATGATGGTTTAATTTTTTCCAACCCGGCCATGATGGGTCATATTGAAAAAACCCCTTGACCCATGCATACCCCATGCTCGATACATCTATTGAGCACTATTCACTCAACACACCAAATTAAAAACTTATTTTATTCACACCTTACGCCTCTCTCTCTCTCTCTCTGACCTCAACTCTCCTTCTCTCTCTAGCCTCAATCTAATTGTCTCTCTCTTGCCACTTGACTTTGCCTCTTTCTCTCAACTAGTCCACATAGATTGGTGTGGTGGTCTAGTGGTGAAGCTTCCATATGGTTTGTAGTTCTCGCACTTTCTCTTTATGGTTTGATATGGGTTACTCATGATGGTTTTCAGTCTATTCACGGTGGAGATATAGGTGGAGCTCGTGATGGCCACAACTTTGAGCTTACAGATTAGAGATTACATATCGAATTTGATTTGATTTGGATTTGGGTTGATCGGATTTGATATTTTTTTATTTGGTCAAATTTGGTTGGGTTGTTTTTTTAATTTGTTATGGTTGTGTTTAGGTGATTATGGATATTCGGTGGTGGTGGTGATTTAAGAGAAAATGTGAAAGGGTCATGCTAATGAGTGCCCTTAGGGCATTGGTTAACAATCCATTTTAGAAAAGTTTTGACATCACTTTTATGGAAAATGAAAAAAAAAACTGTCAAAACATTAATTGATTTTTTTTCTTCCATAAAACCTTTCTTTAAATGAATTGTTAATCAATGCCTTAAGGGCATTCGTTAGCATATCTCATAATGGTTTATGAATTGTAAATTAGCTCAACCAATAAAAGTAAGTTTCTAAAACTAAATTAGGCTAAAACCCACTGAGGTTGATATAAATGCTCTTAGTGTGCGTTTGACTCCAAATTAAAAAACCAGCTTATTTTACTATTCAGCTTATTTTTGTTACTATTCATGGATCTCATTGCACTTTTTGGTACTATTCATGGGTCTCACTGTACTATTTCAGCTAACTTTTACATTTATTTACAGTACTTTCAGTAAAAAAATTTCAGTTTCAACAAAATAAGGGTCTGTTTGGATATCGCTTATTACTGAAAATTAAAAACTTATTACTGAAAACATTGTAGCAATATAAATTTTAAATTATAAATAGTACCTGTGGGACCCAGTTTGGATGTTACATTTGCTTTATTAAAAAAATTTGCTAGCTGTGTTTGCTATTCAAACTTACACTAAACAGATTCCAAACAAACCCTTGGACACGTAGTTGTTTACAAGGTTGACCTTTCAAGCTTTTCAAAAAAAGAGAAGGTTAACGGTCAACGAGTACGAGGAGTCGTTCAATTGCTGACCCCAACCCCGACCCTGACCCTAAAAGTTGGGCCAAGGCCCAATCTCAACCGGCTATTCAAAAACCCTTTGATACGATTGCTACCTTTCACGTGGACAAACAAAACGCAACACAGCCTGCTGAGTTTGACTTTGGACCCACACACCTAGCCACCATGAAAACTCCAATGCTCACAAAGAGAAAATTTACCAACCATTCATTTTTAAAATAATTCTATTCCTTTTAAATCAAAAATAAAAATAATTTCGAAAAATAGTATTTTGATGTAATCCTATTTCAATATCACTTTTAAATATTTTTAATTCAATTTTCTTATGTAATAATAAGTCTCAACGTATCCTATTTTATTTTCTTTTTAGAAAAAAATAATGTATTTTATTGAGTAGTAAGATTGGATGTAAAAACAAAAAAGTATCATATTCATTTCATTTTTTATATACTTTTTCACAGATACAATATAATTTTAACCTATCATATATTTATGATAACGATTGTTTTTTATCATCAGGTTAATGTATTAATAATTGGTTTTTGATGTAAATAAATTTTGAACATCAAATATATTATTCAATGACGACTAATAAAAAATATTATATTTTCATAAACAATTATCTAAAAAAAGTTTTTGTAAACATATTTAACAATGCAATTTTTAATATTTCCATTAATTTATATTCTATCAGAAAACCAAATCAACCTGGAGTTTTTTTTTGGTGAGTATCAAGGTAGTTGAACCCTAGAGTTTCAAGTCTAGGAACATAACAAAATGTCACAATATTTTCATAACATTCTTATTTTTAGTTGTGGTGGCTTCTAATATAATATTTTGTTATGTTATTTAATTTTATTTTGACCTATAGTTGATTGACACTTCAATTATTGTAAAAATGTTGCTATACAACAACTCCTTTTCAACTTATACATTTTGGGTGTTTCTTCCTTGTACTCCACGCAAAAAAAAAAAAAAAAAAAATTGCATTTCCTTAGCTCCTACCTACTTACTTTAAATATGAATCACATGCTACCTTCTTCAGTCAAAAAAAAAAAAAAAAAAAAAAAATGAATCACATGCCAAACATGCGAGATTAGCTATTTTGGATGCTACTTCTCCAAAATTTTGAACTTTATGACAAATTTGCCCTATAAATTTTTCTCAAAAAAAAAAAAAAAAAAAAATTGCCCTATAAACTTCATAACATGAATATGAATAAGATTGAAACAAATTGGGAAAACTGCATTTTAAATATATAATTTATGTGAGGCAACAAACTAAACAAAGTAGTTTAAAAATAATTGATTTAAACCTTAAAATTTCATGAAAATAACAAATTATAAAATCTATAAAAATTTCAAAAATAACAAAAAAATTTCTAATAATTTAAAAGCACTAACAAATTAACCTTTGAAATTTTAAATGAGATTTAATAATTCATGACCTATTTTAACTGTCAAGATATAATTTGTTACTTTTAAATTAAAAAAAATTATTTATTACATAATTTACATTTTTTTTTTTGAAAACTTACATAATTTACATTTTAAAATACGAGGTTTATTTTTAAAATGTAGTTTTCTTAAAATAAATTAATGAAAATATTTAAATATTCAGGTTGATGAAGTGGAGGCATACAGTCAAGCTTTCTGTCATTCCAGGTGTCATGAAGTGATTGGTTGATATAAAATAGGCTAGAATCTAGCCCATGGTATTTATATTACCACAATTTCAACACCGCTTTGTTAACAATTTCGCTTTTTCCTCTCTTTCTCACATACAAATTGGAAATTGCTGGAAAACCAGACCATTGCCTTTCTCTCTCTCTCTGAATTCAAGTTTCAATCTTTCTCTGTGCAATGGCAGAATCCAAGACCAAGCTTGAATCTTTAAGGGAATGGGTTGTGGACCACAAGCTTCGAACTGTTGGTAAATTTTTATTTATTTATTTTCCTCATTTTCCACGCTTCAATGTCTAATTTTCTTCATGTTTTAACTGCTTTTTAAATTTATTTTCATGTTTTCTCATCTGGGTTTTTGTTTAAGATTCATATCTCTTCGATTCTGAAGCATAAAATCTTTTTTTTTTTTTTTTGGGTTCTGGGTTTTATTATTGGATGTGTTTGATACTGGAAAAAAAAGGGGTTCTTTGGCTTTAGTTTGTTGAAATTTTTCTGGGTTTTTGATTACTTTTCTTATATGTCTATATTGGAAAAAAGGTTGTCTATGGCTTAGTGGAATTACGGGTTCGATTGCCTACAATTGGTCTCAACCTACAATGAAAACCAGTGTCAAGATCATTCACGCTAGGTAAGTTTTTGTTGCTCATTTATATATCAGATTCTTTGATTTTTCTGACATAGTTGTTTGTAGTTTTATGTTTGATTATATTGTTTGTTTTTTTTTTTTTTTTTTTTTTTTGTAACTAGGATATGTCTAGCTTGGATGAATTTGTGATTTGATTATAGAAAAAAGTTCTTTTTGCTTGGCTGATGAGGAAGTTTGAGGAATAAATTGAAGCTTTTTACTTTTTCTATTGTGTACTCTTTAGGGAAAAGATAAATTAACTTGGAGAAATAATTGTAGAATACTTGTTTGGGTTGAAAACAATTGAAAAGTACTGGGTTTTAAATCTATATATTCTTTTACTTTCCTCTGGATTTCTCAACAAGAATAATGAGAAACTTGTGAAATTTTATTTATAGAGAGACTTGTGAAGTTTAGGTTTACAGTATTGCCTGTGCATTTGTTTCTGGATGTGAGAGACACTTGTGAAATTTAGGTTGCATTTGTTTATGGATGTTTTCCAATATAGTGATGAGGCTTGAAGGAAAGACCGGGCGAATTTAAGTGTTGTGTGTGTTTGCAGCTGTTGGTTCAATTGAAAACAGGCTTACTTTAATCATGTGTAGTTGATTCAAGTCCTGTTATGGTATTCAGTACAGTTGAGGCCATTTCTTAGAACCTCTTGCTTTTGTGCCGTATTTGATGCTGTAAACCAATCCCTAATGTGTATTTGGTAAGAGGGATTGAATCAAACTAGTGCAACCTTTTTTCTTCAACAAATAAATTAAATCAAATTAGTTTGTCGAGGATCCATAGCCAACCTCAAAATTTTGGGACTAAGGGTTGGTTGTTGTTGTCGTAATTCAAATCAAATTAGTGACAATTAGGGTAAAACCAATATGGTTTGGATGCAAAAATTTTGGAAAGCTTTTGGTTCAAAATGTGATAATCTGAAATGAAAAGCCTCTTGGATAGTCTAGATTTTAGATTGTAATGATGAAGGGAACCATCTGTCCATGTCCTGTATACTTTAGTGTACTCTTTCTTTTTTATCTTTTAATAATATTATTTCTTAAAAAAAAAATCATTTAGCTGGTCACTACTATGTTCTTTAAATTCAACCATTAATGTGATGGAACATATCAATCATTTGGCTTACCATTCATATTGAGGCCATATGCATTGAAGCAAATGTTAATTTTTTAATAGGATTTTAAATTGAATGGAAAGAACTATTTTACCATATAGTATTTATTTTGGTAATTACATAGTAAACTCTAGAGTTTGATATTGGTTTCAGCTTTAAATATTTGGCCATGAAGTTTAATTACATCAATGCCTACTCCATAATTTTATAGTTTGAATCCTTAGAAATACTATGTTTACTGAAAGTAACAAAAAACCACATAAAGTACACACGAGACCTATCTAGGCACTAGAAATCCCTCCATTTGAATTATAAGTGGTATTTTAACATTATAAGCTTACTCGTGTAAAATACCATATTAGATAAATACAATTTAATGAAAATACCATCCTTTTAATGTTTTCTTGCATTAATATATCATCTGGCTTTCACTTGAAACTGTGAAAGAGCTTTGTAATGCCAAGATAGGTCTCAAATGTAGCTCATACAAGTTAGTGTTACTAGTAGTTTTATAAACTAAGTTTTGATTTTGTAATGAAATCTATACTTTTTTTGTCTCTCGTGTTCTTTATGTTAAAGAATCTCTTGCTGTGATTTTTTAGGTATTGAACCATCAAATGCCCATTGCCAGACCTTAATGAATTCAAATGTGCATTTAAAATGCTTTTAAATATTTGTTTTTCTTCCATGTCATATATCTTGGATTTTCTAGAATAATTTGTTTTTTACCTAGTTCTACTCCTCTTCATATATTTCAATGCAGGCCTTTTGGCTGACTTTTCTTCTCTTCTCAATTTAATTTCAGGTTGCATGCACAGGCGCTTACGCTGGCTGCATTAGCTGGTGCTGCAGTAGTTGAATTCTATGATCGCAAGGCAAGGGCAGGTGCGGGAGGGGAACCGAAGGATGATCGATACTCTAAGTTCCTTCCAATTGATACTTACACTCACAAGGATTAAGCGAAGTTTCCAGCTAACTGGATTGAGTACAATCTGCTAGGAATATAACAGATGGAGGATAAATAAAAATACTTGTATGGGAAACACTGTGTTATGTCCCTTTCCCAGGATATTGTTTTTGGCAATTGTATGAGGTGTTTGGTACCAGTGTTCTAATATGCAATTATGGTAGTTTGTAGTAATCTCACAGAGAGGTAAATTTGGCATCAAATTCAAACAATCAAACGAAAATTCAATTCTTTATATACAGTTCATAATGTGTTGTATTTGCTAGAATCTGATGTTCATTTGTACTGGATTCAGAAATGACTGTTAAATCTTTTTTTGTAATGTTACCTTGGCCACCCATTTTGGCAAGGTTCATTATCAACTTCCAATCTTAATTGGGAATTTTGGAGAGAGTGCTTGGATATGGTCCCACCTAGAATCTAACATATTCTGCTTTAAATTTTACTTGGATTCTGGGGTTTATTCAATTGGGAGCTAAAAGAAATTTTGGATTTTGGTCAGTTGAATAACACAGACAATAAAGGCCTATAGGGTGACCAAAATATGTTCACCATATAATTGGCTACTTTCATAAGTCATAACTAATGTACATTCTCCCAAAAGAGGGGGATGAAAAAGAGAAATATCATTCTATGGTGTTTATTTTCTCGGTAAGGAAAATTTTAGGACAGGAGAGGATGAGATTCATAAGCATATATTTCAAATAAACCTCAAGAAGAGTACTTTACTACATGTGGATCAAAATTAGTTGGAATAGAAGCACAATAGTTTCACAATTTAATAAGTCTCAATCTTGATAATGTAGCTTAAACTTTTTATTTATTTATTTTAAAAATCCAATTAATATGTTGGATCCATCATTTTGATCAACCAAAAAGAAATTAAATGAACATAAATCCATTATTTTGAGACTTACATATTACCAAATTTAATAATTTTTCAATACTATTTTGTGTCTAACATAATATTTGTGCTTCCATAATTCCATTCCAACTAAAAATGATATAAATTTAACAATTATTAGTTCATATTTTAAATGTGATTGTGACATTATAACTTATTGGTACGTATCTCAAATTTATAATATCACAATCACATTTAGCACAGGTTAAGACTAATTTGATTATGTTATGAAAACACCTCCTTTTGTTTTTTTCCTCCAAAAAAAAAAAAAAACCTCCTTTTGTTTTTGAACACAAAAGTTTAAAGAATTATAGACAAATTTTTGATGTATTTTTCATAGCTTTACTTAAAAAAAAATTTATAAAAAATTTATTTTTAACAAACATCAAAGATTCAAAATAGTATCTTGAAAATTTCAATGTTTAAAAAAAAAAAAAAATTTTTTTTGGTTGAAATACATTTTTCGTTGTTGAAATTCGATCCAAGTCCAATTTTTATCCCTAACTTTAAAAAAATTATAATTTCATTTTTGAAAATTTTAAAACAAAAACAGAAGAGAGGGAAGTGTAAGTTGAAAATAGAAGTAGAACCAAAATTTAAAGATGAAAAATATATTTCTATAATTTGTTTGAAAGACCAAAAACCCAATTAAGGGGGCTACATAAAAGTGGATCAATAAACCAAATTTTATGTCACAGTTACACATGCCTACTCCTATATGAGTGTCGATACATGTATAACAATGACACCACATACTAGCCCAAAGCTAGAAATGACATAGGTCAAATTAGATGTTTTTGTTTCATGTTGGACCTAAATGGGTACAAGTTAATATGGGCACGAATCAGATATAAGTTAAGCCCATTCATATGTGAGTGTTGTTACATGGATAATAGTAACTCCAAATGTTAGGTCAAAGCTAAATACAAGTCCAAAGCTAGACATGACGCGGGTCAAATTAGATGGATTCATTTCATATCGGACGGCATAAATGGTTACAAGTTAATATGGGTACGAATCAGAAATAAGTTAAGCCTGTTTATATGTAAATGTCATTACATGGATAACAGTAACTCCAAATGTTAGCTCAAATCTAAACATAACAAACAAATGGATCAAATAATATGATATTAGATTCAACCCAATTGGGTACAAGTTAAAACAGGATTGAAATAGAAAGAGGTTAAGCCCATTCCCACGTGAGTGTTGTTACACGTGTAAAAGTGACACATATAAAAATACCAGCCCAAAGCTAGACATGTTGGATTCGATCTAACTGGATACTACAAATCAGAAACAGGTTTACAAGTTACAATGGCCAAGCCCAGCCCAACTCAAGTAGAGAAAAACTTGAGCCTATAGACTAAATCCTATAGTCCACAAAACAAAACCCACATAGCAAACCAATCTTTAAATACCAAAACCCTAGCTTCCCAACCCTCTCTCTTATTCCATTCTCATCTCTCACGCCGCTCAGCTCCAAGCTCTGTAACTCGGTACCTCTCTCTCTCTTTCTTTCTCTCTGTTTGTGTCTGTGTTTGGTTGCTAAGAAAACGAGGGAAAGTGAAGGAAAATGAGTTTCTTAATGATATGATTTGGATTGTGGGGAAATGAAGAGGATATCATGAAACAACATGGGGTTTTATCGTTTTTTCTGTTTAGATTTCTGGGTTTCTGAAAATTTTTGTTTTTGATTGTTGTTTTAAAAGCTTTTGTTGTTTTTGGGTATTTTAGAAAGAGGCCCAACTGGTTGTGATAATCTACGTTTTGTTTGAGATTTTCGTTGATTCATGTCGTAACTATTCGAAATACTAAGATTTTGTAACTGGGTTTGCTTTACTTTCCTAGGTTTTTATGTGTGTGTGACATTCTGTGTGTGTATGTATATATGGTAGTATGTCATATATTAACTCAATAGATGGTTTTGTGTAGATGGGATTTGCCGTGTGATGTCTGTGGTTGCTGTATTGACCCGATAGTGTATTTGTTTATGCATGTATATATGGTCTGCTTTTAAATCTAAATGACTCTTTTACATGGATTTAATAAGCAAAATGTACGTTTATGTATATGTGTGATTTGTGTATGTATTGAGAGTATTTCATTTGCATTCTAGATGCGTGTTTCAAAGGCATTTGGTATTCAATTGTGTGAATAGCAGAGCAGAGGGGAAAAAAATTATAGATGTATGTATGCATGTAGGGATGGATAGATGTATGTGCTTTTTTAAGGGGGAGAGTGGTGTTTGCCTTGGTGCATCTATTGATAAATTAATAACCATTCTGCTAGCATTTTGAGGTATAATGCAAGTTCAGTTGAGGTAGTGTGAATGTTGTTTTGTTTATCAGTGATTCATATAAAGAAATTTGATAAGTTTGTTTTATTTTGTGTGGATTATAGAGGATAATCAAAGATGAGTCGAGGGAGTGCACCAGTTCCCAAGGGGAAGAAGAAGGGAGTCTCATTTACTGTTGACTGTACGAAGCCAGTGGAGGACAAGATCATGGACATTGCATCCCTGGAGAAGTTTCTCCAGGAGAGGATCAAGGTTGGTGGCAAGGCTGGTGCTCTTGGTGACACTGTTACTGTAACCCGGGAGAAGAGCAAGATCACTGTTGCTTCTGACAGTAACTTCTCTAAGAGGTAATTTTGATTTGTATCCATATCTGATGTATGTGTAATTATATATGTTCCACTTGCGATTAGCTTTGTTGATGTGTATGCAGCTAATGCTATGATGTTGTTTGGTATCTGAATATTGGACACTTATTTGAGTTGGTATGAAATTCATGGATTGATGATTCTGAGTTACTTAGCATATTGTTTATGTATAATTTAGATTGGCATTTGCATAAATTTGTTTCAAGCTCAATCTAAATGTGACCTTTTATAATGATGAGTGTTTTGGTGTTTCTTTGGTGAATTTTAGGCTTTTTACATTTTATACAGTTTCATTTTGAATTTAAGTTGTGAAGAGTTGTGATTTGTGTGTATCAGACGATAATAGAGGAATTGTCCCTAAGTGTACTGGAAGGCTTTCTTCAGTTTAGTGTTATTGTATTTTTGAGCTCAAGTGCAGTGCAAAAGGCCATAGACTGTCGATGGTTCATCGGTAATTCTGGGAATGGAAACAGGCTTATTTGTTTACCTTTACTTTGGTTAGAGGATTTGAGTATTTTATCATATTTTTATTTTATTTTATTTTTACTTGAAGAATATCAAGTTGCTCTGAGGATGATAAAACCACTCATAATGCGACTACTATTTCTTGATTCTGCCTTTCATACTCTGAACTTGGTGATGTTATGTTGTTGAAATATGTTTTTTTGATTATTCATAATTTAGGAGGAAGGTTTGCATGATGGTTCTCATGGATTACTGAGTCGTGTACTGTGTGTCCAACAAGCAAACAGGGCTTGTCATGGATATCCTTTTTTTTTTTTTGTTAAACCAAGTTTGACCTCAACTAAATCTCAATAATTTTTCCAACAAAGAATGTCCCCTGCATTTTAGATAAAACATGCATATAATTGAAATTTCATTTAATTTTCAAATTGTTCTTTTGTTGAGGTACACAATAGAGCCTCCATGTGATATAGTGGGGTGTGTATCCAATCGACTGTTCTGGAGAGGACAGCATAAGATCTCTTGATTTCGTTAAGTTTTTTAATTAACTTTACTTTTCTTCTGGTTGAGAAAAAGCAGTAATTTTTTGTTCCAAACATAAAGGAAAAGGTAGGCTTTATGGATGCTGCAAGTAGTTTTTCTAAGAGACACCTGTAACTAAACTTGTTCTCTTTAAAATGAATGAGATTTAGTATTTTTAGCAGCTGTAAATGGGCAAATACATGTGTCTATATGTTTGTTTAATACATTCAGAAGCCTGCATGCGTATCATGGTTGGTTTTAGCTTGTGAAATTATCGCATTGGCTGAAGTGAGTGCAAGAAAGGTGTCCCTTTCAGATAAACTGAAGGAAAGCTCTATGTTAATTTTCTGTCTAATTATTTCATACTTGTCAAGAGTGTTCAGAGGATGTAAATTTTGTCTTAAGGATGCATGCATTCATGCCTCTGATCATGATTATATGTGAATGGAAGATGGTTTTTGTGGCAGTTTATATGCATCCTTTGTTGACATAGTTTTGGTTCTTTGGGGTATTCTGGTAGTCTTCTGTTCATTTGTACTGCCATGTTGCAGTTTTTATCAGGGTGTTGTTTTTATAAACAGTTGGACAATTTGATTGGGTACTTTTCAAAGTAATCAGAGATTCTTCTATGATGTCTCATGTATCATTGTATCTATTGGAGAAAAATTGTTTCAGTTGTTGTTAGCAATGCTGTTTAATCTTGGGTTTTTCTACTTCTGAACACCTGTTCTTTTTCCTTGGTTCAGGTATCTGAAGTACTTGACAAAAAAGTACCTGAAGAAGCACAATGTGCGTGATTGGCTCCGTGTGATTTCTTCAAACAAAGATAGAAATGTGTATGAACTTAGGTACTTCAACATTGCTGAGAATGAAGGGGAGGAAGAAGATTGAAAATCTGAATTGGCCTAGTCATTTAAGACTTTTGTTTACCTTATATTCAGGGATCTTTCTTTCTGTTTTAGCGTTGCCTTTGGGATGCTGCTTTTTGATGAAACTGTTTAACAATTTTGTTGATTAAATTAGAGATTTTACAGTATTCCTATTGTTGGATTGGTAATATAGAAAGTCTGTCATTGTCGAATCCAGCTTTGTTGTTTTATGCATTGTATTGGAGTTCCAAGTAACTTTTATGAGGTTACAAATTGTGCTTGATTCTTTCTTTTGCATTCTTCACCATTTAATGCATTACTTACGAAACCATAGTTGTTATTTCATAGTTAAAAATTTCAAATTTGCTACTTAAGTTAAGACATGCTTATTTGCTCTGGTATTATTTGTCTAGTTCATTTGTTGTGAATCCAATAGATAGGATGTCCACAGGCTGCCCTTAATTTAGTTGTAAATGTTGACGACGGGGGCAGTTATAAACTAGCTCAACCTTCTTAATGGTCATGTTTGGATCGTTAAATGTAAAATATAAACGAGGAATTAGGATCCTGGGCTGGGCTATAAAATCACTTTGCCTGCGAACCCTAAGCCCAAGTGGGTCCAACAAGTGAGGTGGGTTGGGTGGGTTAGATAGATAATTTAGCAGGTCGGCTGAGATATTTATAACTTGCCACAACCTACTTATACGCGTGTAAACTTTGTTATGTTGCAAAACTCACATAGGCAACTATTTGCGACATAAGTACCTACATGCCTAATATCAGATTTGGCAAAACTCACATAGGCACCTATTTGCTACATAAGTACCTACATGTATAATATCAAATTTTGTGATGATTTTCTTTTTTAGCGATAAATTTTCAATCATTCTAATAAAAAATAGAGTAAATTAGAAAGATGTTCCCTATTCTCTACATCGTGTGTCAATTTGATGATTGATTTTTAATCTTTCAATTGTATTAATTTGGTCTTTGACATTTTTAGTATTGCGTCAATTTAGTCATTCTTTTTAGTCATTGATGTTATCTATTTGGATGAAAAAAGTTGATGTGTCAAACAAAATAATAAAAAATTAATTTTCTATGCCACATCAACAACCAATTGTACCATTAAGTTAGATTACAACAAAGAACCCAAATTGACTTATTCACATGTGAGATTGGTCTCACTAAAATCCCTAACACCCTTGCTCCCATCAAATTCATCTCCTTCTCCTCTCCCTCACCCTCACTTTCACTCTCATGTCTTGCTCGGAAATGTACCTACAATTGTAGAGCTAAAGCCTGGGATCCTCTCCCTTCTTGAGCAGTAAGTTTGCTTTTATCCATGCTAACTTTGTTGTGGAAGTAATTGCAGTAGAGGCTGTGCTAGTTGACCATGATGACCCCAGTTTGGTTCGGAAGGGCCTTACAGAGTTCACGCAGAAACTAAGAACTAGACAGAATGCATTTTAGAATCTATAATGTCTATTGTTGTTTTTTTGGAAAAAAAAAAAAAAACCTCATCTTGTAGGCTTTTATGGGTTTGGCTTACCTCCAATATTTTTTTTAACTGAAATTTCCTTTTATTTTAATGAGGAATTGCCATGTCTTCCACTAGCTAAATAAAAGGTGAATATTAAAACCCATTACCATTTGCCATTATTATTTAGGCAAAAATTCAAAACTGACCCTCTAACTTTCAGCCTTTTTCATTTCAGTCCTTTAACTTTCAGGTTTGTCATTTCAGTCCTTTAACTTTCAATTGTTGTCAACATTATTTCGGGTCGGATCATAATCCGGATCAAACACAAATAGGCTCCACAAAGCCCAACAAATCTCCCACTTGGAGACTAGTTCAATCACCAATATCAACCGCAATCATCCAAAGATAATCCCTCATCACTACAACTCATCCTCTTGTCCTCAAGTTAGAAGACCAATTGAAGTTGCACATAGTTTCAACTTCTCAATAGTAACACCCTTAGTCAACATGTCTGCCGAGTTTTTAGATCCACTAATCTTCTCAAGTATTACCAGTTTATCTTCAACAAGGTAACAGATAAAGTGGTATCTTATTTGTATATGCTTCGACTTTGAATGAAAAGCCGAATTTTTAGCAAGAAAAATTGCACTCTGACTATCACTGTTTAGAATGCCTAACTCCTGTTTCTTACCCAATACATCCAAGAAGCTATGTAGCCAAATCATCTCATTTCCAGCTTCAGTTGCTGCAACATGCTCAGCTTCTGTAGTAGACAAAGCAACAATATTTTGTAGATTTGAAGCCCAAGATATAGCTGTACCACCCAGAGTAAATACAAACCCAGTAGTACTCTTTCTACTATCAATATCACCTGCTAAATCAGCATCTACATAACCCTACAGTTTCAAACTTGCACCTGTGAAGCAAAGACATGTATCTATTGAGCCTTTCAGATACCTCAGAATCCACTTGACTGCCTCTTAATATTGCTTTCCTAGCCTACTCATGTATCTACTCATAACTCCCATTGCATGTGCAATGTCTGGCCTTGTACACACCATAGCATACATCAAGTTGCCAATAGTTGAGGCATAGGGCACTTTGCTCATATGGTCCTTTTCTTCTTTTGTCTTCGGTGACTGTTCTTTACTTAGTTTGAAATGACTACCCAAGGGTGTGTTCACTGGTTTAGCTTCATTCATGTTGAAACTGCTGAGAATCTTCTTCACATATTCTGCCTGTGAAAGTTTCAATGTACCATTAGCCTTGTCTTTAATGATTCTCATACCAAAGATTTGTTTTGCAGCTCCCAAATCCTTCATTGCAAACTGTTTTGACAATTGCTTCTTCAGATTATTAATATCCTCAATGCTAGACCCTACAATGAGCATATCATCCACATACAACAGTAAAATGATATAAGAATTATCAAAGAACTTAACATAGCAAAACAGTGATCAGCTTCACATCTCTTGAACCCAATTCTATTCATAAAACTATCAAATTTCTTGTACCACTGTCTTGGAGCTTGCTTTAGGCCATACAAGCTCTTTCTTAGTTTGCAGACCAGACTCTCTTGTCCCTGAACAATAAACCCTTTTGGCTGATTCATGTAAATGTCTTCCTCCAAGTCACCATGAAGGAATGCTGTCTTCACATCTAATTGCTCAAGATGTAGATTCTCTGTAGCCACCATTCCCAGTACCAGTCTAATTGTTGACATCTTCACAACTGGAGAAAATATTTCTGAGTAGTCAATGCCCTTCTTCTGCTGGAACCCTTTGACAAATAATTTGGCCTTGTAGCGTTTGCTACCATCATGCTCATTCTTTATTCTGTGTACCCACTTGTTGTGTAAAGTCTTCTTTCTTTCTGGCAATTCAGTCAGTTCCCATGTCTGATTCCCCAACAAAGAATCCATCTCATCCTTCATGGCTAACTCTCACTTGCTTGAATTTTCATCTTGCAAGGCTTCATCATAAAACTCTGGCTCACCACCATCAGTCAACAGGAGATAATTTAAAGCTGATGAATAATGCTGTGGAGGTCTAGTGATCCTAGAAGATCTACGAACTTCAACTACATGTGTACTCTGATATAGCTGTGACTTTACATTCTCCTTATCTTCTTCACCCCTGTTTTGGACAGTATTTCCAGTCAATTCATCTAAGTTGACAAACTCAGATTTTCTTTTGATCTATCTCCGTAACATTCGGCACTACAGTTGATCTGTCCTTGTACATAACCTATTCATTAAGTATCACATTTCTGCTTCTGATTATTTTTTTGTTTTGTTCATCCTAAAACCGATAGCCAAATTTCTCATCACCATAGCCAATAAAAAAACATATTTTAGACTTTGCATTAAGTTTACTACGAGTATCAAAATCAATATGAACATAAGAAACACAATCAAAAACTTTTAAATAGGAAAACTTTACCTCTTTATCGCTCTAAACCTCTTCAGGAATTCTGAACTCCATAGGAACTAATGGTCAGAGGTTTATCAGGTAAGCTGTAGTACTAATAGCATCAGCCCAAAAAGTTTTTGGTAATCCAGCATGCAACCTCATACTCCTAGCATGCTCATTGAGAGTTTTGTTTATGCACTCAGCCACACCATTCTGTTGTGGTGTCCCAGGAATGGTCTTCTCCATCCTAATTCCATGTGCAACACAATATTCATTGAACCCTCCATATATGTACTCTCCTCCATTGTCTTACCTCAGATATTTTACTTTCAAATTTATTTTTGTCTCAACCATAGCCTTCCACTTCTTAAAAGTCTCAAATACATCAGATTTATTTTTCAGAAAATAAACCCATACCTTTCTGCTTGAGTCATCAATGAAAGTAATGTAGTACCTTGAACTTTCAAGGGATGCGACCGGAGAAGGCCCCCACAAATCAGTGTGTACTAACTCCAATTTTCCAGCCTTTAGTGTCCTGCTAGTTTTCAAGAAGCTCATCATTTTCTGCTTTCCTAAGATGCAGCTTTCACACATGTCAAGATTAATAGACTTCAATTCTGATAGTTTCCATTTTGACAATAGCATCTTCATTCTTTTCTCACTCATGTGACCAAGTTTGCGATGCCATAGACTTGCATTAGTACTTGCTTCAACAACTGCAATTGTGTCCTTTGGACTTGAGGTCATATACAGAGTACCAGTTTTCCTTCCACGAGCCAATACCATGACCCCCTTTGTAACTTTCCAGGTACCACTAACAAATAGTATTGCATGCCTTTCATCATTAAGTTGTCCTACAGAAATCAGATTCCTCCTCAAGTCAGGAATATGTTGAACCTTCTGCAATAACCAGACAGGCCTATTGGGCAATATAATCCAGACGTCTCCTATACCCACAACATCCAAGGCTTCTCCATCAGCCAAATACACCTTACCAAAATCAGCTTCAACATAGTTTTGTATGATTTCTTGGTGTGGAGTGGTATGAAACGAAGCTCCTGAGTCCAAAACCCAATCATCAAGTGGACTATCTACAACAAGAAGCATCCTGTACCTCATTTGTTACAGCATTAGCAGAATCATCATCATTCTTCTTTTTAGGGCTTTTGCAATGCCTCTTAAAGTGGCTAGCTTTGCCACAGTTCCAACACTGCACCTGTTGGCCAGATTTAGATTTACTTCTGTTTCGATTGGAATTTTTGGATTTTGATCTATCCCGATTTGAATTTCTGTCATTACCTCTACCTCTTATCTTAAGGTTTAGGGCAGAACCAGACCCTGAGGTTTCACCTACATCTCTTCTGCGAATCTCCTCAGCCAGAACTAGATCCCATATGTCATTGTACTTTAGCTTTTCTTTTCCAGTAGAGTTGCTCACTGCCATTCTCATAGCCTCCTAACTGTTTGGCAACGAAGCCAAAACGATCAGTGCACAAATCTCATCTTCAAAATCAATTTCTACAGAAGATAGTTGATATGTGATGATGTTGAATTCATTTAGATGTTGTGCTACTGATGCATTCTCTGCCATCTTCAAATTGAATAGTTTCTTCATCAGATGCGCCTTGTTTTTTGCTGACGGCTTTTCATACATACCAGACAAAGCCTTCATCAGATCTGCCATGATCTTCTCTTTCACGACATTGTGTGCAACAGATCTTGACAGAGTTAATTTAATAACTCCCAGTACTTGTCTGTCAAGAAGAGTCCATTCATCATCTTTCATAGTTGCAGGTTTCTCCCTTAAAAGCGGCAGGTGCAACTTCTTCCCATAGAGATAGTTCTCGATTTGCATCCTCCAGAATCTAAAGTCTGTGCCATCGAATTTTTCTATTCCAGACGCCTTTCCTATTTCCTTTGCCATTGGTCCCACTCAAACCTAACCCTAGGCCCTGATACCAGTTGATGGGAATATGTACGAAATTCCTAGACCTATGAGACACAAAACTAGAGAAAAATATACGCAAAAAAAAAAAAAAATCACACACAAGACAGTATTTACGTGGTTCGGCAATTTGCCTATGTCCATAGAGTTGCAGGGATTTCACTATTCTTAGGGAAAAATATAGAGTGCGGCAGTACAGTTTTTGTCTCTAAAAAACGACATCAAAACTCTAATCTCCAAAACAACAGTTTTTTATATCTTGCGCACAGTAAATCTCCCATTAAAATCTGTAATAACATTATTTCGGGTCGGGTCATAATCCGGATCAAATATAACTAGGCTCCACAAAGCCCAACATCTACCTCTATACACCAATTTTAGGTGGATTATAGACGAAGCAAGAGGGCAACGAGTGAAGCTGGCATGCGTGAATTGGGTGTCACATTTGGAACCCATGGTGACTGAGGGCCTTAGCAAGCAGCCCATGGATGCCATCTCCAAGAAGATTGCTTCCATGGGATTCCACTGTGTTAGACTCACTTGGCCACTTTTCTTGGTCACCAATGACTCACTGGCTTCTCTCACTGTGAGACAGTCTTGTCAGAGTCTTGGGCTGTCTGAATCCATGCTGAAATCCAAGCCAACAACCCTTCCATCATAGTCTTGAGCAACCATTCTTATGCTTTGGGCTGTGTCGTTTTTTATATAAATAGATCCTAAGCAAAACATGAGAATTAATTACGTTAGGCTTCTTCATGGGTATGGTTTGATCTAAGTTAGGGAATGACCATGGAAAGACCGGTTCATTCTTTTTCCCAAATTCTCTAAGTTAGGGATTTGGGTCTCTCTCAATATTTCTTTGTTTTTGATTTTAGGTAAGGGGAACGATGTCTTTTTTTTTTTTTAATAACAATTTTTTTCTTTTCTTTTAATTCCGAAATTTATGAAAAAAAAAGAGCCAAAACGACATCATTTTGGCTCACTTAACGGCAGCAAGTAACTGAAGTCTAACGGAGTACTAAATTGACAACAATTGAAAGTTAGAGAACTGAAATGACAAACATGAAAGTTAGAGGATTGAAATGAAAAAGGTTGAAAGTTAGAGGGTTAGTTTTGGATTTTTGCCTATTATTTAAAACAAAAAGAGATGTTTAGTTAAAAAAAATATTGAAGGTAAGCTAAACCCGGTTTTTATTAACAAATGCCTTAAGAGAGCGTGTTTTATTATTTTTTTTTTAGAGGACACGATAATATCACAAATAATAGGGACATTCTTCTAACCAAACAATGATCTCCTCATTCTCTTTTACAACACTAGCCAAAGTTAGAGCAAGAAGATTACATTGTAAAGGTACACTAACAAAAGATATAAAATCAAAACTATCACAAATAAGTTTAATGTCTTCAGGAATCCAAGCTACTGCAAGAGAACAAATCCTCTCTTCAAAGTTTATGGATGTCCATAAAAACTAGTAAAAGCGCCAAATGACACCCTCTTGATTTGCTAAGACATCAGTGTCATGTGGAGATATTTTCATGGCGGGATAGGGGGCTCCAAAACAACCCTAAAGGTGGAATGAGATACTAATAGTTTATCTTATGCTTATCCATACCTAGAATATTTTTTAAATTTTCTTCGATAATCTTCTACTTATCCACGTCTCCTACTAGTTGTTGCATATGACTCAAACATTACGACTTATCTTCCTTTGCTTTTGCTGTTGCTGTAACTTTTGTATTTGAAACAAATTTTTTAGATGAAGGGTTGGACTTATTCGAATGAATTTGGATTTTGAATTTGGAGAAGGGATAAGGTTTTCAGATATTTTGGATTTGGGTGGGATAATATCCCACTCAAAAATGGAAACTTGTTAGGGATAAGAGGATTTCTAATTTTCCTGCTCAATAAAATTTCTGGTGGGGCCATCTAGTAGATGCCTAACTGCCATCTCATTGGATTTTCCGGCCAACGGAGGACTTAGCTTTGAGAGGACTTAGCTTCACCTTTTTCATCTTTGGATACATGTATTTCATCATCGTCTTCCTCTCTTGGTTTGGATTGGCTAAAATTACTCTTCTTCTGACTAAATTTTGGAGCCATAGCACAAAGCCATGGACCAAATTGAAAATCATCATCATCTGGCGAGAGACAATCTTCTCTAATTATTTGACATTCATGATCCTGATGAGCGAGTATACCACAATGATAACAAAAGATAGGTAGCCTTTCATATTTGAAAAAGACCCAACCTTCTTCTACATCTTCAATATGAACCATTTTCCTCTCATCAAAGGTTTTGTGATATCAATATCCACCCAAATATGAAGAAAGGGTCCTCAAGCTAGACCACTTTTAGGGGCATTAACCATAAGATATACGAGTATCGATCTCAATAGCTATACGAGTACCAATAGCTCTGTTCATACTTTTAATAGGAATGTTAAAAACTCGAATCTAGAAAGGAGAATGTTGGAAAGTAACATTACTAGAGCTAAGATCACTGTTGAAATGCTTCAATAAAATAAGTCTTTTATCAAAAGACCAATGGCTTCTGTCTTGAACTTCAATCATGTTCTCCTCCTTGACAAAGATAGCCAAAAATGAATTAATCCCAACTTCTTTAATAGTTACAACATGTGAGCAGCACCAAAGTTGTTGAAAAATATATTTAAAAACCTCATTGTTTAAACCCTCGTTGGTTTGTAGCTTGAATAAAAGACTAAATTGAGCTTGTTGTTTAGAGAGAGCCATTTCTTGAGAGCTAGCAGCCAGAACCTCCTTCTCTTCTTCAAAGAGGTGAAACTTTTTCTATAACTCCTCCATTCAAGCATCCATGTTGGATTAAAAAACTAGGTAATAAGGAAAGGAAATGAAAACAAAATTATGAGATAAGGATGGATGGATTGTGACAAGAGCTAGACATAAAAAAGAAAATCCTACTACAACCTAATACTCAGATATGAGAGGTTTGAATTTTACATTAAAAAATGCAAGTTTGTTTCTTTTACTTTCCAAGATTGTATCACTGTTTTAAAAACGGACCGGATTGGCCAGTTCAATTGGAAATCGGGCACCAGTCTGGTCCGATAAAAACTGGGTTGAACTGGGAATTAGGGCACAAACCGGTTCTTTGACCATATCGGTTTTTAAAACCATGGAATATAGACAGTTAGGGGGAGAAAAGTTTAGAGTAAGAGCACATGTTAAAGTGCAATTAATGCTCTCTCAAATAATATATTTATATATTTTTTTTCAAAAAGCAAAATCAAGCTATGCACAAATATTCAAAAAACACACACTACCACGAGGAATTTATTCTTGCAAACCAACAATGAATTATTTACATGTGTATTTATTTCTTCGAAAAATGCTCATTGGTTTGTAGGTTAAAAGAATGAGTTGTAACGACTCATAATTAAGCAATTATTAATTACTATTATTATAGCTCATAATTACGTATTTATTATTCTTTAACTTGCAAACCATTGAGCTTTTTTTTTGAGAGGGAACACATCAAATTTTTTTACGAAAATCCAACAATGTCATCTTGGACAACAGAACGTATGGGTGGTGGGACATCCTCCATCCACATCGAAAAATCTGAGATACAAAGAGCATGTTTTGCTAACTTATGCGCAACCTTATTGCCCTCTCTCTTTACATGAGAGTAAAGTAACTGATTAAAAAAGCTAGCATTACATCTAATATCCTCCATTATCAAACCATCCGTGGAGAGATAGGTGCTGTTATTGATCAACGCCGTAGCCAACACCAGTGAATCTGACTCCAAGTTGACGTTGTGAAATCCCACCTGTGTTGCAAATGTTAATGTTGTTGAAGCTGCCATGGCCTCAATCTCCAAAGCCGTGTATAGCTGTGGTAACTGTTTAACCATTGAAGCCAAAACCATACCGTTTTCGTCTTAGATCACCACGCCAATGCCCGATTTTTTCTGGTCTTTGAATGTAGCACCGTCACAATTAATTTTCACCAATCCTTGTGATGGAGGACGCCATCTAGTCTGAGAGGGAGTGGCTGTAACCTGTGGATATGGTGGCAAAGGAATAGTCTTTGCAAACTCGGCGAGATGCTCCCTTGCCGTTGCAGCAATTTGATGTGAGCTAATGGTGGTTTTGTTCAGACGTAGCAGGTTCCTTTGAGTCCAAACCAACCATTGAGCTTTATAATACACACTTTTTGAAGAAATAAATACATTTTGGTTATATGTTTTTTTGAAAATGTGTGTTTTTTTTTTGAATATTTGTGCATGGTAAAGTATAACAATTCAGTGTGGTTGTGTAATTTTTTTTTTTGATAAGAAGGGTGGTTGTGTAATTTGAACGCACACATTACGCCCACAAATTCTGTGATCTTGAATGGACAACTAGGCCGTGGTTTTCGGAAATCTCTCAGAATATGGCCGCAGCAATGAATTTGAGATAAGTCCAATCTTGTTGTTTTTAAGGGGAAAAAATAATTTATAGAAACTTTTGCATAGAAGGAAAGACTAATAATATTCTCAAAAAAAGAAAAAAGAAAAAAGAAAAAAAGAAGAAGGAAAGATTAATAAAGCAATGCTTCATCAAAATGAGGATTGGGGAGTCATTTTTTTAATTTTTTAATTTTTTTTTTTTTTTGTGTGTAATAATCATATTTGGTAGGCTTTTGTTAACAATGCCATAAAAGCACATGTGGGGGCCCAAGGACCGAGGAAAGGTTCGATAAGCTATTATCGTCATTATTAAGGCATCATAAGCCCGAAGAGGGGATCCACCCGAGGATGGGAGGGGAAGAGACAAGAGACTTCTGGGAAGTCCAGACTAGGAGGATGAGGTTAAGAGAGAGAATCATGGAAAGTAGGGGAAGTCTTGAGTGAGAATTATCCTACTGCCTCCGCATTAAATGACTGGCAACAGCTTTATCAGCTGCATTGATGAGGAAGTGACTTGAACAGTGGAATTCACAGCTAAGCAACTCCTTCTACCACCTTTAACAGAAGTTTAAGAGGACAAGTGTCATAGTGAGAGCCTGGGTAGGTGGAGATAGAGGGCCAAGATGTAAAGGGCTGAGAAGTATATAAGGAAAAGGAACTTCTAGGTGAAAGGGATCCAGAGAAAAAACAAGGGAAAGAGAAAAACCAGAACAAGAGTATTGAGAGAAGAAAGTGGACAGTGTATCATTCTGTGTAAGAATTGCCTCCTTGGGCAAGCTTGTGATAAGCCTTATATATACGTAAACTTTGATTTGTAGTTAAGCTCTCCCTATTTTTGTCCTCGGGCTAAGCCCCTTCCTTTTTTGTTTAACTCACTCTCTTACAAATATCTATTGATTTGGGCCTAGTTGAGCTACACAATCCTCACTATTCTAAGTGGGCTTGGGCTGTTTGATTTTTGTGTCCTTACAGCACATATTAAAGTGAAATTAATGCTCTATTAAATAATATTTTTATAAAAATATGCTCTTTTTAATTTTGGGTTTGTGATTTCTAACATGAATTTGTGATTTGTGGTGGTACTGGGTTTGATTGGTGGTTTCGATGTTAGTTTGTTGAGTTTTTGATTTGGTTTTGGGTGGTGGGAATCTCGATTTGCAGAGGTTGTGGATGCCGCCGGTGATGGTGGCTATGGCTGTGCTGTGGTGGTTTGTGGTTGGGTTTGTGTGGTGGGTTTATGGGTGATGGGTTTGTGGTGGTTGTTGGCTGCTGGGTGAGGTGGCTATTGGCTGTTGGGTGTGGTGGCTGTTGGGTTTTGTTATACCAGTGGTGGTGGAGGTGAGTGGATGTGGTAGTGTGGCGCGGCAGTGCTGTGAGAAAGAGAGAGACAGAGGAGAGAGAAAAAATAAAAAAAATTATTGAAAAATAATAAAGAAACAATATTTAAATGAAATATTAAAAAAAATAGAAGTTTTGATAGAAGGAATGTTGTAAAGTGGGGTGTTATATGTTATAAAATTAAAATTTGAAATAGTAAATGCTAAATTTTTTGCATTCCTTGATAAGAATGCTCTTAGAGCCTGAGAACCCAACCCAACCCACTCGGCCAACCAGGTCCAACCACATTCAAATGGCGGGTCGGGTAAATCTCAGGTAAAAAATTTTAAAATTACGGATTTCGGTTTGGATGTCTCGTGGAACAAAATCTCAGGATGAATGGGTTAACAACGAGTAACATCAAACCACAACACAATAAGAAATTGATCCAGCAGTACCAAAAAATTTTGGTAGAAAATGTTTGTTCTTAGTTGTGTTGATTATTCAATTAAGAAACATAACATGCACTACAAGACTACAAGACCGTCCAATAATATCCATATCCAAATGTTATGTAGCTAGCTACATAGTAAGGCGTCCCAATGTCCCCGACACGAACATGCTGAGAGTAGAACTACTAAAAATTTGCGCTCAATCACGATCCCTGGAGTCAATAGATCGGCTTCGATCAGATCTCACCTGTGAACCAAAGTCATAAAACCAATAAAAACTCTAGTGAAAACAGGGCAGAAAGGGAAAAGGAAGGACAAGTAACAAATGCGAGGGCAAGGTCTAAACTTAGGTGCTATTCCCTAGTGGTATTGTTCCTAAGTTTCAATTAAATTCAAACACGTGGCTTCAATAAACAATACAGTGCAATGGTGTTATCTTTCCTAAGGACAATAAAATTCAATCATGTGACTTTTTAGCCAATGAAAACATGATCAAATTTAATTTGGGGAACCTAATGTACAGCAGCACCTAAGGAATTTGTATCTAAGTTTTACCCTTAGTACAAAATAATATTAGCTACTTTTTTTTTTATTTGAGCAGGAAAAAATATTAGCAAATAGCAAAACTAAGGAGAAAAATCATACAGAAGCCGAACGGGATCGTGATATACTTCTAACGCTCCTACTGGGACTGTGACTTTCACGACGACGATGCTGCATCGTGGCAAATCAGTGAAAAAAAAAAAAAAAAAAACCAGGAGTGAATAATGGCATCAATTCATGTTTGTTTGCTCTTCTTAAAAACTAAAGATAAAAGCCTTAAGATGTTACTTACAGAAGTAACTGGAGATCTGGATCTTGTTCGAGATCTGCACAAAAGTTCACAAACCACCCAATTTAATATCAACAACAATTTTGCAAAACCTTGATCCCAGAGCCTCAATCCCGGTTCCATTTAGGTTTACCATAATCAAAGGATGAAATAGAAGAGATGGAATATACCACAAATCTTTAGCAGCAACTAATATTAAAAGAACTCAACCCAAGTTTCTCATGATCAAATCCTCTTAGTAAATCATCTTTATCCAGCAGCACATGAGAACTTAAATGGACCAATAAAAGAAAGAAAAAACAAATACAGCACCATCATGGAAACCCTAGTTGGAAGGAGAACGATATCCACCCCAGAATCCTGACTGCAGGTTATAATAACGTTGATGAGGTTTTGAATTGTCTACACCACAGAATTGTTGAGTGTACCAATAGCACTCAGTTCACAGGAATCCAGCTTTTAAAGCGCAACCAATTTGTCAACAATGATCCAGTCTAGCACCCATTGGCAGACCATGCATATAATATATTAGTATTATTATTTTAGCATTGAGGTTTTTCCAGAGGTGCTCATCAACGAAACGGTATTACCTCAGCAACCAAAAGAGTTGCAGGCGTTAGAGTACCACATGCCATCAACATCAAGTTCCTAACATGCAGTCCCCAGGTCGCCGCAAAGATCCAGATCTAGCAAACACACAAGGCAACCCTCATAAACAAAGTATGATGACTGACCAATTTTGTAAACCTTTTCCTAAGAAACCACTTCCTCTTTGAAAAATAAAAAAGAATTTGTGTAGAAAAAGTTCATGGAATCTCGGAAGGTTGTTACATTGTCTCGGGAAGAAAGCTTTTATAAAAACGTTGAAAAGAAAGTCAAAAATATCATCAAAATTTGAATGACCCATGAAAGATAGTACGGACTCTGATTTTGTGATACCAAAAAAAGATTGCCAGTATGATGCTCATATTCTTGTTCTATGTTCACTAAATGAAAAATAAAAACTTAAGGAGGAAGAACCCTTGCTGCATAAAGAAAAAGTAGCAAGGAGAAAAAAAATAAAAAGGGGGGGGGGGGGGGGGGGGGGGGGAGAGCAAGGGGAACTAGAAAAGAGCTTGCTAACTGTAGAACCACTATATGAAGAACACAAATTCCCCAAAGATTGAGCAATTCACCAATGATCTTACCTAAGCTTAATTGTAAAGCTTAAGTTGTTTTAGTGTGTCTATTTGGCATTTGATTATAAGGTAGATTTTTGCTTATTTTATGTACTGGTTGTGGGTATCATACTACTTTTTGTTAAAACTTTATTTCAAATAATTTAGGTTTCATTGCCATCCTTTACTGTATTTACAATTGGTTCTTTTGATCCATTTGTTATTTCTAAGACAAGTGATATTGTTTTTAAAGAGATTGTACATGATAGTGGAGATGATCCATTTGTTATTTCTAGGACAAGTGATATTGTTTTGAAAGAGACAAGTGATATTGTTTTGAAAGAGATTGTACAATTGGTTCTTTGGTTCAGAGTCATATGATTTAATAAATAAAGTGGAATGTAATTGTGTTGGCTTGTGTCTAGCCTTCCTATGTACTGCAAATGACAAGTGACAACAGTGCACAAGAGCACCAGAGGGAATGCCTTTTGAAATCTATCATGCATTCATGCCCATTGTTTTTTTGTTGAAAACAATGTCTTGCATAAAAGGAAAGACAAATAAAGCAACTTCATCAAAATGGGGAGTCATTTTTTTATGTATAGCAGTCATATCTCGTATAAAGGGCATGCGATTTTTTTTTTTTTTGGAGAAAAAGATAAGCGAAATATTATTAAAAAATTAAGGCAAATCCGATTGGAATACAACATCCAACTCAGAGGGTAGTTCTTCCACCCAAACATTAGTGTCTGTAGATAAAACTGCTCTTCTAGCTAAACTATGAGCTAATTTATTCTTATCCCTACGAACATGCTGAAATGAACAGTGCCTCAGAGTACACCCAAGACTCTTAGCTTCTTCAATAATGTGAACAAACAAAGTTTTACACCAACCTGAGCATTGAAGAGCCTGTATAACACGAAGGCAATCACCTTCAAAAATCACGTTAAAAAGACTCAGCTCCCCTGCCAACACCACAACTCGTCTTGCCGCCAATGCTTGAGCTGTATCCACTGAATGGATTGAGTTCACTCGCTGACTCAAAATTAAAGTTACACCAGGTGTAATTTGAACCCAACCTATATATATATATATATATATATATATATATATATATAAATAAATGGGTTTTACCCTTAACTTAAGAAACTTAGTAAACAATTTAAGGCATACATTAAATTAAAAAAGTTATCAAAAAATATAAATTACTAATTTTAATAATTTTGGTCAATAAAACTACACTTTACCTCCTAAGAGCATTCACATCAGTATAGCTATTTTAATATTTCAGCAAATACATAACTAAAAGGCTAAAAAAACTCACGCATCAATCTCACTAAAGTAGTCCCAAATACTTAGCGAGGAGCTGTCACTCACCTCTTGTGGCGACCAACTTTCCTTGCCAAGCCAAAATTGTATCTTTTAAATTTTTTTTTTTCAACTCTCTCTTCTATCCTCTCTTCTTGGTCTGTCCTTTCTCTAGTATCCATGGACGGAGCCATCATTAGACCAGGGAGGGCAATGCCCCCCCCCCCCCCATTTTTTTTTTTGAATATTATTATATATATGTGTATCAATTTTAGCAATTTTGTTCTATAAAATTACATTTTTTTTCCTTAAACAATATCATTGATTCTTTTAAGAGTAATATTATACTCACAAACCTTTTTACAAATTGTTTTGGTAGCAAATTCTTATTGATTTGCATATGGACCCACTACTCACATCATTTTTTTACTTACCAATAACCACTTATGACATTAGTAATTTATTAAAAAAAAAAGTTTGAAACTTTAGCATTTTCCTCATTTTAGTGACCATAAAAAAAATTATAGATCTAAAATCTAAAACAAAATATACAAGCCCCAAAAAAATAGCTCAACAACAAAAATTACTTATAGTAAAACTAAAAAAATTAAGCTAAATTAGCCAATTTTATCCAAAATAAACAACTCTACCATTTAAAAAAAAATCTCAGCAGCTAAGTAGTAGCTGTGTTAGAGGTTGAAATCACCGCACACAACCAATAGTAAAGCCGCCTCTTAATTCAAAGTTCTGACTCCGTCCCTACTAGTATCTATGAACCAGTGAGAAGTGGATAAGCTTTTTTTTGCTACTCTAGCAAGATAGCCATTGCTGGATCTGGTAGCTAAATTTGGTTCTCCGACGAGTCGACTTGAAGGGATTGTGGCGGTGCGAAGTTGAAATGACAGCGTCAGCCTCAAATCAAGTGGTACGGTGGTCAGGGGTGGTGCTACGTTGAAGGCACGGGGTTCAAATGAACCCCCGACTTGAAGAGGAAAAAAAATTATATATTTTATATTTAAATTTCTTGTTTTGACCCACCTAAAATATAAACTTGAACACCCAAACCAAAAAAAGAAAGAAAAAAAAAGAACTAACTTAAAGCAAAGACAAAGAAATGTAATCATGTCAAATAGTTTCAGAAACAAAGGAAATAACTTAAAGAATTATCAAAAGTCAATATATAATACATTTATAGTACTTTTTGTATTCCACTTTGTACTGTACCAGTCTAGCAATCACAATCGGTCATGTATTCTTTTTTACTTTCCTTATAAAATAAATTAAGTTTAAAATGGAGGAAAAAATTCAGACATATGATGGAATATAAAGCGGAACACAAAAAGTGGTAGTGAGAATTTGTATTTGTCAATATATATTACGAATTTTATTTCCATGGGATGAATAAATAGTTACAATGAAGGGTGGGAGATTTGAACCCTAAACATCTTCATTAGAAACACTGAGAGGTGTCAGTTAAGCTATAATTCTCTTAGCTACTACTTTCAGTTTTAGAATGAATTTGTATCAAACGAAAATTTTTTAATCTATCTAGGAGAACTGTAATTAATTTGCTGCTTAATCAATTTTTGAATGCTTCTTAAGATGACTTCTAGGAAATTGTGTGCAGGAGATGTGAAGAATGCTCATTTGAGTAACGCATCCACAAACTTGAGACTAGTCAAGGCAGAACTACTGGATTATGACTTCATACGTTCAGCAGTTGAAGGGAGCATTGGAGTATTCCATGTTGCTAGTCCAGTTCCAGTTCCTTCGACCACAGTACCAAACCCTGAGGCAAGAATACCTATCTATGATTTCTTTTTCCCCAAGGGGAAAAAGTGTGGTTTCAAAAAACTGTACATAAAAACTAAAACCTAAAACCTAAAAGTTGAAGCTAAAGTCTAGTGTCATAACATCAAATGGTATCTTCCCTTTAACTGAATTCAAAAAGGAATTTGCAACACTGACATGGGAACGCTGACACATACATTGTAAAAGCACATTCAAACACTCTATATCACATTTCATCCCAAACTCTTCTACATTTCCAAACATTTGTATTGCCTTCGACACTTGATGAGCCCTAACAAAACTGTCCAATACAATTGAAAGAGTCTCTAAATCAAGGCTCACGCCTTCTGTCCTGATGTCATGCAATATTTCCATCACAAACTTAAAGAATTCTCTTCTTCCTAATGCTTTAGTAATCACACTGTAACTATTAATGTCCTTAGTTATCGTCGAGTTCTTAATCGCCCAATTGAAAAACATGACCATTGCTTCACCACCTAAATTCCCTTTGTTCACTACATCGGCAACAACATCAAGACTCAATTCAACACCAACATTCGTTGAAGCTTGCTCGATTGCAGTTTTACCCTTCAGTTTTTGAAGGAAAAACCCTTGTAATTTCTCTTTAGGCAATAAAAACCCATCAACTGCTCTAAATTTAGCTACTTGTTTGATGGGATTTTCAAAATATCTAAATAGGTTTGGTGCTGAAGAGCTACGAGGGGTTGGCAAAAGGTGAGAAAGCTGGTCAAGAACAAAACGTTCCTTGGGATTTATTTTGTTCTTGATGTGAATCATTGATGGCTGGTCATCTAGAGTTGAAAATGGAAATGGCAAAAATGAAGTTGGTGAAGAGAGATAGTGGGAATGGTACCTAGTTCTATTGAAGTGCTCAAGAAACCCGATAAATCGTCAGGATTGAAATGCTATGAAAAGTCCTTCGAAAGCTATGACAGTCCAAGAACAAGGGAGGCATATGTTATGAAGAAAAAATGCACAAAATTTTGCAATTTAGAGCCCGTTTGGTCATGGAGTTCAAAAATTGTTGTTTAAAATGATGTGAAAACTGTGGTTTAAAAAGTGTTGTTGAAAAACGTGTTTTTAGTGTTTATAAAACAAAAAAATGTGTTTGGTATCATGGTTTAAATAACATGCTTCAGTGTTCAAAAAACATAAAAATGTGTTTGATATGTGTGTGTTTGATTTTAAAAAAAGCTGACACCTGTACGAAATATCAATTTTTTAATTCAGGAGAGAGAATACATCTTATATTCCCATTGCTCCTCTGTGTTTGTTCCTTCTTTTTCCCTTCTCTTCTCTGAGAGCAAAAAACGAAACCCACGCTTCTCATCTCCATTGACGCAGCCCCTTGATCCACAGCTGGGCTTCACGTTCCTTGGATCTCCTCTCCACCTTCAGCACTCCAAGACCAAGCAACAAATCGAGCTTTTGTCGTCGTCGACCCATCACTCCAAGATCCAGGTTTGAATCTCACTTTCACCTTGCTTGGCAATGTGATGTTGCCTGAAGAGAAACACACACGATACTCTCTTTGATGGACAGAAACTAAACTGTTAGTTCCTAGGTAGTAAACCTCGAATCCACGAGGGGTTCCTTGAATCCACCAGAGAACACAATAGACACAAGTCTGAATTTTTATTGATAATAAACTATGAAAAACGTTTACAGACTTAGGGGCCTATTTAAGGGCTCCTTAAAACTTGACAGACAAGAAAATATAATCTAAAATAACTCCTAATTGATACCTAACCATAACATGAATCAAATTTGACCTAAAAAACATTAAATGCACCTAAAAACAAGGAAATAAATCACCTAAACCTAAAATAACGTTTTTTTTTTTACATAAAAATACCAAAAATAATAAATTACAATAATTTAATAGTAAATTGTGTCCTACATCAGACCCCTTCACTTGAAACAAACTCGTCCTCGAGTTCATCTTTGAAATCTAAAATCTCCCATGCCAAGAGAACAAATACTTTGAATACTTCATCTTCTTTGTCTTCTTGCCAAACTTGAACTTCTTCTCCCTTGATCTTCATGTAATTGACAATATTCACCAAATAAGAGTCAATGATCAAATCAAATCTTTCCACCCCAATAAAATCAATAAACTTTGTTTCGTTGTCGTCTAATAAAATAATAGGAGTTTGAATGTTGCAATCATCTAACTTGATTTCATCGAGATCGTTGACAACTTCCTCTATAATTTCTTCTTTAATGGTCTCTACTATCTCAACCTCAAGATCTTTCTCTATAATGGGGTCTTCATTAATCTCCTCCACAATCTTGATTTCAACTTCTTCTTCTATAACAAGGCCTTCATTAATTTCCTCTGAAATCTCTATATTCTCTTCTTTGACTTCTCCATATTCTTCAAGAACGATATTTTCTTTAACATGTAATTCTTCCTTTAACAGTGGAATATTTGGCTCTTCAAAATAATTCAAGTATGAACTTCTTGGCCAATAATAATCTTGTATTGTATACGATAGGATTTCTTCACAATCCAAAGGATAAAATTTGATAGCAAGCATATATTTCATCCTTGGCCATGATCGAATTTTGTCTTTACCTTGTTGGATTCTATCAAATTGTACTCGTTCCCACCAACATAAGGCATACTTACTAAGTTTATACAAAGCAAGTCCAACTTTTCTCTCATAACAAATATTCTCATAGTCAAATAAATCCTCCGGATCAAGTAACCAATCAAGAAAATCTTCTTTTAAAAAATAACCATTAAAACTTGCAATTCTCTTATAAGGTCTATATGAAATTTGCTTACCAATAGGTTGCCCGTGAGTTATGTCTTCGCTGCAGTCATCCCTATTGTTTCCATTCTTCAACGGCGCCATCCTAGCATAGATATTTGTGAGTGCTTGTTGTACGTCACGTAATACTCGCTAAGTTATTCGTCGTTGTTGTGGTGGTGGTTACCGTCTCGCCGGTTAGCAATCAGACTAGGGTAAGTCAAGGCTCTGATATCAACTGATGTCATGGAAGCCTAAAGAAAGCACACACGATGCTCTCTTGATGGAACATAAATTAAACTATTAGTTCCTGGTAGTAAATCTCGAATCCATGAGGGGTTTCCTTGAATCCACAAGGAGAATAAAACTGGAATCCACCAGAAGAAAATTTGACAAAACATCTGTGTTTATTGATAATATTCTATGAAAAACGTTTACAGACTTAGGGGCCTATTTAAGGGCTCCTTAAAACTTGACAGACAAGAAAATATAATCTAAAATAACTCCTAATTGATACCTAGCCATAACAGGAATCAAATTTGACCTAAAAAGCATTAAATGCACCTAAAAACAAGGAAATAAATCACCTAAACCTAAAATAACGTTTTTTTACATAAAAATACCAAAAATAATAAATTACAATAATTAAATAGTAAATTGTGTCCTACATCACAATGGGTTTTGGTTTAGAGACTGAACTGTTCCTTCTTCACTCACAGATTCCAAAAGTTGTGTTGAGTAGCGAGAGGGGTGAGATTAATGGTGCTGGGTTAAGCTCTGACTGTGTGGGTGAGATGAGATCTTGGTAGGTGCAAATGGATTCGGCGTGAAGAGGGAGAGAGGAGACAATACACAGAGATGTCTGACCAGGTGGGCCCATACAGTGTTCAAAATAATTACCCAATTGCCATTGAACACTAGTGTTTGTTGTTTTAAAACAGGCCGGAGGTGATTTCAAAACCATCATTTTGAAAATGGGTTTTTGAATAATGTTTTCCAAACAACCCTGAACACAAATGGATGACCAAACGCGTTTTTTTTTTTTTTTTTGGACACTAGTGTTCAGTGTTTAAACATTGAACACTAGTGTTTAAAATGGATGACCAAACGGGCTCTTATTATTTGGGAGCTTTGCTTACCTTTTTCCTCCAAAATATTAAGCTAAAATGCAATTTTTTTTTTCTTTTTTCTGATTCTGACTTTGCTTTAGTTCATTTCAGTCATCTAAATTTTAAATTTATTCTATTTACCATGGCTTTTTAGTGGAGTTATGGTGTGTCTTTGTGTTAGAACTCTCTTCCCTCTCCCTTGTGTGTGTGTTTGTTTCTCACAAAATTTTTTTTTTTTCAAATTTATTCAATAAAGCTACTTTCATCAACTTTTTGTTAATGTTGAGGTTAATTGTCTAAATTTTTACTTTTTTTCTTCAATTTTTTTTTTTTAATTTAAAAAAGTCAAACAATGATTGAAAAATATTTTCCAATTCTTTTTTAAAAAAATTTAACATAAATTGACTGAGAGTAAGAGAGTCATTGATTGAATAAACTTGAAACTTAGATGTGTGAAGTGAACGAAAGCAAAGTTATAGAACTGAAATGAATTATGTTAAAACTTAGAAGAAGGATTTTGCATTTTAGCCAAAATATTATTTAGGAGCTTTAAAATATTGTGCATTGGGCTTCATACCAAATTTTTTTATATTCTTTTGAACAAGTCCTCATGTGCGAAGAAGGTTGTATTGTCTTTACAGCGTGTTTGGTTCAATGGAAAATACTTTTCAACTATAGTGTGGGTAGTGGAAAATAGTTTAGTGGGGGGTGGTGATTGGGTGGCAGACAATGAGGGGTGGAGGTAGAGGTTCTGTTAATAAGTTTTGGGTGATGTGGAAAATGGTTTACAAAAAATGTAAGTGTAAACCAATTTTCATCAATAGTGTCTTTATTTTACGGATAAGTGGAAAACAATTTTTGGTTAACCAATATTTAATTTTCATCACCCCAAACATTCGTAAATGGAGAAAATATTTTTCGAATATTAATTTCCGTCAAACCAAACCTTGCTCATTAGTGTTGGGCTTGTCAATGGCTTTTGATTTTCCCTCCTTGGTCCTACAATCTCCAAATGGGCTTTTCAACCGTTTTTCTGTTTTTCTTTTTTTGTATTTTTTTAAAATTTAATTGAATTGCATAAAGGCATGATAATTAAGTAGAGAAAGCTTAGGGACACAAATATTTTCACAATACTTTTATTTTTAGTTGTGGTGGATTTTTTTTTTTTTTTTGAGAAAAAAGCTGTGGTGGATCTTAGTATAATATTTTATTTTATTTTGATGTATGATGGACTAACACCTTAACTATCATAAAAATATTGTGACATTTTATTGTGGCCATAAAATAACTCTAATAAGTAACATTTTTACAACGAAAAAATATATGAAATAAAAATCAATTTATTTCGTACGATGTCAAATATCAACCTTATAGTTTGACAGTGTCAATTTGATACTTGCACTTTTGAATTGAAAAATTAACTCGTTTGATTCTAAATTGATAACAAATCATATATTTTTCTTAATATTTTCCATTAAAGATTAATGGATCTATCAAGTGATATGTACATGGTTTTACTTTTACCACAATCACCTGAGCCATATTGATAAGGGATGAATGAGAGTTAATGTGTTTATAACTACCTTTTCAGTTTGGCTTAGTAGTTTTGTTTTTCCCTTAAATATAGAAAAGTTTGGCTTCGCAGTTGACACTAGAAACAAGCATTATTAATTCTAGTTGCTGGATGGTTCTATACGTACTAATAAAACAAACTTAGGGCATGTTTGGTAATGTTGTTCTAGTAACGTTGTTTAAGTTTTTTGAAAATACGTGTGGGTGAAAAAGTATTGTGGAAATACGTGTTGTGTTGTTTAAACAATAAAAACTGTTGTTTAAATACCCCTACCAATTTCAAACACCCCCTTAATTCTTTCGAATTCTTCTATTATCAATAAAAGGGATATAACAAATATTAATTCAACAGTTCTTATCCAATGAGTTCGATGGTTATATACGAATTAGTAGTTTTTTATTCTTTTGGGTTCTGGCCATCGTTAAACTTTGTGCCTCAAATGTGCCAAGTTTACGCACAAAGTAGGATTGATGTGATTATCCTTCCTCAAATATTACTTTGTCTTAAATTACCGATTCTCCCAAAATGTTAAACTATTAAAATATGAAAAATTTAATCATTTAACTATATACTTCTAACAGTGCTAAATATATAATGCTCTGTGCACTTGATGTTGCAATCCTTCTTTCATAAACTGATTTTAAAAAGTGAGTTCTACTTATATTCCCATAAATTTGTATCATTTGCAAATGGCTTACTTACACAATTGAGGTTGCTTTCAATCATTTTTGACAAACTACTAGGAAAATGTTCACCTACACGATTGACGTATCCATTATTTTAGACAAACTCTAGTGAATTGACGTATATCCATTATTTTCTGACGTTTTCTCTTAGGGATTTTTGACCCCATTAATAAATAGTTTTGCATCAATTAGTACAAATCTACTAAGACACCCTTAATAATATAATTATATTGCCATCCTAAGTTGTTTAATATATTATGCATAGAATTTTTTTTGCTTTCCCTTTCACACTCTTTTCATATATCTTTTGTTAAGGTAGAAGTGATTGAGCCTGCTGTAAAGGGCACACTTAATGTACTGAAAGCATGTGTTGAAGCAAAAGTTAAACGGGTTGTTGTTGTGTCCGCTCTTGCTGCTCTGCTGATGAATCCAAGCTGGCCCAAGGATCAAGTGATTGATGAAACTTGTTGGTCTGACAAGGAATATTGTAGAACTACAAAGGTAACTGACCACAAAATACAATTGTATGTTGAGCTTGTAGCTCTATTTTGTACATCATGTGATTCCAATACAAATTTAGTAAAATTACTTGCATACCAATTCTGAAATATAGATTCTGATAAATTGTTTCTATATGTATACTGAATGACCTAGTTCTAAATTTTTCTAGAACTGGTATATTCTTTCTAAAACGGAGGCAGAAAGTGAGGCCTTTGAATTTGCAAAAGGAAGTGGGCTTGATGTTGTAACTGTATGTCCTTCCCTTATTTTGGGGCCGATTCTGCAGCCTACAGTGAATGCAAGTAGCTTGGTTATCTTAAAACTTCTGAAAGGTACTTGCCTGTAGCATATTATCTCTATTGTAATCTTCCCGTGCTTTTAAATGTATGAATGCTAATAATAATAAATATGTATATAATACATTTCACCTTTTTTTTTTTTTACCTATCAAAAAAAAAAAAAAAAACGTCACCTTTTTTTTTAATAATTTTATATACAGGTGAAAATGTGTATCTCACCCTCTACATGTATTTATGAAACAGACTATTAACATCACAAGTTAATGTTTCATGCTTGAATTTTTTTTTTTTTAGACTCAGGTCCATATTTCTAGGATTCCTGCTTCTTCTGATTTCCATCCCTCTAATTGTGCCTTGCTTTGCCACAAGTGGCTCTAGTGATTCTGATTAATATATTAGAGAATTTAGTTTCCCTCCTAAGTCATGGCTTCTTTTTGATTTGTAATGAAGGGTATACTTCTCTAATCTTTTACCACATTATTACCCTGCAGATGGGTATGAGTCACTGGAAAACAAGCTTCGATATATTGTAGACGTACGTGATGTAGCTGAGGCACTACTCCTGGCCTATGAGAATCCTGAGGCTGAAGGAAGATACATATGCATGGCATACACAATCAAGGCAAAGGATGTGGTTGACTTGCTAAAGAGTCTATACCCCAACTATAACTATCCAAAGAAGTAAGTTTCTCTATTGATGCTATTTATTACTAAGGGGATTTTTCAAAGTGGTATGTATTTATTGATCAACATGGTTATGTGGTCATGCAAAAGGGTAAACAACTAACGATCATCCCCTAAAATTTTCCTTTGCTAGTCGTTTATGTAACATATTTGCCAGTCTCAACTCATTGATTCTGGATTTTTTGCTTGCATTGGCAGCTATACCGAAGTGCCAGAAGAAGGAAGGTTCAGTTCTGAGAAATTGCAAAAATTGGGTTGGAGTTTCCGGCCATTGAAGGAAACTCTAACTGATTCCGTTGAAAGCTTTCGCAAAGCTGGACACGTTGATTGAAAAGCAAACGACAGTTTGGCTTAATGCAATGATTGCAGATCGACCCCGAGTTTGGATAATAAGTGATTATCAGAATTAATTATGTTATATCAAGTTTTATTCTTAACTAGGGGATTGAAACTGAAATTTTGGGAGCGAGAGGAGGACGATCATGGACGTTGATTTCGTAAGGGCTATGAACGGCTGTGATTCGTACTGGGGTTCTGATTTTTATTTCTACTAGCCGCAGACCCACGCGATGCGTGGGAACATATAAATATTTTATAATGGGGTGTAATATATAAAATTAGCAATTACTTCAAATATTATTTATTTTTTTGAAAATTTCTACAAGTATTTTTCATCTTTTTATATCTACAAAGTACAAATATATCATACTATTATATTTTGTATGTTTGTTTAATATTTTTTTTAAGATGAACTATATTTTTCTAACTTTTATTGTAGTGTGTTATATTTGATATACAACTAAACTTTATAAGTTTCAAATTTATTATTCAAATTTCTCATCTCTTAAGGAATAATGAGATTATCATAATAATAAAAATTCATCACAAAATTTCAATGTTATCTTAACAAAAATTAAAATGAAACAAAAGGAATAAAAGACATACTTTATATAATTTATTACTCAAAATTGGTAAGTATATTCAAATTCATAGCCATGTAGAATGTGTTTTGACATAAACTCAAATTCCTATTTCTAAAAAACTAAGTATTAACCTAAATCAAAATTCAACCAAAGCTTTAAAAGGGAGAGAGAAGACTCTGTAATGGGAAATTAAAAAAAAAAAAAAACCAAAACACATATTTAAATATAAAAAACCATCAACCTTAATCAGAATTATAAGAAAGAACAAATATCCACAAGAGAGGGAGAGAGAGAGTATTTACAATTTTTTTGTGGGGAAAATATGGATTGAATGGAAGAAATGATATCAAATTTATACAAAATAAAATGGGGAGAAAAAGAGTCGAAATATAATACAGAGAAAATAATGAAGGAAGTATGACAGTAAAGTAGAGAGTAGTGGGAAGATAAAGACAGTCAAGTAGAGAATAGTGGGGAGATAAAGAGGTAAAAATTTAATAGACCCTCACTTATACTAATTTCCATCAAAGACCAAATTGTCAAACACATGCCATTGATTCTATTCATGTCCACTACACACATTCATCAATGTGTCTATATACAAATCGCGCATTTGCCATTACATTCATTTTATCAATGTTTTGAATTTCCACAAAGAATCAAAATAGTGCATATACGAATTGTAAGTGTGTGAGTCACTTATATTATCATGATGTTGTGGTCAAAGTTAGTGGCAAACTTATTGAACTCGACCAATTGTTTTTGCCTCAGAGAAGATGGCTATTAGCATTCCAAGTCATGAAGTTTAAATGGCTATGGGAAATTATCATAATGTATCAGCTGCTATGCCCCAAAAATAGCAGTTGCTCCTACCTTCATTGCATCACATCAGCTATATCATATTATGTTTAATAAGGAAAGAAATAGAAAAATATGAAATTTAAAACTCAAGTATAGGAGTATTGTTATGTTTTGTCTAAAACTCATGTACACAATATTCTAGACCTTCAATAGGAGACAATTCCAGAAAGAAAATCAAGTAGTTGAAAGAAAGTAGCATAATCCAAAATCTAAAACTAAAAACCCAATTGTTGTTCATGTACACAATATTATAGATAGATATTCAAGAATTAAAAACCAATTAGTTTCTCCATTCGCATAACAATTAGCTTAAAGCTAGATACTAATGGAATTTTAAAAGAATTCAGTTTTTTGAATTTCCTCACTCCTAAAATCCCAAACAATTTCTCAAAATCTAAACAATCCCCAAAGTTGTTCATCAACCAAATAGGCCAACTAAGGTCCAAAACACAAAAATTCCAGCCACAACACAAAAATCTACTTAAGCTGGTGTGCTTTGAAGAATTAGAGTTTCATTTAAAACAGTTGAGATAAAAAGATTTAAATTGTTACACCCCAAGTTCTAAACAACAACAAAAATTTAAGCTTCAAATTGTACTTTGTTTTCTCTTCCATTGGCCCACAATTTTTGGGACACCAAACAGTGCAATTAAATAATAAACAACAAATTATTAATATAAGGAAAGAGAAATCTTATATAGCTAATGTGTGTTGAACCATAAAAAGCAAATTATCAAGCACCACCCAAGAAGAACAACAAATTTATTCCCCTTTCCTTCAAAACGTTCTAAGGAAAAAAATAATTACCAATTGATTGGTATGAACTTCAATAGAATAAAAAGCTTCCAGTGATTGCAAGGCTTAATTGTTGATATCTGTCAAGAAATTGACAAAAAAAACAAAGATAAAAATGAAATTTAGGTCAACATATAAAACGATAGGAAAAGGAGAACAATAACGATTTATCTTTGATAAAAATGAATAACACGCTCACTATAAAATAAATACCAAAACGAAAAACATAAGATTGAAGTTAATTATTAGACAGAAAAACATTATGGCAAACATATTGAAAGTAACATTCCTGCAATCTAGAGAAGGGCAACCATAAAGCAATTTATAACAAACACGATCAAATGCTCAATTCAAATCAATTTTGAAAAAGAAAAAACATATTTGAATAGTTTTGAGACCATGAAAACTCAAACTCATTCATCATGAAATCCCAAAATTGAATTACATTTTTTTTCTAGTAATGAGATGGAAATAAATAAATAATAAGAATAATACAACAATAACAAAAAGAACCATTAGTAGGAAAAAAAAGTGGCTGAAACAATTAAAAAAAATCAACCAAAAGAGAAACAAAATTGGAGAAAGAGAGAGAGTATTGAACTTTTTGTTGTGGATAACTTGGAAAAAATAGGGGAGAGAGGTGTAAATGAAGTAATTAAGAAGAAAGTTATATGAAAATTAAGATGGAAGAGAAAGGGTGGAAGTAGATGAAAGGTTGAATGAAGTGAAACTATTGAATTTAAGAAGATATAATGGAATTTTTTTTAAATCTAAAGAAAATCAAATGAAAATTAAAAAAAATAAAATTATTGGAGGGGATGAAATATTGAACTAAAAAGACAATAATTGAAGAAGATGAAAAGTTGAACAAAGTAAGAATTGCAAATAAAAACAACAAAAAAAAAAAAAAAGGAAAAAGAAAAGAAAAGATGCTAAAGATGTAGTGCATAATGAACTTTATAAAATTATTACAAAACTCCATTATTATATATAGTATAGATATGTATAGACATTATTTTTGGTTTTTTTATTCTTCATTGATAATATTATTTAGTTATAAACATCTAAATTAAAGTAGACAAATATATAAAGGTAAAATTATATATAATGTTAAACCACCAAAGATGAATGTATAAAGTCAATAATCTATTTATATTTTTTTTGTTAAACACATCAGTAATATAAAAAAATAGAAAGGTTTTAAATATTTAAAAAGCATTTTTAGTAGACTGTAATATAAAATAAAAAAATAAAATCTCAATATTTTATGTAACTTTTCCCATAAGATCAATATTGTTGACATCCTTTATATTCAAAAAACACTGAAACACATAAACAAAGAGATTAATTGTGCAGATTTGCAAGAGTATATACGTGATATTAGTATTTCATTTACAACATATACATGATATATACATGATTCATAGTCAATTGGTATGAACCGTAACAATTATATCCTCTTCAATGATAGCAGCGGCAATTTCAAGTTGCATTAGTAACTCAAAATCATCTTTAACAGCGAGGCCATCTCTTTGAACACAGCTACATTGGCCTTCTATAGGTACAAGGCTGAACACAGCTACAAGAAATCCTAGGGAACTGAAGTATTTCACCATCATATCCTTTCTACAACAAAGATTTATCAATGACATCATACAGACCAAACGTTGATTCCAAAAAGTTATGAAAATTAGTTAAGAATTATAAACCTAAAGTAGAGATGCAAGTAAAATAAAAAAATCAACACAGAGAGAGAGAGAGAGAGAGAGAGAGAGAGAGAGAGAGAGAGAGAGAGAGAAATAACCTTTTTTTATGAAAAAAAAACTATGCAAAGAATGGAAGAGAATGACAAATTTATAGTGAAATGGTGTGAATAAGAAGAGACAAAATAAGAGAAGATGAAAGGAAAGATGAAAAGTGATATTAAAGTAGATGGTAGTAGGGAGATGAAAAGGTAAGGGGGAGATGAAAAGGTAAGGGAGGGAGAAATGTTGGAGTAAGTGAAAATATTTAAAAAAAAAGTAAATGTTAAAAAAATTAGAGAAAAATTGGAAAGAAATAGGATAATGATGTGGTAGAAGTAAATAAATAATTAGTGGGCTGGATTTATTATAGGGTGATAGTGGAAGTAAATAAATAAGTAGTGGGCTGCATTTATACGGCTGGGATTTATAGGGCTGAAAATTGTAAAAACCATTTTAAAATTGTAGGAAAAATTATATTACAAAAAAAAGAATGATGTGGCAGCTGATGTGGCGCAACGTGAGAGCAGCAGCATTAAACGCTACGCTTCAGCTTTTAGTAATATATTGATGTTATTATACTCTCCTTTGTGGCAACCTTTTGGGATAATAAGTGATTATCAGTTTGAATCCTATTTTCATTCTACCTCTTATTTAGAGTAAAAAGGAACTCTATGCGTTGGGTTCTTTCTCATTGTGGGTGTATTTAGGCTCACATGGAGGATGTGGATTGAGGTTGACACAATGTGGGTGTGGCGTTTTACACTTAAAACTTTTACAGCTTAGTCCGCTTAGTCGAACAGAGAGCAAGTGATTATATTTATTGTTAGAAATACTGAATGCAATAGTATTGTATTTCTCAATTAATAGAATATACACGAGTGCCTTTATATATGAGGCATATGAGTGCAGTACAAGTAAGAGTGTAGTACAAGAATGTGTGCTATACAAGTAATCTAGTTGGGCCTAAAGCCCACAACACTATACACGTTAACAGCCCCCCTCAAACTCAAGGTGGATGTGAGACTAGCTTGAGGTTGTCAACCAAAGTACGAAGGCGTCCTTTAGGATGTGACTTGGTGAAGATATCTGTAAGTTGATCTTTAGAGGAGACTGAGATCAGCTTGAGAGCACCATGGACAAGATGATAACGGATAAAATGACAATTGATCTCGATGTGTTTAGTCCGTTCATGGAAGACATCATTGTGAGTAATATGAATAGCACTCTGGTTGTCCCAATAAAGAGGAGTAGCAGAGGATGTAGACACACCTAAGTCTTTGAGAAGCCATCGTAGGCAAAGGAGCTTAGATGTGGTATCAGCAAGGGCACGATATTCTGCTTCAGTATTGGAGCGAGCCATATGAGATTGTTTCTTGCTTCGCTAAGAAATCAGAGAAGAACTAAGAAGAAAGCAATAACCAGTAGTGGACTTGCGATCAGTGGGATCTCCTGCCCAATCAGCATCAGAAAATGCACAGAGAATAAGAGGAGACTGAGCAGAGTAGAAAAGACCATGAAATAGAGTGCCCTTTAGGTATCGAAGAATGCGCAGAACAGCAGCATAGTGAGTCGATCGTGGAGCAGACAGATACTGGCTCACCTGGTGAACAACATAAGAAATGTCTGGACGAGTGACAGTGAGATAAACTAGGCTGCCAACCAAGCGTCTTTAAAGAGAGGGATTAGACAATGGTTTCTCCCCTGAGGGAGTCAGATGCGCATTAAGCTCAATTGGAGTGTCAACAGTCTTGCTATCAGTGAGTCCAGCTTGGGACAAGAGTTCAGAAGCATACTTGGCCTGAGTAATATAAAGTCCATCTGTAGAATGAGTGATTTCAAGACCCAAGAAGTAGCTGAGATGTCCAAGATCTTTCATGTCAAACTGCTGACTGAGAAAATTCTTGAGTTCTTGAATGCTACTGAGGTCATCACTAGTTATGATCATATCATCCACATACAGGAGAAGTAAAATAGTATCTTTGTCAGTACGACGAAAAAATAAGGCAGAATCATAATGACTGGCCATGTAACCCTAGCGAGAGATGGTAGAGCTGAATTTGGCAAACCAAGCTCGTGGAGCTTGTTTAAAGCCATAAAGTGCACGTTGAAGGTGACAAACCTTGTTTGAGTCAACAGAGAGACCAGAAGGAGGTTGCATATAAATTTCTTCACTTAAATCCCCATTAAGGAATGCATTTTTGACATCCATTTGAAAATGGTCTCATTTACTGGCAGCAGCAATAGTTAAGAGGGCACGAACAGATGAGATATGAGCAACCGGAGCAAAGGTCTCTTCATAATCAATCCCATACGCCTATGTAAAACCTTTTGCAACAAGATGAGCTTTGTAGCGCTCAATGGACCCATCAGAGCGAGTCTTAATCTTGTAAATCCACTTACAACCAACCACAGATTTCCGAGGGGGAGTGTCACCAAATCCCAAGTATGGTTTTTAGATAATGCATCAAGTTCCTCTTTTATTGCAATCTGCCATAAAAGGGTCAGTGGAAGCCTCACGATAGGTGTGAGGCTCGTGTAGTGTAGCAAGGGTAGTGTAACAATGATAATTAAGTAAATGTGCAGGAATAGATCTTACCCGAGTTGAGTGATGAGGTGGAATGTCTTGTGCAAGATCTTCAGGCAGAGCAGGAGCAGGGGACCCAAGCTCAAGGTTGGGGTTGAGTAGCTCGTCTTCGACCTGTTCATCTTCTACTTGTTCATTAAAGGGTGAACTAGGAAAGGGATCAGTGATATCTGGTGGTTGGACAGAGAAATCTATAGGAGAATCAGGAGCAACTATAGGAGGAGCAGGAGTAGCTACAGAAGGAATATGTACCTCATCTGGAAAAAGATCCAAGACAGAGGAGGAAGATAGGGAGGCACGGAAGTGAGAGAGCTTGACAAAAAGGTGATGTTCCCAAAAGACAACATTGCGGAAGATACGAAGATGATGAGAGACAGGATCATAACACCGATACCCCTTTTAAGTTTCGCCATAGCCAAGAAAACAATAAAGCCTTGACCGAGGCTCAAGTTTGTTATGCTCATGTGGCTGAAGCAGAACAAAACAAGTAGATCCGAAGGAGCGAAGGTGGTGATAGTCTGGAGGTGACCCAAAAAGGCGCTCATATGGAGTTTGATTTTGGATAACAGCACTTGGAATGCGATTAATAGTATGAATAGCATGAAGAGCAGCTTCACCCCAAAAAGGAGCAAGAACTTTGGCAAAGAGAAGGAGAGCACGAACAGTGTCAAGAATATGAAAACTTCATCATATTCTTGCTCATAAGAACTTCATCATATTCTTGATGAATATGAAAACAAAGGTACCTAGACAAGTTAGTTGATGAACAGTGTCATAGGAATGCAAAACAGCTTGGAAAGCATATTGAGTGTACTCAAGAGCATTATCAAATCGAAAAATTTTGATGCGTTTGGAAAACTGAGTTTCAACCATTTTTGCAAAATTAGAATATACTTGCAATAATTTAGAACGATGTTTCATATTAAAAATCCAGCTATAGCGAGAGTAATCATCAACAAAGACAACAAAATATCGAGACCCACCAATACAAGAGACAGAGGAAGGCCCTCAAACATCAGAATGAATAAGGTTAAAGATATCAGTGGATATTGATTCACTAGTATTGAAAGGCAAAGCTGGTTGTTTTCCTAATAGACATGAGACACAATCAAAATTTTCTATAGACACTGAACCTAACAAACCTCTAAAGCCAATTGTTGTACCCGAGAGGAAGATGCGTGACCAAGTCGAGCATGCCAAAGTGCAAGGGAAGGAACAGAAGAAACTGCACCAACAGAAACAGGAGCAACAAGTGGAAGACGAAGGTTGTCCACGAGAAACATACGCCTAACTCTAGGACTGGTCCCAAGCTCCTGTCCCGTCCTTGGATCCTGCACAATACACCCAGAATAATCAAAGATAATGCGATAACCCAACTCAGCTAATTGTCTCACAGAAAATAAATTGTAAGAAAGGTTAGGAACATTAAAGACCCCAGGAACTGAGAGGTTGGAGGTTGAAACAGAACCTATATTATGACCAGACATTGTGGAACCATTTGCTGTGCGAATATTAAAAGGGTGTGGTGCAGGTTTGAGTTCAGAAAATAAGAACGAGTGAGGTGTCATGTGATTGCAATAAGCGGAATCCATAAGCCAAGAGGAAGGAGACATACCAGATAAAACTGAGAGGGAAGAGAAATAAGATGCATTACCAACCATACGAATGACATTGGCGATGATGTTTTAAGGTCATCTGTGGACATGGTGAAAGTGCGACCTGAAGACTTAGACTGTGCAGAGACGGGAGCCATTGGTTGGACACTCTTAGTGTTCGCAATAGTAGCAGCAGAAATTGAAACAGCTGATTTGTTGCGATAATAGCAAGTCTCAATATTATGGCCAAAACGTTTGCAAAAATTGCAAAAACGTTTGCTGGATTGTCGACGATGATTATTGCAACAAGAAGAAAACCTGCCTTATTCTTCATTTAGAAGCAAAATATGCAAAAAAAAAAGGACTACAAAAATGAAATCTATGCGAAAAAATGGGTAATGAGCACCTGGATTGCAAAAGTCAACCCTAGAGAAAAGTCAACGGTCAAAGTCAACCTTCGGTAAAAGTCAACGGTCAAGTCAACGCGGGTCAACGGTTTGGTCAACGATGACGTCAGCTGACGTGGCAGGTGACGTCAGCAGATGAGTGGGCGATGATGTCAGCAAATGACATGGCAGTGATGACGTCACCTAAGGCTGATGTCAGCAGGTGCAGATCTGGCGTGTGTAAGCGCGTGTAGGCGCGTGGAGGCGCGTGAGCTTGGGCGTATAATCTTTGGGCTGCGCGTGAGGGCGCGTGCAAGCTCCGATGACTATGAGATTTCCATGAGTGAGTAGAGCGGGGCGAGACGATCACTGTGGTATCTGAAAAATTCTTATCGGAGCAAGATTCACGGCGAAGACGGCAAGTGCAGTGGTCTATGTGGTGCAGGACTCCTCAACAACGGCGGTTGTAGGTCCGAAACCCAAGGAGGACGGTTGGAAGGCGTCGGAGGTTCTACGGCGAAAGGCTGTGGCAGCTGTTGTGACGGCGGAAGCGATGTTAAGAATGGAGTAACACCAATAAAGACAAGACTGCTAAGAAAAGGTCAGAGCAGTGGCTCTGATACCATGTTAGAAATACTGAATGCAATAGTATTGTATTTCTCAATTAATAGAATATACACGATTGCCTTTATATAGGAGGCATATGAGTGCAGTACAAGTAAGAGTGTAGTACAAGAATGTGTGCTATACAAGTAATCTAGTTGGGCCTAAAGCCCACAACACTATACACGTTAACATTTATACCTTAGTGATATATTTCTTCACTTGTCTAGCATTGCAACATCTACTTCCCTTGGAGCTTGTAGTGTACGGAAATGATTATGTTAAACAATTCTACTTCAAAACCAAGTTTTGATTCTGATCTGAACATGGAAAATAGCCCAAATGCCAACCTCTTGCCCAACACAAAGCTTTTATAAATTATAAGATCACAACTAATTTTACAACTAATTTTACACTTATTTTCATAACTATCCGATGTGACTGCAATTAATAATGAAAAAAAGAAAAAGAAAAGAAGAGTTGTGAGTCCAGTCAAAGTTTGCCATAAAGGATAGTTACAAAAAATGGATGTAGGATTAGTTTTGGTCCTAGAATAACTCCTTAGAATATTTCAGTCCTTGGTTGAGTTCATTTGTTCCAAGTGTTTTTTATTTTTATTTTTTTGAGAGAAATTAAATCTAAGTGTAGAATGGGTTCTTGTGGCTTCTTTTAAAATTAAGCCGACCAATTCCCATGCATCTGAAGTTTACCATTTGTTCGAGCCCTTGTTATCAAGTGAAAAAGGCTTTGTCAATTGGATATATTGTACATTTAAAATTTTATTTCTTAAATCTAAAATTGTACATGATACCAACTAAAAAAAAATTATAAAAAGGAAAAAATAATTTTATAATACTCCGTAATATTTAATCAGATTTAGGAAAGAGACCAATTTTAAATGAAGAGACCTTCGTTTCGTTTTAATGTAGTTTTTTATAAGAAGAGTTCTGAATTTTAGTTAGGTTCAAACTTAAACGTTAAAATAAATATCAAGGAATCGTGACTTATTCATTGGGTTTTGATTATCTAATTTGATTGATTACTTTAATTTTTTTTATTATGGCGTACTCAATTTTATTTTGTTAAAATAAATATAAATGAATGAACAATGTCACATTTTAACATTGTTAAGGAACCACAATTTGACTTCTTATAACCGCTCTAAGCACAGACCCACAGGGTGCGATGTCAAATCTCATAAAATATTTGAGTATGTTTTCCTCGTCAACAATTGATTTTGAGGTGGAGAATCTATCCATTTGATTTTAAGTATCTAATTTGGATGGTGACTATTTCATTTTTTTTTCATATATATATATATATATATAAAAGTTAAAGTGTAGCAATTATTGTTGCTACGCTCCTGTCATCCGCCACATCGTTAGTCTTTTTCATATTTATTTTTTAAATTTAATTTTTTTACAATATTAACTATATAAATATATTGACTTTACAAATTCATTTTAGGCCGTTTTAGCTTTACAAATTCATTTTAGGCAGTTTTAACTTTACATATTCATTTATTTCAATTTTGATGTTATAACTAAATAATAAATAAATGGAAAATCAAAACAAAAGTGTTGTCTACATGTATTCCTTTTAGGCGGTTTTAAATTTAAATATTATTTTGCTCTCTTATCTTCCTTATTTTGGCTCTTCTTATTCTCATCATCTTATTATAAATTTACCACTCGATCTCTTCCATTCTATGCATATTTTTCCTATACAAAAAAGGCTCTCTCTCTCTATCTCTCTCAAAATTTTTTTTTTCATTTTTTGTTGGATTTATTATTTTTATTTTTCTTGCATTTCTACCTTAGATTGATGAATGTTTGTGTTTTTTAGAATTCTACTTTTGATTGCTTATAACTTAAAAATGAAATCAATGAAGAATAATTTTTTTTTATAAAAAAATTGTCTATAAAAAATGTATTCACAGGTCTTGCTTAATCATTGATGGTAGAAAAGATACAACATGATAGTTGCCCATAGGAGGATCTCCAATTAGAGGTTTGTACCATCATTGTCCTGTTATTGACTTATTCATATGTGTTTCTTGATGCAAATATTTTTTTTATCATTTTATTTACGACACTGAATACTTTTAATGAATGGTGTTTGTTGTTGATCTAATTTGGAAAATAAATTCATATTATAATATGTTATATTTTGTGTTGTTGTCAGGTTTTAGCTTATTTGGAAAACTACAAGATAGTTTGAACAAACTGATGAAGAACAATTAATTAAGTTGAAGACAATGGTCTTTGTGCAATTTCCTTTCACTATTTAAAAATATTTTGTTTAACAAATTAGTAGTAAATTGTTATTTATTTTTCATATCATGTTCTTAAATGCTTGGGTAATTGTTTTAAGTATTTACGAATATTTTATATTATTCTTCATCTTCCTTATCTTATTTAGTGTATTCTTTGAGAATTTTAAGAAAACAAATTCAATTTTGTGTTTAAAATTATTTATTTATCTATTTATTTTTCACATATTGGATTAGAAGTTAAATTAGACTATGACAGCATTAATACAATACTTCTTCTTCAAAAAAATTTCTCCACTTTTTTCCCCTTTGGAATTGTATTCTTTGTTTTTTTTTAAAGGAAAAATGGTTACAATCTCTTATTTTTCCCTTTCTTTTTTATTTTAAATTGTAGTTTTGATAAATTTTATTAATTTTTTTAGTTACGTTTCTCGGTGTTTTTGATTGTATGGTAGAAAAATTGGGTTTGAGAAAGTTTATTTAAAACTAAAAGAATAATTTCCAAATTTTATATACTTTTTGATGATACACAAAATATTATAAAGAAATTTTATTAAAAAAATTAATATTTTCACTAACTTACTTTTCGAATTCTTGAGAAAAATTGTATTGTTTTAATTTTGGTACAACAGAAAAAATATATATATATATATATATATATATTACATTTGTGATTGTCGCCATAATAAATGAAATTATGATTATGAATTACATTATTATTTAATAAATTAGTTCAAATTAAAAAAAAATATATATTAATGAGATCACTCTAAAAATATTATCACGCGTAGCGCGCGGGGTTCGTGACTAGTTATATATAACTTAAAGTATAGTATTTATTATTGTTACGCTCTTGTTGAGCCACATCATCCACCTATTTTTAACATTCTCTCTTATTTTTAATTCTTTTTCTATTATTAATTTCTCAACTTATTGTAACTTTTTTCATCCCTTTTATCTTTTCATCTCCCCACTACTATCTACTTTAATATCAATTTTTCTCCATCCCTTTATCTTCTTTTATTTTTTGCTTTTCTTATTCCCCTCCTATAAATTTATAATTCTCTTTTCCATTCTATTCATTGTCAGTGGCGGCTATAAAAATTATTTTTAGGGTGGTCATTAAAAACAGTTATATTAAAAAAATTAATAATAATAAAACTTGAATATATTAACATCACAAAATAAAAACATATGCAAATACATAAAGTTTTAAAATTTCATTTCACAAGTTTTCATATTTTGAAATCATTGTGTGATATGATAGTTTCACTATTAATGTTATCAGCTACATCTTTTTTAATGTATACAACCAAGCAATTATTAAGCTACTGATCTCACATTCAATTACTAACATATTGCCTAAATAAGTACTAATATAAACAAAATGCATTATCTTTTTGAAAAAATATATCACATAAATCCAATAAATTTGGCTATAGACTAAAGCAAGAACTAACATACTAGCTATTTAAAAAGTGTGCATTTTTTATATATAAAAAATAACGATTTTAAAATATACCATTTGAAAAAACAATTTAAAAAATCACAATTAAACGTTTGATTTGGGTTTTAAGCTAAATTGTTTTTTTGGGCAATTTTTGAGAAGTGCTATGTTCACAACATTTTTGCAACACTTTCAGAACAAAATCTAGGTGGTAAGTTTTTACTGGTTCTAAATGAACTTACCACTTAAATTATTTTTTTGTTTACCAGTAACAACTTGCTATTTAAAATTTGTTACAAAAATATTGCGAAAATATTGTGAACATTGCATTTCTTGCAATTTTTTTGTTTAACATTCAATGGACCAAAATGTTGGAGAGGTTGAATTTTATTTTTAATGGGCTCAATTTTTATTAAGGGTGTTTAAGTTTTTTTTTGTAGGGTGATCAAGTTTTTTTTAGGGTGGTCCAAACATTCATATTAATTTAAATTTCAAAATTTTTTAAGGTATATTAAAAACAGAATTGAGGGTGGTCTTGTGACCACCCTCGTTACTACTTGACGCCGCCCCTGTTCATTGTTTTTTCACACACAAAATGTTATTCTCTCATTTTTTTTTTTTTTTTCATTTTTGGTGAATTTTTTTTATACTTTTTCTTGCATCTCTACTTTACGTTGATGAGTTTTTGTATTATTAGGAACTTTTCATTGGGTTGATGTGATTAAGTTTTGTATTTTTAAGTTATTATCTTTGATTTCATAGATGTTATCATATTGCATTATTTTATTGCTTTTTTTTTTTTTAATCAAGAATTATTGTTTATAACCCTATTCATGAACAATTCCCCCTCTCCTTTTTTTTTTTTTTGCTTAGACTCGACTCATGGATTAAACAAGCTTAAATTAATTAAGGCTTAAGCTCAACTTGTTTATCAATAAATAAATATAAACAAACTTTTTATCGAATCAAGCCTAAGACATTTATGAATGATTTGGTTTCCCTATTAACAATTAGTAACAACCAAAACGTGTTTTAGAGTGTTTTATCAAATCAAGCCTTGTATCAATCAAAGTAACTTTTCAAAGACAATTCTTCATTTTGTATAACTAGTCATCCATATTCCTTTTTTGTTAATTTTTTTTTTAAAGCTTTTAGAAAGCTTTTTTAGATTTTGCACACCATTAGAGAGATATTTACAGGATTTTCCAAGATTGCTAGCGGTAGAATCCCGGGTTTGGTTGTATCCTAGAAGCCTCCACACCCTCTCTGGTATTCCATTCCCATCTCTCACGCCGCTTAGCTCCAAGCTCTGTAACTCGGTACCGTTCTCTCTCTCTCTCTTTGTGTCTGTGTTTGGTTGCTGAGAAAACAAGGTAAAGTGAAGGAAAATGAGTTTCTGAAGAGGATATGATATGAAACAACATGGGGTTTTGGCGTTTTTTGTGTTTACATTTTTGGGTTTATAAAAAGTTTTGTTTTTGTTTGTTGTTTTAACTTTCAATTGCATTTGTTGTTTTTGGGTATTTTACACAGAGGCCAAAATGGTTGTAATAATCTACATTTTGTTTGAGACTTTCGTTGATTCATGACGTAACTATTCGAAATACTAAGATTCTGTAACTGGGTTTGTCTTACTTTCCTAGGTTTTAATGTGTGTATGACATTCTCTGTGTGCATGTATATATGGTAGTTTATATATCAAATATTAGCTCAATAGATGGTTATGTGTAGATGGGATTTGCTGGATGATGTTTATGGTTCCTGTATTGACCCAATAGTGTAGTACTTCACATTTATTTGTTTATATATGTATATATATGTGGTTTGCTTTTAATTTTAAATGACTCTTTTACATGGATTTAATAAGCAAAATGTACATTTATGTATGTGTGATTTGTGAATGTATAGGGAGTATGTCATTTGCATTCTAGATGCGTATTTCAAAGACATTTGGTATTCAATTGTGTGAATAGAAGAGGGGAAAAAATAGTAGATGTATGTGCATTTTTTAGGGGGAGGGGGGTGTTTGCTTTGGTGCCTCTATCAATAAATTGTTTTGAGGTATAATGCAAGTTGAGTTGAGGTAGTAAGTATGTTGTTTTGTTTATCAGTGATTCATACAAATAAATTTGATAAGTATGTTTTATTTTGTGTGGATTATAGAGGATAATCGAAGATGAGTTGAGGGAGTGCACTAGTTCCCAAGGGGAAGAAGAAGGGAGTCTCGTTTACTGTTGACTGTACAAAGCCAGTGGAGGACAAGATCATGGACATTGCATCCAGGAGAGGATCAGGGTTGGAGGCAAGGCTGGTGCTCTTGGTGACACTGTCACTGTAACCCGGGAGAAGAGCAAGATCACTGTTACTTCTGACAGTAACTTCTCTAAGAGGTAATTTTGATTTGTTTCCATATCTGATGTATGTGTAAATATATATTTTCCACTTATGAATATCTTTATTGATGTGTATGAGGCTAATGCTCTAATGTTATTTGGCATCTGATTATTGGACACCTATTTGAGCTGGTATGAAATTCATGGATTGATGATTCTGAGTTACTTAGTTGATTGTTTATGTATAATTTAGATTGTCATTTGCATAAATTTGTATCAAGCTCAATCTAAATGTGATCTTTTATAATGATGAGTGTTTGGGTGTTTCTTAGGCAAATTGTAGGCTTTTTACATACAGTTTCATTTGGATTTAAATTGTGAAGAGTTGTGATTTGTGTGTATCAGACTATAATAGAAGAAGGAAATAAATCAATTTAGCTCGTCCCTAAGTGTTCTGGGTTAAGGCTTTCTTCAGTTTCCTTTAATTATATTTTTGAGCTCAAGTGCAGTGCAAAAAGCCATAGAACAGGCTTATTTGTTTACCTTTACTTTGGTTAGAGGATTTGAGTATTTTATCATTATTTTATTTTATTTTATTTTTACTTGAAGAATATCAAGTTGCTCTGAGGATGATAAAACCACTAATAACTCTACTTCTTTTTCTTGATTCTGCCTTTCATACTCCGAACTTAGTGATGTTACGTTGTTCAAATATGTTTGATTATTCATAATCTGAGAGGAAGGTTTGCATGACGGTTCTCATTGACTACTGAGGTGTGTACTGTGTGTCCAACAAGAAAACAGGGTTGTCATGGATATCCTTTAAAAAAAAACAAGTTTGACCTCTACTAAATCTCAATTTAACTTTTCCAATGAAGATGGTCCCCTGCATTTTAGATAAAACGTGTAGTTAATTGAAATTTCATATAATCTTCAAATTGCTCTTTTGTTGAGGTACACAATAGAGCCTCCATGTGATCATAGGGTGTGTATCTAATGATCTAATCAAGTGTTCTGGAGAGGACTTCATAAGATCTCTTGATTGTGTAGTTTTTTCATTCACTTTATTATTCTTCTGGCTGAGCAAATGCACTAATTTTTGGTTCATAAAATAAAGGAAAAGGTAGGCATTCTTGGATGCTGCCAGTAGTTTTCCAAAAGGACCTGTGTAGCTAAACTTGTTCTCTTTAAAATGAATGAGATTTAGTAATTTTTAGCAGCTGTAAATGGGCGAATACACACTTGTCAAAATGGTTGTTTAATGCATTCAGAAGCCTACATGTGTATCATAATTGGTTTTAGCTTTGTGGAATGATCACATAGGCTGAAGTCAGAGTGCAAGAAAGGGGACCCTTTCAGTAAAACTGAAAGCAAAGCTTTATGTTAATTGTCTATCTGTCAAAATGGTTGTTTAATGCATTCAGAAGCCTGCATGTGTATCATGGTTGGTTTTAGCTTGTGGAATGATTGCATAGGCTGAAGTCAGAGTGCAAGGAAGGGGACCCTTTCAGTAAAACTGAAAGCAAAGCATTATGTTAATTGTCTATCTGTCTAATTATTTCATACTTATCAAGAGTTTAAAGTCAACTCAAGGACACAGGCATTCATGCCTCTGATCATGATTATATGCAAAGGGAAGATATCTTATGTGGCAGTTCATAAGCATCCTTAATCCTCTGTTGACATAGTTTTGGTTCTTTGGGGTGTTTGGGTAGTCTTCTGTTCATTTGAACTGTCGTGTTGCATTTTTTTATCAGGGTGTTGTTTGTATAAACAGTTGGGCAATTTCCTTGAGTACTTTTCAAAGTAATTGGAGATTCTTCTATGTTGTCTCATGTATTGTTGTATCTATTAGAGAAAAATTGTTTCAGCTGTTGCTGTTGGCAATGCTGTTTAATCTTGGGTTTTTCTACTGCTAAACATCTGTTCTTTTTCCTTGTCTGGTTCAGGTATCTGAAGTATTTGACAAAAAAGTACCTGAAGAAACACAATGTGCGTGATTGGTTCTGTGTGATTTCTTCAAACAAAGATAGAAACGTGTATGAACTTAGGTACTTTAACATTGCTGAGAATGAAGGGGAGGAAGAATATTGAACTTCTGAATTGGCTTAGTCATTTAAGACTCTCATTTACCTTATCACTGCCATTCAGGGCTCTTTTGTTTTCTGCTTAGTGTTGCCTTTTGGGATGCTGCTTTTTCATGAAACTGATGTGGTTTAACAATTTTGCTGATTAAATTCGAGATTTTACAATATTCCTATTTTGTTGGATTGGTAATATAGAAAGTCTGTCATTGTTGAATCCAGCTTTGTTGTTTTGATGCATTGAATTGGAGTTCCAAGCAACTTGTTTGAGGTTACAAATTGTGCTTGATTCTTTCTTTTGCATACTTCTCCACCTTTAATGCATTACTTACGAAACCTTGTTACTCATAATTATAATTTTAAAATGTTGTACTTAAAAGACATGCTACTAGCTCTATGGTATTATTTATCTAGTTCATTTGTTGTGAAACCAATGGATAGGACGTCAGCAGGCTGCCTTTAATTTAGTTGTGGTAAATGTTGACAATGGGTGCAATTATTAAAAGAGCTCAACCATCATTTTTTTTTGAGCAAAAGAGCTCAGCCATCTTAATGGTCATGTTTGGATCCTTAAATCTAAAATATATTAAAGAGGGATTAGGATCCCATCTAGTTTTTAGTTTTAAAATAGACAGGATAGGATTTTGTTCAAAAAAATACTACTAGTTTTGTTTCTTCCCCTACCATTTTTTTACATGGAATTCATTCCCCTTCCAAATAAAGGCAAGGGATATGGATAACATCAAAGTATGAGAATAAAATATGGATCTCCAATTCTCTATCTTCAAATTTTAATTTTAAGTAGAGATGTTTTTTGGTAGAACTGACACATTTGACTTTGCATGTTAGAAATTGGGTTTCACTTGCGTCTAGCCTTCCTAAGCCTTAGAGACGACACTAGTACACAAGAGCACCAGACAGAATGCCTTTTAAAATCTAGAGAAAATTATATTTTACCACCATAAATTATACTCTAATTTACACTTTGCATCCTAAATTATTTAAGTCCACGTTTTGCACCATAACCTATGATTCTTGTTACATTTTACACCCAACATTAAATTTACTTTATTCTTTAACCTGCAACTATATAATACACAATTTTAGACGAAATAAATACACATGTCAATGGGAAAAGCCCTTGGGGTCATGACTGAAAGGATCCCGTTACCTACATCCCTAGCTATGGTCGAGGCTTTGGCCCGTAGAAAAGCTTTGATTTTTGTAAGAGAATTGAGTATTTTTTAGTGCAGTTTTGAGAGGATGCAGAAATTATCATCAAGGCTGTCCTAACTGGAGATTGTGGAAATCTTGAGTATGGTAATGTGATTAGTGATATCCTGTTTCTTTCTAGTGGTTTTTGAAGTTGTAATTTCTCCCATGTGAAACGCAGAGGCAATTCAGTTGCCCATTTTCTGGCCAGGAAAGCTAATTCTGGCAGTGAGCTATAGCCTACAGGTTTGGATATTGATTCCTGTCCTGATGATATAGCTCCTCTAGTGACTTGTGAGGCTTTGTAATCTTTGTCCTTTTATGAAATAAACTTGACCTTTGGATCTGGATTCTCAAAAAAAAAAAAAAAAAAAAAAAAAAAAACACGCCAATAATTTATTCGTTTGTAGGAATATATGAGTGTATATGTTGTTGAGTTACACGTGTGAGTGAAGTCCCATAGCGAATAAAGATGAGAAGAATGAGTAGTTAATACTTAATATAATATAATTGAGTACATACCTATTAGACTTAAGCCTTTTGGGTTAAAATGTGTCTCTATATGTTATATTAATTATTCAAGAAAGCTCCTCAAGGTATTTATCTCCCTAACAAGTGGTATCAGAGCCCATGGTGGTGTGGGCAAAGGTGGCAAGGTTATTGAGGTTCTTTTCGCAATTGGAGCAAGAATGGAGTGTGTTTACTTGAGGCAGAGACTCACACGTGAGGGGAAGATTGTTGGGATTACACGTGTGGGTGAAATCTCACATCGAATAAAGATGAGAATAATGAGTGGTTAATATAATATAATTAAGTACATACCTATTGGGCTTAGACCTTTTTGAGTTAAAGTGTGTCTCTATATGTTATATTAATTACTCAAGGAAGGAATAAATTCATTATGATTGTGTGTTTTAAATATTTGTGCATAATAAAGTATAAAAATATTTCTTCTCAAAATAAAAAAAAGAGAGTATAAAAGTATTATTTAATAGATCATTAAGTGCACTTTATCCTATGCTATTAGGACATTCATTAACTAATATATTATTATTTTTTTGATAAGAAACTAATATATTATTATTATTGAAAAAAAGAGCTTTAAAAGCTCTAATTTACTAACATACCCTTAAAATGGAAACAAAATGAACACATTACCTGTGTGTTTTGTTGTAATATTTATCAGCATTTTTCGAAAAAAATTAAGGCAGGATATGATCAACTAGTTGGAAATAACACATGCACGACGTTCTTACTTGCATTCCATATATAACTTCATATCATAACCAAAACCAAGTGCTTCTTTCTCTTGCAGCAAATCATGGCTACCAGCAAATCAATTTTCTCTTTGCTTCTCAGTCTCAATGCTCTCTCTCTTCTTTTTGTTCCACATGATTGCATCGATGCTAACTCCCTTAAGGTTTGCAAGTTTGATGGAATATATAACCTTGGGGACTCTTTCTCTGACACAGGCAACTTTATTATTGAGAACCCAGCTGTGCCTTATGCTCATTTTCCCTATGGCGAAACCTTCAAGAAAGCAACTGGAAGGTGCTCCAATGGGTTGCTAATGATTGATTATATTGGTAAGAATCATATTAAACTTGTTGATGCTTATGTTTTTTATTTTTTAGTTGATGTTGGTTTATAAAAAAGTTAGAAAGAAACTGCTTTGTTGCTTGAGATTTTTGTAATGCTGTTCTTTTTGAAGGAATAAAGAAGCAACAACGTGACCAACTGGCAACTGACAACACTGTTTGCAAAAATTTTCAGGCTCCACTGGTTTTAGATAGCTTTAAAAAAAAAAAAAAAAAAAACTTTACAGTTTCAGTTTGTTTGTGTGGGTCAGGGGGTAATTGGATGCTGTTTAACTTTTATAATTATGTTGTGCACTACTAGCTAGTAATAACAGTAATGATAATGATGGTGTCGATGGTAATTAATCAATGGTTATGGTTGTAACATAATTTCAAGATGATATATTCTTCATACTTCCTTGTTTTTTTGGATTCCTTTCATTTTTTTTTTAAAAATACCTAATTCGATAGTTGGGCTTGAGAGATTTGAACCGTGTATGTCTTCGTTAGAAACATCAGGAGGTGCTAACCAGTTGAGTTACAAGGCTCTTGACTTTTGGATTCCTTTGTCTTAATTAAGTTCTTTAGGTTTTGATTTCTCCCCTTTTCAATTATTTATGTATCTTTCCTGCAACGCTACATCAAGAAACCAAAGTTGATTACTATAAAGTTCATATTACAAAAAAGTTACGGAGCTATACAAAATTTATTGCTTTGTTTATTTATTATTCTGTGTTATACTAATTTTTTTTTGGGTTCTATAATTTCACAGCTGAATCAGCCGGAATTCCATTTCTTTCTCCCTACTTGAATAAGGATGCATTATTTGTTCGTGGTCATGGGGTGAATTTTGCAGTGGCTGGTGCCACTGCCTTGCCTTTAAATGTCCCTGGAGAAAAGAATAATTCATCACCATTTGCTGACAGTTCTCTCAGTGTGCAATTGGATTGGATGTCCACCTTTTTCAGTAATATCTGTTTTAATCATGATGGTTAGCCTCTCATTTGATTTATGTAATACTAAGTTAAATGTAGTATATGATATTAGATTGGTCCCTAAAATTTGTCACGTTCTAGTTTTAGAAATTTGAAAAATTCTTATTTTTAGTCTTCCAAGTTTCAACCTAACTCAAATTTTGCCATAGAAGGCTATCGCAAACTGACTCAAATTTGAAGACTAAATATATATTTTTTTGCATATATAATTGTTTTGTTTTGTTTTGTTTTTTGATAGATTGTGTTGAGAAGCTTAAAACAGGCCTATTCATGGTGGGAGAAATCGGAGGGAATGATTATAACTATCCACTGATTCAAGGAAAAACCTTTGAGGAGGTCAGAAGTTTGGTTCCAAAAGTTGTCAAAGAAATTAAGGATGCTGTCACAGTATGTTTTCTTAGTAAACAAAACAAATTCTTCTAAATTATCCTTGACATGATTATTGAGTCCTTATTCTATGACATTGTTTGTAGAGGGTCATTGGTTATGGTGCTGTAGGAGTGGTTGTCCCTGGAAACTTCCCAATTGGCTGTTTACCAATTTATCTTACAATATTGCACACCAACAATTCAGCTCATTATGATGAATTTCACTGCCTAAAGGGATTGAATACTTTGTCAACATATCACAATGATCAACTCAAACAAGCCATTGGAGATTTGATAAAAGAAAATCCTAATGCTGTTATAGTATATGGTGATTATTACAATGCTTTCCAATCGGTTTACCATAATGCTGCACATCTTGGTGAGTCTCTGTCTAATTCTAAAAAATTGCTAGAACAATATATAACTGTATATGACAGAGATTCAGTAATGTAATTTTGATTGTTTCACAATGGACAGGATTTGATGCTGCTTCTGTTCAAAAATCTTGCTGTGGTGTTGGAGGTGCTTATGACTTTACCTTGGAAAATATGTGTGGAGGTCCTGATGTACCAGTTTGTCCCAATCCAAATGAACGTATCAGTTGGGATGGAATTCATATGACACAAAAGGCATACCAGAATATGGCAAACTGGATCATCAATGACATCTTATCTAAGCTTAATTGTAAAGCTTAAGTTGTTTTAGTGTATCCGTTTGGCATTTGATTATAAACTAATTTTTTGCTTATTTTATGTATTATTTGGGGGTTATACACAACTTTTTGTCTCAGCTTTATTTCAAATAATTTAAGTTTCAGTTTTTTGGAAATAAACTAGCTTTTAACTTTTTGTTTCATGTATGCATATAAGCTACCGAAACCAAAGCGATTTTATGAGGTGAAGTTCATATATTTATTAACAAAATAAATTAATATTTAATTACTTTAAGAATAGGCCATCCTTGTTGTATTTACAATTGATATATTTGTGCTCTTAAGTTCACTGGAGAGCTTCAGTAGCATTTACAAATTAAAGTAATGTTATACAACTGGTTCTTTGGGTCAGAGTCATGATTTACTAAATAAATTGGAATGAAATTGACAGTGGTGTTGATATAAAGAGTAACTCTTAACCCTTAAATTTCGGTGACAGTCAAGGCCTCAGAGCAGAATTCTACTGCTGAACATGTGTTCTTTTTGCCTGTCTGGTTCAGGTATCTGTAAGTACTCGACAAAAAAGTATCAGAAAAGAAACACAATGTGTGTGATTGGCTCTGTGTGATTGCACTTCTTGTATATATATATACATCTAGGTTGTAATATGAGTAATCCAACTAATGGCTGTATAATGAAAAATGATTAAAACATTAAAAACTAAGTTTTAGTGGCTTGTTCGAGTGATCTTAAGGTGTGCTCGAATAAAGTCACTATGCAATCACAATGTCAATTGAGAAACAAAATTCCTAGAACGACAAACAAATGGCCTAAAACGGTACTTCATGTGAGCCCACTTGAAAGAGGCTCAAGTGGAGTACGTGTGGATACATAGACGTGTATATGTGAGCTTGAGTGAGGGTTTATTCAATGTTCGCTTGAGTAAGTTAGTTACTTAAGGTCCGTTTGGATATAACTTATTTTGCTGAAAAATGAAAACTAAAAACACTGTAGTAAAATAATTTTTAAATGGGTGAAAAATGACTGGTCACTCTTTTTTTACTGTTCATATTCTTTGGTGCACTGTTCATGTCCCATGAACAGTGCATCGGGTGTTGGTCTTAAAAAAAAAAAAAAAAAAAAAAAACTGAAAATGCTCAAACACAAGGAAACGTGAACGTGAACGTGGATCCAAACTCCACCTTAATATGCAAATTCTAGAAAAAAAAAAAAACAATTAAAATGAGACATTTTTTAGTCTCTAATGGCTAGGGCTTTAAACGAGTTGAGTTTTTTTCGAATATTGAATGTTCAAGCCCAAACAAAGACTATAAACAATAGTCAAACTCGAGCTCATCTAATAATCCAAAGGCTTGAGCTCAGCTTGACTCAACTCGATTCGTTAATCAAGCTTGTGAACTCGAGATCCAATACAAATGTATTATCAAACTCATATTAAGCATATTATTAATCCCATTTTGGTTGTATGAGTGGTTTCAACTCTCAATTAATTAAAAGTTTATACGAATTTATTTTCTAAGCCCATATCAAGCTTATTACTAAGCCCATAAAAGAGCCAAGGTTTGGAATTAAAATTTTTTTTTTAATTGAGCCCATTGTCATGAGCCTATTCATGGACAAAATTTTCCCCTTTTTTGCTTGGGCTTGACTCATTGACTAAACAATCTTAAACTAATTAAGGCTCAAACATAGCTTGTTTATCAATAAACTAATATGAACAAGTTTTATATCAAGCCAAAACCAAGTTGTTTATAAATTATTTGGTTCATTTATAACCCTATTAATGACTAGTAACAACTAAGACATATTTTAGAAGGATTGTATCAATTGAAGTAACTTTCAAAGACAACTCTTCATTATGTATAATTAGTCATCCATATTCCTTTTTAAATTGTTTTTTTTTAAATGCTTTTGGAAAGCTTTTATAGATTTTACACACCATTAGAGAGAAATTTATAGGATTCTCCAAGACTGCTAGCAGTAGAATTCAAGTTTGGTTGTATCCTGGATGTGATTTGTCTTATAACTCATAAGCAAATTCAATTGAATGGGAAAAATATCATCTTAACTCTTAGGGTATGTTTGGTTGGGTGGATTTTAGGGAGGATGGAAAAAAAGAGTGGAAAATAGGAGAGAAAATGAGTGGGAAGGGTGTTTGGTTGAGAGGGGGAGTGGGAAAGAAAAGTGGTGGGCCCAACTCTTTTCTCTCCGGGCCCACCAAAATTTAATCTCTCCAAAATGGGGAGAAAATGGGAGAGAAAAAGAGGAAGATGTGTGTTGGACATTTTCTTTTTGCCTGGATAAAATTCCTTCTTGTTTGCACAGTATGTTCACATTGGTTTGGTTTTTTTTTAAATTTTTTTTATGTGGATAAAATTTTGCACAATACACGTTGGTTCTTTTTGTTTGTTTTTATCTGTTTTTTATTTTTTTATCCTTTCAGCATTTGCTTATTTTATAAAATAAATAAATAAATAAAAGTGTCCATACAAATTATTTTTTTAATAATAAATATGTTACTTTTTGTTTATATATTTAGTAAGGACATAATGGTAAATTTATATCAACTTTATTTTTCATCATCTCATTTTTTATCTCAATCAAACAAAAAAGTTTTCCATCTTTACACTTTTCCACCTCTCCAACCAAACACAAATGAAGAAAAACTAAATCTTTTCTATCTTCTCATTTTTCCATCCTCCCACAATTTTTTATCATTCCATTTTTCCATTTTCCCAATCAAACGGACCCTTAGAAAAATTAGAGCTTTTAAAGCTCCTATTATTATTAAGAGCTTTAAAAGCTCTAATCTACAATAAAATGGAATGAGAAAACAAATTCTAGTTAGATATCTCAAGGAAACGCGTTACTATAATATTTTACATTTCACAACGGCATGAGTTTTGGTCCTAATTATGACTATTGAATAAAGTAATTTTAGGTACATAACAAAATGTTACAACAATTTCACAATAAATTAGTTGTTTACCCATCAAACCCATGAAGGATGCAGAATTCTGTATCAGTTCGAAAGAATTTTATTTTGTTCCTGTCTTTGTCAATATATACGGTTGCTCAACAAATTGACAGAGTAACCCAATACTAAGCAAATAAACTCCTAAAGTTTTCCTCAAAAAAAAAAAAAAAAAAAAGTGGAAGTCCCAGTCGCAAAAAAGACTTAGAGAAATTTTTCAAAATCTTGCACAAGGGATTTTGGTGACTTGCTCGCGAGTCATATGAGTCGCGAAAAACGCGTGTTTTGCACAAATAGGGTTAAATCTCAAACAGTTTTTAAAAAACTTTTCAGTTTCCCTCACATCACGTGCAAATCTCTCTGTCTTCTCCGCCTCTCCCTCTCCCAAAACTGCCATTTTCACTCACAAAACCTCCATTTTCCTCTTCAATTTTCTCTCAATCTTCAAGAAAAGGTATGGGTTTTCAATTGTTTTCACTCTATTTCAAGTTTAAAGCCTTCTTTTTCATGGATTTGTTGTTTATATTGAGATATGGATATATGGTTGATGAATATGGGTTTCTGATGTTTTTGTTGAGTTTGATATATGGGTTTTGTTGAGTTTCATAGTATAATGCTAGTTTTACATGTTTATACTACATGCTCATGCATTTTGCTATAATTTGTGTTGTGTTGTGCATATCATGTTGATGATAAAATGTCTTATAGATGTTTTTGTGTGTATTTTTGGACTCCATTGAGTACAAAAATTGTGGGGATAATCATGTTTCTTTGTCTTTGAAACATCATATGATTATGTGTTTTCACACATTTCCTCTTGCATGTTTTCATGCCTTAGTTACACACTTTTGCATATGATGCACACACACACAATCTTTGACATGTTGAGTGAATAATGCCAATGATTCTATCATGTTGTGATGCACACACTCTTTAAATTCCAGTTTTTGGGGTTTTAATTCAAAGTTTAGGTTTTGGTACTAAATTGTTGCTAATCAAGTTTGTTGCTGCGTGTTTTTCATCTTGCTCTTTGCTATTATATGATCTTTGCTTGAAGATGTCTCCCTTCAAGAAGTCAGCTGTGAAAGGAGGAAGCAACAAAGGAAAGGAACCGGTAATTGATCTCAGCAGCTTCTCCCCTAAGTCGAAGAAGACTTGATTTTCAGCTGGAGTGTATGATGACACTCGTTTTAGATCATATGCCGCATATCAAGCATATTTGAATCACTTCAAGGGTGCCCCCATGTTGATTGAAAGGGTTGTTGAACAAGCGTCTCTTCTCGATACAAACATTCCCAGATGGTTCACCTCCAAAGATTGGAACTATCTTCTATCCAACTTTGAAGATCTGTATGAAGAGCTTGTGAAAGAATTCTATGCAAATGCCATCTTTGATGGGGATGAGCTAAAATGTTGGGTAAGAGGAAAGGACTTCACTGTCACACCTTCCTATCTTGCTATCATTCTGAACATCAACCGACCGATGTTTATTAAACCACCGGTGTATGATGAGTTGGAATCGGATGTTGACATGCTTCGAGATGCTCTCGGAGAAAACTTGGAGATATCCTCAAATGGGAAAACAATCGGGGTGTCATCATTATCTCCCGAATAAAGGCTGCTCACTACGATAATGTTTCACAATCTCTATCCTCTCTCAAGCACCAGATACATGAATCTTGGTCGGGCTCTATTTCTTCATGACTTGATTACCGATGAAGAAATTGATATATGTTCACATATCTTCCACACTTTGAGCAAAACTGCTGAAAGGAAGACATCTACGAACTGTCTTCCTTTTTGTTGCCTCATCTCGAAGATATTGAAGCTCAAAGGAGTACACACATTGGAAGATGAGTACCCTCATCCTATGCAAAGCCCAATCAACATTTGCACTCTCAATGCTATCATAGGCTATAGCCAAAAGAATGTCAAGCAAGAGAGTAATGTTCCTCATGGTGTTTCAAGCTTTAGCTCACAATCCTATGATGAGAAGTTGGACAACATAATGGCATCCATGCAAGACATCAGTACCAAGTTGTTCGGCCTCACATCTATCATGCACTCTTAACATACCCGATTTGACAAAAAGTTTACCTCTCTCCAAACTCAATTGGATCAAATCCAAAGGAAGCTTGAAGAAGATGATGACTAGCTATTCCATGACAAAAAGGGGGAGATGGTTCATGATAGGGGGAGAGCAATGATAGAGGGAGAGAGAGCTAGATCAAAGGGGGAGCAATGCAATGCAATGAAGAGCAAGAAAAGAAACCTACAACAAGCCTTTAGCCTTTACATTTTCTTCTTTTGATGCTACTTCTAGTCTATGTTTATTTTTCATGGTTTAAGCTTATGTTGTGTACTTGACAATGCTTATTTTGTACCTTTGCTTTTGTGGCATTTTAGTACTTTTAGATTATGTTTTGCATTCTCTTTAGTACTTTTGTGCCCTTGTTGGATCTTGTATCCTTGATGCAATTGCCTAAGTGGTAGTGCATCGGTTGAGTGTTAAACATGCAAATGTTACTTTGCATTGAGCTTATTAGCTTGCATGTCCGGATGTTCATTCACCGTGTGAATGTTCATTGTGGTCACTTTTTATAGTGATTGTTCTTGTTTGGTCAAGCTATGTTTTATTGTCATATTCATACTTTCTTGATCGTATTGTGCTTGCTCCATATGCATTCCAAGATTTCTGCTTACAATGAACTTTTTGTGATATTATTTTCAAGAAAGCTTGTCCATATGGTTCAAGAGCTTCACAGATCTAGAGTTAGGTGTGAGTGAGTTTTGGCAACTATTCCCAACTCACATTTTAAGTCTAGAGTTTGTTTTAGGGTTTTGTCACAAAATAGCTAAATGGGGAGATTGTAAGGTTGAATTTATTCAACTATGTGTTGGCTTTATTCCGTGCCAAATTTGCTTGTAATTTAGCAATTAGAAACCCTGTATGTAGGTGGGAATAATGTAAGAGTTGTGTGTGAGAGAGTGTGAAGAATTGATCAAGTGTGTGTATTCAAGAGCATTCTCGCGATTGGAACTCACGATTGACTCGCGAGTGGTGACTCGCCAGAAGTGTTACACGTGTGAAGCATGCAGGAAGTTGAAGGGTCAGTACAGCCGGATTACTATAGGACAAAAAGTACAATCTGGCCATTTTGTTACTTGGCGACTGGAACTCGCACTAGTGTTATCTTGCGTTTGCTTCTTTCTATCCCTTACTCTTTGCATTTAATTACTGCTGTGTAGTGATTAAATTATGGCTTAGAGTAGTTTGTTTATTTGGGTATAGCTTATATTTATCATTCCACACATATATTGTTTGAATATAAGCTTGTTTTGGTATTATTGAAATTGGGGGTCTAAACATTCACTAGTGTTTTACACACCAAGTGAGCTCTTTTTTTTATTGAAATATTCCAGGACAACAGATAATTTAGCTTGAGATGTGATTCATACTAATTTGGTAACGGACAAGTTAAGGTCGACTATTAACACTAGTCTTTTCACACGTTCTGCATGCGTTCAAAGATTTTCTTTCTTTGTTGATGATGCATTTGATCGACAGTTCAACTTGGTCCACAAATGCCTACCAAAAAAAAGGAAAATCTCCAATATATATGTGGGTTAGTACACCAAATTTTAGGAGGAAAGTCAAAGGATTATTTTTTTCATACTTGTTATGGTGGCTGTCCCATACTACTGTCTTCTTATGTCTTTAGGGCCTGTTCGGATTGAGGGAGGAGGGAGGGGGCCGAGACTAGAGGGGAGTAAAATAGAGTTAATTGAAAATAGACTAATTTGGGACCAATTCTATTCTACTCCCTCCCCCCCCTTCTCCTCAATCCAAACAGACCATTAGTGAATTTATCCCTCCAAAATATCAACCTAATTTAATTCATTCCCCATCATTTGGAGGGATAGGCAACAACAAAAGTTATAAATTTTGAAAATATTTTCTTAAAATTCAAGTTTCAATAGTATATACACTATTCTTATATATATAACATTGAAAACAAATATCTACTACAATTCTAATCTTATATAATATTTAAACTTAAAGTAACATGTAATATGTGTTCCATGGACTTGGAGATGTAAATTTTTTTTTATAAAAAAATTTATATTCTTGAAAATGTTCAAATAAGTTGACCAATTATGGTGATACTAAATATGAAAAAAAAAAAAAATTATAACGGATAAAGTTCTACAAAACTAAAGTTACAACTTTACTTAATAAAATAAACATTGTTATATAAAATAAACATTACAATTTTACAACTGTTGAATTGCATATTCTTTACGTTTTTAATACATATGATAATTTTTTTGTTAATAAGATTTATTTACTGTTTGATTATATAACTTATATTTTATGCATAATTTTAAACTACAAAAACTTGCAATTTAAAGAATTTATTGATAATATATGTTAAAGCTCTTACGAAGAAGCAAAATTGCAAGAAGAAAGGAGAGTTCACACGACATCATTTTGACTGAAGGAATAAAAGCTAAATTAAAGGAAAACGGCACCGTTCAGATTAATGAAGACACGCGTACAACTTAATGAAGACATGGACTGTGCACGTGACAGACTTAAGCTCAGAATCTGTTATTAGGCTTTGACAGGTTTCGTTGTTTTATTAGAGGATAATAAGTTTGTTATAGTTTGTTAGTTAGTTTTTTTTTTGGCGCCTTTTTCTTTTGCTTGGAACCGAGTCTGCTATGGTGTATAAATAGCAGAGCAGTAGATATTTATGATTCTACTCTCTCATTTTTTCATCAATAAGAAAAATCTATTTAGAGAGAGCTTTCATTTTCTTTACAACATAGTTATTAATCTTGAAATTTTGCAAGTATAGAGAATATAAGGAAAAAATATAATTCAATATTAGATTTATCAACATTCACCTCCAATAAAAAAATATTTAGTAAGGTTGTAACTTAAAACTACAATTAATTTTGTAGCTAAACTTTGTTTTATTATAATTATGAAATTTAAATATTTCTGTTAAATTACTATCTAGCTACTTAATGAAAAATAGTTAATATGCCAAAGTCACCTATTAATGGTGAATTTAGAAAAAGAAATCTCTAACCTTCTAACTCATACTTTCTCAAAATCTGACTTACCAATGACACATTCTCAAACTCAATACTAGTACTGAATGAAAAGAATGTTTGTGATGGGTGTTTTGAAAGCATACTACATGGGTGGTAAGTGTAATTATTCCTATAAAATACAAGTTCGAGTGGGGATTAGTTTGTGATGCTTATTCATTGCTGATGGCTTACTATAAAGTTCATACTACACACATGTTATTGAGTCTGGAAAAGTCACTTGTTCTGTTTTTAGGGTAATCATGATTTGTTGTGGTTGAATTTTATGTAGCCGAGGGAACTATACAAATTTTATTCCTCTGTTTATTTATTATTTTTGTAGAATGTGACTCTGTGTTATACTAATTTTTTTTTTTTTTTTGGTTCTATAATTTCACAGCTAAATCAGCTGGAATTCCATTTCTTTCTCCCTTTTTGGATAGGGATGCAGTGGCTCGGGGTCATGGGGTGAATTTTGCAGTGCTTGATGCCACTGCCTTGCCTATGAATGTCCTTACAGCTAATAGTATTCCATTACCACTTCATTTCAGTTCTCTCAGTGAACAATTGGATTGGATTTCCACCTATTTCAATGATACCTTTCACAATCAGGATGGTTAGCCTCTCATTTGAATTAAGAATGTAATACTAAGTTAAATGTAGGTGATAATGTTAGATTTGTCCCTAAAATTTGGGTCAGGTTCAAGTTTCTGAAATTTGAAAAATTCTTTTTCAGTCTTTCCAAAAATTGTAAACATACCAAGTTAGCCATTCTGTAAACTTTCTATCACAACAAAGCGCCCCATACTTGCAAATTTTGCCACGGAAGGCTATGGATCACAACCTGACTCAAATTTAAGGACTAAACCTATATTTTTGCCTTAAACATGTTATCTGCTTCTTCTTTTTTTCCCACTTTTTTAATATATAATTTTTTTGTTGATGTTTGATAGATCGTGATGAGAAGCTTAGAAAAGCCCTATTCATGGTCGGAGAAATGGGAGGGAATGATTATAACTTTCTATTGCTCCTAGGCAAAACCATTGAGCACATCAGAGACATTGTTCCAGAAGTTGTCAAAACAATTAAGGACGCTGTCACAGTATGTTTTCTTTGTAAACAAAACGAATTCTTATAAGTTTTCCTTGCAAAATTGCTTACTATGATTATTGAGTCCTTATTCTGTTACATTGTTTGTAGAGGGTCATTGGTTATGGTGCTGTAAGAGTGGTTGTCCCTGGAAACTTCCCAATCGGCTGTTTACCGGTTTATCTTACAAAATACCACACCAAGAATTCAGCTGCTTATGATGATTTTCACTGCCTAAAGGGATTGAATAATTTGTCAATATATCACAATGATCTACTCAAACAAGCCATTGAAGATTTGAGAAAAGAAAATCCTAATGCTGTTATAGTATATGGTGATTATTACAATGCTTTCCAATGGGTTTACCAAAATGCTGCAAATCTTGGTTAGTCTCTATCTAATTCTAAAAAATTTCTAGAACAATATATAACTGGATATGACACAAATTCAGTAATGCAATTTTGGTTGTTTCACAATGGACAGGCTTTGATGCTTGTTCTGTGCAAAAATCTTGCTGTGGTGCTGGAGGTGCTTATGACTTTACCTTGGGAAAAACTTGTGGAATTCCCGGTGTACCAGTTTGTTCCAATCCAGATGAACGTATCAGCTGGGATGGAATTCATATGACACACAAGGCAAACCAGTATATGGCAAATTGGATCATCAATGATATCTTACCTAAGCTTAATTGCAAAGTTTAAGTTGTTTTACTACATCTTGGCTTGGCTATAGCAAAAAGCCAGAAGGCTCGGGTGCTAGTATGTAGTAGATTATTAATTAATTCCCAAAGGGAGTTTATAATGTGAAGTTTCATATATTTTTTAAATAATCAAATTAATATTTATTTACTTTAAAAATAGGCCATCGTTTGTTGTATTTACAATTGATATAATTGTGCTCTTAAGTTCACTGGAAAGCTTCAATAGCATTTACAAATTAAAGTACTGATATACAAGTGGTTCTTTGGGTCAGAGTCATATGATTTACTAAATAAATTGGAATGTAATTGACAGTGGTGTTGATATAAAGAGTAACTCTTAACCCCTTAAATTTTGGTTACAGTCAAGGCCTCAGAGCAGAATTCTGCACTTGCAGATAGGCTTGGCAAATATGGATTCACAAACCCTGGATTTAATATGCTTTTGAAGTGTCATTCCCAGCGTTAGCAGTGCATCATATGCATTCGATATATAGATTACAACTGTGGCAATGTGACTGTACAGATGCAATTATGAACATTGATGTCAACCTATAATTTGCTAGGATCCCATAAAGGTATTGACAAAAAATTTCATTACTTTTTTCAGAATTATTAATATCAGAAATTGTGATGGTACATAACAAAAGTTGTATCAATTATAATCCCATGAGAAAGTGAGATTGTTTAAATCAAATCACAACCTATTACCTTCGTAAGTTGTGAAAAATATCATGTCTCTAGCATTGCTTTAAAAGTATTTTCTTGTATCCATAACCATGGGGTGAAATTCAATTCTTTTTTAAGAGCCGTTTCACTATCTGTTGGTCATGCCTAAATAAGGACAGACCCTCGTTCATGGTATAGAATTGATGACCACTTCTCCAGGACCATGCAACTATTAAGAGTCGTCAGCCTGGTAAGTCATTAGTTTCACTTTATTGAAATGGTGCTCTTTGCAGTAGTCCAAGGTATATTTTTTGAGCACAAAGTGATAAAATTAACCCGAAACGCGTTGATATCATTGATTGTAGTAGTGTCATGTGTAGGAGTCCCTCCTTAGCTTCAATGATATCGTATGCCAATATCATGAGCTTCAATCTCTTGAGCAATGGATGCGTGCTGTAATCCTTTCTATTCCCCTGGCTTAAGACCTCTTCAGAGTCACACAAAAATTCATTGGTTTTTATTCTTAGCATGGGATCAACCTTAGTGCAATCAGGTCTATTCTTAAAAGATTTCATTGCAGCCTTTGGAGTTATTTATTGTTTTGAGTGTTAATGTCAATGCTATGCTGTTTTAATGGTGTTGTTAGCTGGTTTGATTCAGTTTGTGGCAGTTGGTTGTAATGCCTTGATTTGTTTGTGTCGGTTCTGTTGGTGTTTTTGTTGTTTGATGTATTAGTATACTTTGTTGTGATAATAAAAAATCTCAGTCATATAAAAATATATATAAAAAAAAAATTCCAACACTTAGTCTTTTGGTTCAAAGGATGGTGCTTATAAATTTGTAATGCAGGAATCCAACAATAAAGGTTTTACTGAGGTGTCCCTATCAAGATCAATATTACAAGAGAAGTATTGAAAATAACCTTTGCAACACTAAACTTGGGGAATTCCAATTTCTAGATAGATTGGATCCACCATTGGTGCAAACTTCTTGAAAAAAATGTCAATCAAGTAAAAATTGGCAGTGTAATTGGAAATTTTGCTTAATGGATCTAATGTCAAGCATAGTGAATTCTTCAATTTAGCTTTTGAATGTATAAGTATGATACATTTTTAACAACATTAACAAAGACAGAATTTCTAGTGCAGGGAAAATAGGATACATGGCAAGGCAAGAATGATTTTATATGTTCAAATCAACAAAATGAGTTACTAATACCAAATAATTTTTCATTCCTACCAAGACTTCATAAAACATATTGAAAAACATAGTATACATTTTTTCTAGCACAAACAAGACAGTATATATTAAGTCCCCTGGTCTCCTGGTCTTCATGGTTATGCTGCTCCTGCAATAGCTATTTTGTGTTTCTCTGCTTCATCACAATGACTACCTCTTTGAGGTCACCATTTGCATATTGAACTCTTTGACTATTGAGACCCTAAAATCTATTTGATCTTTGTCGCTGATGAGCATTTACTATCACAAAATATCCTAGGAAATACACTTTTTCCCTGTGGCAAATGTTTCTAAGAAATGGGGTGTATTTTCACTTGGGTTTCAAAATTTAAACCCGAATTCATCAGCTACTAAAACATTAAAAATGTAAACTCATGGCTTGCAAGGTTATAGGAAGAACTAACAGTTGGTGAATGAGTCTTTATTAGCAATACAATCTGGCTGACAGTAGTGCAAGATCTATACATTGTGAGATATCAACATCAAAAGAAAAAATGGTACAAAAAAAGATTTTGTAGTTCAAGAATGCAAGTGGAAAACACATTTATTCTCTAGCTATATGAAATGCAGTAGAGGGGTCCATGATTCCTAATGCGTCAAGCAACATTTAGGACACTGTCATGCCTTCATGAAACAGCAATGCTTTGTAAAAGCAAAAGCAACATGACACATTTATATCATTGATTTTGAATACTGCAGTTTGAAATTGTTCAGATGAATTTGGATTCTGTACAGTCAAATTATTGCAAAAACCTTTGTTGACTCAATGTATTTAATGTACTAACCCTTTTATTTAATTGCCAGTGCACTAACTAGATTTTCAAAATGAACAGGATAATTGAATAATTTTCATTGAATGTGACCATGTGAGCACATTTGACCAAAAAAAATTCTTTTCAAGTCTAATATTTGTAACTTCTTTCACCAATCAATCTTATGGAGATACTATGCTTTTTGAGATTTTCATGCCTATACATTAATTTACCTTAGATATCAGTTATAAAACTTGAAACAGAAAAATCAACAATATAATAACTCTTAAGGACACAACAATATTTTTTCAAAATTATTTATATCAGAGAAAATAAATATTAGTCCAATTATACCATTTATGTCAACACTGACAATAAAAATGTAATAAAATGTTTGTCTCTAGTGTTACTAGGAAACTAATACACCACTGCACACCCTTGGTACGATGGTCACTCTACAATTATAAGTGTTTGTGGAGTGTGGGGGGTAAGGGACGGGGTTCAAATCTCCAGGAGGAAATTTCACACACATATACACTTAGATTAGACTAGAGTAAAATTCTATCTTAAATAAAAAAATAAAAAACCAATACAATAATTGTAAGAGGCTATTGAATTGAGTCGTGTCATTGGCATTGCATATAGGACCCTACTTGTTTCAGCTGCCTCAGCATGACATTTGGACCTATAAGAGCACAGATACCCCCACCATGTGACATAATCATTGTCAAAAACAATTTCTCTTAACTGTGAGATTCGTGCATTGCGTGTCCAAACCCTCCCTTATATTTTCCCGCACATCTCTCTCTCTCTCTCTCTTACAGCATTGCTTGCAGTTTAAGGTTCTTACAAGTTTGGCAGCACTGCCTTTCTTTCTTGTCTCCCTCCCTCCCCCCCTCTCTCTCTCTCTCTCTCTCTCTCTCTCTCCCTAACTTCAATTTCCAACACCCTAATGCCCTATCAAAAACCAAACTTCCTCTCATACAAACACACAAGGAAAAGGAAAAACAAAAACAAAAAACAACCTAGCAAAGTCCCCCACTTTCTAAGGTAAACCGGGAGTACCACTTGCTTAGAAAACCATCTTTTTTGACTGCCAAAACTGGCCTCATCAACCTTACGCCATCTTACCACAACTCTGCCATATGGGACAGGTTCAAACGTGTGTGTTTAGCTTCAGCTTATATGTGCTAGCTCCGTACTACACCATTTTAGCTGGTGCAAGCAGAGATTGACATGCATGGTCAAGTACGATAGGTTGAGCCAAAATTTAGGCCCATTTGGTATAGTAATTTAACGTGTTTTTAATTTTTAAATAATATTACATATTTTTTTACACATTTTTTTATCTACACGTATTTTTAAAAAATACAAACAACGTTACCAAATGGCCTTTTAATCATTCTTTTTTTCATAATATATATGGTTTGGGTACCCAACTTTTATTTTTATTTTTTTTCTATACTAACTCTAACCCAACTTTTATATATATAAAAGCATATTTTCATCCATAAAAAGTTTGAATTTTTTTTCCTTGCATTAAAATGCAATCTAATACTGTATAAATTTATTTCAAATTACATCATTTTTATAAGTTTGAATGAATGAGTCACATGCGTGTAATCTCTTTGGGATCAGATTGCATCCATGGATCTTCCAATTTCTTTTAATTTTTAGCTGAATATGAGGCATGTAACATTTATTTGATTTGTGTAATTTGCATAGATCTTTTGAGACAATTAGATTTTTTAAAAGTAATTGTCTGTCACATTTAGATAAAAATTGGAGGTTTAAATGGGAGGGTTTCTCAATTTGTTCAATGGCATATGGAAGAAATTAAATAGTCCTTTACCTTATGGATGAAATTACAAACTTTAAATTTAAAAACTTGAAATTATATTGAGACTGAATTTTATCCACCAAAACTATATTTCAACCTATTTTTAAAGTTCTTTTCTAAATACTTTTTCGTTAAGCATCACACAATCTGGTAAAAAATTTATCACAAGATCAAGACAGTTCTGGTTGTTCTTTACGGATTACATATTTTATCCTCTCTTCCAAAAGCACTTGAACCTTGAAAGGTTATTTACCATAAAGCCACACCCAAGTATTATTAAACTTATTTTCTAAGCTCAAAAGCAACTTATTATAAGAAAACATGCATTCATAAGTAGAGGGCTTGAGTCCTTTATTTATTTTATTTTAGTAAAGATAATTTAATTAAGTAATTGAAGAGAGGGGGAGGCCCCAGTCCATCTCTATCCTCAAGCATTAAGATATAAGAGAGAAGAGGATATGGTGTTGGGTCAATCAATATCCCACACACAAATGCAGGCCAATGCAACAGATAATATTGAGCATGTACAATAATGTAATCCCAACATAGGAAAAAATAATAATAATTGGAAAAAATGTCATCCCAAGCCATACCTCAATTTTGGATAAGGAAAAATATTATCTTTTGTTCCTTCTTTTAGTGAAAATGATCTCAATGCACATTGATCATATGTATTTTGTCTCTTACAACATGTGACCTCTTCAGTTGATACTTGACAGGTAAACTCCCAGCATGCGAGAGCTTGAATACCTTCTTCCCTTTCCTTTTCTGGCCCTATTGCTGTTGGGTATTAACCACGGTTATGAAATTTCATTATTAATAACCAATGATAAGCTAGCCATTGTACCAGTTGTCTGCTTGTCAGTGTAGATTACTATTTACTAGTACTTGTTATGCTCATACTTGGTTTAAATTAGGTGTAACTTAGTTTTCAGGTTAAGCCAGTGGAAATTGATTGCAATAATTTGTTGGATGCTTTATAGTGTCAGACAAAAGAATTAAAGGAAATAACAAACTATTTTAAGAAAATTTTTGATTTTTTGATTTTTTATAAAAGTGGTGTCAAAACTTTCCTAAAATGGATTGTTAATCATTACTTTAAAGAAACCTGTTAACATGACCTAAGAATTAAAAAGAAAATCTAAGAGAGCTTAAAATCATAATCCATAGCTAACTCTTAGGCCCAGTTTGACTGAGGATATAGGTTATACATGCTTCAAGTGGCTTTACTATTTGCATTTTGAAGCAAAAATGATTCGTATGTTTTTGCATACTCATTGATATTACAATCTCTCGATCCCTCTAAACAAATGATATTACTACATGCTCATTTTTAGCAATGACAACAAGACTGAAACACTTTCACTATATGATTTCTTTAACAAGGACATGCATATGCCCATTGGTTCCATTACTATATATAAACCACATTCCAATGTAAAAATATATCTAAAAATTAGGTAGAGAAAGTTTCTGGAAAGTGGTGATCCATTCCATTCCTGCTATTGGTGTGTAAGGGCTCTGGCTCTGCGTTAATCATAGCCTTAAAGTACCTTTTGAACTGAAAGGCTCTTTAAGCAAAGAGGAGGATGTTTGGGAAACCCACTAAAAAAGAGTTTTATTGGGTCTTAAAGATGAAAACAATTTTAAAGTTGAAGCTAAATTACAATCAATGCTCATGCTTTATAAATTCAAAACTCAATGCTATTCACTATCATTTATCAAGCACTCATATTAAAGAACTTCTCAAGTAAAGTTTTATATTGCAAAAGATCTATCACTAAAACCTAAACTTTACAGTTAAAAACTTTACTTGGGTACAAAAATGTGCAACCTATGACCAACTGTGTTTTAGAATAGTTTTGTTTTGTTTTTTCTTTGTTTTAAATGAATTGTGTTCTGGAATAGTTTGGTACAGGAAAACCCTAAAGTGAACATGCGTGTATAGTAGAAAAGTCCATGTGTGCGCTCTGGTAGCCTCTATCCTTTGGATAAAGTTATTGTAACAAAGAAAGTTGAGCCATAACTACAGTAAATTGAGAGGTGTGGATCATCATTATCTAATTCATAGCTCATCCATATATGTCAACTCTGTCTCTCTTTCTCTCTCCCTTTTTCTCAAGACCTATCTACATTCCATATGTCACACACATATGGTTCTGGCAATCGATTAGAAAATAGTACTGTACCACAATAACTGTACAACAACATTCAACAAAAATCAACACAATTATATAGCACATTGACACTTTTTTTTATTTTCTACAGTGTATCCTCAAAACTTTCCATTTTCAGTATATAATAACTATGCTACTATAGAGTAAAGACATGCATTTCAACCGGAAATAAAAGGTCATTAAGTAGACAAATAAATAAAGAGAGAAAAGTGAAAGTAGTGATATTCATATATAAAATAAAAATTTAAAGTAGTTTATACCATTGATATCTTTACAAATTCTCATGTTTGTGTACCCTCATCGACTCCAATATCTATGCAACTACAGAGAGAGGACATGCATTCCAACAAGAAATAAAAGGTCATGAAGTAGACAAATAAATAAAGAGAGAAAAGTGAAGGTAGTGATATTTATATATAAAATAAAAATGAAGGTAGTTTATACCATTGCTATCTTACAAATTCTCATGTTTGTGCATCTCTCCAAGTAGATGAGTGAAAGGGTGAGAAACCCATGTTGGAGAAGGGGAGCACGTGCAAAAGTTCACCTAGCCATCACTAGAGCTAAAGCTTGCACGTGCCCTGCTTCTCCAGCAAGAGCTACTCGCCCACCATAACCATATCTATCTTCTTCTTCATGACCATATGTATATAATAATTGAGCTAATAAGACACTGCATGAAATATGTGAAAGAAGCTCATGCATTTATATAGAAGTTCTAGCTAGAGAGAGAGAGAGAGAGAGAGGAAGAAAAAGTGAGAGAGAGTGTGAGAATTAAAGAGATTGAGTCTTGAAGTGGGCATTCTTTAAAGGCCTCATATGAGATGAGAAGCAAAAGCAATCAAGGAAACAAATTTTCACCCCCCAAGTGTTGCTGTGAAGAAAAAGTTAGACAAGCCCCCCCCAATTCTTAATGGACTTGGAAAAAACTTTCAAAAGCCTGTAGGAACACTTTGAAGACTATGACTTTGTGAGACCAATGCAATTATCACTCTCTCATTTAATGGGTGAAATGCACTGTCCTATTGCGTCACTCCATGTTGAAAAAAGTAATACATATAGCTAGGCTCTTAAGATTATTGAATAGCATTCCATACTAGATTTGACCCTGAATTTGACATGACCCCAGTGAATCTTATTCTTACCGGTTTGATCAACTGTTTGATTAGTGGTGTCCAATATATTACGTATGAATGGGTCAGGTTTTTTGGATACTTTCTGCCGCCAAATAGAGTACTCCCACTTCTGATCAAAAAAGCAAAGAGTACTCTCATAGTCTCACAGCCACTTCTTTTTATCGAAATTCTTGGATATTCACAATAATTTTTTTTTTCATTAGAGTGAAGTTGGGGTACTACAGTTTTTCTCATGCATGTAAATTTTACACTTTGATTAATAAAAGGTGATTCAAAACTTTATTTACTACGTTGTTAAGATGACATTGATCACATTAATTTGTAAATATTTTGTAATAAAATTGATACTTTGGGTGTTTTTCTTTTTATAAAAAAAATGTTCTTTATATGTTTGGTTTTCAATACTTGTTTATAAATTTCATCATAATACAAAAGTTTCATGATGGTCTCTCTTAGTTAGGCATAAACTGTTTATAAGTTGAAATGGAAGCTGAGGTATTTATATTATAACTCAAAAAAGGGTTGATTTTACTGTTTACAAGTTGAATTTGATGCTAAGGTAGTTATTGAATTCATCTAAATTAAAGGGCAGATTTCAACTATGGACTTGATTTTTACTCCTGTGGATGAATGTAGAGAGTTGATGATGACATTTGAGCATATTTTACACTGAACACAATTGGGAAGACAAATTCATGTGCTAATACTTTTTTTATTTTTGATAAGACATGTGATAATACTTTGACTAAATGGAAATGTACTCATTCCACTTCACTTCACAGTGTTATTTTTGGTCTACCTTGTTATATAAGGTGGACTATGGAGATAAATAATAGAATTATTAATATATTTTATAAAGTCGTGCTTGACTCGATAAAAGACTATTCGAATAGCCTATCACTCATCCAAAAAAACTATTGAATCAGGATTGAACAACTGTTTACTTAACTCTTGCTCGAAATTAAAAGTCTGTTTGTTACTATTTTTTAAACAACAGTTTTCAGTCTTTAAACAACATTACACGTATTTTCACATATTTTTTCACTCACACATATTTCCAAAAAAATACAAACAACGTTATTAGAAATCTCTTACCAAATGGACAAGTCATTAGAAACCATATATACTACTTGAACTTAGCTGGAAAATCTATTATCAAAGTGGACTTGGTTCATTTCTAACTCCTCATTATTTGTAGCTATACATCAATGCTTACTTTCCCTTGACATAATAGTCTTTGCACTTTAATGCTTACTTTCCCTTGACAAATCCAATTGGTTTTGAAAAAAAATCACAATAGTGTTCTACTTCCCAATCTTGTCGACATGTGATCTTTTGCTAATCATAGCTACATGGAATGTGAGCCAAAGCTGTTTATCAAACCAACCCATCAAACTATGCTATGAGAACCTAAAGCACAAACTATGCATTAGGTAAATGCAAGTAATTAAACATAGTGTTTGGACCATACACCAAACTTTAAAAGACTTCTTAAATGTGGACAACTTTTAAATGCCTCTCTGCCAAAGCTAGTGCCAAGCTGGCTATCTCCGGCATAATTTTTGCACATAAACATAAATATAAAAGGGTTTAATTAATATGTATTCTTAAAACATTCATTAACCATTTATTTTATGAAATTTTTTATGAAAAATTAAAAAAATTATCAAATCGTTTATATATTTTTTTATTTCTCCACAAAAAAAAAAAAAAAAATTTAAATGATTTATTACCCTGTACTCTTAACGCATGCGTCAGTAAAACCCAACATAAATGGTTGATGACCTTTTTGACCAAAGATTGGTGGCAGTGAAAGATTGGATGGTGGTCATGAAAAGCCAGAAATGTGTTTTTGGTTTTGGTATTTTGAAGATTAGATAGTGGTGGTAAATGGTGCAGGGAGAGAGACACAGTTTTGGGGGGCACTGCAGCATTGCACGTTGGGGTTGCGTGTTGGACACAGGCTTTTGATTAAAGAGAGTGAGAGACTGAGAGAGAGAAATATGGGGGATTGGAGGAGTTTGTGTTGGTTTTGAGGAGAGCAGGGTGAGTCCCAAGGTTGATATGATTCCCTATCTTTTATGTATGATGCTAAAGGCACAATTTTTAATACAATTTTGTGTTACAACTTGTCACATAGCGAGTTGTGATTGTTAAGGGTATGTCAATGGGCCATGTGAGGACACACCCTTATCAATTACAACTCACCATATGATAAATTGTGACACAAAATTGTGTCATAAGTTATATCCCTAACATAATTCATCATCTTTTATTAGTAGAACTTGGCCTTCCTATACTATTTTTATAGTTTTTTTTTTTTTTTTTTGCCTTTCATGATCCCCCATGGTTTATGGTGGATTTTTTAAATTCTGACCAAAGACCTTTCTGAATTCTGATGACCCACGTCATAGACTTTGAGTGGTTTTAAATGTTAATAGTTGCAGTCCAGTTCTTGGATTTCTCCATGCAAATCTGGCTTAATTGTTGTTTTGTGCATTGTGCAATGGATTTTGGCTGATTCCATTATCTATATATTATTATAGCATTATCTAAGATATTTACTATATTGGTATCTGTCTTCATTGACTATTTTCACATCTCTCTCTCTCTCTCTTGTTTTTTTTTTTTTTTTGTTTTTTTTTTTCATAATCTTTTGGAAATTCATATGGTAGGTGAACCACAATCATGGGATTAAGATTGGACAGCATGATGCTTCTTTTTTTTTTTTTTTTTTTTTTTCCATTTTAAAAACATGAAAGTATCTCCCTTTCACATAAGTTTGATAAGAAAAATAAGAGGCATAAATGCTCTTTTTGTCCTTATATTTTGGAGTCATTTCTATTTTGATCCCTACATTTCTATTTTACCACTTTTAGTCCCTAAACCAATTAACGCGTGACATTTAAATCCTTACTGTTAGCCAACTAACAGAAAAAGCTGACATGGATAACGGAACACCTTATTAGCTGACGTGACGTTGACATGGTGATTAAAATATTATTAAAAAAAATTATTTAACATTTTTATATGCCACGTCAACATTTTAATTTTTTTTTTTAAGTTATGTTAGACAATTTAAACCAAAAAACAAAATAAATTAAAAAACAAAATTAAACTCAATCCCAAGACCCAGAAAAATTAAACTCAATCCCAGGACTTCTCAAACCCAGAAAAACTAAACTCAAATCAACCACTCCACAAATCTCAATCCCAAGACCCATGGCGAGCTGCTACCCACGGCGCCACGAACCCAGGTTCACCCACAGCACCACGACCCAACACTGATGTCCACCGTGACAACCCAAAATCTCAGATTGACCATCACCAAAACCCAAATCGCCTACACGTCACGCTCCTCAAAACCCAGATCCAAATCAGTCATGCTCCTCCTCCACAAATCAAAACCCAAACTCATAGATTGGCTTCACTGGTGACAGATTGAAGATGTTGGAGGTGGGTATGGCTTCGGAGAGTGGGGGAGTTGCGTCGGAGTGGCGTCGGAGTGTGGGTGGACGTCAGACCTTCGATGGAGTGTGGGGTGGAGCAACTTCGATCTGTCGTCGATGCGTGGGGGTGGAGCTAAAGGGTTTCATAACGGTTGCTTTCTCTTGGAATTGGAGGGCTTGTGAGGCTGAGGGTTGTGAGTTTTGGGGCGAGCGAGAGTGTAGGGAGAGAATAAGCTCGTTGAAGAAATGGAAGTAGCAACAGCAGCCATTTTTAGTTTTGGCTCAAACGAAATGAAAGAAGTGGCAAAGAAAAGTATTGAGAGTTTTTTAACCCAAACCCAGATCTGCTCCAAACCCAGAAACGGCGCCATTGGATCTGCTCCAAACCCAGATCTGCTCCTGATAAGAACATAAAAAAGGAAAGGAAAAAAAAAAAAAAACCATTCAGATCTGGGTTGGTGTTTATGTACAATTGATTTTTGTGGAAGAATTTGTGTATAAATTTTGGAATATTTTGGGTTTCTATTCTTTTGTTCTTGGGATTGAATATTCTGGGTTTGTTGTTCTTGTGTGTTCATGATCAAGATGAATTTGGAACAGGAATTTGATAATTTGAATGTGAAATTTATGAGTTTATGGATTTCTAATCTTATTGTTCTTGTTCAATGATCTGAGATCTCCATTCATATGATTTTTTGTTTTTAATTCTGTTTGTAATTTTTTTATTTAGTTAAATTTTTTTTTTTAATTTAGATGCTGATGTGTCCTTTTTTAATGTCAAAATAGATTTTTTTTTAATTATTATTTTAATGTGTCGTTAGCCACGTCAGCTTTTTTTGTTAGTTGGCTGACGGTAAGGACTTAAATGTCATGCGTTAATTGGTTTAGGAACTAAAAGTGGTAAAATAGAAATGTATGGACCAAAATAGAAATGACCTCAAAATGTAGGGACGAAAAGAGCATTTACGCCAAAATAATAAGATGGACTAAATGGTTCATATTGAGACCCACTTCATAGTTCATACTTCATACAAGAAAAATTTATAGAGTAAATATGATGTGAACTAGATTCTAGACTTCTAAAATAAACAAAATATTAAAGATAGTATTAGTTATATTATAAAAAAAACTTACAAACTAATGTGATAATAATTATGATGATTAACTCCACAATAATCATATAATAAATATATTTATTAATTACTTTTTGTGTTTAAAAAGTGACATTGATTTATAAACTAATACATATTACTAACTGCTAAAATTATTTCCACAATCCTAAGCATTTAATCAAAGAAAATATGGCTAATGAAAGACCAAAAAATAATTATATTGCAGTGTCTCTTGACCAGACAAACTGTACTATCCTTCTCAAAAAAGAAAAGAAAACTGTACTAAGGTCAAATGGAGGCTGTTTATAGAGTTATGTTCTTTCTTTCTTTTTTTACTAAGTATGAATTACTTGTCATTACTAGTATGTTCATTAATGGCTTTTGTTCTATAGCTTGATGGCTAGATCTTGTTTCTAGTTGGTAGTTTGTGTGTTTGATATTGATGGGTGTATTGTTTGTTCTCTTCTGTGTATGTCTATTGTCGGCGTGTTGTTGTTGTTGTTTTTTTTTTCAATGTTATCTACCTTTCAGCAAAAATAATAATAATATAAAATCCAAAAACTACTAAATAATTTTTCTCAAATGGGATTTCTTTTTAGATTTATTTTATTAAAAAAAATTCTCAAATAGGCATTGGACCATGGTTTTCAAAAATCGGACCGGACTAGCGAATTCAATCAAGGATCAAGTCATAATCCAATATGATAAAAACCATAAAAAAATGTCGGTTCAACTAGAAAAGACCAAAAATCAAACCATTTTTTGGTTCTTTGATCAATTCAGTTTTTAAAACCATGGATTGAACACTACTTATTGTAACAGTTGCATACGAAATTATGGAGGGGGGAGGAGATAAGTCATAGGGATTCTATTAACCAATGAAAAAAAGGGAAAACAACAGTACACATTTTCATAAATGTTTCACTTGCATAAAAAAATAAAAAAATAAAAGAATTCACTACATTCATTTTCTTAAACGTACATAATATATATACATAGACAATTATTTATACCCTAATCTCTCAAAACAAGAACAACAACATGCCAATGGCTTTTCATCCTAGTGGCACCTCCACCCTTGTCAATGAAAAATTATTAAAGTTCAATCCCTTCTACTTTCACTTTAATCACATTTGCAGTGTCATTGTCAACCTAACAGAGTGCTTTCGCCATTGAAATTCTCTCCAATCTTTTCACATCTTATCGCTTCATCAGAAATTCTCTCGCCCTTATTGTACTCCAGCCTAGTATTTTCCACCATAGAAAAATTTAAAAGCCCACCAAAAAAAAAAAAAAAAACATATAAACAACAATGCAGCCTCAATGCCCAAACTTCATATGGGCCTAGTCCAAGCCCAATGGGCCGAGCTATTGGATTACCAATGCTTTTTTTTTTTTTTTTTTTTTTTTAATTTAGAAACCAAAATTTGGCATTTTCAGTGAGACTTCTTGATGTAGTTCTGTCTGTGCGCTCTCTAGAGTCTGAACAAGTGCAGAAAAAAAGAACCCAACAGGTACTCCCTCTCTGCATTTTCTATTCCTCTCTGTTATTTTCAAAGTTTCTCAATAAAAATGTTACCTTTACTGTTATGTTCTCTATTGATTTGGTTCCTGAGAATCACAGTAATCTAAATACTTTAGAGTAGTTTCCGTTGTTAAAGGGTTTATGGGGTTTTAGGAATTAAAGAACTTGAAATGTCAATGCTCTGAATATGCATCCGGTTTCATTTTCATATTTTCCTTCGTTTTCTCGGGGACCAAACAGAGGATTAAGTTTAGAAAAGAAAGGTTTTTGCTGTACTATGGGTCAGGTTATGAAGAACCCATGTCCTGAAATGTGTTAGATTTGTATGTTTCGTTTGTTTTTCGAGTTTTAGGAGTTGCAACCACATTTTTTGATTGAAGTTCTGAATGAATAGCCAAATGTAAACGAAAAGGCGAGAGCTTATAGTTTATTATTGTGCTTCTGTGCTTACTCTTTGGTTTGATACATACCACTGAGCATGTTGTAAGTAGTGGATCATGTGGGTCTGAGACTCTGAGGAAACAATGGTTTTCTTTCATTCATTTTTTTTCTTGGTTAAATTACTGCCCCGTTATTTTCTGGAACTGTTTTCTCCAACTGATTGTGTAATTTTTTGGAGAGCTTGTTCTTGCGGCAGCTCTAAAGAATGATTAAAATTTAAAAATATTGAGAATTATATTGCTTGTATATTTAAAAACAAGGACTTAGTTCCAAAATTTGGGGTCGGCTATGAATTCTTATTAGAGTAATTGGGTCAAGCACATGTATTCTTCTTCGCTATTCTATCTGTTTGGAATGTTTACATGTGGGTCATGTGGTTAGCTAAGTAGTAAAGTCCCACATTGAATACTAACTAATGACAAGAACGAGTGGTTAATATAACATTATTGGGACCAAACCCATTGGCTTAAGCATTTGAATCAAGTGGTACCCTATATGTTATGTTAACCCCTTAATTGGAGTCTCCCCCAGGTGTTATCTCCCCCAACACTATCTTATCCAACATTATACTCTCATTCACCTCTTTAATTGATTCTCAATCAACGAAGAAAAAAAGTTTGAATTGAAAGTATTCAAAAAATAATAATGATGTCCGCTCTTCATCTTTCAAATGGTAAATAATAAACAAAGAAATCAAGATGAAAGAGTTCTTGTAAGCTTATCCTCAACTTTTACTTTCTGTGATATATTTCATTCGAATTATGTCTATTGTCGATTTGGTTGTGAGGTTATGTAGGAAAAAGAATTTAAATTTTTTAAGATGGAAGCAGCATAAAGCATAGGATTCAAAAGTAATATTCTTTTCGGTTTCTTAGTACTTAAACAAGAGAATTCTAGTAATTTGTCTTTTTTATGTGGGGTGATTATAAGATCTTATTAATCAAAAGATAACTGCTTTTGGCCAATTGACTGTCTTATAGAACTTTTGTGATATTGTCACAACGTAATGATAATGAGCAAGGAAAAAAATTAGAGATTTGTGTTAGTATGAGGCTTAATTCAAGTTTGGTTGCTAAACAAATTATGGTTTGGTGAGAAATGAAAAGATAATGCTTTTGTATTATCTGATACTTTCAGATTTTTTTTATAAATAAAAAATAAAATAAATAAAATAAATTTAAGAGTAAAAGATAGTTATTTGCACTGTGTTGCTTTGATTATAGAGATACAAATATCTTTGACTAAATTTCATTGTTTGAATTTGTCGTATTTTTTAATACGTTGGTGAAATTGGCAAGAAAGTTGTTCATTTGTCTTGTGCATGAACACTAAGCATTTCCAATTGATTGCTTCAAGAGATATGCGGTAACACAAAAGAAAATGATTTGAAGAAATGACTTATGTTGTTTGTTTGGTGAGTTGGATTTGCCTATAAGGTTGTTGGGCGGACCACAATTTGGCCCCCTATGAATGCTCTAAAAATAGGTCTGCAGATTGCAATGTTGAATACTATAAAAGACTTAAATGTGTATTCCTCATCACTATTGGTTTTGAGGTGGAGTGGCATAGCTTTTGGTCTAACAAATGATATGAGAGCCAAGGTTTGGAGTTTGAGTTGTGGAAGCGTCATCATGAGGGGGAAATGTTGGGGGAACCACAATTCTCTACGACCGCTCTAAAAACATACCCTTAGGGTGCGATGTTGAATGCCATAAAAGATTTGAGTGTATCTTTCTCATTACCAATTGGTTTTGAGGTGGAGTGGCACTGCCCACGGTCCGACAAAGGTGAAGTAAACTTTTAGAATATACTGATGTGGAAGCTCTTGCCTAGATAACAATTTAGGGCACTTGTTTTTCTTTTAGTCTTCTTCTTGTCATTATCCACCCATTAGACTGGGCGGAGTGTAAGGTCAGGGGCTGAATGCATGTGTAATTTATCAACAAAAAAAATATATATATATATATATATATATCTCCATGCCTCAAACCAAAAAGATTCCTTTCATCTCTCTTGTGGTGGATGTGAAAGCTTCCATACCTGATGTTCTGTTCAAAAGAAAGAGAAAGAGAGACTGTCTATCAGCGTTTTAGTCCAGATTGAAGAAACAATTCATAAAACATAAGCATGTGGTCCTTAGCTCTGATACCATGTAGTCCTTAGGTCTGATACCATGTATTACTCAATGGTATGAACTTTTCAAACACAATATTTGTATTTATCCTTTACGTTCAGTTGCCTGAAGTCCAGTGTCTACTGATCCTATGAATCACTTTCCATTAAAAAATTCAGGTATTTCCCCTTTCATTTAGGGAACAATGGCCTAAATCTATAAAGTAGCTGTCTCTCTTTGGCTTTCAAATAATTTTTCAACCAAAGTAGCTGGTGGTAATACGTTCCAGCACAAGAAAAAATCGTTTAAGATATTTTAACCATATATTGTTCTTTTTTTTTTTGAGTAAATAGTAATACTTATTAGAACACACACGAAAATAGTAATATTAGTATTTTAAACTGGGTTTATAATGTTCTTGAGTATGCTATTTGAGATAATTAAAAGTTCATGGTTCTATATTATGATTCAACTTCTAATTTCTATGTGAAACAGAATGGTTATTCCTCCACCAGTTAGGCCTCCAAGAATTATGCAGTATCTGAAGCCTTATGTTCTGAAGATGCACTTTACAAACAAGTATTTGAGTGCCCAGGTTGTACACATACCAACTGCCACTGTTGCCTCTGCTGCAAGTTCACAGGAGAAGGCCTTGAGGTCATGCATGGAATCTACTCGGGATGTGGCTGCTGCTGCAAAGATTGGAAAACTATTGGGGGAGCGCCTGCTGTTCAAAGACATCCCAGCTGTTGCTGTTCATATGAAGAGGGAACAGAAGTATCATGGTAAGGTCAAAGCTGTTATTGATTCTTTGAGGGAAGCTGGTATCAAACTGCTTTAAATTTTCATATGATTTATAAAGTGAAATGTATTGCTGAATTTACTTTTAAGTTTGTAGTTTCTAGCAGTTCTAAGAAGATTACTGGGGGGATATCATTGGGAAGAAAGGTTGATGGAGTTTGTGTTTCCATGCTGCTCAATGTGATCATGATGAAAAGGTTTCCTGGGAATTCAGATTTTTACTCTAATTGTATAATTTTCCCCGTATCTTGTTGCATGTTAATTTGTAGACCAAGCAAATGCAACATATTCTCATGGAACTTAAACAACTTAAACATATATGCTTTCCATATAAAATGATGACAGGATCTGAATGTGATTTGCAAATGTGAGTTTGTAATTTTGCTTAATATGACCTGTTTTGGCCAGCCAGGACTTAGAATATTGACCAAAGCATACTGTACCCTCATTACATTACCTTTGCTTTGTTATCCATTGTGGTGGCTGTGTCATGGCGGCTGTGGTATTGGCAGTGAGTGATGGTTTGTGAGCGTGCTAGCACTAGCATTGTGACTAATACCTAATGGTGGGTCATGATTGTGGGGCTATCTGTCTTTTACTCTCTTTTTTTGTGTGAAAATACGTGGGTTTTATTTTCTGGACAAAGTTTTTTTTCAAACTAGGTTGAGAATCTCTTTCAACTCATTATACAACAATTCATAAGATCAATCACATGTTTAAATAACATGATTTATTAAATCATTTAAATAAGTTGCCAAAGTATATGTGGATACTCGATTGAGTTGTCATGTAGTGAGAGAGAAAGAGCATATAAATGCACATACACATAGGCAAATATTTCCTTCTTTTTTGTTTCTTTGTTCTTTTATTTCTCTTTGGTAGTTGAACAATGAGTTTGAGGACTTACAAGTTAACAGTACTCAAACTCATTGTTCAAAGTTTAAACTAGATTCACTACCTACATCTTTACCTTTTTGCAATTTCAAAACAGCGAAAAGGTGAAGGGTATGATCAACTTTGTACATATAGATGACTAGTTACATTCTAAGTGACATAGAAAAGGACAAAAGCAATCGTGTCTCCAACCAAAATGGCCGTGGATAATGACACTTCAATGCTTGTATTCTAAATAAGTTTTGCTTCAAGTTCTAGTGTGAATCATGGCGTTTGCTTTATTTTTAAATTTTTAAAGGGAGCAGTAGTGTTTAGTAAGGCAAATTATGTTAGGTAGATTCATATATCAAAAGCAGGAATCTTGACCCTATGATTTAGGAATGAGACAAAGGAGGGCCACAATATGATAATCTAGTTACAATAATGTTGCAAGAAAAAGTAAGAAATTTCACATCAACAATTTCTTTTTCTTATTTTCTAAACTCACTGCAATCTTTTCATTGGCGAGTTGCCTCACGCACAAACATATGGAGTAGGTGGTTCTTTGTCTCTTTGATGCGGATAAGAGCCAATTTGCCTGAAAATTACTAGCTTAAGAATCTACTATACTTACCAAAAAAGATGGATTATACTATTTATAGTAACAATTAGTCTATGTTTTCCTCAAGCAAAATATCTAGCATTAGAATATTTATACACTAAAAAGGGTCTCTTCATATATATTGTAAATTGCAGCTATCCACAAAAATTATAAGTAACTGCTACATGTATTTTAAACTTCAAAATTTACGATATACGTCTTAATTTAAGAATAATTTATGATATCTATCCACCATCGAAATTAGAGTCCAAATTAGTGATGCACATTATAAATGTTCTTATAATTTAGGGTAGAGATCGCAAATACTCTCATAGTTGAAATTTGAATAGGTATATTTCCAATGTTATCATAGTTCAGGCTCCCTAGGGTAGATAGTTGCCCACAGAATTTTTATTTTTTTATTCCAATTTGATTGTTAGGGTGGACATTGCTAATTAACATTTAATGAAAGTGTTGATTATAAAATTTTGAAGTGTGAGGCTTATATTTCAAATACCCTATAGTTTAGGATGGGTAGTTGTAATTAACTTTTTTTTTTTTTTTACCAATTTATTGTGCAAATAATTTAAGAATCTTAATCCCTTGTGTTTATATAGGAAAAGAAGATAAAGATGACATAAATAGAGAAGAAAGGATAACAGAAAAAGTAGTAAGTTGCAGCCAACTTTAATAAAGTGCCTAACTTTGTAAAAATATTTTGATGGTTGGATTATTTGTGGCGACTTAAAGCATAAGTTTAGATGCATTTAATATTTCATTCATTGATATTTTTATACATTTATTTTCAGAAATTTGAAGTGAGAGAGTTATTCCAATATATATTACTAAATTAGACTTCTCTAGAGTTGTTAAGGCAACTCCATCGTATAGTTCTTAAATTCTACTAGTCTATTTTGAAGTGATTGGATTAAATTTTATCATGTCATAAACCTTTTTTTTATAGAATTAAATATCTCCATTTTGGTATTTATTTAAATTATTAATAATGTATCAAAATCCAATCTACTTATTTTAAAATGAATTGATGGGATTTTAAGATCTATGAGAGCATCCACAGCAGTGAAGCTAAAAATTTAGCTATTTGGCACCACAAAAAGTTACTTTATCTATTTTATCTACTCACTTTACAAAACATCCTGCAACAATGGATCTATTTTAGCTTTCAACACAATAAAATAATATAAATTCACAATAAAATAATATATCCACTATAATAAACAACAATCATAACCACCGCAACCGCTACTGCTGCCACTACCACCACCGCCGCCGCCGCCGCCACTGACTCTTCCACCGCCGCCGCCACCGCCATTCCCACCACTACAATGATATTTTTTTACCACTTCAATTTTTTTTTTTTTGAGAAAATTTACCACTACAATTAAATATCCCTTCTTTATTTTTTCTTTATTATTTTTTACTCTCTCTTCCTCTCTTTCTCTGAACCAAGGTGCCAACAAAGTGATCACAACCCAAACCCCCCATCACTGTTACCAAACCCATCAAGAAAAAACCCAACAACCCAAAATTGCAAACCAATCGGCAACCCACCACCACAACTTGATCAACAAACCACCAGAGGCGTCGACGTCATTGCTTCCGTTTCCGACGATGGCTCGAATGGTGGCAAAGTGGTCCTTGATGAACTGTGACTTCTCCAGGGCCGTCCAGAGCTTGAGAACATTGTAGCGCCTCTGGAGATCTTGCTCTAGGTACGAGTTCATCAGGCACAGCATCAATATGTCAACCCATCGACAACCCACCACCACCACAACTCGATCAACAAACCACTAGAGGCTCTCACCTTCCTCGCCAGCGCGGGTTTGTGGGTTGTGCCATGGGGTTGGACTGGCGTTGCTTCGATCTTTCTCTCTACTTTATCTCTGTGGGTTTGTGTTTTGTGGTGTTTTTGTGATGTGGGTTTGGTGGATCGGCTTTGCTTCGGTGGTAGTGGTCCGATCCGATGTTTTTCTGGTGGCTGGGTGTATGATTCGATGGGTTTTAGATGGATTTTATGAGCACCACCGCCGGCGAGTTGGCCGACGAAGCAGAGAGGAGATGAGGGATGCTAGAGAGAGAGAAAGAAAGAAAAAGAGAAAATATTATTTTAATGAGAGAAGAGAGAGAGATGTTTAATAATTTTTTTTTTTTAGCTTCTTGCTACAGTGCACAGCCAAAAATAGCTGCGTACTGTAGTTCTGAAGCTAAAATCTTTAGTTATACCTTCACTGCTATAGAGCCATTTTTGTATTTTGGTAAAACTAAAATAGCTATATAGTTATTTAGCTATGGCATCTGCTCCTGATGATAGCTCTTTATCATCAGACTAAGACACCAATCAGTTTTTGGTGTAGGCAGGGATTAAACCCCAAATCTCTTATTCAACCATCCGAGACTTTACCAGTTGAGCTAACTGGAACCTACAAGTCTTTAGGACTTAAATCATATTTTGTCATTGTCAAAAAAGAAAATAGATTTTACTAAATTAGACTTTTTTAGATTTGTTAAGGTAACTCCAACATAAAGTTCTTAAATGCTATTAGTCTATTTTTAAGTGATTCGATTAGATTTTATCACATCATAAACATTTTTTAAAAGAATTAATTATCAACATTTTGGTGTTTATTTAAATTATTAATAATATATCAAAATTCAAATTAATTTTTTATCCACTAGTAAATGTTAATAACAACTTATTACATAAAATTTGTTATGAAAGTATTATAGTATATAACATTTCTAGGATTTTTAATTATATTTAGTCATTATCAAAAAAGGAGATAAAGATAACAAAATAGTGAATATAAGTTTGTAGGGCAACAAATTGTGTACTCAAGTCCAAAGCATGCAAGACCCGGGCCCAATAAGTCCGCTGCAATATATATTTGTAGAGAGTGGGCTTAAGAATTAGATTTGAATGGTGAGGACTTCGTTTTACCTATTCTTACAAATGAACTAAAAAGTTGATCAGAAGGCCCAAAGCATATCGAGATAACTTGGCATAAGTCTGTTATATTTAGGTCCGAGGAGGAATCCTCTTATGTTATTCACGGTCTAGTTCTTTCTTTTCTTTTCTTTTTCTTTTTCTTCCAAAAAGACCTCCCCTCTACAATGGAGGAGGAATGACATTATATATTCATCTTCTAAGCATCCTATCCTTACACTTGTCATTCATCTAAGGTGCCCCTTGATACTTATCCCATCAGATCTTTTCTTTGGCTTCCCTGTGAGAGGTCATAGTCTTGGTAGCACTGTTCAGAGGTCTTCTCCACATAAATGCGGCCAGAAAAGTAGTTGCAGGGTATTCAATGTGGTGGTAGCAGCCTTTCTTCAGATATTTTCGGGGATCTTTTCCTTCCCAGTAAGCTCACCAAGGTCGTTTCTGTCATTGGGGATTCCAGGAGGATTACTTCAACCACTGGGATTCATCCTTGAACCGAAATCTTCTTATCCGAGGACTATACCCTCCTCGGAAAAAATCGCCGTTCCTATGTGCGAATCTTTTGAAAGTAGAATGCTTTAATAACTGCCACATTGCTCGGCCCATGAGTCTTCCTCGGACCAAGCCCACAGCCCAAGATGCATGACTCTTGGTTATTTGTCCCCACAATAGCCCCTCAAAACTTCAATTTTTCCCTCCCATCCGAGGAGAAAAAGTGAGGTTTTGACTTTCAAGAGAAAAAGACAGAATATTTAATTCGCACGTGCGGGGATGTGACTTAATTGCGTTTCGTGATAACTTCTGACGCTTCGCAATCCCCGAAGCAGTTATTAATTACTCCAGGAGGCGTCTTGTCTCCCACATCCAACGGTTGAGGTGCAGATCCAACGACTGATATTTCCCTTGAAATTATGAGCGGGATAATTTCCCCTCTCCCTCTCTGTTAATATAAAGCCTTGAGGAATCATTTCCTTCTTCTCCAAAGAAACTTCAAGCGCTCTAGAGAACTCTAACGCTCCTGTCTTTCTAAAAAACGCAAACTCCCAAATCTCTGTCGTTATTTCTCGTAAGAGGTCTTCGAAGGTCTTCTCAGAAAGCTTTCAGATACTAGCATTTGTAATCCCGTAAGTTTGTTTAGTTTTTGTATTAGAGTTTGCTTGTCGGTCTGTCTCCTCGGCCTCCCTATTTGTTTCCTTACCCTCTAAAAATCATCCATTCTGTCTTTAGGTTGTAAAATATGGGTAGATTTGAGCGTCTGGTAGATTCCCCAGCCAAAATAGAAGCCTTTAAGCAGAAATATAATATACCCCAGGAGGTTAGCCTGCGGTATTGTTCCTCAGAAGAGGTCGTTATACCTAGAGAGGCCGGAGAAGTGGTCATTCCTATAATAGCCTTCATAGAAGGGGGAATGACCCTTCCAATGGGTAGGATAACCCGAGAGTACCTTATAAATCATAGGTTATGCCCTCACCAATGCGCACCCAACATGTTTAGGATTCTTGGGTGTATCGATGCTCTGGACCAGCATCTTCATTTGGGCCTCACCTGGCATGATGTGGTTCACCTGTACGAGTGCCACTCGCAAGCCGACGGAGGATTTTATCTCAAGTCCAGGTCGTCCGTTGTGAGGCTCATTTCGTGTCTCCCCAAGTCTAATAAAGGGATGAAAGATGACTACCTCATCGCTTCAGGGGCATGGCACGACGGTCGACCCTGCCCAACTCGGGAGAGAGAGACAGGTGGGGTACCCTAGAGTTAGATCCCTTGACATAGGGTTTAGTCTTTATCCTCCATCCATGTTTCCCCATTACAATCTCTTTTTATAATAGATTTTCGTTGTTCAATCGCACCTGACCTTTTGGTTACTTTTGCAGATAGAACACTTGTTGCTCCTCGGCTAAGTCACACCAACGTGGTTGCTCTCAATTACCTTCTCAGGTCGGAGATTTTTGTGAGCGAGGATCGACAACTACGAGCTGTCCACCTCGTCCTAGATTTTGAACCCATCTCGAGGGTTTTTCAGGAGGTTGGAAACGCTATTAGAGCGGGTGATCGTCGGATTAACCGTATCGACGTGTCAAAACCCGACTTTCTGTCTCGAGACGACCTTCCTCCTGTCATTCTACCCGTCTCTCAAATCCCTCCTCCACTTGTGCTTCCACTACAACAGGTCTCTCTCGGAGCTGAAGTCGCAGAAGAAGAGGAAATAGCTTCTTCACGGGCGTCCTTAGACGAGGAGATAGATCAGTTCCACTTTGAAGGAGAAGAGGGTAGACCAGAGAGGCCGATGCAGCTCTCGGACTCTGAGGACGACGCCGACAGACTCTCCGTAGCCATCCAGCCAGCATTTATTGTTTCCCGAGTAGATTCAAGTTCAGAAGAACACGGAGAAATGAGTCCGAAGGAAAGGTCATCTTTAAAAGGTCTGGTAGCCAACAGAGGCAAGAAAGGAGCCACGAAGGGCCCATCTCAGGCCTTGGCTCTTGCCAGTCTACCCCCTCCGCCTCCTCTTCCTGCTGATCTTGGACTTCGCGCCATTCCTGACCTGAAGAAGAAGAGGCCAGTGCAGGAGATCGAAGAAGGCGAGGTGATTCCTCCGAGGGGCTCCAAACAACAGAAGACTAAAGATCCGAAAGAAAATAGGGCAAGCTCTGTTGATAGCAGAGAAGAGGCTGAGGTGCATAGACAATAGCGCTTCTGGGCCTCTCGGATTGAATTGGATGGGGCTCAGATTCCATGGGATGCCACAATCAGGGAGGCCCAGAGAGGTCACTCAGCCCATCTGGCCCAGGCTTTAGAGCAGCCCCTCTTGCTCCCATGAGATATGGAGGCCCTTAGGCGCACTAGGCAGCCCGAGCTCTTCATGTCCTTGAAGAAGGATCTTGCCTTGGTAAGTTAGATTTATGTAATGATTTGAACATTATAAAGTTATGCATCTTATTAGTATTATTATATTTGCCTTTACATACATGTCTTCTTTGCTACTGTTATGTAGGTCACTCAACAAGTCTACGTGGCCGAAGAGTGGGTTCAAAATGCTCAAAATAGATGTGAGGCTGAGTCCCACTCTCGCCGTGAAGTTGAGAAGAACCTAGGGAGCCTTAAAGAGGAGAAGTTGCAGCTAGTCGAGAAGCTGAAGATTTCAGAGTGAGAATGCTCAAGCGCCAAGACTGGGCTAAAAAACGTCGAGGCCCAGGCCGAGGACCAGAGAAAACAGCTATATACGACCCAGCTGAATCTGGCTACTGAGAAAGCAGCAGTGCTAAGCCTGAAAGCTGAACTGCAGAAGGCTAAGGAGGCAGCACTAAAAGCGATGGAAGCTGCTAAGTCTGCGGAGGAAGCGGCATACGAACGCGGAATAATGGAAACGGAGGAGAGGTTAGCTGAGGAAGTGGCTGAGGTGTGCAGGGAATATTGCACAGAGACTTGGGGGGAGGCACTTAATCGTGCAGGGGTTCCTGCTGATTCGGAGCTGAGGAGACCTGAGAGCGTGTTTTTCCCTGAACACATCAGGGAAATTCCGAACAGCCCTCCGCTTGCCATTAGTCTGCCCCTCCCTCCTCCAGAGCAGATAGCTACAGCAAGTGCCCCTGTCGGAGCTGCTGAGGCCTCTAGGGGAGTCGTTAAAGATAAATCTGCCGAGGACTCCCTTACTATCAAGGACGTTGTTTCTCAAGCCAAGGCAGTAGAGAAAAAGTCTGAGGTTGAGGGTGCCAAGACTAAAGCTGTATGTCCCAAAAAGGACCCTCAGCCTTTGAAAAAGTAGCTGTAATAAAATTGTTTTTTTTTTTTTTTTTTTTTTGTTTAAGGGTAGCTCCAGCAAACACTCATGATGTACTTATTCTACTTTTGATTAAAGAATGAACTTATCTTTCTTATCTTTTGCATTTATACTTTGGTCATTTGCTTTTGTTAGAGTTTGAAATGACTTCCTATTTATATACTAAGTAATGATACTAAGTAATGGATGACCACAACATGTTCTTATTTCGAGGCTCGACGTTTTCGTAATAAAGAATAACAGCAAGGACTCGTTATAACTTAAGTTCCAGTGAATGCATTATATAAAGAAAATACTAGGAAATTAATTCAATCGTGCATGGTCAGAGGGCCTTGCAATAACTTAAGATTTATTCGATCATACTAATGGAATGTTATTACCTAGTAACCCAAAGGTGTGTTAACTTCCTGTTCAGACACTCTCATAATAAGCATAAGTGTATTAAATTCCCCAAAGCATCTGGTCCGAGGACATCAGGCATGACTAAGGTTCTGTTTAAACACCTTTATAACAGACATAAGTGTATTAAATTCCCCAAAACATCTGGTCCGAGGACATCAGGCATGACTAAGGTTCTGTTTAAACACCTTTATAACAGACATAAGTGTATTAAATTCCCCAAAGCATCTGGTCCGAGGACATCAGGCATGACTAAGGTTCTGTTTAAACACCTTTATAAAAAACATAAGCTATTTCGTCACACAACACACGAATTTAATGATAAAGGAAATTCTTATTAGTAATAATACCTTTTCAGGTTATTTACATTCCAAGGACGAGGTATTACACGTTCGTCTAAGTCTTCTAAGAAGTATGCCCCTATACCTGCTTCCGAGGTGATGCGATATGGTCCCTCCCAATTGGGCCCTAGCTTTCCCCACGCTGGGTTTTTTGCAGTGCCCAGAACTTTCCTCAAGACCAAGTCACCAGGTGCTAGTGGCCTTAGCTTCACTTTAGCATCGTATCCTTGCTTAAGTTTGTGTTGGTAGTACGCCAATTAGATCAGTGCACTTTCCCTCCTCTCTTTAACGAGATCTAAACTTCTTTCCAGCAGATTATCATTATTATTTGAACTGAACGAACTGCTTTTTAGCGTTGGGAACCCAGTTTCCAAAGGAATGACAGCTTCGACACCATAAGTCATCGAAAAGGGGGTTTCCCCCGTTGATCTACGAGGCGTGGTTCGATAGGCCCACAAGACGTGCGGCAGTTCTTCCACCCATCTTCCTTTCGCATCATCTAACCTCTTCTTCAGTCCGTTTACTATGACTTTATTAACGGCCTCGGCTTGTCCGTTCCCTTGGGGGTAAGCTGGGGTGGAATATCTATTCGTTATTCCTAATTCGCCGCAGTATCTCCTGAAGGCCTTACTGTCGAACTGAAGACCATTGTCCGAGATAATAGTACGAGGGACCCCGAACCGAGTAACGATGTTCCGCCAAATAAACTTCTTAGCGTCCACATCCCTGATGTTTGATAAAGGCTCGGCTTCGACCCACTTTGTAAAATAGTCAGTGCCGACCAGCAAATATCTCTTGTTTCCAGCTGCTTTGGGGAAAGGCCCGACAATATCCAAGCCCCATTGAGCAAATGGCCAGGGACTGGTTATCGGATTAAGGATTCCCCCTGGTTGGTGTATGTTTGGTGCGAATCGCTGGCATTGGTCGCACTTCTTTATGTACTCGTGTGCTTCTCTTTGCATGTTTGGCCACCAGTAGTCTTGTGTGACAGCTCTAAGAGATAGAGATCTGCCTCCAGTGTGGCTCCCACAAATCCCCTCGTGCAGCTCTTCTAGGATGACCTCTGTCGCTTCAGGATGAATACATAATAGATATGGTCCGGCAAAAGAGCGCTTGTATAATTTTCGGTCTTCGGACAACCAGAAACGAGGTGCCTTTCTTCGTATTTTTTCTGCCTCCAATTTATTTTCAGGCAAGAGGTCTTTCATTAAAAATGATATGATGGGATCCATCCAACTAGGTTCCACTCGGACATGACAAATCTGGGTTAACTTTACCCCTACCTCCGTGGGCTTGTACAAGTCTTCTACGAGGATAATTCGAGGTAAGTTCTGCGCCGAGGAGGTTGCAAGTGTAGCCAAAGAATCTGCATGCGAATTGCTACTTCTCGGGATGTGCAGTAGACTGAATGACTCAAATTTTAATCGCAACTGTGTAACTTGACTTAAATACTTCTGCATTCTTTCATCCATTGCCTCTAATTCGCCCATCACTTGACCAACGACTAATTTGGAGTCTGAAAATATTTTTACTTCTTTTCCCCCAGCCTTTGAACCATATTCATTCCTTCCAACAGAGCTTCGTACTCGGCCTCATTATTGGTGGCTAAGAAATCCAACCTCAGCGATTTCTCTATTGTTAGTTGTTCAGGAGAGATTAGGACCAATCCCAATCCAGAACCTCTTTGGTTCGCTGCACCGTCGACGTACACTTTCCAACATAGGGATTCCTGGAGCGAGATGACGCCAACCGATTTTTCATCCATGTGCTGTGGTGCTGGAACATTCTCTAACGAGGCTTCAGTGAATTCGGCCACCAGGTCTGCGAGGATCTGACCCTTGACAGATGTGCGAGGCATGTACTTGATGTTAAAAGCCCCTAGAATTGTACCACATTTAGCTATCCTGCCTGTATAGTCAGCACTTCGGAGTACAGCCCTAATCGGGAGTTGAGTTAAGACGATGACAGAGTGTGCCTGAAAATAGTGGGGGAGTTTCCACGTACCATGGACTACAGCCAGGATGGCCTTTTCCAATGGTAAATAGCGCACCTCGGCTTCATGCAACGATTTGCTAACGTAATAAACCGGCCGTTGCACACCACTGTCAACTCGAATCAACACCAGACTCACAGCATGGGGAGCAACGGCTATGTAGGCGAATAAGACCTCATCCTCCTGAGGACTGGACATGATCGGAGGCCGAGAAAGATATTCCTTAAGCTGCTGGAAAGCCTTAGAGCACTCCTCGGACCACGCAAATCCCTTCCACTTTCTCATCAAGAGGAAGAAAGGCCGGCACCTGTCTGCTAAACGAGAGATAAAACGATTTAAAGCGACAATCATTCCAGTAAGCTTCTGAACCTCTTTGGGATTGCGAGGAGGGTGTAAATTGTTAATCTCCTTGATTTGATCGGGATTGATTTCGATTCCTCTGTGTGTTACCATGTATCCCAGGAATTTGCCCGATCCCACACCAAACGTGCACTTGGACGCATTTAGGCGCAACTTGTGTTTCCTCAAGATTTTGAAGATGCTTCCGAGGTCATCAACATGCTTGGATACCACCTTGCTTTTGACCACCATATCGTCTATGTAGACCTCAATGCTCTTCCCTAATTGAGGCTCGAACATTCTCGTCATCATCCTTTGATAGGTTGATCCCGTGTTTTTTAGACCGAAAGGCATCACCTTGTAATGGTAGTTTCCGATGGGGGTGACAAATGCAGTCCTCTCCTGGTCTTCCAAGGCTAAAGGTATTTGGTGATATCCTTGTAAGGCGTCCAAGAAGCCCATCCGAGGGTGTCCCACCGTCGTGTCCACCAACTGATCTATTCGTGGCATGGGGAATGGATCTTTTGGACAAGCCTTATTTAGATCGGTAAAATCCACGCACACTCGCCACTTGCCACTTGCCACTCTTTTTCTTTACCACCACCGTGTTAGCCAGCCATTCAGGGTAGAACACCTCCTTGATAGCTCCTGCTTGCTTAAGCTTTCTCACATCTTCTTTAACGGCATCGGCATGCTCCTTGGACGGACGTCGAGGTGGTTGCTTTTTCGGAGTAATGGACGGATTAACATTTAAATGGTGACAGATAAAGGTTGGGTCCACCCCCGGTGCCTCATAAGCGCTCCAGGCGAATACATCGACGTTCTTCTTAAGGAATTCTATTAACTCTTCTCTCTCGCGAGGCGGCAACTGGGACCCCACTTGGAAATACTTCTCCAGATCATCCCCTATAATGATCCTCTCTAAATCATCACATTTTGCCTCCTCGGAATGCCCGTCGATAGGCAACTCGAGAGATTTTAATTGCTATGAACTTGCCTCCGCGGCCATCGGCGATTCAGTTTCAGGTTGATGTGATATGGCCGCCACCAGGCACTGTCTAGCCATGGACTGGTTTCCAAGGATCTCTCTAACCTGACCCTCGGAAGGGTATTTCACCCTTTGATGCAAAGTGGAGGAGACAGCCTCTAGAGTGTGAAGCCAAGGTCTAGCCACGATAGTCGTATACGGAGAATAAACATCCACCACAATAAAGTCAACCTCTACCACCTCAAGACCGGTTTGCACAGGTAGCCTAATCTGACCCTTTGGCATAACGGTTCTTCCCTCGAAACTGACCAGAGGGGAGTCATAGGCAGTTAGGTCCTCGGACTTTAACCCCAAACCTCTAAACAGGTCAGGATACATTACCTCCACGGCACTCCCTTGGTCCACCAGCACCCTCTTCACATCATACCCACCTATCCTAAGCGTAATTACCAAGGCATCATCGTGGGGTTGGATAGTTCCGACCTTGTCTTCGTCTAAGAAACCCAGAACTGGTTGTGTTTCCATCTTGATTCTTTTTGGTTCAAGCTTACTGTCCTCGGCGAACGACCGAGCCACAGACATCACCCTGTACGGATAGGATCCTGTTCTTCCGGGGGCAGCAAAGATGACGTTTATCGTTCCCAGGGGTGGGCCTGAGGAAGCCCCTCTTCTGGAATCGAACCCAGTCTGTCCTGCTTGGCTACTGGAATGCAACAGATCCTTCAATCTTCCTTTTCCGACCAGCTGATCTAAGTGGTCCAATAAATTCCTGCAATCCTCAGTAGTATGTCTTTGATCCTGATGATATTGGCAATAAAGGCTTTGGTTGCGCCTCATCGCGTTCCCAGCCATTTTGTTCGGCCATTTAAAGAATGGCTCGTTCTTAATTTTTTCCAAGACCTTATTGACTGGTTTTCGGAATACCGCGTTGACAGCTTGGGCGTTGGAGGAATCTGACTGCCCAACGAAGTCTCTCCGTGGCCGATTGTTACTGAATCGGTCCGACCTGAAATCTCTACGCTCCTGAGGGTTAACCTTTGTTTTACCCTTTCCTTGCTGCTGGTCTTCTTCAACCCTTTTGTACTTGCTTATTCGATCCATAAGCTTACGCACACTGGTGACCGGTTTACTAGTGAGAGACTTCCTTAATCCATGCTCGATAGGCAAGCCGCCCTTAAAAGTATTGATGGCCACGTCCTCAAAGTCACCATCTATTTCATTATACGTCTCCCAATATCTGTCCGAGTACGTTTTCAGGGTTTCCCCCTCCGGCATGGACAAAGACAATAAAGAATCCAAAGGGCGAGGCACCTTACTGCATGTGATAAAGCGAGAACCAAAAGCCTGCGTAAGTTCCTTAAAGGAATTTATGGAGTTAGGTTTCAACCCATCGAACCACCTCATGGCCACGGGCCCCAAACTGGAGGGAAAGACTTTACACATGAAAGCCTCGTTCCTAGAGTAGACGGCCATCTTCTGGTTGAATTGGCATACGTGCTCTACTGGATCCGTTCGGCCGTAATAAGTGGTGAATGTGGGTTGATGGAATCGCCGAGAAAGTTCTGCCCTTTCGATTCGATGCGTAAAGGGGGATCTAGAGATTTGATGCAACGCCTTGCTCATGGCATCATTTTCCAGCCCCTTTAGAGGTGGACTCTTACGTTTTCGCTTATGAACATTTTCCTCGTGATAGGAAAAAGGCTCGCTCGACGGTGTCCTAGGATCGCGTTTGTACGTAACATCATCTTCATCATTTGAGGAAACACCAGAACTAGAAGGAGCTCGTCATCGGTGTGCATGGCGTAACTTCCGCTTTAAATCATCGATTTCCCTTTGCATGGCTCTATTACTCCGCTCCTGAGGGAAGTGATTTCCCATTTGCGGGTGACTTCCGTTGGTCTGTGTGGTATGTGGGCTACCCTCTCTATCTCTCCTACGCTCAAGATTATGGAAGGCATCTTGTCGATGGGAGCCCCTGGATTCCTGCTGATGGGAACTTGATCCTACCATGGTAAAACGTCGCGCTCACTATTATACAAATTCTTCCCACAGACAGCGCCAATTGTAGGGCAACAAATTGTGCACTCAAGTCCAAAGCATGCAAGACCCAGACCCAATAAGTCCGCTGCAATATATATTTGTAGAGAGTGGGCTTAAGAATTAGATCTGAATGGTGAGGACTTCGTTTTACCTATTCTTACAAATGAACTAAAAAGTTGATCAGAAGGCCCAAAGCATATCGAGATAACTTGGCATAAGTCTGTTTTATTTAGGTTCGAGGAGGAATCCTCTTATATTATTCATGGACTAGTTCTTTCTTTTCTTTTCTTTTTCTTTTTCTTTTTCTTCCAAAAAGACCTCCCCTCTACAATGGAGGAGGAATGACATTATATATTCATCTTCTAAGCATCCTATCCTTACACTTGTCATTCATCTAAGGTGCCCCTTGATACTTATCCCATCAGATCTTTTCTTTGGCTTCCCTGTGAGAGGTCATAGTCTTGGAAGCACTGTTCAGAGGTCTTCTCCACATAAATGCGGCCAGAAAAGTAGTTGCAGGGTATTCAATGTGGTGGTAGCAGCCTTTCTTCAGATATTTTCGGGGATCTTTTCCTTCCCAGTAAGCTCACCAAGGTCGTTTCTGTCATTGGGGATTCCAGGAGGATTACTTCAACCACTGGGATTCATCCTTGAACCGAAATCTTCTTATCCGAGGACTATACCCTCCTCGGACAGAATCGCCATTCCTATGTGCGAATCTTTTGAAAGTAGAATGCTTTAATAACTGCCACATTGCTCGGCCCATGAGTCTTCCTCGGACCAAGCCCACAGCCCAAGATGCGTGACTCTTGATTATTTGTCCCCACAAAGTTGATAACTAAAAAGTAGCTACTAGCTACTTGATTTTTTTTTTTTTTTTTGATTTGACTAGCTGCTTGATTTAAATAACATTAACCACCCCACTTTTAAATATATTTAAAGGTAAAATTATTGCATGTGAGTTTAAGGTTTATTAAAAAAAAAAGTTGGATTATTTGTAGAAGGAAGAAGAGTTTTAATGACACAAAAAACAAAAATACCTAAATTCAATCACCTGCTTAGTGGTTTGTGCCTTGTCATATTTTGAAGGAGAGAGTTTTTTCCGATATATATATATATATATATATATTTATATATATTTATATGAATCCTGACTTGGAGATGCCATTAGGTCAAGTGAGTATTTTTATATATTTATTTATTTATTTACGTATTTTGGTGAATATTGATTATTTATTTATTTATTTTTGAGAAGAGAGTACTGGTTATTTTAATATGTAATCTACTATTATTATCCTTATTTATATTTATAATATACACATAATAACTTAATAATAACATTATTATTGGGAGCAAAAAAAAGTCCCCTTGTTTTTGGTTAAAAGGGTGACCTGCACTAGATACTATTACACTTTCTTTTTCTTTCTTTTTTTTAACTATTCTTATGAAAACTTACCATAACTCTTGTGTGTGTATATATATATATATATATATGGCAAATTGGTAATACTAGATATTTCATCAACCTAGTAGAGCATTAAAGTGATTGAATGTATATATATTTTAATTGTAGAGCATTAAAGTGATCAAATGTATATATATTTTTTAATTTTTAGAGCCGTATGTGGTTACATCATACATGTTTCGTTTGTCCATATTTGTGAAGTTTCCCTTTAACACGTTCCCTAGCCCTTGGGTTAAAGGACACTCTCTCCATCTACCATTATGGGTGGGTAGCAAACTCTATTTAGATAATTCATTAGCTAAAATAATGAGCACCTTAAAAAAACACACACACACATACTTTGATTGGTTAGAAAATCTTAAATCCCCATCCGACGAGGCCATAATGTGTACTATTGATTATTTGGATCCCACCCATGATTAAAAATCTACCAAAAATTTCCACTTATTCTTCACTTCAAAAAATTTTTTTTTTTTTTGAAACCATTCTTCACTTCAATTTTAGAAAATAATAGACTTTTTTTTCATTAATCACATGAGACATTGGTGGACACAAATGTGAATCCCATAAACAAGGTCACCAATTATCATCATTGATGTTTTAGAATCCTTTTGTTTTATTTGTGTGACATACTGACATCGATACATCACAAAATGCAATTATGCCTCAAAGCATCACCTTGTTCCATGATAAATCATATGCACGTGGTTTTCTTAGTACCTTTTTTTTGGTCTCCCATTAAATTAATTTTTTGAAATGACAATATGAAAGATGACATCTACTTTCAAAATGAAGAAGTAAAAATATAAAAATCTTCTCAAAATATTTTATTTTTCACTAGAGACATCATGAATTTTTATAAATTTTACTTTGTTTCTTTACAACATATGAGATTAATCAAGTAATTCAACCTTCACTTTTGAAAATTTTTCATTGCTTAATACTCCCGAATTAGATGGATCATGTTGTGCATGAGATTGTTAAGTTTTAAATAGGATGTTTATAAGTAGATTTGAATTGTATTTACGATTAGACTTGTACAACAGCCAACTTGATCTACCCAAAATGTCTTACCTACTTCACCTTGCATAGATGTGATATTGATTTTCAAGCGAGTTGGACGGGTTCAACTATTAAAGCGATGGGTTCATTTTTTAAAAAACTACCAAGACTCGACCAAACCCTCCTCTTTGTAGTTTTGTCTAATGTTAATTTTTTTTTTTTTTTTTTTTTGGTTAACACCATGATTTGCACATATTAATATGAAAAATGAATGATATTTTTCCAACATATTTTTAAGCATACATAATGACATAGATATGGTACTCATAATTTTTTTTTTTTTTTCATTTTTTATAGAAAAATTCAGAAAATACTCTTGCTTAAGATGTGTATACTTTGATCTATGGGAAAGTGAGTCACTTCCTATGATTTTCCCTAAATGGTTTATATTATTTAGTGGAAATACAAATTATTTTTCTAGGTTGAAATTGTACAAATTTTCAACTGACTAGCCGTTTTTGAAGTTTGGTGTGTTGATGACGATTTCAAATTTTCCAATTCGCCAATGGCGGATTGTTTGAAATTTTTGCCCTCAACTCACTCAATCCATTTGGCACATAATTAGGCAACCTAACACAATTGTATCTAATGCTTTCCTCAAATTGTACACATTAACAACCTAGGTTTTTTTTTCAACAACATTGTATCCAATTATTTCCATTCTAATTAAAACGTAAACCTACTACTATATTTCAACTTAGATGTCCGCTTCATGATAATTTCTTTTTATTATTAGTTCAAGACACTAATGCTCAGTTTTTTTTTTTTTCAATGAAAAACCTTATGTGAAAATAGTTTTTTGCATTCTTCTGTGTTTAGTAGTATCAGAAGGAAAAAAAAAAAAAAAAATGGTCAAAGAAAAATTCTCTTTTAACTTTTCTTATCTAGCTTGACATGAGGTAAAATTGTTTTCCACTACAAGAAGCTAAATAAAGAAAACAACTATATCTTACCCAAAACTAAATAAGGTAAGTCAAGAGATAGTTTTCTAATTTATTTTAATGTCATTATCAAACATAGAAACATGAGATAGTTTTCTAAACAATAATTTTTGAAAAATAATTAATTTTTCAAAAAAAAAAAAATGTTAATATTGAAACAAACATAATGGTGTAATGTGAAGTTTGAATCCCGATATTTTATTCGATGATAAGAAAATTTAGCAATCAACATATCTAGTACCCCACCTAAACATACCTGATACTACTAAAAATTATTAAGATTTTGACATTGTATCCCATTCCATCCACAAAAAAGATCCAGCAAAAAAATTTGATCTGTTTATCATCACCACAAGTTCCACATATCAATATCAATATCCATATGGCGGCTAGCTTATACCAAAAAACTAGAAATAAAAAGGGCCTGGGTCAGCCCTTGTAAATTCACAAAACTTTAGGACCTTTTCTATATCATCCAGATAAAGTCCCTACCATAAAATAATCTGAACCTTTTATGGTCCACATCAACCAAAATAATAGAAATTCACATATATTACACTCAGTATTTATCTAACTACTAATAGTTTCATTTATAAATTGAATTTTGGCTCTAAAAATAAAATAAAAATAGATCATTCATGTGAGAAATATCTCAATAGATAAATACAATATTATGAATAAGCATTTTTTTAGAGTTTTTTTTGTGTAATTACATTAAATATCACTTAGTATTTAAATGAATAGATTTTAATTTTTCAAATTGGTCTCAAATATTATATATTCACATAATGTGTGTAAATGCGTGTATCATACATAAATTTTGCACCCCCTCAACTCAAATCCTGGCTCTGCCACTGTCTAGAGGAAAGTGAGTCACTTCCTATGATTTTCTATTAATGGTTTATATGAATGAGTGGAAATACAAAATTATATTTCCAAGTTGAAATTGTACAAATTTTTAACTGACTTGCAGTTTTTGGAGGTTGGTGTGTTGATGGTAATTTGGAAATTTTCCAATTCGCCAATGGCTGATGTTGAAATTTTTGCCCTCAACTCTCCTAATCCAACGTGCAGATAATTTGCAATCAAATTAAAATGTAAACATACTATTATATTTCAACTTATGGTGTCTGCTCCATGATAATTGATCATTATCATTGCTTAGCTTGTTTCAATGGAAAACCTTATGTAAAGATGGTTTTCAACATTTTCCTATATTCAGTAGTATCGAAAGAAAAAAAAATGGTTAAAGAAAAATTTTCTCTTAACTTCTTTTATTTAATTTGGCATGATATAGAGTTGTTTTCTACTAACGTAAAACAACTCTATCTCACCCAAAACTAAATAAAGAAAATAACTCTATTTCATACAAAACTAAATAAAGGAAGTTAAGAGATAATTTTCTAACTCATTACCAAACATAGACACCTACTATAGTTTTTTAAAAAATATTTTTTGAAAAACAATTCATCTTAAAAAAAAAAAAAAATGTTAATATCAAAACAAACCTACAGCAGTATAAGTGAAGTTTAAACCCCAATATCTTATTCAATTAGGTTATCTAGCTAGGACCCCACCCAAACATACCTGACACTATTAAAAATTATTAAAATTTTGACATTGTATCCCATTCCATCCACAAAAAAGATCCAGCAAAAAAAATTTGATCCGTTTATCATCACCACAGGTTCCACAATCGAGATCAATATTCATAGGGCGGTGAGCTTATACCAAAAAAACTAGAAATAAGGGTCTATTTGAAATTTACTTACTTTGTTGAAATTGAAATTTTTTTACTGAAAATATTATAGATAAAAGTAAAAGTTAATTAAAATAGTATAGTAAGATTCATAAATATTACCAAAAAATATAATAAAACCTATAAATAATAATAAAAAGAAAAATATTAAATAGTAAAATAAATTGACTTTTTAATTTGAAACTAGACCGACGCGAGTCCTGGTCAGACTTTGTAAATTCAGCAAAACTTTAGGACCATTTCCATATCATCCAGATTAAAGTCAAGGGCATTCTAGACTTTTAAGTATTAAAGTGACCGGTCACGTGACAATACCCACGTGTCGCACATCCCAACAAACGATGTCCTACTCTATCGGACCCCACGTGTCATTTCCTACCTTATCTTGCCAGTACGTGCCTCATCGATCCACTTGCCACGTCACTGTTTACAATCAGATCTTGATCTAGATCGACGGCCACAGATCCTTCTCTTTTTCCTCAGACTTGCTCGACCTTTAACGCTCGTCGTTATAAATATCACCCTCGTTCGGCTACTTTTACTTCCTCTTATTATTGAAGGTCTCCTTACCCCACCCCGCCTTTCTCTCTCTCTCTCTCTCTCTCTCTTAATATACGCCGTTTTCGCTAACGTGCGCTTCTTCTTTTTCGGCTAAAGTGCGCCATGGGACTACTCGACCAGCTCTGGGACGACACCGTTGCGGGACCTCGGCCGGAGAGCGGCCTCGGAAAGCTCCGGAAGCAATCGAGCTTCTCGTTCCGATCGAGCTCCGGCAAGGGTACGCTGCGTTTTTGGCTTTTGCTAACTTAAGCCGGCGGCCCATTTTAGTGGAAAACTATAAACTCTATTTATGTAATCTTTCTCTACCAATCGAACCAAATCAAAATGATAAAAAGAAACGGAGAAACTGAAACTTTTCTAATCGAACGGCTACGATTAATTGTTTCCATTTTTAAACAAATCAGACGGCCAAAAATGATCGTTTTAGGTTCTGCATCTTAAATATCCAGCGCATGTTAGCGTCAACGGCGCATTTTAGCGCAAGAAATAAACATATAGTATTATGCTTTAATAAACGGCTTAGATTAATTTCGGTGGAGGATCGACGGTGGATGTTTATTAAATTTTTTTTTTTCTTTTTGTTTTATTTTTGGGGTTATCAATTTAAATTATTTATTATTGATGGGTGGTTGATGATCATGATCAGAATCAGATGGCGGGAGCGTGAGATCGTACGGTGAGGATTCGACGGAGGAGGCGGTGAGAGTTACACGCAGCATCATGATAATAAAACCACCCGGTTACCAAAACGGGTCGCCTCCGATTTCTCCCGCCGGGTCCACCCCTCCGGTTTCTCCTTTCTCTGCTGGTAAGCCCTAGCTTTCTCCTTTTTTGTGTGAAATGACAGATATGCCCATGGGTTATGATTTTCTAGAAATATCATTGAGGGCATTTTCGTCTTTTGCTGGGGTGGTGTGTTTACTTAGTCAATTGGATAATGATGATGATAATTAGAAAGTGTTAGGTGGGGTTGAGGACCGCGTGGTTAGGTTAGGAAGGGTGTGGGGGTAAAAAGACATATATGTCCTTGTCAACTTACAATTATGCATGGGGTAGGAATTATCATTAACTAGGGTAGATACTAGATAGATGTATGTAACCATGTATGGCAACATTTGGATATTATTCAATGGAGTCCACTTCTATTGTGGACACATCAGTCTCATCATAGCGGATTTTTAAATTTTTATTGGTAAGTTACACATGCGTCCATTAAAATTTGCTCAATAAGTGAAATTTTAATATGGGACCAATGGAAATTTTAATATGGGACCAATGGAAGAGGTGGTGGTGGAACCAAAGAGTAAAGACTATTTATTGACATTGTCCTTGTGATGAGTGTCATGTTGCCCTTCTTGTTTGTGTGAATGTTGTTAACTACGTGAAGCTCATTAATATCTACTATAGGGGTTTAACTTTGTAGATGTAGGATTTTATAGGTGCTAATTAGACATTCATTGGATTCTTTTAGCTGTTTTAGATATTCATTAGATTGTCTTTATGTAGTAAATTTTTTATGTATCATTTATGCATATATAGATTATAAGGTAATAATTGATGATGTCCCATGAAATTGCATATTATGAGGCTGCCATGTTTTGGCATCATATGTAAGAGAACTTAGCTGTTGACTTAAGCTAATAACCTAATGAGTAATAACACAAAGTTCTAACTGTATATAGATGCTACAGCATAGTTTCATAACATGTTATATCATAATTAAATTCTTCTTGTTACCTTATTGTTTAGTTGGTTATCCATTTTATAATCTAGTAGCTACGATGTTAATATTACATTTTGGATCACATGCCACACATTTCCTCTATATGATCAGCACTGAAATGTTACTGATGGGTTTTTTCTAGGAGGTAGAGACTCCTTTCGATTTCGAAGGAGGTCAACATCGGACGCATACGAGAAAACAAGCGAGGTTAGACCCAGGAGTGCTGCTTCTCCTTACGACGTGTGAGATATGAGCCTCTTTTCGTGCGCATTACACAAGAGTAGAACTCCCAACCCCAAAAGCACCATAACAAGAACAGCTCCACTAATGACAGCAACTACTACTGCTATATCTCTTCCTCTGGATTGTTTACTGCTTATAAGACAGTGCGATCCTTCATGCTGATCTTGGGAATCATGGGATAAACAATTTCCACCAAATTTAACATATCTATTATCTGAAGTACTGTTCAAGCAAGAAGGAAGTTGGCCTATCAACTTGTTACTAGATAAATCAACATACCCTAGTTTGTCACCACAACTTAACTCATCTGGAAGTGACCCACTGAGCATATTAGACCCTAAATTCAAATAACTGATGTTTGGTAAAGAGAACAAGGCAGAGGGAGGAGTTCCACTCAGATGGTTGAAAGATAGATCAAGGTGTTGAAGTTTATGCAACTCACCAAATTGCTCAGGAATCTCTCCTGAGAGCGAGTTATTGCTCAGTAGCACTGTAACCAACTCTTTGGGCATGACTGGTAGTTCAGAATCCAAATGATTTTCTATTATATCCAATAAACGTAGATTGGTTAAAGTACTCAAATCAGGTAATTTGCCAGAAAGCTCATTGTGGGACAGGACAAGATCAGTGAGTGTCTTGATTTTGCTTGCAGAAAAAGGAATCTGACCCTTGAATCCATTACTCTTCAAACTCAAAATGGTGAGGTTTGAAAATGAGTCCAACCAATCAGGGACAGTGTCATTGAAATAATTGGAATCCAGTGTCAAAGTATGAAGCTTAACTAGTCTAGATATCTTAGGTGGAATTGAACCATACATAAAATTTGAGCTCAAATCCAAAAGTTCAAGCGAATATAGCCTATGAATCTTATCAGGAAGTGGTCCCCAAATCCCCAAAGACACTAAGCTAAGAACTTTTAAACTGGTTAACCTCGTCAATGTAGTAACAAAGGAATCAATAGAGAAACTTTCAGATAGTGTCATATTGGGAATTGCAAATCCATGGAACTCACTGACCTTGACAAGCTTATCCCCCATAATTTTGAGCTCAGTGACAAAACTGTCCTGGCATGTGATACTCACATGTGCTGATTTAGGCAAGTTGCAGAGGTCTCCATAGTAATTTTCCCAAGTTTGCAATGAGGAAGGGTACTCCAAAAGCTTCCTTATCTGCAATAAAACTTGGGTCTGGGAGGGATGTAACTCATAAGAGCTTGGAATGAAGAAAACCCATAAAAGAACCACTAGAAGCAGCAAATTCAAATATCCCATTCCACAAGTGTTTGAAGCTGTAGACACTGAAATCAGAGTTTTTAAGGCAAACAGAATCAGACCCACCAAAGATTGTTAAGAAGAATCATGAAAAAGAGAGCTCCACTAGAGAATTCACCTGAAAAAGAACGTACTTTACAGTGACTTGGAAGGAAAATCAAGAAACTAAAACCCCAAATTTAGCCTCAGATGCTCTCCAACGATTCTTGGTTAACCAAATTCGAGAAAACCCACGAAGCAGAAGGAGCTGAAATCCAAGACACTGACAGAAAAACAGAGAAAGAAAATATCTTCCTGAGGAAAAATCAAAAGGGCAAGTTTGCTTTCACGGAAAATAGTAATACTCAAACTAGTTGGTCAAAAACCCATGTAGCAGCAAAACAAGGAAGCATGGAGAACAAAGCAAAGTTCATGAAAGAATATCTCTTTTATGTAAGTAATAAGTTCCAGATAGTTAACAGGAAAAACTTAAAAGATAAACATTGGGAAGATGAATGCAATAAGAAAAGTCGTAGCAATAATGGGTTTTCTTGTTCACCAATGAATGTTTGCGGCAATGAAAGAAAATTGAGGCTATAAATGGAAAGGTAGTTGGAGAAAAGCCGTACAAGACAGTGTCAAGGCATTTATTATTAGTGTCTCTCAGAGGGAAAATAATACCCGTTGCATGATATAACTTCTCCTCTCAGAGAGGTCTCTGTGTGTGTGAGTGACAATTAATGGGGTCGGTTTTTGCCTTGGAGATGACCATTCAGAATTCAAGACTCAAGTGGAAGAGTGAGGAATGATACAAGAATGGAAGGGAAGGCACTTTGTCTTTGTCTCTGTGTGTGTGTGTGTGTGTGTGAGAGAGAGAGAGAGTGTGAGTGGACTTCAGAATTCAAGACTCAAGTGGAAGAGTGAGGAATGATACAAGAATGGAAGGGAAGGCACTTTGTCTTTGTCTCTGTGTGTGTGCGTGTGTGTGTGTGTGAGAGTGTGAGTGGACAGCGTGTGTAACTAAGATACTGGCAATTTTTTTTTGTTCTTGTTTCTTTTTGGCATTGTTTGTTTATCATTGGCTTATTCTCGTGGATGACCCTAGGATTCTTCTCTATTAGCAGGGGTGCCATCACATGTTTTGACCTTTTCAGTTTTTTTTTTTTTTTTTTTCCTCTCCGTTAGATTATTTGATTAGTTTGATATGACTAAAATGACCCTGCTTCTATCATCTTACAGTTAATACCATTTTCCATTATTTTTTTAATCTATCTATCTACCTTACTAATTACAGGATTCCTGTTTGAATTTCATCATTTTACGTACTAAAATATCGTTACACAAAATTTTATTCTCTCTAAAATATTTCTATCTTTTAGTTAAATAATTTTAAATTTAAAAACACAAACAGTTTATAAAAGTAATTTACTATTTTTTAAAAAGTTCTTAAATTTTAGACTTTTCCTTTTCTTTTCCAATCTCACAATATCTATCTCACTTTATATATTTTATAAGACAGATGAGAGTTGAAAAAAAAAATCAAAAGCCAAAATAAAGAATTAGGACACAATCTCTATTTAAACATCATGCACACTAAACCCAAGATAAAAAAATAAAAAAGATATAGAAAAACTTGACTTCATGACTCTCCAAAAGCTACTACTTTTTTATATAACAGGTTTGGGGGATTCAAAATTAGGTTCTTAAAAAAATCTAGAGGTTTTGGAGAATAGAACTAGTTACAAAGCTTGAAATTATCAAATTATGTGTGGGCTCAAATTACTCTTATACGATAAGAAATTATCAATTGTTTCAAAAAATTTCAAGTAGTTAAAAAATGATAAATTTAGTCATTTAACCATTGTTTTAACAATAACGAAACATAACTTATTGTAAAATAAATATTAGTAGTATAATTAAAAATACATAATTTATAGTTTAAGAAAAAAGAGAACAACATTCTTTTAGGTCAATAATGGTAAGAGTAATCTTACATCCATATGGTACGTGTTTTTTTTAATGAAACCATATAGTATGTTTATGAATGTGATTGCAAGCTGCCTAGATAAATGAAGAATGTCGATAAGCATGCAAAGATGTTTGATGTTTTTCAGAAGCAATAAAGACAAGCAGTAGTTTTCGCAATTAATGGAGCTTGAGTACAAAAATGTGGAAGTAGCATCATTTTAGTTTCAACGTTGTATTTTGCAAAACTTTAAAGAGAGAATGAGGAATATGTAACGGGTCCAATTAGAGCATACATTAATTATTCATTTTGGGAAAATTTTTATAGAGAATTGAAAAATCTGTCAAAACAATTAATATTTTTTCATTTTTTCATAAAAAGTTTTCAAAAATAGTTTATTAATGTATGCCTTAAGGGCACATATTAGTAAAACTCATATTTAATTCGCTATAGTAGGTTGTCCAACAATAGCACTCTCATCGTTTAGTTTTTATTTATTTATTTATAAATATGATAGTGTATTGTTGAACATAAGGTCAAGACACTAATTGAATTTTGTTATAGGTGGGTTCGAATTCTAGATTTTTTATTTAACAACAAAAATTTTTACCAATTAAACTAATTGTTCTTATCAAAAAAAATTAAACTAATTGTAACCACTCATCGAATTACATATAAACTTGCAACTTTGATATAAAATATATTAGTCTCTTCATAACTACTATGAGTAAGAAACTCTCATTCTTAGATCTTGACTATTTTATGGATTAAATATTTATTGAATTCCTTTAAATTAGGCAGTAGGGTTATTTTTTAAAATTAAAAGTGGACAAAAAAGATCCTATCTTTGAGGTGATTTTAAAATTATTCATTTATTCAATATACTTTTATATCCTCCATATTTTGACTTTTTATTGAATCACAATTTTTTTTTTTTTTTTAATAATTTGATAGTAAAGAGAGAGGGGATTTGAACCATAAAATTTTCCATGTTAGACACCAAGAAGTACCTACCAACATAGTTATAAGGCTCTTGGCGAATCAATTTCAAATATTTTAAGAAAATTGTTACAAAAAAAAAAATTCATTTTTTTTACTACTTTTTATTATTTCACATAAAAACTATATAAAGACTTTTCTAAAATGATTGATTAACAAAAATTCTATAGGCACCTGTTAACTAGACTTATATAATAATAATTGGTGGGTTCCTCAACTGATTGAATAAAAGATTTAGGGTTCAATCCTTGCTTACATCAAAAATTGATAGTATCTTAGTGTGATGATAAATAGAAAAATCACTAAAAGTAGAAGCCATAAATTAAAACTCTCTCTCTCTCTCTCTCTCTCTATATATATATATAATATAATTGTGTCTTTTCCATTTGATTAATAAAAGGAAAAAAAAATGTTTTTTTTTTTTTGAGAAACAAACATACACACACAAGAGAGAGGAAAATTAGTTCTTACACAAAGGCACATCACAACTCCACTCAAAAGCCTTGGTAACTTTTAAGCGAGGATAGGGCAAGTTATACTACACACAACATACTCTCTTCAGCATATATATAAATATATATATATTTATATATATCATTGGAAGCAGGGGATTTACTGAATGAGGGCTTTAAAGTCCAAAATTCTAATTAATTGGGGGGCCCAGCTGCTCGTTACCGTTAGCCAGCCTGTGTTTGAATGTGAAACCACGTTGTACGAAAGCACCTAGAGTCTAACTTTAGAATCCCATGAAAGTCTGAAAAACTACCATAAAAATTAGAAAAAGTTTAAAACCAAAGGATTAAAAAATAAAGCTTTAACAAAAATGAAAATGACAAAATTAGACAGTCATCACTCTCAACGTAGACTTTGTCAATTTAGAACCTAACAAAAAAAAAGGGTAAAAGAGGCCCACTGAAGGTGGTTTTCCTACATTATCGTAACCATAGTAGTATTATACTGGTTGGATTAAGTGAGCCATAGTTATCTCATATCTACTAGAGTATCAATGGGTACTAAGTTAGTGTTTCACCAAAAATCCATAGGTGCTTTCCATTCCGTGAGTCGAACTTAGGACCTAGTGCCCACCACACCAGTTAGAAGTAAGTTCACTAACCATTGATCCATCACCCAGCTTGATGGTTAAACAAGTTTTTTCACACTAAGAAGTCCATAATCGCCAATATTGCTTGAAGGGGGGCTTATTTACCAGCATTATTCATTACCCTAAAAGAATTTTCCTCTTGGACAGGACAAAAGATTTGTATATATATATATATATATGTGTGTGTGTGTGTGCGCGCGCGCGTGCGCGTACGTGTGTGAGAAATAATGCCATGAGTAGCAAGAACCTTGTAACTTCATTGATATTTGCTGATAAAGTCATGAGATATTTAAGATTTTTAATACTTTAAATCCCCTTCTTATCTAATTATCATATTATATATATAAAAAAAGTAGTATCATGAGTAGAGGATGTGGTTGTGTTTTACCGACAAAATCCATATAACAAAGAAGTATAATATTTCACTCTCAAAGCAAAAGTCATAGGCCCACAGTGATAGGCACAGCAGAGAAAGCCACCTTAATTTAGTCAAGCAAGCAATTTGAATAAGGATTATGGATGGGCCCTTTTCTCGGCCTTACCCATTCGATTGACTATTCAAATAAAGTCAAGCTCATTGATCTGATCATAAAGATAAAATAACTTTACTTTGTGTTATGTGAATATATTATGTATATATTGGCAAATTTGATCCATAATTTAATAATTACCTTTCCCAAAGTTTATTGAATTTAGGAATTTGAATTAAATCCTTTGTAGGCTTGTAGCCCGGGGTTAAATTAAATTTGAATTTCTACTCTCAAGATAGCTATAGCCTATAGCCGATAGCCTATAGCCTATGCTTAAATATTTTAAATGTGCATGCAAGGTTAGGATCAAGTTACACATGATTTTATATATATATATATATAAAGATATTGATGATATAACTATTTATCAATTTTATACTATTTAAAAACTTTTATTATATTAATATTTGAAAAATTCATTGTTGGATTTCACATTCTCCTAGATGTTGTCATGCATGTCAAAAATCATATTAATGGAATGTTATTTATTATTTGAACTATAAACTCATGTTTTTTGTATAATTTAGAAGTGAAAAAAAAAAAAAAAAAACTTGAAATTCTATATTTTTTAGATGAAATAGTTATTAATTTCCAATCATCTTAGTATTTTGTAGGAATGATTGACACAAGGAGATGAAATAATCTAATACAAAGTTTTTAAGTGGTGTAACTTTAACTTAATCCCTCTCAAGCTTGTAAAATTTTTAAGATCATGTATTATGTTTTCTTTATATACTCTCAATGCTTGTAAGATTTTAAGAACATTAAAGATCAACAACCATCTCATTTATAAAATTTTAAAATTTCAAGTTTTTTGTACATATAAAACTATGTATAAAAGGATGAGTTTATAAATAGAATTGTAAAAACATTATGAGGAAATATGGAGTGTGCATTAAGAACATAAAAAACATGTAATGAAGTGATATTTTTAAAATATTAGCTTGAATTTCACCTATCTATCTACAGTTTACACACACATGACACACCCCAATAGTAGCCTGTGCAATACACAACTCAATTAAGAATAGAAAAATTTTCAATATTATTGATTAATAAAATAAATAGTAAAAAAAACATTAATCTGCTTTACGAATAAGTCCAATTTGTTTAATAGAAAAACCAAAGATTATAATAAAATATAAAATAATTTATAATGAATAATGGAAATTCTAAAAACTCTTGGTATTAGAATTTTAGTGGCATTATTGTTTTTTAATTTATATATTTTTGCAATAGAGTTTCACATTATTTTTAATGTATAACTTGATGCAACCATAGAGTGTAAGACACAATTTGTATTATATAATACATGAAATAATATGGAATGAATTTATATCATATTATTTTTACTAAAAATACTATGTTGGTGACAATAACTAAATAACAAATATTGGAGCAAAGGTTTTATACTTTCACATGGAATATATATATGTTTGTATGTGTTTGTTAAGTTGAATCACAATTTATGTGAATTTATTTTAAAATTAAAAATAATTTATTGAAATTGTGAGTTGAAAAATTAAAATTTAATGGTCAAATTAAAACTGTTTAAAATTTATGGTTTTATTTGGAAATATCACAAGTTATTGGAGAATTATATAATTTACCAAAATTTTTAATGAAGTATAGGGCATGTTTAGTACATTGAATGAAGATTACAATAGAAATTGTAATTTTTATTACTGAGAATAAAATATATTGTAATGGAACAACTAAACAAATTCATAAGTTTAGATGTGAATTGTAACATTAAAATAAAATTTAAGATTTATTTTAGGAAATATTTTACTCATTCAATTATATTTCCTTAAAAATAATATTTTTTAAAAAAATTTGAGAGAGAGATGGGTTATTTTTTATGACTTTTTATTTTTATAATTGTTATGTGTATATAGAAATTTTATTTATTTTGAAATATAATGATTTTAGAAATTATTGCATCTACTAAGTAATAGCTATTACAACCTTTTTAGAGAAGAATAATTATTCCTCATTTTGAAGAATAACTATACATAATGAATGACTATTCCCTATAATAAAAACATAACCAAATTAAAGAATGAATAAACCATAGGAATAACCATTACCTATTACAGTCTACCAAACACCCTTACTCACTTGCTAACCACAAATTTTAAGAACCCAACTTTTATATACAATATATATTATATGAGAATATAATATTTCATATATTAAATTTTCACAAATTTTGCGAAGTTTAATCACAATTTATGTGCACTTATTTACAATTAAAAATAACTTATTGAAAATGTGAATTAAAAAGATTAAAGATTTTATGTCTTGAATTAATTTTTTTTTAAATGTATGGTTTAATTTGAAATTATTGGAGAATTATATAATTTACTAAAATCTTTAATGAAGTTTACTCACTTTGCACAATCACAAATTTTAAGACCCAAATTTTGTATACAATATATTATGTATGAGATATTATATAAATATATTATTTCTTATATTATATATGATTTTTTTCAAAAAAAAAAAAAAAAAAAAGTACTTAAACTAAAAGGGCTTTCCTAGATAACATGGGCTGAATTTTGTATAATGGATTACATGGTCCAGGCCCTTAGTTAATCCAAACCGGGTTTAACCCGTATTTAAAATCCGAAATATTGGGAAATCGGGCCACCAAAACCGAAGTTCATTTTGCTCCAATCTCCAGAGTCAGCCAGTCTTGGTCACCATGGAAATATAGCAAAAAAAGGTCCCTCAGTTCAGTGCCAGAGGAAAAGTACGAAGAAAATGGATTCTGGGTTTCTCATATTGCTTCTGTTTTTCAATATTCTCCTCTCCTTTTCATTTGGTAAGCTTTCTCTCTCTTTGTTTAGGACTCTACCTTGTAAAGATTTGCAGTTTGCTTCTTTTTTTTTTTCTTTTTTTTTTGATGGGAAGATTTGCAGTTTTCTGATTCTTGATAAAACCATTTTCTTTAATTTCCATTTGGGTATTAAAACTTACGTTTATAGGAGCATCAATATCTAAAAAGTTATCACTGTTTGTTGTTGTTGTGGGGTTTAATGTTTTATGGATTTGGGTAAGTTTTAAATTTTTTATTCTCTGATGGGTATTGAAAATTAGGGATGGTTAGTTTAGAATATGTTGTCATTTTTGGTGTAAGTTTACTTTACTAATGGTTGGTAGTGGAGAGAATTTTAGGAAGAAAAGAAAAGAATTGGCTTAAATAGTTAAATGTTGTGTTTTTATGTTGTATTAGCTAAGGCTAGTAATTGTGTAATTAGGGTCAGTTGAGTATTATGTTCTGTTTGGTGATAAATTAGGAAGAATTTGAGGGTCACAATTGGGGTCTATAAAATAGTGTTGGTTGAGGAATACAATTGTAATGAGATGGAAACCGTTTTTGTGGCATTATGCTTTCAAAGAAAGCATTTTGCCTGTATATTAGTTAGAATCTTGCAGATGTTGCTCTTTAGTTGTAGCCTTGTAGGATATGTTTTCAGAAAATTCACTATATCGGATAGAGGTGGTAATTTGTTATGTGAATGTTTGCTGAGGTGGTAATTTTGTTTCAAGTTCTGGATACACGTTTCAGGAAGCGATGCTTTCATGTTGTTTTAGCAACACCGGTTGCTGTTGTGAATGATTATTTTTCTTTTTGGATTCATTTCCTTAGGTAAAGAAATTTAGACAAGTTTAGATGTCAAAAGCTTGTTTTTTGTGGTAACTGCTAAAGCAAGTGTGTTTGTGTGTGCATATATAGTTTTACTTTATATATTCCTTTGTCTTGCTTTATGAAACTTCAACCTTCTTTCTTCAATCTTTATGTGGCACACGCGTGCCAGTGAGCAAACAGATAAACACACACACAGGCTTGCTTCCACCAAGTTGGGATCACACCTCTTTTTCTTGTCCACATAACTTTATGATAGGTACAATCTATCTAGCAACTAGTGGGAGCAACTTTGTCTTCTGCTCTGTTTGTGGAAATTGACTGTGGGCTTAAGTGGCATAAGGTTAACAGCCCTTGAAGAGGCACACTTGTGGTTAAAGCTGACATAAGTGGTATGTCTATGGTGTTGCTAGTTGGGACATTGTTTGGGTGGTCTCGTATTTGGGGTTTTACACAATGTATTTCTGTATTTGATTTCCTGCAATCTGTTTCTGTTTCTCTGTGATTTTGTTTATTTGTTTCAAGTACAATCTGTTCATCATTGTGAACATGATGTACTTTTTTATTAATGAAAATATCTATTACCTTTAAAAAAAAAAGTGGTATGTCTATGGTGATCAGTTTGACTTCATTGCAGGCCTACAAATTGGCCTAGATATGTGTGTTGGGCTGCCCTTTTAGTATTATAGGTTTCTCTTAAATGAGCAGCAACGGAAGTGGCCTTGACCTTTCATCTCTTAGTTTTTCTACTTTATCTTGTATTCTGTTGGTGTGGGTGTAATAATTTTTTGCAAATAAGCATGGGATCTGAGTGCTGCTGGGGTCAAAATTTGGATTTAATTTATTATTTATTCTTGAAGTATTAGTTATTGACCTAATCACTCTGGTGAAATGGGGTCTATAACTTTAGGGAATTCATCTTAAATGATTTTGAGTTAGAGCTTCTGTTAGACAGACTAACTTTCGTCCTTTTGAAGTTAAGTTTTTTAATAATATTTATACAAAAAGAAAAGGAAAGAAAGAAGTTGAAGTTTTTTAATTCTGAAAAAAACCAAAATGTAATTAAATTATTGAAAATTCATTAATTCTATTTCATCGTAGGTAAACCTGATGGAGTGTGCGTCTCCCAAGGTGGTCGCTTTCCACGTTTCTCATCTGAAGGAAAACCTCCCAAAAAGGTAAGTAAGGGAACAAAAGATTTGACCCTTTGTAGGGTGTTTCGCAAAAAGACTTGCTGTGATGTAGCCCAGACACATCCTATGCTTCTATCAGTTAGGAGGCTGGCTTCAACAGGAGAAGCCAGCCAAGATTGCTTGGACTTATGGGAATTATTGGAATGTTCGATCTGTGATCCACGTGTTGGTGTTCAGCCTGGACCTCCTCTGATATGTGGCTCTTTTTGTGACAAAGTCTATAAGGCTTGCTCTAATGCTTACTTCTCTATGGATGCAAAGACACAGGTGTGCAGATAACTCTTTCACTTCTACACTGAAAATATATCAAAAGATCAGGATTAAAGGTTCAATTGGGGTGTTACTTATCAAAAAAAGTTTCTGGATGATATGAGATTGTGCTTGATTTGTCCACCTAAAACTAGAAGATCTTCTCACTTCTATATAGCAATCTGATAAACTTACAGTCCACATTTTAAAGTTTTGGACTTCTGTTTGAACTGAGACTTGTTTAGGCACCAAGAATGCTTAATGTGATAATGCTACCTATATCCGACAGGAGTTGAGGGCTCCTGGCTTGGGTATATTAAGCTATTGTGCTTTGCCATCCCCTTTTAATGTTCCAGGGGTACGGGGAATTTTTTAGTGTGACATAAAAATTTGCACTTACTTATAAAAAAAAAACATAAAAATTTGCACTTAAATTTTTTACTTGTGAATGTGTGAACAAAAGCATGTCCTGATAAAGTTTTACCTGCCAGGTTCTAGCACCATGTGGTGTAAATGACTTTGTCTGTGGTAGGGCTTTGGAATGGGTATCAAATGGCACAGCACTATGCCATGCTGCAGGTTTTGCTATTAACCCATCTGACAAAATGTACACTGGAACAGAAGAATCATCTTGCTATGGTGGTAAAGCCAGTCTAGATTCTGTTGCTGACTCATGGAGGGCTTCACATTCTGAGGTGCCCCATAAAGCTCAGACTTTGGGGGTATTCGAAGATTTCCTGCAATGGATGAGAGAAATGCCATTTAATGAAAGAGTTTCTTGGGCAGTGGGAGGGATGGTTCTTACAGCAGGATTATTGTATATAAGGTCAGAGCACTCTCTTTCTCATCTGAGATCAGTTTTTTATTACAATATTCTTTAGAATGTGCTGAATGTTTTTTATAGGTAGAATGTGCTGAATTTTTTGAGGTCGCTGGTTTCTTCCCCAAGCTTTTTATATCACTTTTTGTTAATTATGGTAACTCCTCTTCATGTCTTGTTCTTTTACCTACGCCCCTTTTTTTATTAAAAAGTTGCAGTGAAGGATGAAGCCAATTAGCTCTAGTTTGAATGGTTTCTCCTCCCCTAGAACGTAAGAGCAGGGTGGAGGGTGAAGTTGGGTTCAAGACCATTACCAGTAATAATAGAAAAAATTGCACTTTTAAAAAGTAACAGAAAAAAGATTGCAGTGAAGGGATGACGCTAAGATCAATAGTTGGTTTTGTTTGTTGTTTTCCTTCTAATATTTTATGCACATAAAATAGCGAATTTTTTTCCCCAAGTAATTCTGCACGTGTAATTTGTTCATATCATCCTTTCAATAAGAAATTGTGATAAGGGCTTATCAATAGCACTTCACTGTTGTTAGAAGAGCATTGATCTTTTACTTATTACTGTTAATGATCATGCAGCAAAAGGAAGAGCCATAGCCAGCGCCAGAAGCTTGCGGCTATTCAACGCACTGCAAGGAAACTAGAAGGCAAGATCAGTGACCAGAAATGGTCTAGTAACCATGGAAGTAGGAAAGGAAGTAGAAGATGACTCTTTTTGTATGTGAACATAAATAGTTTTTGGACAAATAACATGTGAGTCTTAATCTTTTTTGTTTCAACTTATAATGTTATAAGTGAATATTTTTTGTTATTTTTATTTGCTCTTCTGAAAGGTAGATTATGCCTTGGTTTTGAAGATTGATTTACTTTAGATGTTAAACATCCTTGGCTCTTGTTTAGAAAATGATTTTTTGGTTATCCCTCTTACTCTTCCTTCCATAATATCACGGAAAGACAGAATAATGGGAAAGACGTGGAATGGCATTGGAGGAAATGGATCATTCTGTTCCATTCCTATATATGTGTTCATTGTTCAGTTCAATTTGTGTGAAACACATCATTCCCTTAATTAATTGAGTGGAAATTATGCTTTGCTTCTATTTTATATGAATATAAATAAAAGGTCAAGTAAATAAATTAATTAATAAAAGGTCAAGGATATAATAAGAGTAAAATTATATTTCATTTGCTTCTATTTCATTTGTATGCCTTCATTTATAAACCTCTAAAGACAGACATTGGAAGGATGAGATCCTAAAGCTATTCAATTTCTTTATTATTTTCCCAATCCTTTCTTTTATTAACTTACATAGCACCATACATGGTGTTAGTTTCTATAGGGGCAGAAGCCACCTGTTGTTATTCCAAGGGTTGTATTAAGAATCATTTGAGGACTTTTGGTATAGCCCAATAGAATTTACCCAATCTTCGTCTAATGGCATCTCGTCGGGGTTTTCAGGTGAGAGAGTATTATCATTCCTTATCTTCATCTAATGGCAATGCCGTTTCCAGGGAAATTAGAGCAGGATAATGTTGCCAACTATTAAGTCGTCCACGGATTAAAGGCCTCTTCAGCTCTTTTTCCCAACTTTCAAACTCATGCCTCTCTCGTGCTTGTGGAAGTGATGGGTATCATTCTGTCTCCACAGTTTAGTGCACAAGACTTAGGACCAGACCTACCATTGACGTTGGTCCTCTGGAAGAGGATCCAAGTATCCAACAATATTTCCTTTAAGCCATTCAAGTAGGGGCCATCTCTTGGAAGGCTATCTAGAGGGGCATAGGTCCACTCTTTTGTGGATAATTGTAGAGCCTTTAAGCAAGGGAGTCATGACTCGTGAGTTTGATAGGCACAAGACCCTTTTTGCTCTGCCTGTGGCTGAGGCCGAGATTAAAAAAGTTATTATATCATTTCTGCTCTGTGCTTATTGAGGCAATGCCTGGTATATTTTGATAATTACTTGTTTCCTGTTATTAGAATTGCTCATCTAATTGCTTCCAGTCATTTCAAAGCAGCACAACATTCTAAAGTTCCACGAGAAAATCCAAGTTTGAATTGTTCATCTAATTGCTTTCAGTCATTACAAAAGGGGCACAATCTTCAGATGTTCAATGAGAAATTCAAGTCAAAAGTTCTGTGCTTATTGAGGCAATGCCTGGTATATTGTGATAATTTTACTCGTTTCCTGTTATTTGAATTGTTCATCTAATTGCTTCATTGAAATGAATCGCTTCCAGTCATTTCAATGCAGCACAATATTCACGTTCCATGAGAAAATTCATGTTTGAATTGTTCATCTAACTGCTTTCAGTCATTACAAAAGGAGCACAATCTTCAGTTGTTCAATGAGGAAATCCAAGTCAAAAGTTCAATTGGAATTCATACATGTAATTTAACTATTTTAACAGGTTTTTGACCTATAAGGAGCCTCTTGAACAATTGAACAAACCACAAATGGTTCTAGATGTACAAATGTGTGCAACAAAAACCAAGGCAGGCGATTCTTAATCAATACTCCCAAATTGCACACTCACATGCAAATACAGTGATGAAAAGGTGTTTTAAAGCAAAAATCTCTGCTTCTGCACAGAAGAGAGTCTGGTCGTCAATTTACAATTCTTGTAAAATCTCCTGTGTAATCATATTATCAGCAAGATCGAATATAACAACGGCAATGCTTCTTCTTCGCCAAACCTGTCTACTAACACATAATTCAAACCCTAACACGAAGTGAGCTTGCTGTATCACTTGCTGTGCCTCCTATTTGAACAGAAGAAATCTCCGAATAATCAGATGGTTCCAATTTTAGGTGGCTGTGCAAAGACAAGAAAAAGAGATCAGAACCTTTAGGTGCATAGTTCAGTTGTGGGGGAAGAACAAAAAGGGTGAAGAACCTACAAAGAGCACTGGTGGGGTGCCGGAGATCTTCCAAAAGTTAAGTCAATGATAGAAGAATCTTCAATAACTCAAAAGTGTAAGAGTTAGGAAATTGCACATACCTTGGTGAAGAGGAGACTTGGTGCTTATAGTGGTATAGGGTTGACCAAGATCCAATGAATGTAGGATCTTTCCTTGTAGGGAAGATATGGAATTAATGTTTTGAGATCTTAGGGCCTTAGTTCCGATACTGGGAGGATAAGAATATGTAGAAAGATCTTTAGACATGGTGTGCAAGTTTATTCCATATAGGGATGCATGAGTGGAGAACACGCAAATCATGTGGGAGTAAGTGTAATTTATCATTGGTATTGGGTAACCCAACGAGTACTTTCTTACCTGTCGGTGAATGTGAGTGGAGAGCATGGCTAATGTCACGTCATAATTAAACTCAAAGGAGACCTCCAACCCGAAGGGTAAAAGGTGACTGAATGGCATTTCCACTGGAAGGGGACCTAGTGCCCGACAATAAAGTGGTATCAGTAGTGTATCAATGTGAAAATCAATAACTTACCATCTTAACAAGTAGTAAAAAATGTTATATCCATAGCATTACTATTATGCAAAAGGATGCGTAGAGCTACTAAGTTACTAACTACCAACCATAAACTGCAACCTATTCTGTCACATTTGTTTGATAACACTAGGACCTTTGGAATGGTGGCTAAATTTTTCACTTCTTGCAATATCTGTATTATAAATGAATCTCATATTTGATAGAAAGAAATAAAAATTACTATTAAATAAAATGATTCAACAGTAGAAAAAGAATCAAACAATGTGATGTTACTATGGTACATAATTTTTTTAATTTTCCAGGTTACAGATGCTCTAAGGGTTTCTCTGGTTTAAAGTGGGATGGCTGTTTCAAAACCATAATATCCATATTCTATTTAAATGTGGCATCCTTTTGGCTAAATTCTAGTGGGTAGGATCCTACTGCTAAACTTAAAGGGATATCCTTAAAGAAGCTATATTAAAAAAAATAAAAAATAAAAATCAAGAAAAGAAGGCTTTTACTGCCTGTAGGTTAGGGCTTGCTCAAAATAAAACTGTCTTACCTGATGACCTCTGCAAATGAGATCAAGGTCGTTCTTGTCCAAGAACTCAGCGACCCTATCAGGTCCAAAGGTACATGAAACACCTCGATCACTCTCTGCCCATCCCTCAACATTTTGATCAGGATCAGACCATAGCAGATCACAGAGGAGACCACTATCTGGTACATCAGTAGGCCTTGAAATCTCCTTTATTTGATCCAAATTTTGCAACTCTGGAGACAGTCCCCCGTGCATACAAAGTATCTTGCCATCAATGAGTGCAGCCACAGGCAAACAGTTGAAGCAGTCGGTAAATATTTTCCATAGCCTAACATTAAACCTCCGTTTACACTCGTCATAAAACCCATAAATCCGATTGATCTTTGCGTCTTCATGGTTTCCTCTCAACATGTAGACTCTGTCAGGATATCTTATTTTGTATGCCAGGAGCAAACATATTGTCTCCAAACTTTGCTTGCCTCTATCAACATAATCCCCAAGAAAGAGGTAATTTGCAGCAGGAGGGTAGCCACCATATTCAAAAAGCCTTAGTAGGTCTAGGTATTGCCCATGTATGTCACCTGTAAAAGGCCTGCAATATTAGGACCAGGGGGAGCAAGGTAGATAAATGTTAAGTAACACCAAGTGCATGCTATTTGGTTGCATTTTGTCTATGAATTCTTCCCTCCAGTTCATAAAAAATGAGCTGTGAGGTAATAATCCACATCAAATGGCAAGTTGTGTACACAATTTGAATAGCAGAATAATCAAACACAAATATTGAACCAATAGGCTAATCCTCAAAAACAGAAACAAACACAACACAATAATCCTTGCAACTCACCTATAAATCCACAATCCCTTCACAATTAGAATTTCTATTGCCAAACACCACCTCAAAAGGGCACAAGACTGCCAAACCTTGATATTAACATGGTATACAAATTATCTCTAATATAAGATTCTTCTATAAAAAAAATTATATGTTCATTCGAATTATGACAAACCCACATCATTCTTATAATCATCCACCAAAAAAAAAAACCATATAATCACAAACCATCCTGTAATTACATAATTCAACAACATCATGAACATCATCATCATGATCAACAAAAAGGTTACAAGAGAGCTGACCGCATATGCGAACCGGGGCATGAATCTCGAGGAGATTAGGCTGTGAGAGGAAGATTTGCTTGGCGTTGACACAGAGTTGACGGATCTCCCCCTCAGATAGCTGCACCTGTTTCCCTCCTTTCCCTTCCAATAGCCTCCTTATTATATCATCCAACACACCCTTATCCATCATTCCCTCCATTGTCATCATCATCATCTCCTGCTTCAACAAGGCTAGAGATGAAAAGGGTAGCTACCAAATTGAACTTTTTTTTGGAAAGTGGGTGAGGAATGAAAAAGCTGATCAATTTCCAAAAAAAAACAGACAGAAGGAGGTCAAAGAAGAAATGGGTATTTGAGAAATTGAAACAAATCAACCAAAAAACCCAACTTTATAGATACAGGAAGAAGAAAGAGAAAAAGGGTCTACAAAGAAAACCCAAGATTTTATTGATAAGTTAAATTGAGAGGAAGGGATCAAATTGAAAACTTTACACAGAAAGAGAGAAGAAGGATATGTAGGAGAACAAAGAATAAAAAAAAAAAAAGCTAAAGGCTTTAGAGAATTTAGAGAAAAAAGGTTGGAACTTTTTGAAAGAAAAAGAAGAAAAAAAAAAAAGGGTCAACAAAGAGAACCCAAGAGCTTATATGTTGGATTAGGATAGATGAAAAATCAAAGCCAACTACCAGAGAGAGAGAGAGAGAGAGGATATTTATGGATTTGTGGATTTGTGAGAGAGAGATCAAAAGGAAGATATGAAAGAGCTGGTTGAAGATGAGGAGGCAAGCAAATAAAGATGGGTATGGGTTGTCATTTTTTCTCTGAATCTTTCTCTCTCAAAACAAAGTGTTTTATTTTTTCTTTCTTTCTCTCTCTATTTTTTATTTTTTCTGTGTGAAAAGCCAACTGCCAATAGCCATTACGGTTGAAACCTTCAAAGGTGGAGCACTAAATGGCGCGGAATAGGGGACCAGCGCATGTTAGCAAATAGAGTACACGTGGAGGAGGGAGGGTTATTTGTTTGTTTGTTTTTTTTTTTGAAAAGGGTTATTTGTTTTAGTACGAGGAATGTTTATCAATCTATAATAAAAGAGTAAAAAAATGCTTTTTTTTTTTTTTTTTTTGGGTTGTTGAAGGTTTTACTTCATTCAATCAATGTTGTTGAGTTTTGATTCTAAAAAAGAAAAAAGAAAAAAAAAATGTTGTTGACTTTTGTTTTGTTTGTTTTTGTACAAGTTATCTTGAATATAATTCAATTGATTACAAACTGAGATCAAATACCTTATTTATTATGATAATAAGAGTCCTTGTTTTTTTTCGAAAATTCAAGTATTCAAAAAAAAAAAAAAAATGTGATTGACTATTATGCTTTCATTTTATAGAACCTTTTTGAATTGGCTTCTACGTTCTAACTGTGTTAAGCACAAATTAAACACACATACCTAGTCTATCCAAAAATGCTAAAGCTTGTCAAATTGAATTCTTTAAAAAAGAAATTAAATGTGCTTGACTATTATGCATTCATTTTATAAAACCAGTTTGAATTGGCTTCTAATTGTGTTAATCACAAATTAAACACAGATACCTATTCTATCCAAAAATACTAAAACTCGTGAAATTAGCATGAAAAATAAAATGAGTTTAGATTTTCATATTGACAAGTTTGATACAAACTCAAGAGTAGAACTCACCCTAGAAAACTAGTTTGCAAGAGAAAAGTGCCTAAGAGCTTATATACACACGATTAAGCTTACACTTAATCCATGTGGAGTACCTGGATCATAACATATTATCACGCTTCGCAGCCGATGTCCACTTTGGCTCACTCTATCGACACTAACCCAATGGTAGCTTTTTTAAAAAATTTTGGTAGCTTTACTCACCTATCAGATATTCAATGATTTAACAATTTATTTTAATCTAGTCTCTAGGTCGCCCCTCCAAGATCTGAACACAAAACCGCAACTCATTTGCAATCCCATACTCAATGAGCTATGTCCAATTACTTGATGTGATGGTCGGCTCTAATAATAAATGATACAAATCCATGAGTAAAACTCACCTTTAAAAATCAGCTTGCAAAAAGGAAGGTGCCTAAAAGCTTATATACACATGTAGTAGCGGCTCCGAGAATATTTTTCAAGATGGTTATTAAGAAACTTAAATTACACAAAATTTAATTAAAAGAGAACTTTATATATTGATCCAAAAAAAGGAAAAAAAAAAAAAAACACGCACACACACAAATACATAAAGTCTTTCTACAATTTCTTTTTACAAATTTTTTAATTTTGAAATTTTTTCGTGATAGTCTCATTACCAATGTTGCAAGTTACATCTCTATCAAAATTTTTGTTAGATAAAAATTTTCTTGGGATTTTTCTTTTTGTTTGTAAGGACCTAATATATTGTTAAATGAACTAAAGTTTAAGGACAAAATTTGGCTACAAACTTAATTGTACCCTAAGGCTACAACTCTCATTAAATAAATTAACATGACCACATATTTTGAAAATCTAATTGTTGAATTGCATGTTTTTTATATTCTTAAAATGCATGTCAAATTTCATGTTAATTGTATGTCATTTACTTCTGATCCATAAATTTATTTTTTATGTATAATTTTAGACTAGCTATTAATCTTTGATTTTCTTGAAATTTTGCAAGTATGCAAGATATAAGAAGAAAATGTAATCTATTTGTGAATTTGTAAAAATTCACGTATAATAAAAAAAATTATTGAGTAGAGTTATAGTCTTAATTTACAACCAAGTTTGACACTAAATTTTGTCCAAAATTTAATTATGTTAGACTTAAAAAAATTTAGGGTGGTCACAAATATTTTTTAAGGATTAAAAAATCCTAAATTTTTAAAATTTATATATAATAATTTTTTTTTTCAACTCAGGGTGGTCCTATGACCACCTTGAATTGAACGTGGAGCCGCCAGTGTACACATGGTTAAATTTGCACTTAACAAAACTATTACTCAACTTCTCACTCAATGGCAAGGTGGTCCACAAGAAGATGCCACCCGGGAGGACTTACATACTCTTTAACAACAATTCGCTCACCTTGCGAGCAAGGTGTTTTAAAGGGAAGGGAATATTAGGAGTCTGTATAGCATGCATGGTTGTACTGTAAGTTCAATTTATTGCATCTTAGCCCTTGTATCATATAATGATTAGTTAGTTACTGGTAACAGATAGGGTTAATAACTGGTAACAGTTAGTTAGTTATTGGGCAACGAATGTGTAACTCGTATCTTGTATATATGGATTCAGAAAGGAATAAAAGAACCAAACAGAAAATTATCCAAATTCCTATTCTCAACTCTTCACCAATTCTTAGAGGCTAACTACCCTCGAAGTAGTTTCTCTTTTCTTCTTACTCATCTTCTCTGATTAACCATGAACTTAAAAAAATTGAATCCCCATATAAGCTTTTAAACATTGAGGATTTTGGGCCATTGTTGTTTGATGATTTAGAATAGAAATAATGAAAAAACTTAAACGAATTTTAAAATAAGATAGGACTTAACGTCATATTAATATTGTTACCACTAACATTAAATTAGACAAAATTTAGATACGATTTCTTAAATGTTATATAATTAAATTCAACTATATATTTATATTAGTCAATAAGTTATACGGTTGAGTTTAATCGTCTTTGAGAAAGATAATAATACTATTTAAACTGCATTCATCAATACAACCATATAATTTAATTAAAAAGGACTATTTAAACTGCATTCATCCATACAACCATATAATTTAATTTAATTAAAAAAGTTATAACTCGAAACTTTACATAAATTTCTTCTAAAATGTATTTTATTTAATCATCATATACTTTACTAGTTGAGTTAACTGGAACCCACTAACTAACTATAGTTTTTATTTTATTTTATTTATTTATAGAGTTCTAACTTATGACGTTCATTTCTAATTATTGTACTCTTTATTATCAGATTAAAATATCAATTAATTTTTTGTGTAGATTGAGATTGAACCCCATATTTTTTATTTAACCATCAGAACCCATAGCTAACCATAGTTAAATGAAAGTGATTGGAGAAATACTAAAAGCTAATAGTTGGAAGTTGGAGTATGGAACAAAAAACCAGGCTTATGTTAGCAGAAGTATAGTCAAAGCTAGTGATAAAGTCACAAAAATAAGCTACAAAAAAAAAAGGATTTTTTTTTTTTTTTTTTTTTTGCCATCTTTTCTTTGTTGTTTGGTAATGGCCTAATGGGCAAGTATCAAAAAGAGGATATGGACAATGAAGTCCACCTGCAAATTTTTTAGCAACTTGGTAAAAGAATACCGCGTATTTTGAAAAGTTCATTTTCATGCGTGTATTCTCAACTGGGCTATACATTATGTCCCTACCAATGAAAGAAAGAGACATTGTCAAATTGAAATAGTAGCACACTAAGGTAGTACATGCCATGTCTTTTGTGTTTTACTGTTTAGAAAACTGATAATCTCATTATTGCAGTCTGTTAGGCCAAATTAGTACTTCAACTTAATTAGGCCAAATTAGTACTTCAACTTAATTTGTGCTTGCCAATTCAGCACAAAGAAACTAATAAATTTTAGTGGGGTTTCATTGAACTTGGTTTTTTTTTTTATTATATGGATGATTGACATGGTACGTCAAATCTCATTGTTGCAGTCTGTGGTGAAGGCATTGTGTAAGAAATTTCGTGGATCATTCTTTCTGTTTGGTGAAAATTAAGTGCCCATTTGTTAATATGCTTAGCACACATTTTTCACATTTTAAATACATTTACACACATTTTAATACATTTTTTCATCCACACGTATATCAAAAACACTCAAAATACCTTACTCAAACTTAGTTACCAAACGGGCCTTAAGTATTGCAGTAATTCAAAAAGTGAATAGGTCATGCTTTTGTCATCCACTTCCAAGTGAAAACAGAACTGTATTCTTGGTCATGTTTTTAAGACAGTCACACAAGTACTTGGTAAGTGATGTACTATTTTCTCCTATATTTTTTGGTAGTAAAAAATTTATTTCCATGACTCAATCATTCTTGTTGAAGTACAATGTCACATGTTTGATATATATATAGAAAGCTCTGTGAATTATTTTGTCAACTAGGAGTTTATTCTTATATAACATGTTATAAAAAAAATGTAATCATAATAAAAAAAAAAAAACCATAATATGATATTCATTTTCTACTTTGTGTGCGTTTTACTCATTATATGATTTCAACCTATGATGCATGCTGTACAATTTTTATTACTGATAACTAATAGAACTGTAATCTGATAACAGTTTTCTACCTTGTGGGCGTTTTACTCGTTATGATAGATTTAGTTTGTAAGATAATTACTTAAGTCAAAGTTTCACAAATTTGACTTGTTTTGATATTGGCTTAATGTTGAAAATCACCGATTGATCACATATACAATTACGCAGCAACAAACTCCTCACATGATCACATGCTCCAGCGTTTGTAAATTTGAAACATATTCAAGAGGGTGCATGACTTCATATTCTCCAATATTGAAAAATAACAATATGATATGACAAGGGTCTAACTTCTTTAAAAAAAGATTCTTCAAACCCTGATCGAGAAAGTTCAAGTTTCAAATAAGTCAGCTTAATTATTTTTCTCAATATTTACCAATAAAAACAAGACTTGACTCGATTATATAGCCCCTACAAAAGATTCAAAAGCTTCAATGTTACTTTAGAGCAAACAGCAATAACAGTCAATGCTAAAGTTTATTCTAGTCAACTTGGTAGTTGGTACAGCTTATTCAAATGGGTAAAAATGGAGGGATTAACTAAATTCCATAGACTAGATGCAAATTAAAAGTATTTGATTACCACAATGATCTAGTCTCAAAACCAAAAACAATTGAGTGGAATATAATGTGTTCAGGCCTTCCTACCAAAAACAAATCAACATAACCATCATTATTAGGCAGCAGGCCTAGTACACAACTAAGTTGGAAGGCTAATGAATACCCTTAGCAGCTCAGTCAATGGTGCAATAATATTTGTCTATGTGTCAATTCATGATCATGCTTCACAAAAATTGGTCTTAGATGTGAATGAGTTTTATTATCATCACCAGCCGCAAGCTTAACCTGCTTCTAAGTAGATGATTTGGAAAGCCAAATGAAGCTATATTGAGCACTATAAATCATGAAACCATTAGAGCCAGCTAAATCTGACCTAAGATACTCATAGAGCCTGCACTCCATAGATGTCCTAGATTAAGGCTCTGGACAAAGCACCTGGCCAGGAGTGTCAACCTCCTGAACCATATGGAAGTTGAAGATAATGAGTAATACCTAAAAATTAATTCTTTTCAATGCATTTATATATTTATATATATATATATATATATATATATATATATAAATATAGAGGAGATCTTAGTTCAGCCTACTTTTGGTTCCACAAAAATGAAGAAAAATTTTGAAAGATGAAAGAAAAAAAGAAGAAAAGTCTAAGCTTCTTTTTTCTTTACACACACACAAACACAAATGTGCTCTTGGCAAAGTTAGATGTCTATAAGAATCTATAATAATGAAATCTGATTAGTGTCAAGGTAGCAGAAAATATTGTGAACATGTAAACAGATTTCAAAAAAGATAGGGAATTGTTTTTAGTAGTGACTTTAAAAGTTGCAAACATGGTTGATTCCACCCACAGAAGAACTACCTCAAGCGAATAAGAACCAGTTATTTTATATGGCACCTAACTAATGAACCAAAAGTCAAAGCAACAAAATAAGGTAATAAACAACCACCCAAGAGCACTTAGACCACATAGAAGCTTTCATCAGTAACATGAGCTCCAATTCTTTAAGGAATTGAGGAAGAGCAACAATTATATTAAGCATAGGCTGCTATATGTTACCTATCAGCCTAGGCCAGAATAAGTTCGAATTTTCCTGATTCATGTACTAAGAAATTATAGTTTTATTGAACAAGCTGCAATTTGTCAGCTAAGTCAATTCAATGCCTGCCAGCTATAGTTTATTAAACAGTCAAAACTTACTCTTAGAAACCAACTATCAGTCGTGAATCATCCATGCTATTGGATTTTAGATCAATGCAATGCTTACTTGCTAGTTTAAAATTTCAAAATTTTTTATCTAAAATAGTCTGAAAATTTTATTTTCAGAAAGAAGCCAATCTCAGATATCTGCCTTGTCATGATTCTAGGGGCAGTTCATTCCTCCACCAATGAACTATAGCTCAACTGGCATCACCCCCTTTGTCTAAAAGAGGAAGGTCTTTCAAAGACCAGGTTCAAACATGGGCATTAAGCTTGACGCATTTACCAAATGAGAGAGAAAAAAAAATCCGGCCTAAAGATTGCTCCCAGAAATTCTTTAAGTTTCCCTGTGATTTTTAGGCTCATCATCCATTAATCATTTCATTGGAAAAAAAAAAAAAAAAAAAAAAAAATCCAAAAACCGAAATCTACATGATAATTCTAACAGCTCACATCACAAACAAACATGTGCACTCAATTTTTTTAGGAGAGAATCTGATTGCCGAGCTCTTGGTTAATGTTATTGTTAAGTTGCAAAAGATGTTGATATATTTCACGTAATGGGGAAGTCAAGCTAATTGAATTTTGATTGGCTAGGCCAACTTAGATTTTAAGGAAAGAGAAAACACAAAGATATAAGATACATTAGTTGAAACATGGCACATATAAGAGTTAACAGTTTTTTATCCTTTCCTCATTATACCATAATCTAAAGCCATCTTACTGATGTGAGGTAGAAATTTAAATAGATAGCGAAACTGGGTTGGCTGATCAAAATTTCTTTTGGATTGGGGGTTGGAGGGAAGAGATTAAATCAATTCATGGAAAAATGCAATTGAATTGAATTGAATTATTCAAGTTAAAATTGAGCTCTATGTAATCACTTATAAAGCCTAGTTTTGATCTAGTAAATTTCTAAGATTCCAGACATAGAGTAAGAAACAAAATTCTTGTCTTGCCTAAGAACTGAGGTTTGGTACTGTAAAAATTGAATTATGAAAAACAAGAGGAACATGCAATTTTTTTTATTTTTCCCATTCAATTATCCACATTCCTTCTCAAGTAACTTGTGTACATTGACTATGTAATGTTAACACAGAAGTCTAAGGTCTCGTCCACTTTTATGACACCATTCATTATTCTTACAGCTAACAACACTGTATATAGGAAGAACCACTAACAACTCATCGCAATGCAAGAAGAGCAACTGATAACAGATTTAAGAACTCAGGAAAATGATGAAAATAAGTTCCTTGTTTAAGCTTGGAAACAAGTTTTAAACAAAATACACTGGTTTGCCACCACCTAGGTATGCACATCTGCACTATACCCCAAAAGATTACATTTGGGCTCTGCGTAATCACTTATAATAAGCCCAATTTGACCAGTAAACACTTAATGTGGACTCAACACATGCCCACACAATACAAAAATCCAATCCACATAATTTAGGGTATCACAGGTTTTTGTGCATTAAGCATACAGACTGAGCGCTTTAAATGTACTAATGTAGCATACCAGAAAACGTTTTTCTGCAAATCAAATTCTAGAGCTAACCAGCACCCTAATGACCTTCCTAGATGATAGATACAACGAATGGGTAAGGAAGGGGTTAGCTAATCACTGAAAGAGAATCATATTCCATGATATAATTGAATTGAGCAATTTTAACTAATATTGTTACATTTTCAATCCTACCTATTGTATTCCAAATTCAGGAAAAAAATAAATGAAAGGAAAGAAAAAAATTTCATTAGCATCATGAACAAATTGCAACCAGGAACTTATAATTTAGTCTCCTGCATTCCTTTTGCAATCAGAAGAAAAATCACACCAATGGGTATAAAACTACAGAAGACTACTAAAAGATTACAAACATTAATCAGAAAATTGAAACCATAAATTTCAAAACAAGTACAACTAATTTCAACTAGACAAGATGAGCATTTGTTGTAATTTCTTTTACTTGCTCATTATCACAATCTACTCTCACCTCTTAAGCTAAGCCAAATGTTGGATTGAGCAATGAGCACAACTGAGTGCAGGTTTTTGTTTCATTAACACCTAAGATTTAAGAATTTGATTATTGTAGACAAAAATTTATGAAAAGAAAGGATCAAATTTTGTTATGCACATCAAACTGAACAGTTAGAACTTAGAAGTAACCCTAGCAGATCTTCATTCCAAGCTTCGTAAGCATAGAAAATGGTGCAAATGTTATTATTATTTATTTATTTTTGGGGACATTCATGATTCAACAACAAATGCACAATTATGCAGTTACAAATTCAATCAAATTGCAGTTCAATTTCCAAATCCATTATGTCATAATTTCCCCTATTTCTCTCTCTTGACCATAATCAATTTATTTAATTATTTCAATGTGGAATCACAGGGCAGCAAGGAAAACCCAATATAAACTGATGAACCCATGAAAGATAAACAAAACACCTTTCAAATCAAAGGAAAACAACAACAATTTACCAAAATAAGCAGAACCCATTTCAATCAAATTCAAATTAAACAAATATCCATAATTTGAAAATTCCTAATACAACATTGTCTTCCTCAAATCTTTTCAATAAGAAGAGACAAATGGGTTTGTTCTAACCTCTTTGTCCTGCACCCCATCATTGCATTTCAATCCACACCCACATTGTGGAGACTCCTCAAAGTTATCAATAGGGAAATCAGCACCTGCAATCCCAACTGAGAATCCAAGATTATCCCCAATCCTCTTGACCTCAATAATGTCAACCCAGAAGAAAAAAAGCTTCACACTAACACCCTGCAAGCTTGTAAGCTTCCCTTTTGTTATGATCCCATTGATGGTGGGCTTGTACTTCAACTCATATGACCCTTCAAGAGAAAAACTACAACTACCAGAAAAAAAAGCAGAGAATTTTCCTGTAGAGGTTTCAAGATCATAGCCTTGCACACCCTTTGGAAGAATACCAATGGGAAAGTTGAAACTTTGGATAACATCATAGACTGAAGGCTTTGTGGTTGTTAAGTTAGTTTCCGATGATGCTAAAGATGGTGAAGCAGTGAAAAACAGAATGAGACATAGAATAATTTTTAGTGAAAGCATGAATCTTTGGATGAAGAAGGAAAAACCCATCTCTGTCTCTGTCTCTCTCTTGCTCTTTCTGTGTGTGTTTCTTTCTTGCTTCCTTGTTCCGTCCGTCTTTCTGTCTCTGTCTATGTCTTCGTAGATAAGAATTGAACGGTAGGTAGATTGTATAAAACTATGGAGTAGTTTCCTACTTTTTTTGGAAGGGTCTAAAGTGGGCTGGACTGGCTTGGATATGTTTGGATAAGATTGGACCAATGTTGAAAACCCAAATTGTTTAGTGGCCTGAAAAAATTGTTTGGGCCTTTTAGGTCAAAAGTTCGACCATTGGATTGGATAATATTAAACTTTTGGGTAAATTACAATATGTTAAAAGCATTTGAATTAGCTCTTATGAAAATTTTTGTTTATTTTAGTATAGAAATCTACATTTTTTTTTTTAATTTTACAAAATTACTTTTAAAAGAACCCATATTTAGATTATCTATTCTACGTTCTATTTTATTTAAATAATCATTTTTTCATTTTTCTTTTTATCTTTAGAGAGAGAGAGAGAATTTGACGAGATATGAGAGCAAGAGGTGAGAGAGTATTTATTTTTTTATTTTTATTTTTTCAAATGATGAAATACAAAATGTGGGAATCATGTATTTTTACACAGTTTTGCATGATCTAATCTAAGTGAATTTCGAGTTTAGTTGGCTAAAATATAGTCCTTATTCTATTATACAAGCACTGATGAGAGTGCTCTAATAATTAAGAGTTTTGTAGCTTAAGTGGTTGACATTTCTTGATGTTTTTAACGAATTTATCCATGGTTCAAATTCTCCTCCCTTTACTTATCAAAGTAAAAAAAAAAAAAAAAAAAATTATATAATTTGCCAGGAGCCTTATAGCTTAGCAATTTATTGTGTAACTATCTCAAAAAAAAAAAAAAACCTACTATATGTTGCAGTAATGCAATTGTAATGCCCTCTATTAACTGTAAAACTAAATAATGTCTCCCATAATTATGGGCAATGAACTTTTTGCCCATTTAGTAAGGATTCCCATAAACTTTAATAGAGAAATTCAAATTAGATGCTTTTTTGGGGATAAATTTTGACTTTTCTTTTTTAAATTTAATGGAAATTATAATAACAAGATATAAAATGCTAATTATCATCAGTTAAGGGGAACATTGCAATTGACCCTAAATTTTTATTATTAACTTAAATTGCAAAAGTATAGTAGAAGTTAAAAATCGGATTGGGTTCAAGTGAATGGTTAATTGCTTTTTTCATAGCACCACTCGCTTCATTCGTTTGCGCAGAGTGAATTTCTTATTTTCTTCCTTCGTCATTCTCATCACCATGGGTTTGTGCTGTTTAGCAGACTGGCCATTGAGCAATTCTACACATGTCCAACACATGGAGTGGAGGTACTCGCTCTCTCTATGCATAACTTTCTTTTTCTTTTTCCCCAAATTCTTCATTTGTTCATTTTGGTAATTTGGTCAAACTTGGGTGTTTGTACCATAAATGATAACTAGAAATTTGATTAATTCCCTGACTGATTAATATTCTTCCCTTTATTGTGACAGTTTGTTAGAAAGGATAATATAAATAATCATACTCATGGTAACCATTTGAGCAGATGAAATTAATAATATTATTCGGGAACGTATTGAGCAATATAATAGAGAAGTAAAGGTTGTAAATACCGGTACCGTACTTCAAGCAGGCAACGGCATTGCCCATATTTATGGTCTTGATGAAGAAATGACAGGGTGAATTAGTAGAATTTGAAGAGGGTATAATAGGAATTGCTCTAAATTTGAAATCAAATAATGTCGGTGTTGTATTAATGGGTGGCGGTTTGATGATCCAAGAAGGAAGTTCTGTAAAAGCAACAAGAAGAATTGCTCGAATACCCATAAGTGAGGCTTATTTAGGTTGTGTTATAATATAATCTTTTTAACTTAATTTTTTTTAACAATGATGATGGTGAAGGCATGTCAAACAAAGTCCTTAATGTTTTATCATATATAGTAAATCATAACTAAAATTAACTTAATGTTTTCTTATATATAGTAAATCATAATTAAAAATTTTATCTCCTCCACAATCCATGAGTTTTTACTATGAATATATTGTTTATATTATTAATAAAATATATATAATAATTTGATATCACATGAACCTATTTACAAACTTATACAATTTAATATCAAATTTATATAAGTATATTTATAGACAAGTATACATATAAAAATTATAATATTATATACATTTAAATCGATCTTCATGTTCACGAGTTTGTTTATGTATACATTATTATGTTTGAGCTTGGCTTATTTGATAGTCAAGTCGAGTCTAAGTTTAGGCTTGAACTTGACTTGTTTGTTAAATAAACGAATATAAATTAACAAGTCTAAAGCCGAGCTCAAATTGCTTAGAAACAGTTTAGTTATAATCCTGTATTTGGCTGCTATATAATAAACACATGTCCTCAAAACTTCATGGGTCAATCGTTGATACCTATAATATTTTTTTAATAAACATATTATAAACAAATAAATGAATTTCAAGCTCCTCTTCTTCATAGTGGCTACCACCTATATTTCTTCTTCTTAGCCACCATTTACTATCTATGACAATGGACCTCTATCTTGAAATCTTTTATGCCACTTGACTGGTAGAGGGCAAGAGGCACTCCTTTTGTAATTGATCCTCTAAATCGTTGGAGACTTTCTTGGATGAGTTGGGGTTCCTGTATATAAAATATAACACCAGCTGAGCTGCTCCCAGAAGAAGTCCAGCCCCATTTGGTACCTGCTTAATTAGAACTCGCCCGTCATTTTGCTTATACACATTTATTTGGATTATAATCTTACAATTTTATATATATATATATATATGATAACATCAGAAAGTGTCAGTTGAGCTACGAGACTTTTAACTATCCAAAATACATTGTTTTTTTTTTTTGGCAGAAATCCAAAATACATTGTTGATTTAGAATAATTACACATATATTGACATGCAAGTATCCATAACCAGCAGCTCTTGGTTCAAAACCTTATATTGAGAAAATTAAAAGATAAAGGAAACATGGATAAGACTGATTCCATATCTGGTCCACTTATTAAAGAGGATATATATATATTTGATGATGGACATGGCAATTTTATTCTAGGGTGGCAATCACTTGTCAAAGAGTTGGCAAGCATATCTTCTGTTAAAACTTCAAAGTATAATATAGTATTTATTACGAGAATTCTACTGCTCATATCTCATTAAAGTATAAACCATGGAAAAGGCTAATTCTACTATTTCTGCATCCCTAACTTACTATTATTGGCCATTAACAAAAAAAAAAAAAAAAACTTTTATTAGTTTGGAGTAATACATCAATTATATACTTAATTTGAGTACCTAATAGTTTTTGGCAAATGTTAACAAACACTGCACAGTATTTATTAAGGTTAAAATAATGTGGGTTCCACTTAATAAAAAAACTGAATAAATTAGATAAATTGTATAAAGTTGACCCTAAAACATATAAAATTGACAAAATACTGACATAAAGCTAAGTGACTTTCAAAAATTCTAACATAAAGTGATGTTAACGTATTGTGCCCGTTAATACAACCCATAGTTTTTTAGGCACAACCCTTTATGCTATGTGAACTATCTATTAGAGGAGTGAAGATAACGTACTGGTCTTAGTTAATGGTTAGTAATACGAAGTTTTGGTTTCAAACCCCAGGGAGCAAGGCTACTGGTTCTAGCTAAGAGTAACGTGTACAGCACAATATATATAGGACACAAATGCATATATATGCTTGATTTGAAAGAGATCCTTAACTTGTAACAACATATAAACCATTTTCAAATCATATATTAACTATAATGATGCCGATGATGGTGGTGAAAAACTGAAAATAATGATAACTTACTCCAAGGAAGAAATCTTTCACAAGGACAGCATAGAAAGTCCAAATCCCTCCATTCAAGAAACTGAAGAAGGAGAGAAGGAATGGCATGTACTCCACGCTTTTGGTTGTCACCACCGTTTTCTACACATTTATTTATATAAAAATACATCAATAATTTGTTAATAAAGCATCATTACAGCCAATCAATGAAGTTGGACTAACCCTTCCATCAATTTTGGGGTGGCCACGTACATGAGAATTAAATGAAAAACCAACACCTCAAATTAACAAAGTAGTACGAACTATGAAGAAGGCTATTATTTAATTATCATAAGATCTAGAACTTTTTTTTTTCTTCCTTTTCATATTTGGTATTATAATCAAGAACATGGAGCAAGAGAAATCTAGCTATGATAATTAACAATTGACCTATTGAGTTTCTTACCATGGCTGCAAGAGGTGAAGCATACATGGCTATATTTAGGCCTGCACACAAGAATCCTATGATATCGATCTTTGTATCTCCGTGCAACAAAAAATGAGTAATCAAAATCACTCCTGCGAGAAATCCCACATCCAAAAGTGCAACCAATGTACCAGTCTTTGCCTAAAAGAAAATTATTGACGATAATAAGTATCACAACAATAAGCTTTTGGTGCATAATTATATATGATGATAATAGACATTAATGTTGAGAAACTTACCCTTGTTCTTGGAGGTGAAAATACAAGGAATAAGGTAACATAAACAATCTCTACAACAACACCAAAACCATTAATAGTCGCCACAAGCAGGCTTCCAGCCTTTGTGACTCCATAATAAGTCCATAACGCCGAAGCCAGTAATGTGCAAATGTAAGGAAAACTCTCAAATTCTTCTGTTGATCGATGCTTAACAATTCGCTGAAATGTTCCTCTGCGAAGGACAATCTAATTACTTGCATGTTCTTGTTTTCATGAAAAATACAAAATCTAAAGAAAGATATGTAATCAGATGAGCTTACTTACAAGGGAGAAAGAAATAGTAAGACTGAGATGATGTTGCCTGAAACAAAATGAAGAGATAATAGTTAGCCTCTATGCAAAAATTGAGAACCCTAAATGTCCACCAAAAAATAAACATGGAGAATGAAATTTTGTTGTTACCTATAACTCCAACATAGAAACTTGCACTGGCCATGTCAAGGCCGCGCAAAAGAAAAAATCTTTAGTGAAAAATGGGAGCTAGAGGTTTCCTTTTGGTTTAGACACAAGCTTTGTCTGACTTAGGATTTGAATTTATAGTATACCTTTGTTTGAGTCATCCAACGTCAAGATTATTACTTTTTTTGCACTTTATCATAGCAGTACTCCTAAGTTTACAATTGAATAATACAAAACATTGGCAAATAGTTGAAGAAACCTCCCCATTTCATATGATTAATAAAATATTTGGTAACTTATTCTTTTTTTGTCAACATAGCATATTTTAAACTTTTAATGACTTGCTCACCCAAAAATGGCAAGACGCAACAATGGCTCCATGGCATGCTAGTAAAATTGCTTTGACCAACAACGGGTTTGTCGTTTTACCTCTTTCTTCATTTTTGTTCATGATGCCAATTGAATGGTCTAATTGCTAAACATAACAAGAACAATTAAGTGAACAATTTGGCCTGATAGAGTACTAAAAAATTAGGGTAAAATATTATGGTCATTTGTACTTGTGAATAGCATTTGTTCTAAGAAGATTGAATCTTAGCAATTTAATCTTGAGTCGTGCTACTCGAGAAAACTCTAGACTGCCTTTCCTAGTGAGTTTCATATCTATCAATTGCAAGTAAAATGCCATAGCAAGCTAATCACTTAAAAAGAAAAAAATATTAAAGATGTTAGGAAAAAGCAAACCTAACCCAAGATTTATGAGATGCCAACAACAAAAAATAGAAGACAGAAGAAAACAATGCAGACATGAAAACACTAGATTATACTGGTTCACCTAGAAGTAGGGTTCATGGAGATGCAGTTTTATTATGATGACTAAATCAAGCGTTGCAATGATCATTAGAATACATATACACAATACTATTATTTGGGCTACATGCATATTTAAAATTAAATAATGAGTATAATTGTATAAGGCATCTAATGTGTTCTCTAATACCTTCAATACCCCTAATAATGATATGGAAACCAATTATTTTCCTAAGGAGCCTATCAATCCAAACTATATGATTAACCCAGTCAATTAAGTTATAAGTTTTCAATATTATTATTATTATTTGGAGTTAGGTAAATTGTAAAGAATATCATTACGGCCATTGAGCTAACACCTGAATCTCATGTAATATATTTAAAAGCAAGGGTATTATGCCATGTGATTTATAATTTATTCAATTCAAAGACAAAACTGTCGCACCTTTGACACTCCATTGTTTAACTTAATATATATATATATGTGGAGAATATGAACAACTTATTAAGCCATTCAATGCCTTCTTCTTTACGCAATCTTTTAATTGTGCATTATCTAACAAGTTGACATTATTAAAATTTTGATAGTTCCTTAAATTTTAATATTAAAAAAAAAAATTCATTGCAAATTAAACACCATTATTTGATTTCCAGATCATTTCGTTGTCAAATATCAAAAGTTTATAAACCTGCGTAATTCAAATAGATAATGGAGAGAGCGATCTGCAACCTGTCACAATTAGAAATAGTTTTATTATGTTTTGTATTGATTAAAAACTGATAAATAAATACCTCACTTTATCTTCTTTCATTTTCTTATTATTTAATGTCCCTCAAGATAATTGGCATGGAGCATAATGTACACAAAGAATGTGACCATCACACACTCTTGACACGGTAGTCACTCCACAAATATAAATGTTTGTAGGGCGTGGTGAGTAAGGGTCGGAATTCAAGTTTTAAGAAGGGAGTTTCACGCATATATATACTTAGATTAAGTTAGAGTAAAATTTCTATTTTGTATAAAAAAAATGTGACCCATAAATTTGAATATATTATTACACTTAAATGTGGGATATTATACAATTTGTCTGAGAAGGATTTGATTAGATGACTATTTATATGATTTAAAATTTTAATTTATTCATTTTTATTAGGGTTTGATTCTAATAAACTATTCAAAATGTACATAAAATCCAAAATCTATGGTTGAAATGTCAAACAAAAGACATTGTGGTACATGTTTATGAGACTCGTTGAAACCAATATAAAAAAAGGTGTTTTCAAATTCTTAAAAAAGTGTTTACATAAAAGGAAAATAGGGCTTTTTTTTTGTTTGTTTGTTGAGAATATCGGATAGGACCCAAAGAAGATATTCAACAATCTTAAGTTTTGTCCACTTATTTCTTTTGTTAATTATATTTCACATAAAAAATAAGAAAACCCTTCATCAGTTTGATATATATTAGCACCTAACTTTTGCCAGCATGTATGACGACCATCACTTTCGTTTAAAATACTATATGCTACCTGGCTTGTTGGGTTAGAACTTAACTGTAGCCATTTTTTCTAATTAAAAAAAAAAATAACTGTTGACATTTTTCAAATCCCTGTTATCAAGATTGAGAGATCAAACTAGCGTCATGTGTAAAAAAAAAAGAAAAAAAAAGAGAAGTTATTTTGACATGTTAAAAAGTTTATTTATTTTAACACACAACTTAACAATATATCATACATCATATCTTCTATTATTTTATTACTTTATGTAATATTCTTTTTAAATTTTTTTGTTCTTTTTTTTTTTTTCATTCCAACTATCATAGAAAATAGAAAGTTTGAATAATTTCCAACTGTCATAGAAGAGAGAGAGAAAGTTTGGATAAAAAAATATCCAAATATTAATAACACATCTTGCCGTACACTACTATTATTAGAACATCATTGTATCTCATGCCAAATTTATTTGTCATTTGACACATCTCATATTTCCATCCTCATCCATTTGACAATGTTTTTCAGCATTTGAATTCTCCACCAATTTAGATTCCCTAGCAAGATTACTTACGCTCCATTTGTTTCGATGGAAAACAAATTTTTTTATTTATTTTTTATTTTTTATAAATGTTTTTCAGTGTTTGGTAGTATCAGAAAAAATGAGTAAAAGATAAACTATTTTTAGTCAATAAAAAAGTATGACTTATTTTTAGAGATTGTTTTCTACTAATTTTTTTTTTTTTTTTTTGGAAAATAATTCTATCTCACAGCAAGTTAAATAAAGAAAGTTAGTAAATTGTTTTTCAACTCATTTAAAATTGCTATCAAACATAGAAAAATAAGATAGTTTTATAGAAAATACTATTTGAAAAATGACTCATTTTCTAGAAAATATTATGGTCGAAACAAATAGAGCATTAATGCAACTACAATAATCTCCTAGAAAGTAATAGTCGATAACCCTTTTTTCCTATTACGGTAAGACTTATTTGATGAATTATTATGGTTAACTAACCTTCTTCCCCAATTTGAACAAGAACATCCCATTTTCAATAGAGAAAACTTGAACATGCATGTATTTGCTCCAGAGATTTTCAATAAGACTTATTGGGTAAGTGAAAAGGAGTAAATTGTTAAGGAATTGTCCCGTGACCACTTTACAATTCATTTTTTTCACCAGGATTTGGTACTTCAGAGTTCAGACATATAACTTGTCATTTCTCTTTGATGAAAGAGAGAACGCCCATCCATATCCAATTGGTTCACTCTTGTTTGCATAGGGGAATCAAAGGCGTTAGATTGGGCCATATTGTTACAATTCAAGCCAGGCCCAATTTACAACCCAATGTCCACCTCTGTATGACTATACCTGTCATCGTACACTTTTTTTTTTTAAGTTTTTGATAAAGATGTTCAAGATTTAAATTTCCATTCCTTGGACTATTGAATATATCAAAACAAAACAAAAAATGACTCTGCCTCGCGGCTTCAACTTACTTCATTCCTCGCGTGCACAACATATTCTTTCTAGAATTCCTTTGAAGGGTTTGAAGATCTGGGGGCTGTTTGATACCTGCTTTTAAACAACAGTTTTTAGTGTTTAAACAACAATAACACTTCTGACACATATTTCTATAACACTCAAATACGTATTTCCATAACACTGAAAATTGAACAACAATACTACCAGACGGGCCCTTGATCATCAAACCATCTAAGCCTTGTGTGTCAAAGGAGGCTGCTTAATTAGCTCAGTAGTGTAATCCAAAAGGTTATAAAATGCAACATCGAACAATTGAAAGCAAGCAAAGATCCCAGATGTGAACAGAATTAAACTACTCCATCTACAATATATTAAAATCACTCTCTATTATAGGATAAAAAAAAAAAATTCACTCTCCATTAGTCCAGTTTTTCTATTTGATAATGGTTTTAAATTTAAAATGAGTTTTGAGCTTATATTTATAATATCAACAACATGATCACATGGGTTAATACTCTATATTTAGATGATCAACAACCATACACGGAAACTGGGCTTCATTGAATTGAAATTAGAGTACCACATTGTTATTGCAAAGGTGCATGTCGTGACAATACAACATCTTAATTCGTACAAATTAATTATTAAGATCACTGTTCATTAGTCCCATTTTTTTTATTATAGAATTTTAACCTATGGTGTACACTTCTGTGATTTTCTATTTGATAATTGTTTAAAATGAGTTTTGAGCTTATATTAAAATCACTCTCACTCTCAATAATTTTCCATTACATGCATGTGACATGAATTTTGTGTACACACTCAGTTCAAAACAAATCAATATAGAATGAATATCAAAATTGATAACAAAGAAGTGAAAGCGTTTACATGATACCATCTGCTTTATCCAATCACTAGCTCAGATTTGAGAATTGATCACTACACTAAGGTGGACTAATTTTAGATCCATTACTAATTAAAAGCCTAACAAATTAATACACCAAACTATTAGATATTGAGGATCATTACTCATTGCAAGGATTCCACCTAGATTACCATGCAAAGATGAATATAATTGTGGAGCTATATATTCTGGCACCTTCACCAACTATCCAATAATAAAACATTAAAAAATAGTTACCAAAAGTTTTTCCAATAATTAAAGTTTAACTGGCATTTCTTAGTGTTTTCAACAGTAACATCCAAGTTTCAATTCAACCTTTCTCATTATAATTATAGGATTTATAAAAAAGAAGCAAAATGACTTTCAGTTCTCATTTTGTTAAAACTCTTGTAGGTTAACTTGCATCTTTTACTATTTTTAATGGAAAAATCAGGTATTTAAACTCAACATCCTTATTGTAACTATCAAATTTATAAAAAAAGAAAAAGAAAAGAAAGTAAGTAAGAAAATAATAGAACTGAGGAAACCCAACTATAATTAATGACCTGCAATCAAAATGTTTTCAATACCCTGCATTATTATAAGGTAAGCCATTTGTTTATAACAAGGAAACCAATAAAACTAAGTAAATGGATTGCCAAAGGTAATGTAAGTGTAAAGTTGTGATTTCCAACTATTTTGTGTTGGCTTTAATTCTGTGCCAATTTTGATTGTAATTTCTTCAATCATTTTCCTTGTATGTATGTGGGTTTATTTGTAAGAGATGAGTATGAGAAATCGGTGAAGAATCAAGCTTCAAAAGTTACATCAGTGGATTTCGCGATTGGCTCGTGAGTAGCTCGCGAGAAGTAACCCGTGAAAAGGCCACGTGTGAAGCACATGACTGGAAGATCAAGAGTCGTGCCAGGCTGTCATTTTCGTGACTGTCTTGCGAGAAGGGCCAACTCGCGAAGGACTTGCGAAAGTCTCTGTTTGGCAAAAAGTTGTGTTTGCTTTACCAAGTCTTTACCCACACTATATATACCCTCATTATCCACAAATTGTAAAGAGAGCTTTTCAGAGAGAAAACCCTAGAAAATACACTTGAGAGTTAGAGATTATTATATCCACAATCATCTATATATTTCCTTGTGGTTTTCCTCAATTCCTACCTCCCCATCTCTAGATCTTTGAGAGGTTGCTAGCCCAAACACTTACCACACCCATTTTGAGTGTAAAGTGAGATTTTGGTATTGCTGGAAAGCATTGGAAGGAGCTATTCATTGGTAGATTCAATCAGGTTGAATTGCAGGATCTGGAAAGCTAGAGAAGACAAGATTCTGAGAAGTTCGTTGGTAGCGGGAGCTTGAAGGGCTCAAGTACATGGGGTAGACTAGGATTGGAGGGTCTTTTGTTATTTGTGTACTTTAACTTTATTCTCTGGTGGATCGATTTCGATTTGGAGGGCCGCGGAAAGGTTTTTCACCAAGTTCTTCGGTTTCCTCTTCGATAACACGTCTTAGTGTTATTTTGTGTTTGCATATCTCTTCCCTACTCTTTAAGCTTTTATTTTATTATTGATGATGGATGAATATGGCTTAGGGTAGAGTTATCGATTCATTGCGCTTATTTAATATTGTTTCGCACTTAATCTAAGTTAGAGTAAAAACAATCTAGCCGTATTTTTTAATTAGGGGTCTGAACAAGTTCTTGTGTTTTTGCACAAATCCGAGCTTTCAATTGGTATCAGAGCGGGTACACTTGTCGAATTTCAACATCCTAGTGTGATCTTAGACCCCGCGTGAGATGGATAGATCTCAATCCCTTAATGCACCTCCCTACTTTGATGGGAGTAATTATGCTTTTTGGAAAGTACGTATGCATGCTTTTCTTTGTGTTTTTGCACAAATCCGAGCTTTTAATTGGTATCAGAGCGGGTGCACTTGTCGAATTTCAACATCCTAGTGTGATTCTAAACCCCGTGTGAGATGGATAGATCTCAATCCCTTAATGCACCTCCCTACTTTGATGGGAGTAATTATGCTTTTTGGAAAGTACGTATGCATGCTTTTCTTTGTACTATTGATGAGACGGTGTGGGATTCTGTTGAGAATGGATATGTAAAACCCACAACAGCCAAATCCAAATGGGATAAGGCCACTCCTGCTTTGGCAAACGCCAATAGCAAAACTATTAATGCTATTTTCTGTGGTGTCTTTACTAATGAGTTTCACAGGATTTCACATGTGAAGACCACTAAAGAGGCGTGGGCCATTCTTAAGACAACCTACGAAGGTACCAAGAAGGTCAAGGACACCAAACTTCAAATGCACACTACTTGGTTCGAGGAAGTAAAAATGAGCGATGATGAGTCATTTGATTCCTTTTATGGGAGACTCAACGAGATAGTGATTGCCAAGCTCAATCTTGGGGAGAAGATTGAAAACACCAAGGTGGTGAGGAAGGATCTTGAGATCCTTACCCGAAAGCTTCCGAGCTAAGGTCATCGCCATAGAGGAGAGCAAGGATTTGGATGAGATAAAAATTCAAGAACTCATTGGATCTCTCCAAACCTATGAGCTCGGACTGCCTTCTCACAAGTCCAGCAAATCACTTGCTCTCAAAACTATAAATGAGAGAATGGATGATTCCTTCGATGAAGATGATGTAGAGAAGGAGATGGCGTTTCTTGCAAAGAAATTCCAGAAATTACTCAAGATGAAGAACAATGGGAAGTCGTTTGGCAAAGGAAAGTACTCATCCTCCAAAAATGACAAGAGGGAGTTTAAGAAGAAAGATGGGAAAGACTCATCATCAACTCAAGGAATTGTGTGTTATGAATGCAACGGTCATGGACACCTAAAGAAGGAATGTCCAAACTACTTGAGAGGAAAGGGTAAAGTGCTTGCTACTACCCTCAGTGACTTGGAGAGCTGAAACTCCGATGCGGAAGGAGAATGTGATTGTGAGGGAAACTATTCGGCCTTCATGGCAATTACCACTGTTGATTCTAGAGATGAGTTGATTGACTTGGTTGATGAGCTAGGCGTACATTCCAAAGGTGAAAAAGTTGATGATTCGGAAGATGAGGATGTGTACCTCAATGAAGGTAAAAAGAACCTTCAAGAAGTGTATGATGCGTTGCTTGAAAATTGTGGCAAATATGCCAAAGTTGCAAAGAATGCTGTTAAAAAGATGAAGAAAGTTGAAGAGGAGCATAAGTCCACACTCGTGCAACTTAAGGACACGAAATGTGAAGTTAAAGAGCTGAAGGAAGAATTGCTGAATGCCTACTCTAAAATCAAGTTCCTTGAACTTGAAATAATTCAAGCAAATGTCAAAGTGGAGCGCATTTCCACCAAGAAACTTGACAGTGTGCTCTCTTCTTAAAAACCTTCAAATGATAAGACCGGTCTAGGCTATATCAGTGAAGGAAGCTCAAGCAATGAACCCAAGAAGGAAGTGAGGTTCGTGTTGGCCAAAAATGTAGAAAAGCCCAAAGTGGAGAAGCCCAAGGTTGAGACCCCTGTTGTTGCAAAGAGAACCATTGGTGCAAAACCAAAGGAAAAAGGGAAGTCATTACCCAAAAGTCAAAGGGGACCTCAAGTGAAGCACTTTTGTCATCATTATGGCGTGCATGGGCACACAAGACCAAATTGCTTCAAGCTTCAAGCTCTTAAGAGGGTCGACTCTTTACATGGCCAAGATAACTCAAGAAGAATGCCGAAGGGAAACCAAGCTAAAGGAGAAAATGAGGGACAACTCATTGGAGATGTAATGGAGATGTTGAAGAACATTTCATCATGCCTTGCTAGCTTCACCTCGAGGTTTGAGAGTTATATTGGTCGTACCCCTCCATCTAAGGATTTCACCCAAAACACTCAAACAGTGTGGGTGAAGAAGGGTACTCATGCATGATCACTCACTATACCCATGCATTAATACTTCCAACGTATTAGTGTTATAGTTTCATGCATCATGACAAATGGGATCTTCTTGTGTCATTGCTTCCATTTTAGCATGTTTCTTTTATAGGTCTTTGTTTATTTACCTTGCTTTTGTTGATCTTACTTTTATGCTTTGTTTTTTAGTGTGTTGAAAAATTCAAAAACATATAAAAAGTGAAAAATATCAAAAATTTTAATTGCTTGTGTTGTGTATATCACATGTTGTGTTTGACCTAGTACCTCCGTACTAATAGCGTAGTGCATTTACGATCTTATCTTGTTATGTATGCACAATTTTTTAAGTGTGAGCGACATCTAGAAATCTATGTTTGATTGTTGTAAATAGATCTTCAAGCTTGTCATGAATGATTAGTCAATAGTCTTGTTTGATCTTGATACATATGTAGACTTGTGCCTATATATCTCCTCACATTTTTTTTTTCTTTTACAAAGAGCTCTACAAATGTCAATTTCTGAAAGAGAAAGAGTTGAAAAAATCGTGCTTCGAAATCTAGTTTGACTAGGAAAAGGTGGAGCAAATATGTATTAAAATATATGGTGCCAAAGCCAAAAGCTTATTCATCAAAGAATTATCAAAATGTTCATGGCATTGTTTTTCAAAAATTTGAGTTGTATTGATCAAAAGTATGAAAAATGAAAGCCAAATAAAAAGCTTTCAATCATATGTAAACACATTGGTGAGGGGTCATATATGTTTATTTCTACAAGTGAGATAGGTCACTTGACTTCATGCTAGTTGTGTATGACTTGATTGAATTGATCATTGAAGTTTCATACTAGACTATGGATTAGTTCATACTTGATCCACACACACAACACATAAGTTTAATGTTCAATGAATGCCTATTTCATTTGTGTGATTGTACATGTTCAAATGTGATATGTGTATAATCAATTGCTTGATGATCAAACCCAAAAAGATTTTTGAGTATTTTATATGTTTTTGAAAGTGTCTTTGTATAACATTTTTGTGTTATGAGTTTTTTCCAAAAAGCCAAATTTGTTTTGTTGAAAAACTCCTTCAAAGGAATTTTTGTGAGTAAGTCGCGAGTAAGTCTTCTCGCATCCTATTTGTGAAAATGAGGAAGCTATTTTCAATTTTTCCAAAATTTTACACAGAGAGTTTCGTAACTCTCTCATGACTCCTTCACGAGAAGTAGCTTCCCGCAAAACATGTCTTGTGCTTTTGAGCCCATTTCGCGAGTAACTTTGCGAGTACTTTACCCTTAAAATGAACGGATTTTCAGTTATATAGGCCAAATAGTGTTAGTTTTTTCAAAACTTATTTTTTGCCTCCTTCGTGCCTCTCTCAACCCAAAACACCATTTTCACTCAAAACTCAACCAAACCTCAAAGGTTTTCATCTCTAAGACTCATCTAAGGTATGTTTTATCATTTTTTCTCTTTTGAATCCTTAGATTAAGCCTTAGATTCTAGGATTTCTAGGGTTGGGTTATTTTGAAAGGGGTTGGAAAAAACTTAATTTCTTATCAAATTTTTTTAATTTTCTTTATTGGGCTGTGTCCCATTGTGTTTGTGTTGGCCCCTAGCGGCATCTAAACTTGTATTTAGGCAAGTTTTCCACATGTTCATTTATTATTTCACATGTTAGTGGTTTGTGTGCACTCTAAGTGTTTGATAAAATGCCTAAATGGTATTTTCTCTTTGTTTTGGACTCCGATGAATACCAATTTTTGGGAATTACTATGTTTTTACATGCTTAACATGTTTTGAACATTGGTTGTGTTTTACACACTTTGCCCCATGAGTGCTTTGTCATGCATTACTCATGCATCTCACATACACACCACAAGCACACATGATGCACACACTTGATCACTTGACATGTTTTGCATTTCACTCATGCTAAGTAAGTCTCATTAGACCTTTAGCAATTAAAACATGATCTTGTGACTTTGTTTGCTTGTCATTATGCTTTTTAGGACTATTGTGTTCGTTTTTATGGACTAACTTGTATCTAATCAACTTTGTGTTCCGTGTTTGGGTTTGTTGTTGTTCATTTGTGTTAATGTTTGTTTTGTAGATGTCTCCTATTAAGAAAAAGGCTGCAAAGAAGTCTTCAAAGCGTCCCCGCATTTCCTCGGACATATTTAGAAATGACGATGCTTGCATGGCCTTCCTTGATCACTACAAACAGGCCCCAATTGTCCTAGAGAGGTCTGTGGACTTAGAGTCACTAAAGGACACCTTCATTCCGAAAGTGTTCAAAGAAAGGACATGAATCAAGTTGCTAAATCCAATGGGTGATGTGTTTGAAGACATCATTCATGAATTCTTCGCCAATGCCATTGTGAAAGGTGATCACATCAATTGTTGGTTAAGGGGGAGAGAGTTCTCCGTCTCTAGAGAATTAATTCAAGAGATCTTGGAGATTTGACTGATGACTCCGGACACATCTCTACAATATGATGAGAAAAAGGAGAAACTTGAGCCTCTCGTGGAAGTTCTTGGAGGACAACTTAAGAAAAAGGTCTTGCACACCATTGAGTTCACCCCTGAAATGCGAGCCTTGGCCTATATAATGATCTTCAACTTCTACCCAATCAAGAACTTGACGACTCTGTCATCGCCAAGGACCATATTCTTATATGATCTCTTCACTCACAAGGAGATCGACATCTGTGGTCACATCTATCACCTATTCGTTAAGAGCATCAAGAAGAGGAATTCAAGGCAAACTTTACCGTTTCCAAGCCATGTGATGTCTCTTATTTTAAGGGCAAGGGTGAAGATTCCAAGTGGGCTTCAGGTCATGCAAAGGGAAGACCCCATTAGTGAGCAGACCATCATCTGAAGTAAAGCACACATTCCAAGACCAAGCGTCAGTGTATCTCAAATTCCAAGAGATGAAGAAGCAGCAGAAGAAGGCAACATCGATAAGGACATTGATCGGTACACTTCCGTACCGGAGGATACTGGTGTGATGTCGTAGGCAACCAAAAATAAAACCTATACTTCTAAAAATACATGTAATGGTGTGAGTAAGGATCGTTCTCACAGAGAGTATCTAGCCTAGTTTTGTGCTACATAAACAAGGGTGGGGGGGGGGGGGGTTTGAGTATAAGGCAAAGAATTTTAAGAAAAACAATTAAGGAACAATTTAAATCAAAGTATCAAAATCAATCAAGAGAACAAACCTTGGTCTAAGTCAACATCCACCATCGAAATATTATAACTAATCATCGATGCAAGCATATATCAATTCACACTTTGAATATTCACCGTTGGAACTATTTTCCTATTTCTCCTTAGTCGCAGTTAATTAGAAAACAAGTGATCTAATTAACCCTAACTACTAAACAACCCAAGACAAGCGCTAAAGGTTTAATCAAGCAGCAGCCTTAAGAATTAGAGAGATCGATGAAGCTAAACAACACAAGCACAAGCGGTTGCAAGTAATTTAATTGAGCGTTCTTCCTAAGATCTAATAATTTCTGATACAGCAAATCATTAAATCTTAGTTGCTTCACAAATTAGAGAGATCAAACAATTACAGATTTGATATCTAACCTAGCAGTAGATTGCAACAAATAATAAACTAGTAGGTCTCCTAGTAATTAAACGAGACAATCATGAAAATAGGCACAAAAGAACATCCGATATTCAAAGCATAAATTGAACAATAAAAACAAATTAGATCTCATAGTTTTATTGATTCTAAGGCTTCAGTTTCCTTCGACCAAGTATAAAAGTTTAGCCAAGTAGGGCCATGATGAAAACTCAAAGGAGAAGTTAGAGAAGAGGGGAGAAAGAGGCGTGTCTCGAGTCTGATTTCTCCTCCCCTCTTTTACACGTTAATTCCCCATTTCCTAAGCTTGCAAAATCTTTTAAAAATATTCTAAATAATAATATCCAAATCTGACTAATTAAGGAAAATATTAAAAATAAAACAAAGTCCTAATATAACTAGGAAAGTGGTGTTTTTTCAGTTGGAATTTTCGTGCACTAGATCTGGAAGCTTTTGAAAATAAACCGCATCAGGTATTAGAATTTCAGGCAAAGGAACATTCCAGAACGTTAGCAGTGCAGGTGCAGCAACTTCAAGCCCGATTTCGACCTTTAATGCAGCCAGTATCTCTCAAAACTCAAAAAGTGAAAGTTGTAGATCTTTTTCTTGGCGTTCCATAGCATCTTGAATCATCTCAATCGGAGCTCTGATGAGAGAGTTATGTCCAGATTACGAAGTGACGTCGAAACTGTCCAAAATCGTCCAATTAGCTACGTTTTGCACTTAATGCCTCCATTTGCATCCTAAATCAAAATATAAGAATAATGAGTACATTTAGGCACCAAATAAATATAAAAGACTAAACATTAAGGGAGAAAAATATGACAATTTGCATTCTCATCCGATACTGCACAACCTTCTTCCTAAGCACAAGCAAAAGCACTAGACTGCCTTGATCTTCTACTTGGGAGGGTTGAAGAGTTAGCTTCTCACATCAGCTACCCCACAACTCAATTCCCATACCATCAAGGCCAGATCACTACCCTCTCGTCTCAAGTTGAAGACTTGATGCACAAATCGGACTTGGAGTCAGAATCCGACCTATTTTAGGACCTTTGGCCATTCCGGTCAAAAAGGGGGAGTAGTTATAGAGCTTGAGGGGGAGTACAACCTGAGGGGGAGTAGTATAACATTGGTTTATTTTGGTGGTTTCTAGTTTATCTTTATGCTTTTATAGTTTTTGGATGTTTACAGTGCTTTTATTTAAAACTTTCAAGTACTTTAGTTTAAAACATGTTTTTCTTTAGTACTATTTTGTATCTTGGTTTTTATAGCCGTTTTTTAATGCTTATTGTTTTCTATTGCTTAGTTGCTCTAGTTTCTTTAATGCATCATGTGTATGTTGGACATGCAATTGATTTTAGCATTGCTCTTAATTGCATTGCGTGTTCGGATGATCATTTACTTGATAAATGTTCATTGTGGTCATTTCCTAATGACTGTTTATGTTTGATCAAGTTATGCTTAATGTCATATATCTCATTTGGTATCTTGATCGCTTTTTACTTGTTCCTTATACGTGCATTGTGTTCTACTTGTCTTGAACTTAATGAAGTTTATTTGTTATATGCAAGTGTTTCAGGATACAGGTGTATATGGTGTAGGTGCTTCACAGCTTCTAGAGTTAGGTGTGAGTGAGTTTTGCCTATGTTCCCAAACTTGCTTTTAAGTTTAGAGTTTGTTTAGGGGTTTTGTCACAGAATAGCCAAAGGGAGAGATTGTAAAGTTGTAATTTCCAACTATTTTGTGTTGGCTTTAATTCTGTGCCAAATTTGATTGTAATTTCTTCAATCATTTTTCCTGTATGTATGTGGGTTTATTTGTAAGAGATGAGTGTAAGAGATCGGTGAAGAATCAAGTTTCAAAAGTTACATTAGTGGATTTTGCGACTGGCTCTCGAGTAGCTCGCGAGAAGCAACCTGCGAAAAGGCCACGTGTGGAGCACATGATTGGAAGATCAAGAGTCGTGCCAAGCTATCATTTTCGCGACTATTCCGCAAGAAGGGCCAACCTGAGAAGGACTCACAAAATTCTCTATTTGGCAAAAAATTGTGTTTGCTTTACCAAGTCTTTACCCATACTATATATACCCTCATTACCCACAAATTGTAAGGAGTGCTTTTCAAAGAGAAAACCCTAGCAAATATACTTGAGAGTTAGAGATTGTTATACCCATAATCATTTATATATTTCCTTGTGGTTTTCCTCAACTCCTACCTCTCCATCTCTAGATCTTTGAGAGGTTGCTATCTCAGACACTTACCACACCCATTTTGAGTGTAAAGTGAGATTTTGGTACTACTAGGAAGCATTGGAAGGAGCCATTCATTGGCGGAAGCAATCGGATTGAATTGCGGGATCCGGAAAGTTAGAGAAGACAAGATTCTAATAAGTATGTTGGTAGCAGGAGCTTGGGGGGCTCAGGTACATAGGGTAGACTAGGCTTGGAGGGTCTTTTGTTATTCATGTACTCCAACTTTATTCTCTAGTGGATTAATTTCGACTTGGAGGGTCGCGAAGCGGTTTTTCGTCGAGTTCTTCAGTTTCCTCTTCGATAACACATCTCGGTGTTATTTTGTGTTTGCATCTCTCTTCTATACTCTTTAAGCTTTCATTTTATTGTTGATGACGGATGAATATGGCTTAGGGTAGAGTTATCGGTTTATTGCGCTTATTTACTTTTGTTCTGCACTTAATCTAAGTTAGAGTAAAAGCAATCTAGCCGTATTTTTTAATTGGGGGTCTGAACAAGCTCTTGTGTTTTTTCACAAATCCGAGCTTTCAGTAAGAAATTATAAATGGAAACTAAAATCAACATATATGGAGCATAAAAAAGATCCTTGAATCAATAGCATGTGCGAACTTAATTAATAGCATCCCAAAAAAACAAAATACCAAGATAAATGAATCTTTAAAAATAATATCCTGTAATAAACCCCACTAAATTTTTTTCAAAAGGCTGTTGTGCACTAGAAGATACACACAAAACTATTCATTGATAATGGAAAATAGGAAAAATATCAGTACATCCATATTTACTACACATAATGAGTAATGACAAAAAATAACCATACATTATACAAGGAAAAAAAACCTACTAGATAAACACATTAATGGGCGATTCATCACATTGACCAATCAGCACAAAGGAACAAAAGATGAATGTTTAGCCAAAAGGTCGAGAGAGAGAGAGAGAGCTCTTCAATTAAGACTGTTACGGCAATATGGCTCTAAAATAAATTTAAATTTTTAGAATCATTGAACTGTTTTTAGCAAGAACTAGGAACACTCAGTCTATTCCATTGCTTATGTTACATGATTTAGAGCTATCATTCCGGAAATAAATATCAACCAGTGAATTAGACAAAACAAATTGTGAGTCTACACCTTCTGGTGACAAGCCTCTAAAATAGCTATGCACATATAACTATTTCACAATGTCTCAACACAAATGTTATCCATTTGTCTCCCAGTTTTGGGTGAATGGCCCTTCACTTGCACAATTTCTAAACCGAAAGCCACTTCTAATGCCTCATAGCAAGTAATATAATTCAGTCTCTATTTATATTATTGAAATGGATGTGCAATTTATCACTGCAGCAACCAGCACTTTATAATAAGAGGGCTTTAGTATAGTTAGCGTTTATGGTACTTATGTGGGTAATGGACAAAAAGCCTGGTTTTCTTTTCTAAGGTATGCATGCGAAAGTTTCTTAGCATATGCACAAAAGTCTTGTTTCTTTTATTTAAAATAAAAAATCATAGTACATTCACCTCCACACACACATACATATATCAAGTATCTTTAAATCAAGAGAGATCATTTACACCAGCCCCTATATTGTCATATGCTTCAGTCAAAAGGCACTAAACATTTTAGACAAATCTTCAACACCTGATATATTAAGACAACAAATGTTAAAGGCCACAACTAAGTCACAATGACAGGCTAACAAAAATGAAGCCTGAGCAAGAAACTTTTTTTTTTTTTTTTTGTTGACAAATGAGGGTATTTAGATCTTGAGTATCTGACTATTTTTGTGTATGCAATCCCCCATCTCACATACACCAGGTTTATTATGGGGAGGAATCCTTTAGGAGTGGGCCCAAAATACTAGCAAGAAATTTCGAATTCAGAATCTCATGAATATCATGAGACTCTAAAAACCACTTAGCCAAAATTTGCCATCCTTATGAGTTCTGTTGTCTTAATTTTCTAATTGTGGCACTAATTTATCCTATGAAAATAAAATAAAAAACATTATTTCTTCTACAAGTTGTTAGAATCAACAAGTACCTCATTGGATCATTAGGGGGGGGTTTATTTTGGTTGGTTGGTTCTGGAGTTAATTCCTTCCATAGGAATGTCTGTTAACTGATGCAAGGGTTAGGTAACAATACCCTATGTTGAATTGTTAGTGGTTTAGCTTGGACCCTATGTTCTGAGATGTGCAATATGAATGGTCATACAAAAAATTATAGGAGATTTAGACGATCATTGTAAAGGGTCATGCAATAGATCATAGAAGATTTGCTTAAACTAGTTTAGAAACAATAGATTAGAGGTGACCACATTCTATTGAATGTGGTCATGCAATAGAATGTGGTCATGTAATTGAGGACGTAAATTAACTGAATACCTGCTCTGCCCATAGTGTAGACAGCGACGTCCGGTACGCAGCAAGGACGTGTGTGGCATGCTGTGCAATGCTCTTTGGCCCATTCCACCTAGCAAACATGGGGTTTCGACAAATGCTTTAGTGAACTTTCATGTGATGAACTGTGAACAATGTCGTTAGTGAACTCTCTCTTCCTTTACATTTAACAATCTTTGCTTTATATTTCACATCTATATAATACTTCAGTATCTAAGCATTGATAAGTTTCTTTTGTTTTTTAGTTTGGCATATTTTTAATTATATCAAAGAGAAAAATATAATATAATATACTATTACACCTAAATAATTAATCCTAACAGACACTTAGCTTGAATAATGAGAACTCAATAAACGTACCTAATTAATGGCAAGGGGCCCTGAGTGCACTGGCAGTAAAGGCGGCCTTGCAATTGGGCATATTTGGGGGAACCTTGAATAGGCCCACAGTTGCACCAAAACAGTGCTCCTCCAATCTGCATCGCATTCTTCTTCGATGCATTACAAAGGTGCCTGTAGAGCCAGGCCAATGCTGCACTACCCCAGCTATATTGTCTCGCATTGCTGATTAGGTTGAGGAACTGTAGAGGCATAAGTGAGACCCGGTTTGCCGACTTGTCCATGAACAACAGGGCCCCCATCCAAACAAGTAGGTGGTAGCGAGCATGTCGCTGCACTACTTCATCACTGGTGTTCGTAGTTGGGGGAGTGGCAAACCGTGCATCAAGCCACTTGTATCTTATCCTCGCCCCAGCAAGGATAGATGTGTTTGAGTTAGGTATCGGGGGCAGATGTTGATAGCCCAACAACTCTTGGCACAGCAGACTCCAGTTCATGTCTATATCTTGCAAGGTGATACCCATTTCTCCATGGGGTAAGTGGAACGTGTGTGTCTCCGGACGCCACCGCTCAACCAAGGCCGTGATTAAGGCGTGGTCGACCTCCATATCAAGAACCTTGAATAACCCGGTGAAACTTGCTACATCTATGTACTACGTGATACGTGGGTCTAGCCCACCCCGCGTCAGTACACATTTATGGCGTTGAACCTTTACGATGCTAGGCACCTCCTGCACACGAACGAGCATTGTGTTAGGTAGTGCACTCGAGGTAATTATAAAACGACTATGTATTAATAATACAACTACATACCTCGTCGGCGGTGCGCCTCCAAAGCGGAGTTGACCGATGATCCGCCTGCCCACTCAACTGGGTATCATTGTCAGGTCTAGGATCCACTTTATCCAGTGCCTGCATATCTGACATGACAGCAAATAGATTGTTAGCAATTATTGAGGATTTACTCTATGACAAGATATAATTACAATAGCAAATCATGTCTTCTAAGCATGTGATCCAATGTAATGTGAAATGTGATAAACATCTTCACAATTAATTATTTTATGTTTTAAAATATATGACAAATACACCTGTGATTGATCTACATTAACACAAACTTGATTAATATGCGTCAATTCATGACTACAAAAACAACATGAAATGGAAAAAATCACAGTATATTAATAACAAGTCGTTAATCAATTCGATGCACTGTAAACATAAAGTTCAAGAAAAAAAATATTTATATGTGATACATATTTAAATTAAAAATTAAAATTAAATTAGAGATAACATAATTTTATATACTGATATAAAAAAGGACGGCGAGTTCTAGTTTAAACTAACTTAGTTCAACAGTATTTATAATGCTAAACCCCCCCCTCCCCATACACATATATATTAGATTAACGATGATGAGTAAATGGTATGATTTCAAAACCTTGTGAGACAATATCAAGAGAAATCAACAAATGCATGAGAAATTCCGGCAAAAAATATCTATCTCTGAATTTTATTACAAATTTCTTCTTTCTGAAGTTGCATTTAGAATCAAATAGTTGTTGATTCTCTTGTATGTTCTTACCATATGCATGGAGTACCCTAAAAAAACGAATCTAAATATTCCAAGCAAAACCAAATCATTTCAAAGGCTGCAGATTGAAGAAGTAACTGAATTAAAAATCAGAGGAGAGCAACGTACATATAATCAATGGCGGTGGGTACGGTGATGGTTAGATGGAAGCACCAGGGTTCCAGCAACGGCGATTGATTGAAGAGGGTGAGGGAGACTGGATAGGGAGAGTGAGACTAATGGAGAGTGGGGGAGAGTGGGGAAGAGTGATCGCAGAGCAAAGAGCGAGGGAGAGTGTAGAGGGAGACTGATGGCAGAGAGCGAGGGAGAGTGTACAGGGAGAGAGTGAATAGGCGGTGTGAGACGTTAGGGATTCAAATCGTTAAGGCAAACTCGATTTTTTAGTTACCAAGTTATGCATGTATACACGAGCATTTTTTTATTGGAAAAAGCCACGTTTGCTTTGCTAGCGTGGCACAACGCTCAGACTAACTCGACTATATGAATATTGAGGTTTTTAGTAACTTGCTTATAGGATAATCGAGTTTTATATGAAAAATCGAACCTCACATTATCAAGTTTCAAAACAAGGACATATCCCTAAATAGTTTGAGAAAGGGGGCAAAATGCTGGAAAGTTTGTGAGAAAGGGGTAAAACCCCATTTTGGCCAGAACTACTTTATTATCTTGCTATCAAAGCATCTTTAGTATATATCTTTGAGATAACCGATTGAAGCAATCATTGATAATAGAAATAAGGCTAAAATGCAAAATTCACCTTCTATGTTTCACCATAATTCATTACAGTCATCTAACTTTGTTTTTATTCATTTTAGACCTCTAAGTTTCAAGTTTATTTAATTAAGGTTTCTCTATTAAATTTTGTTTTATGTTGCGGTTAATTGTCCATTTTCTAAAAATTTTCCATAATTTTTTTTATAAATTTTTTTTCCGGAAGTTAATAGAGTTGCCTTAATTAAATAAACTTAAAAGACTGAATGAACAAAAGCAAATTTAAAAGACTGAAATGAACCTTGGAAGAACTTAAATGATGAATTTTGCATTTTAGCCATAAAAAAACATTTCTGGTAATATTATCTAGGATACATTGATTATTAAAGAATTACAATCCGTGGTATATATAATTTGCTATAGGGACCAAGTAACCAATGCAAGATTTGATATACATTTTGAACACAATAAATATATATGAAGTACTGGAAAACCCAACAATAAAAATTTAATCCCAATCAACAAAGACTGAAAGATAGGTATTCAATCTAATAAAACAAAAGTACTAGAGAAAATAAAATTATACTTTTATACTCCTTATGAGGAAAATGACGACTCTGGCCAAACCAGTTATGTACCCAGCTAATTTGGATGTATTCATCTCTCTTTCTCTCTCTCTCTCTCTCTCTCTCGGATTTGATTGCAAATTAAAGATAATAATAAAACAACAAATATCTGAAATACCATCAAATTAAAATTGAACTACCTAAAGTTTTAAGAAACTTAAAAACAATTATATTATTCGATATTCATTATTTTAGTCATATATTATGAATTTATGACATTGGCTTTGATATAATCTCTATCTTACATTACATAGCCCAACATTTTTTTTTCCAAAACATAAATGTAAACATTGATTTTTTTTTTTTTATAAATTTTTTTTAAAAATAATTGTTACAACCATGGGGGTGGGAGGATTAGAACTCCAGTCAATTCTATGGAAAATACCAGGAGGTGGCAGTCAAGTTACAAGGTTCTTGACAAACCTAAACATAAATTTTAAACATATGAAAAAGATATTTAATTTTTATGTTCACTTCACATTTATAATAAATATTTTTGTTTTTCAAATTTGTGTTGAAAAATGAGAGATTATTTTATATTAAATATTTGATTGGAATACAATTGAGGAATTGACGCACAAGTGAATGAAGGCTTGTATAAAAAAGTCTTTACACTTACTGAGTTTAAAAGTGTTTCATATCTTTTTTCTTATTTTAGTACTTATTTGTGCATAATATTTATAAAAATTGTTAGGTACAAAATATAGTACTAAGCAATACATCAGGTTTTAAAGAATATTTTCACTTGAAAATGGGAGATATGCAACATTTATTGTACAATTGCTTTAATAATATAATTTGAAACCATTTAAATTTCATATGATTCAATTTATTTCAAAAGTGCCCCAAAGAGAAATAACTAAACATTCTATTTCTAGGGTTGTTATGTAGGAGAGAGATCGGTTTTGATGCTTTGTTTAGTAATCAGGATGCTTGGGGGCAATTAGAGCTAGTAAATATAGAATAACTGAGGCAAATAAGCAACTAGAGTTACTAATAATTATGCTAATCAATAAAGATAACCTACATAGGCAAAGAAGAACTGATTTGACAAGAGTTAAATGTTATGATGTTATTAATACAAATAAATAAAACCTCATGAATACATATATAGTGAAACTTAAATTTCTTTAAAAAGAGGTGGTTGATATGCAACATTACTAACATTACTATAGTACAATGAATTTTTGTACAGTGGTAATGTTGGCATGCTTGTTGGATATCCTAATATAAGGTGGTTTTTTTTTATTTTTTTTTTTATTTTTTTTTATGAAGTTGAAAGTGTCATTAGTTGGATAAAGTTCACTATAATTAAGAAAAAACTAAATTCGAGTAGAATTTGTTCTTAACAAAGAATAATCCATTAAAAAAGTGACATTGTGCAAATTAAAAACCTTTTTTAGCAATATTTATTACACACTTGTTGTTTTACATAGTTTTACACATATTTTCAAGTTCTTAACCTAAACTTTTTTTTTTCAAGCTTTTATATGGTACAATATGTTGAAAATGAAAAGTAAACGAAGCATATTAAAAAAAATGCACATGTGGATTTCATCTAAAATTTTTTGATTTCTATCACATGTTTAAACAAAATTTTATGTTTACATATATGTTTATGTTTAAGAAGGATTTTTAAATTCAATTAAGATTAACAAATATCAAGTGCAAGTTAATATGCTTTAAATATAAATATAAATATATATATATATATATATTTTGTTGAGAATACTAAGGTTATGTTTGGTAACAGTTTTTGTTTTCTATTTTCAAAAACTTGTTTTTTGGGAATATAAAGAAAAAACAATTTTCTTGTATTTTTGAAATCAAAAACATGTTTGGTTAGTTGAAATTAAAAATATAGTTTTTTGAAGAAAAAAAAATAGAAAATATTAAAATATGTTGTTACTAGGATTTGAACTCTAATGCTAACTCATTAAATGAGACAGATTTATTAAATTAAATGCGGTTTTTCATTGACTTTTAAAAATTAGAAACTGAAAACAGTATTTTGCATGTTTTCAGTTTCCTTCACAAATTGAGTTTTGAGAACAATTTTTGTTTTTTGTCTATTTTGGGTTGGCAAACAAGTTTTTTAGCCTCAAAAATAGAAAACTGTTTTTGAAAATAGAAAATAAAGGGAAAAAACAGTAACCAAATATACCCTAAGTATTTTAACATACACATACACATACACACGTGGGGAGAGGGAGAATGTCTTAAAGAAACAAACAGTGATGTATATCTAAAAGGACCTAACTCTTAGATACACAGCATAGACTTTAAACCTCTTTAATTCACACTCATTTTTCGATGTGGGATTAATCCACTGTTTTTTTCTTTTGAGAGTTAATACGCTTTAATGATTTGATGTTGTGCAAAAGAGTTTAAATGCTTGAAAGTATAAGTTTAAATTTAGAGGGGCTATATTAGTGATAGTTTGTGTGTTTTTTGTATGAGATGTATTAAAAGTATAAATCACTAAATCTTTGAGTGTTCTTTTGTTAATATAATTGGGGATACTATTATCGGGCTCTCTTAAGAGGCGCAAGAGTAATTAGCAAGATACTAATCTAAAAGGAAAATGCTACTCAGCTAGGTAATCATATTTTGTGCTTATCACTTTATCGGTTTTTTTACTTAACTCATCAATCTAAAACAGAAATTAATTACTATAAATAATAGTTATAATTTTATGTGACATAAACGTAATAACCAGGACTAGGGGTGGCAGTTCGTGTTCGCGTGTCGGGTTCGTGTCGTGTCAAGTCATGAGTATTCGACTATATAGGTCAACACTAACGCGACATGTTTATTAAACGGGTCAAGATTCCTCAACCCTAACACGACCCATTTATTAAACGGGTCAGTCGTGTCGACTGTTTATCAGATTTTATTAAAATGAAAATAAAAAATTTTGAAAAAACAAACAAATAAATATTTTTAATATAAAATTCAGAACTAACAAGTAATTGCATTACAAATAATCATTCAAAATTAAAACATATCCCAATATCATAAATAATCAATCACAATATGTCAAAGAAAATAAATCACAAAAAATAATAAGTTTATATACCTAGAGTTTGAAGGGTATATTGGTAAAACATCATTTAATTAAACGGGTCAAATGGGTTTTATATGTTCAACACTAATCCAACCCGTTTATTAAATGGGTCAACCGTGTCAACCCAAATATGACACGAACCTGTTAAGCCTCAACCCATAACCTACTAATTTCGTATCGTGTCGTGTCGGGTTTGCGGGTCGTGTCAAATTTTGCCACCCCTAACTAGGACCATGCATGTCATAATTTGCAGGGGAGAATCCCATCGGATGGATGACAGGTGAGTTCTTTAATTTCGTGGGTGATTTTTCAGATAGATAAAGTGAATGCTGAAATTACATAATAAATGCATGTGTTGTTGAAAATAGTTGCTTAGTTTTTTTTTTTTTTTTTTTTTTTGGGTTAATAATGAATTAGTGCACGGTTAGTTTGGTTAATAATGAATAATGAAATAGCTGCTTAGTCTTTTTGGTTAATAATGAATAGGAATGGAAACTTGAGAGGAACTTGAGGATTGTTCTCCAGAAAGTGTTGAAGCATAGCAATGTTGGTAATAATGAAGGAACTAGGTTGGCAAGGACTTTTCTGTTACTAAAATATTTTTATTTTCTTCTTAATGTTTAACGTACATATCATCATATTAGATATGTGCTTTTGCGCTAACTAATGGAAGATTTCGGGATACGAATACTCCGAGAGAAAAAATGACGGCTTCTAACAGTGAAAATCTGAAGGTTTTCGGGTTTATATAATTTTGTAACTTATTTATAAAAGGTTTTGATGAAACCAAACATTTGGAGCATTAAGGCTAGGTATGATTTTTATTTCTTTTATTTATTTATATATTGGGTATGTCATATTGCATGCTTTTCTTTTTCTTCCTTCCCCTTCCCCTCCCCCTCCCCCATTTTCGGTCAGTTTTACTTATCTGATTCATTACAAGTTATGGAGTTTGAAAGCTTGATTATGTGTTAAAACACAAGAGTTGTTTAGACCCCCAAATTAAAAGTTACGGCTCGGTTGATTTTACTCTAACTTAATCTAAGTGCAGAATAGAGTAAATGCGAGCGAACAAACAATAAAACTACTTTAAGCCATATTCATCAAAACACAGCAGTAAAATGAAAGCTAAAAGAGTAGGGAAGAAGAATACAAACACAAGATAATACGTCGATGTGTTATCGAAGAGGAAACCGAAGTACTCAGCGTAAAACCTCTCCGCCGCCTTCCAAGCGATAAATCGATCCACTAGACAATTAGTTGGGATACATGAATAGTAAGAGACCCTCCAAGTCTAATCTACCCAATGCACCTAAGCCCTCCAAGCTCCTACTCCAACAAGGCTTCTCGAAACAGTGTCTTGTTTAGCTTTCTGGATCCCGCAATGCGCCCGATTGCATCTGCCAAAGCTTGGCTTCTTCCAATGCTTCCCAGCAGCACCAAAACCTCACTTGACACTCAGAATGGGTGTGGTAAGTGTTTGGGCTATCAACCTCTCAAGGATATAGAAATGGAGAGGTAGGAGTTGAGAAAAAAACCACAATGGATTGTGTAGAGAATTGTGGGTATAATAATCTCTCACTCTCAAGAATAGTGGCTAGGGTTTTCTCTCTGAAAGCACTCCTCAACATCTGTGAGTAATGTGGGTATATATAGTGTGGTTAGGAACATGGTGTATCAGATAAGACAAATTGGCAAAACAAAATGTTTCGCGAGAATCTCGCGGAAAGGCCTTACCCACGAGACACTCGCGAAAACCAGCTGTCACCATCTGTCATGACTCTTCGCATTCCAGTCATGTGCTGATCACATGCTTCACTTCGCAGGAAGGCTTCTCGCGAGCTACCCGCGAAATCTTCCTTGCTTTGCACTTTGCCTTGAGTCTTCACACTCTCTCTCACACACACAACCCTTACAAATAAATCCCACATTAAATACAGGGTACATAAAATTGAACATAATTACAATCAAATTTGGCACGGAATTAAAGCCAACACATAATAGTTGTAAATCACAACTTTACAGAGTCAAAAATGTTATTCAGCACGACAACAATTTAGATCAAACTCTTTCACCAAAAATTACTATGAATAAAAGTCTATTTTCTGAATTATAAGAAATATAAAATTCTACTTCACCCAAAACATTATTTTGATTAGCAACAGTTTCAAGTAATTTAAATTTAATTTAATTGTTTTGATTAATATCATAAATTTATGTTTTATAACATGTAAATTTTATATATTACACAATTTTTATACAATGTAATTATTGCTAAATTAATGGATCTTCTGAACTCAAATAGGATCTGTTTAATTGGAAGTGATTTGGATTCATGAGGATCAAAGGATCAGATAGGATCTGTTTCATTGGAAGTGGCTTGGATTCATGAGGATGTTAAGCTAATATGGGAATATTTTTTTAGTACATGATTTATTACTATTTCTTTACGATGTATTCATGTTGTTCTAGCTCTTACTAGTGCAGCAAAAGAGAATCAAGTCAACACCTGCAAGTGCACACTGGGCCACTTCATCAATTCAATGCTCCACCAATAACTTCATTTGAGCATCATATCATTCTCTACTATAGTTGGGTTATGAACGTTTCCGTATTCATATACTTATTTAACACAAATAGTAAAATACATTAAAAAAAAATGTATATTATTTTTATAAAAAAATTTATATTGGTTAAAAATATCTTAAATCTACCCCATCCCTGCCCCTGGGGTTCTCAAACCGGAGACCGCCTACTCCCCGAGAGGTGCCATTAGACCGATAAGTTCATTGGCAAAAAATGCATATTCTTTGCCTTCCAATAATTGGACATACACCCGCAATATACCTTAAAAATTGGTGAGTATCAATAGTTGGAACAGTTTTAAGTAGCATCGAGACTCACTCCCACTAACAAATGAAACAGAGCCCAATGAATTATTCAATAAATCTGTAATTGTGAAAGAAAATCTAAGATGAAAATCATAGAAACAAAGCAATCTCATGGAAGCTTTCTCTAAGATGTAATTGAATTGCTTTAATATCTTGTTATCAAAGCAGCTTAGTATATATCCTTGGGATAATTTATTGAAGCAATCATTAACAATAGAAATAAGGTTAAAATGTAAAACTCATCCTCTATATTTTACCATAATTCACTTCAGTTCTTTAATATTGTTTTTGTTTATTTCAATCCTCTAAGTTTTAAATTTATTCAATTAAGACTTCTCTATAAACTTTTGCTATATGTTGAGCTTAATTGCTCAAATTTTTAATTTTTTCTTCATATTTTCTAAATTAAAAAAATCGAATTAATAATTGAAAAATATTTTTTGTAATTGTTTTATAAAAAAACTTTAACGGGAGTTGACAGAGATGCCTTAGTGTTTGTTTGGATCACGTCCACGTTTTGCGTTTCAGGCCTTTAAAAAAAAAAAAAAAAAAAAAAAAAAAAACCCAGTGCTTAATGCATTGTTCATGGGACATGAACAGTGTATTTAGGCCAATGAACAGTGCTGAACAGTAGTGAACAGTAATCAAAAATTATTTTTTTATTGTTTTTAGTTTTTAGTTTTCAATTTTCAACAAAATAAGCGGTATCCAAATGCACACTTAATTGAATAAATTTGAAAATCAAAAGATTAAAATGAATGAAAGAAAAGTTAGAGAACTGAAATGAACTACAAAGAATTTTTGGAGAGTGAGTTTTGCATTTTAGCGTAGAAATAATTAATAATGTGTTATTACATTGCATTGATTCTGGAAATGCCATAAAAAAATTTATGGTAATGTTATCAGGGATTTATCGATTATTGAAGAATTACAATCTGTGGTATATATAATTTGTAACAAGGACCAAGGTACCAATGCAAGATTTAAGGAAGTTACAAATTTTGAACACAACAAATATATATGAAGCAGTTGAAAACTCAACAACAAAAATTTAATCCCAAATGACAAAGATTGAAAGATGGGTATTAATACAAAAATTTAATCCCAAATTAATACGAAAATCCTTATGAAAAAAATGACGACTCTGGCCAAACCAGCTATGTCCCATGTTGATTTGAATATATTCATCTCTCTCTCTCTCTCTCTCTCTCTCTCTCTCTCTCCACATCTAAATCCTATATTCATTTCATTCGATTGATAATTGACACTATACTTCTTCAATTCTTTTGGTTCGTCAAAGATCCATAGTCCGAGTTCTTGACTCGAAAAAAAAAAATTCCTTATCTTAAAAAATATAAAAGATAATAAAAAATGCCCAAAAACCTAACCCAATATTTTACACTCATAAAAGTCAAAAAATTTGGGCAGAAAATGAACATTTAATATTCTTCTTGAACACATCTGTTGTGAAATTTTAAAGTACTCGCAAGTACATGAACCGTACCGAAATATAGTTTGACAAGAACGAGGTCGAACCCATAGGGACTTGTATGAACGTAGGAAAATTAATCAAATCTTAATCAAATTAATCCTAATCTAGTTTGATAAAAATTGATTGTTTTGAAATTAAAATAAACTAAGAAAATAATTAAACTAAGCAAAAGATATAATATAAAGCAATAAAGAGATTAAACAATCTAGATAAAGGAATTAAGGTTATGGAATCTGCCTTATTAATTCATATCAGCATATATTCATGATCATTAATTTTTCCCAACCACTACATGATAATCTAGAAATCAATCTTGCTATCACGGAAAATATTCTCATTAAAATCTCTATTTAAATATCTAAAGCATGCTCTTCTTTGCTTCCTAGGTATAAAATCAAATCATCAATTGTATCCATTGACAAACAAATCACAAGAGATATCCAATTCTAAAAATCAAATCATCAATTGTATCCATTGAGACAAATAAATTACAAGAGATATCTAATTTTAAAATCAAGAAATAATAAACCAAGAATTCAATCAATTAAGATAAATCCTAAATCATGAGAAAAACATGATTGAACTCATATCTAGAATTCTACTTTAGTCAATTAATATGAAGCAAGAACAATTTAAATCATTAAATAACAACTATTGTGGGAAAAATTAAATCACATAAATACTACTGATAATTTTTAACAAAGTTTCATCATCAACCCTAATTATAAATTTAGCTACTTATAGTAATTGAAAGGAAAACACAAAAATAAAATACTAAACTTTCAACTAGACAAATAAAATAGAGAAAGAAATAGTCATAATGCTAGAGAAAAGCCACAGAGGAAGTCACATGCGGCACTGCCTCTTGCTCCAATTTTCTGTTTCGCATTCCAGCCCTAGCACTAGCCTCTCTGATTTTTGCCCTAAAGAGCTTTTAAATAGGACAAGGAATCCTATTACAAGTTGAATTCCCATTTGGAGAAAATCCTAGATTTTTTGGCTTCACTTAACTGACGATTTTGGCTCATTAAACGTCAGAATTCGGACTTTTGGTAAACTACAAAGTTGTAGCCCGTTAAGTTAAATTTCCATTCCAACTTGAATCATCTCGATTGGATATTTGAGCCGAAAGTTATGCCTAAAATACTTACTGATGTGCAGGCTGGAATCCTAATCTGAATTGAACTTGGATTTGGTGCAAATTTCCTTTGATTCCTTACTCCAATTGGACTTAAATGTAATTGGGTTGGCATTCTTAAATTCATTATGGCCCTTGTAAAAGTAAAGTCCATTAGCTTTCTTCTTTGTACAAATCCACTTATTTAATTCCGTTCTCCTACAAAAGACAAATTCATGCATTAAAGTTCAATTGAGCACAAAATTGACTATTCAGTATTATTCCAAAACCAAATATAAAATGCATGAATTAACTCAAAATAAGTATGATAATGCTTTCTAATAATGATATAAATCTGCAAAATTAAGTTATTATCAATGCACATCAACATCAAGTGGGTTCCTTCTCAAAAAGTATAAAACTTTCAATTAAAAAGAAATAAAAACAAAGAAAATAACCAAGTGTATCTTAAAAACAATGTTATTTTTCGGTATTCATTGTTTTAGTTATGTATAATGAATTTTTGACAATGGTCTTAAAATCTCTATATTACATTACATAGCCCAACCGTTTTTTTTTCTAACATATACTTAAATGTAAACATAATTTCTTAAAAATAATTGTTACAACCATGGAAGTGAGAAGATTTGAACCTTGTTCATTTCTGTGGGAAATACCAAAAGGTGCCAATTGAGCAACATGGTTCTTGACAAATCTAAACATAAATTTTAAACATATAAAAAGATAATTAATTTTACATTCACTTTAAATTTATAATAAATATTTTTTTAATTTCAAATTTGTATTGACAAATAATAGATTATTTTATATTAAATATTTTATAGGAATATAATTGAAGAATTGGTGCACAAGTGAATGAAGGCTTGTATAAAAGCTATTTATACTTATTGAGTTTAAAAGTGTTATATATTCGTTTTCTTATTCTAGTCCTTATTTGTGCATAATAATTATAAAAAAAAATGTTAGGTATAAAGTAAGGTACTAAACAATATGTCAAGTTTTAAATAATATTTTCACTTGAAAATGGGAGACATGCAATACCTATTGTACAATTGCCTCAATAATATAATTTGAAACAATTTCTATTTCTAATGATTCAATTTATTTCAAAGAAGCCCAAAAGAGAAATAATTAAATATACTCTTTCTAGAGTTGTTCTGTAAGATAGAAGAACAATGAGGTCGATTTTGATGCTTAATTTAGCTATTGGAATGCTTGTGGGGCAATCTACAACCAAGGAATTAAGGTTTGACAAAGACAACTTATATTGTTAGAGTTACCAATTATTCTTGTATTATTTGACAGGAGTTAAATGTTATGATGTTATTAATACAAATGAATAAAACCTTACGAATACATATGTAGTGAAACTTAAATTATTTTAAATCGAGGTGGTTGATATGCAACATTACTACCGTACAAGGAATTTTGTACAACAATAATGTTGGCATGCTTGTTGGATATCCTAGAATAAAGATTTTTTAATTTTATTTTAAAGAACAAGGAAATTGAAATTATCATTAGCTGGAAAGAGTTCTCCATAGTTAAGAGAAAACTAAATTTGAGTAAAACTTTTTCTTAAAAAGAATATTTTATTAAAGAAGTAACATTTTGCAAATTTAAAACCTTTTCAGCAATATATATTACAAACTTATTGTTTACATAGTTTTACACATGATTTGCAAGTGTAAACCTAAACTTTTTTGTCACTATTTATATGGTATAATATGGTGAAGATGAAAAATATATTTAGCATATTAAAAACAAATGCACATGTGGAATTAATCTAAAAATTATTAATTACTTTCACATGTTAAACATAAATGTTATGTTTATGTATATGTTTGGCAGTGCAGCCATTCACTCGAATGCATAATGACAAAAGTAGTCCCTTCCCTCCATCGTTTCCATGACCAAAAACAACTGCTCTTTCTTCTCTACCCCATCCTTTCTCTTATGGCAATATCCTCAAAAGGTAAGTGTACTCTTCTCCTATTCAGTTTCTGTTTTTGATTTTCTAAAACTGCTCATAAGTTTGTTTTTCAATTCGAATTAGAATTAGAATTAGAATTTAAAAATAATTTCCTTGTTTAATTTTCTAGGGTTCTTCTTTCACCCATATTGAAAAAACATATGGGTTATTGTTTTGCTTTGGTTTCAAAATACCATCTCTACTTTTTGGTTTTGATAGCAATGGGAGTATAGCCCAAACTATTCTCCATTCAATTTTTGTTTTAGATTTACTAAAACTACTCACAAGTTCTGATAGGCCAAGAATGTATTGACCCCCTTGGTAACTTAATCAATTAATTTAGCCAAATGAAATTAATTAGATTCAATTACATGCAATGAGCATGGTAGCACAAACAAATCACCAAATAACTAAATGTAGCGGAAATTAAATTTGACATGGGTGATTTGTTTACGAATGGAGAAAACCACCGAGACAAAACCCCACTGGGTGAATTTAAGGTCACTACTCTCAAGAATCCACTATTATCAAAACAAGCGGTTACACGTAAAAGGAATCCCAGTACCTAATACCAACCTACAGTTGAACCTTTACCTCAATACCCAATTGGACATATAATATAGTGACAATCTCTCCTTTCAATGCATGGCTCCCAGTACGTGACTAACCAATCGATGCACGGATCCAAGTACGTGACTAACACACCAACTTTGAGAAAGATGTTGGCTGCAAAGTTCTTTAGTTCATCTAGACGGTGAAGATCAAGAGGTTCCTTGGTTACAAAACCCTCGGTGCAAAGATGCAGTAGCTTCTACAAAGAAGATGATGAACTAAGGCAATTGTCTCCGGTTACAATTTGCATGCACAATGACTTTGCATCAAGTTGCATAACCTTGCATCACCTTTGACGGCCCTTAAAATAAACCTTATATATGTCTAGGGTTGTGAGAAAAGAAACCCTACCCAAATAACTTAGATATGCGTGAAAAACAGATCTGGAAATCTGAATTTTGTAATTCACGATAAATACAGCTTTTGTCTAGAGCTATCGAGAATTCTTATTAAACCTCAATAGATTTATCTGTCGAGCTTTAATGAACAACACTTCTTCACTTGTTTCTTGTACAGATTTGCATGGCTTCAATACTAGGCTTGAACTCTTGATCCTTGAAGTACTAAACCATCCTAGATCTACCCAATTACAAGTAAAGTGCGTTTTGTCAAAGGATTAGCCAATATTACAATAACATATGTTCTAACAAGTTCCACATATGTCCTAACAATCTCCCCCTTTGGCAGTCCGTGACAAAACCACAACAAACAAATGAAATATGAGAGAAGTCATAAATCACTAAACTCATAATCACTTGTTGAGTACAATAAAATCTAATCCTATCACAAACTCTTGAAAAACTTTGCAAGAAGAGAGTTCATGGCATGATAGATTTTGACAACCTGTATTTCTGAAACACTTTAAACAAAACTCATCAAGGCATCTTAGTGTGAAACAAAAATAAAAGATTGCATACAATAAAGAAACATGTGTATAAAAAGAGAAAATAAACAACACATGGAGAGATATGTGAAATGATAACAACATCATCATATATATAAAAGATAAATAAATACAATGTTTGTTATCACTAAATGGTCACAAGACCGATGTACAAAATGATAATGTAACTAAGATAAAGAAAAGAAAAGTACATAAATCCTCACTACATCCCTCAAAAACAAAAGACACTCCCCCTATCAAAATGTCCTGTGCTAACACTCTCCCTAAATACATGACTACTCTCAACCCAAAACTACTTCCCCTTTTTGTCACAAATGACAAAGGGTAAGTCACTGAGAAGTCATCATCGCCTCATCATTAGAAGAGCTGGCATCCTCATCCTCATCATCATCATCAGAACCATCATCAGCATCCTCGTCCTCAGAAGCCTCTAGAGAAGGAGAGGGAGATGGAGACGCGGTGAAGCCACTCATGCAAGCCTGTCTTCATGCAATATGACTAACACGAGTGTTCACCTGATACAACTCAATAGTGAGTGTATCAAGGTGAGCATCCATGCGCTTAAGTTGTGCCATGACGGCCTCAAGCGTCACATGTAGAAGAAGAATAAGAAGAAGGAGCGGAGGTGGATGTAGCAGAAGGGGCTGGAGGAGTCGCCGTCTCGATCCGTGGCCGCTTCGGTCGAAACTGGGCCTCGCTCCGTCAAATAGACGCTGCACTAATGGCACCCATGACGGTGAAGTGAGAAGACTCGGGATAAGGAGTAGAATGGTGGCGAATGATCCTTGTGATAACAGAAGGAAAGATAAGCTTATCACGGGTCGTCGTATCTCTATAGACATTGATGAGAAATAGAATGAAGTGAGAAGGAAAGTCTATAGCGAGGTCCTCAATGAGGAAAAGCAAAAACCGAGCACGAGGCTTTGTAATGGAGTTATAGTGAGACAAAGGATGGAAAACAAAAGTCATCACCATATTTAGGAACCTTGGACCTTTTTGCAAAGCCCGAGCATAAGGTGTTTTGGTGATCATCCCATGAAGAAGGTGTCTCACAGAAGATAGACAGAAGTTCATCTTTGGACATAGTCCCTAGACGTGGACAAGCGGGGTAATCAGGATGCGAAACACGTAGAATGTGTAGCATCTCGGAAATCATATTTGGAGTGAGTACGATACGTGTACCTCGAACTTGCGTAACAAATCGAGGTATAGAGGTATCGAAACCGTACATGTTGGAGTAGAACTCCTGTATGATCACGGTGGGACAACTCACGGGTATCTCACATAGAGATTCCCATCCCCGACTGTGAATGACAGTGGGTAGAGTAGTATCGAGAAAGTCCGATAGAATCACGCGTCGTTCCGAATGAACATCACGTTTGGAGAAGTTCTCCGAGAAGTCCTGACGGGCCTTCTCATCACAGAATCGAACGTGAAGAAGAGTAGGATTAGAGGAAGATGCCCCAGAACGAAGAGGGTTTTGAGATGGAGCGGATTTGCACTTAGGTGTCATGTGCAGACTATCCGAGAGAGAGAGAGAGAGAGAGAGAGAGAGAGAGAGAAACAGAAAAACACAATCACAACCTAGCAGAAAAGATGAAAAGAAAGGGTACGTATGCATGAAAAATGCATGAACATGTGACGTGCTAAAATAAACTACATCATAGGTTCAACCTAATCCAAACCTATTAGTACACTGTTTTCAACATATAAACACACATCTAAATGCATGAAACATTGTGAAAATGCAAATGGAATGCAATGCATGATCATATAGCATCAAATAAGCAAAACCCAACCTAAAAATTCACAAGAATCTCAAAAATTTTCAAAAAACCCCAAAAATTTCAAGAAAACCCAAAACCTAGGTCTAAATGCATGAAATTCATGAAGAGTGAAGGATTTAGAACACTTACCAAGTGATTTGATCTTGGACAAGGCTGAAAAACTCGTAGGTAAGGAGTCTTGAGAGAGAAAATAGTGTTTGGAGGGAGAGAGATAGCTTTTTTGTCAAGAGAGATATTCAAAATTTGAAAACAGATGAGGCGTTGAAGCTATTTAAAGAAATCACAGCTCGATGGATCGAGGATCTTCGAGATCTGTCGAGATTTAATTTGTCAAGATCTGTCTTGCACTAAATCTCGACAGATAGAATCTATCGAGGTGCTGTCGACAGCAAAAATACCTCGAGGTTCGAACAACTATAGAGCAGCTATCGGTCAGACAGAAACTTTCTCGATGGATCGAGAATCTGTCGAGAAGCTATTGAGACAAATTCCAGATATCTCGATGGATCGAAGATGTGATAAGATTTGTTGAGAAAAGAAGTCCAAGGGTCTCGATAGATAGCTATCTGTCGAGAAGTTGTCAAGCTAAATAAAAAGCAGTTTTTCAAAGGGAGGAAAAACATACAGAAATGAATGCAATCAAGCAAACGACTCAACCAAAAATCCAAACAACATGTTAAGCTCTCAAACACATCTCTCAACAAGAAAAAATGCAAAGCATTCATAGATCCAAAACGCGCGCGCGCACACACACACACACACACTAAACAAGTTTAACCAATTTTATATTTCAAAAACAAGTCAAGACAGTTTAGTGAGCACACATTTGCACATGTATCCCTTGTGATGGCCAAATCACATTGTACCTATACATGTATCAAAAGTAGCAAAGAGTTTGCGTGTTGTGTGTGAAAACATTGCAAGAGTGCATAAGTGTCTCAAGTTATGATGATTTGAGATATGAGAAAATCAATCACACATAATCATAACTGCTTGATGGGGACTATCATTTTCAAGGTATATCATATAACTCTCACATCTCCTAGAAACATGCTTGCAACCATATTTAAAAGCATTTTGATTCTTTTTGCTTTTAATTTTCTTTGCATATTTTTCTTTTTGAGCATATCATGAATGGGCATATAAGAGAGAGAAAAGAAATACCCAATTATGTTAAGCTTTAAACATCATAATTTTGCTATGCCAAAGCATACATATGTTATTCATGATCGGCGGGCTTTAGTGGTGAGATGATTATTTATGCCTTTCTCTTATGATTTTTTAGTCCTTCCCGTCAAAAAGAGTGATATGAGTGTTAAGTACAAGAGATTACTTAATCGTACTCATCACAAACACGAGCCACAAATCTCACTTGCTTAGTTGTGCAAAGAGATGCTCATCTAAGTTACAAAAGATACAAAATTTAGAAAACTCTACTTCAATGGCCATCCAAGGTACATAAGTACCAATGTACACAAAACACACACTATTTTTGTATTTTTCTGATTTGTCAATTTTTTTATTTTTTTATTTTTAAACAAAATAAAGCAAAACTGAAAACAAACAAACAAAAACATGTTAAATAAAACATATCATAAAACTAGACTGACTCAAAAACAAAAAAGCAAAACACACAAGTAATGCATAAACAAAAAGAGGGAGAGAGAGAAAAAGTGACTAAATCAGTTTGAGCCTTTTTCCTTCCACATCTTGGAAGAACCTTTCCGTTGAGTGAACCTTTGATCTAGCAGTGAGGGGAAAGAATTGAAACCGTTCAAGTTTGAAAGGAACAAGAGGGCCTTAAGAAGATCTCCAAGAGGAGTAAAAGAGGATGGAAACTGATTCTGGTTTCCAGACAAAATCATACCATTGCTATGTTGAGTCGCCAACCACTTGTATCAATTTGGACGAGTATGCCCTGAAACTCCACAGTAATGACAGAGATGCTGCTTCTTCTGTTTAGACTTTTGGTTATTATCCTTCTTAGTCCTAGAGTTTCTAGTCTCTTTCTTTTCAAGCTTACGGGGTGCACCTAAAATAGATTTGCCATTGTCTATGTTCTTACTATCTATTTCAATTTTACATTCATTGTTCTCAGAATTAGCATGATTAGCAGGTGAGACAAACACAGTAGTAATAGAAGAAGCAATATTAGGAGAAGAGAAATCATACCCCAAGCCAGTTCTATCAGAAGCAGATTTCTGAAAGCTAAGCATCTCATCAAGCTTTGCACTAGAAGTCCTTTCTAGTTGAGCTCTGACTTGAAACAGCTCCGCTTCAAGCTTCTTGGTCCTTTCAGCCAAGAAATTGTTTTCAAATCGCAGTGCTCCAATGGTCTGATTAGCTTCGTCAAACTTTGTGGAGAGCTCCTCTCGATCTAGCTCAAAATCACTTAGCTTTGTGGTGGCCAACCTATATAGTTTCTCATGCTTCTCAGAAACCTTGAACAATTTTTCATAGGTTGTATGGATGTCATCTTGTTCATCAATTTTCTCAAACTTAGAGTCCACCAAGTCTTCTTCATCATCTACTATTTTTAAACCCCCATCAGTAGGATCAACTGTAGCAGTAAAGGCATTCAAGATTCCCTCGTCATCATTGTCATCTAAATCATCCTCAGGCTCGGTGTCACTCAAGGTAACAACAAGGGCCTTGTTTTTTCTAATAGTCTTAAGATAAGTTGGACATTCTTGTTTTATATGTCCAAAACCTTGACATCCGAAGCACTTTGGTTCAGAGGGAACAGTGTACTGACTGCCATCCCTAGCATCCTTTTTCCCTTTATCTTGGCTCTTGAATTATGAAGAACTGGATTACTTTCGGTCCTTGTCGAATCTTTTCGCATTGGCATTCTTCATAAACTTCTTGAATTGCCTAGTGATATAGGATTTCATCTTGGAATCTTCATCATCAGAAGACTCATCGGTATCACTGCTTTTGGCTTTCAGTGCCATGCTCTTACTCTTGCTTGATTTCCCTATCCTAGTCAAAGCCAATTCATAGGTTTGCAAGTTGCCAACCAGCTCTGTCAAAAGAATTTTGTCAATATCTTTCAATTCCTCATTGGCGGTGATCTTGGCATGAAATCTCTCAGGCAGAGATCTGAGCACCTTTCTTACAACCTTGGGTTCAGGAATAGTTTCCCCAAGATTAAAGGCAGAGTTAACTATGTCCTTCAGCTTGGCATAGAACTCATCAAATGACTCATCCTCTTCTATCTTAATCTCTTCAAAGCTCGTAGTAAGCCTTTGAAGCTTTGAATTCTTGACAGCCTTAATCCCTTCATAGGTGTTTAGAGAATGGTCCATGCTTCCTTAGCAGTTTCGGTAGAGGATATCTTCTTGAACTCCTCATTGGTAATTGCAATGAATAAAGCATTCAATACTTTACTATTGAAGTTTGCCGCTTTGATCTTAGCATCATCCTAATCAGCCGACACTTCCTTTGGCTTGGTCCAGCCTATCTCCACAGCTTGCCACACCTTCTCATCTAAAGACTGCAAGAAAACTCTCATGCGTAATTTCCAGTATGCATAGCTAGTGCCATCAAATAAATGAGGTATAATTAGAGATTGTCCTCTATCTATGACAAACAGGGGTCAATGGATCACACAGCAAAGATTAACTCTAATAAGAGTGAGCCCGCTCTAATACCACTTGATAGGCCAAGAATGTATTGATCCCTTTGGTAACTTAATCATTTAATTTAGCCAAGTGAAATTAATTAGATTCAATTACATACAATGAGCATGGTAGCACAAAAAAATCACCAAATAACTAAATGCAACGGAAATTAAATTTGACATAGATGATTTGTTTACGAATGGGGAAAACCACCGAGGCAAAACCCCATCAGATGAATTTAAGGTCACCACTCCCGATAATACACTATTATCAAAACAAGCGGTTACAAGTAAAAGGAATCCCAATACCTAATACCAACTTAAAGTTGAACCCTTACCCAAATACCCAATTGGACTTGTAATGTAGTGACAATCTCTCATTTCAATGTACGGCTTCAAGTACGTGACTAACACACCAACTTTGAGAAAGATGTTGGCTGCAAATTTCTTTAGTTCATCCAGACAATAAAAATCAAGAAGCTCCTAGGTTACAAAACCCTCGGTGCAAAGACGCAGTAGCTTCTACAAAGAAGATGATGAACTAGGGCAATTGTCTCCGGTTACAATTTGCATGCACAATGACTTTGCATCAAGTTGCATAACCTTGCATCACCTTTGACGACCCTTAAAATAAACCTTATATATGTCTAGGGTTGTGAAAAAAGAAACCCTACACAAACAACTTGGATATGCGTGAAAAACAGATCTGAAAATCTGAATTTCGTAATTCTCGATAGATACAGCTTCTGTCGAGAATTCTTATTAAACCTCGATAGATTTATCCGTCGAGCTTTAATGAATAACACTTCTTCACTTGTTTCTTGTACAGATTTGCATGGCTTCAATACTAGGCTTGAACTCTTGTTCCTTGAAGTACTAAACTATCCTAGATCTACCCAATTACAAGTAAAGTGCGTTTTGTCAAAGGATTAGCCAATATTACAATAACATATGTTCTAACAAGTTCCACATATGTCCTAACATATTACATAGCCCAACCTTTTTGTTTTCTAAACATAAACTTATACTTAAATGTAAACATAATTGTTTTTTTAAATAATTGTTACAACCATGAGATGGGTGGATTTGAATCTTGATTATTTCTGTTAAAAACACCAGAAGGTACTAGTTGAGCTACAAGGTTCTTGACAAATCTAAACATAAATTTTAAACATATAAAAAGATTATTAATTTTATATTCACTTCACATTTATAATAAATATTTTTGTTTTTCAAATTTGTATTGATAAATGATAAGTTATTTTATATTAAATATTTTATAGGAATATAATTTAGGAATTGGCGCACAAGTGAATGAAGGCTTGTATAAAAGCTCTTTATATCTTTTTTCTTATTCAAGTCATTATTTGTGCATAATATTTATAAAAAATATTAGGTACAAAATAAGGTACTAAACAATACGTCAAGTTTTAAAGAATATTTTAACCTGAAAATAGGAGACATGCAACATCTTTTGGACAATAGCCTCAATAATATAGTTTGAAACCATTTCTATTTCCTATGATTAAATTTATTTCAAAGTGGCCCAAAAGAGAAATAACTAAACATTCTCTTTCAAGAGCATTTTTGTAAGATAAAAGAACAACGATATCGGTTTTGCTATTTAATTTAGTAGTTGGGATACTTGTAGGGCAATCTAGAGCAGTGAATTAAGGTTTGACAAAAACAATGCAGTTTGAGCTTTATTCCTCATTTCATTTCATTTCAAGTGGAGTATATTAGAATATGGATGTCACTAAAAAAATACCTACATAGGCAAAGAATAATTATTTGACAAGATTTAAATATTATGATATTATTAATACAAATGAATAAAACCTGATGAATACATATGTAGTGAAACTTAAAATTTTTATATCGAGGTGGTTGATATGGAACATTATTATCGTACAAGGAATTTTTGTACTGTAGTAATGTTGACATGCTTGTTGGATATCCTAAAATAAGGATTTTTTAAATTTTATTTTAAAGAATAAGGAATTTGAAAGTGTCAATAGTTGGATAGAGTTCTTCATAGTTAAGAAAAAACTAAATTTGAGTAGAATTTTTTCTTAAAAAAGAATACTCCATTAAAGCAATCACTTTTTGCAAATTTAATAAATTTTTAGCATTATATATTACACATGTTGTTTTACACAGTTTTATGCATGATTCTCAAGTGTTTAACCTAATCTTTTGCATCACCATTGATATGATACAATATGGTGATAATGAAAAATATACGTAGCTCAATAAAAACAAATGCACATGTGAAATTAAATTAAAAGTTATAAATTTCTTTCACATGGTTAAAATAAATTTATGTTTATGTATACGTTTATGTTTACAAAGGTTTGTTAAATTCAATCAAAATTGACAAATATCAAGTGAAAGTTAATACTTTAATGATTTGATATTGCAAAAAAAAGTTTAAATACTTTAAAGTATGAGTTTAAATTTAGAGGGGCTATATTGGTGATAGTTTGTGTGTTTTTGTATGAGATGCATTGAAAGTATAAATCACTTGCTCTAGGAGTGTTCTTTTCTCAAACGAATTGGGATACTATTATAGGGCTATCTTGAGAGGCCAAGAGTAACTAACATGATAATATCTAAAGGGAAATGCCGGAGAACCTCCATTTGCTTAAGCTAGCTTTGTGGTCTATTTTAAACTTTATTTAATTACAAGAAATGTTATAGTTCATGAATTGAGGTAGTTTGGTTAAAAGAGCAAATTCTAAGAAGTATTAAGAAGGATGTTAGAGGTCGTTTGGAATTCATAACCAAATTTCACAACTTAGTTCTTAATTGGAATATTTTACATAATTAATTGGGGGATGAATACTTCTTGATGGAAATATGCATGTATGCAGCGGAAAAATAACAGATCTACTTCATTTGCAATTGATAACATGTACTATGTAAGTTTCAGAATTAAGAACAAGAGAGTGTACCTTGAAGCGGTGAAATTCAAAACTGAAGATCAGAAGCAATTGGGAACACTTTCAATCTTCACTCCAATTCCACTTGATACCCAAGATGTGTGGTCTCTCAATCAGTTATATGTGTATGTTCTAGAGAGAATGAAAGAGTGTCTTACACTCACATACATACCAATTCTTGTTCATACTCAAATTCTATATGTTTCTCTCTATATAACTGATTATCTAATTGGGCTAGCCTTTTGGGCATTTCCAATTGAGCTTTAGTATGTGGCTTGGATTGGGACCAAAAGGGAACAAATAAGACTCTAGCTCCAATGGGCCTTGGGCTTTTCTGTTAACTCTTGACAAGTCCAAAGTTACCATTAATTATATTTAATACCACTAGATAAATATAATTGCACTCTAGGCCTTATTAATATAATTATATCCCAAGACTTTATTGTACATGCAACCCCTTCATAAAATATTCATAGTAATACAAAGTCATTAATGTAGACTGCCACTTTGTTGATTACTACATCTTAATCCTTAAGTACTCGGTTTAATCCTTTTAAGTTATTCACTATATATTTATGAAATCCAATTTCATAAATATATACTTTAGTCTTACTAAAGTGGTTAGGCCTAACTCTCTGAATAACAAACCCATTAAACTTATCTTAAGGGAATATTTTGTATCTCCGTTAAGAGACTATGAATTCCATCTTGAGAATATATGTTCCATCAACACTAAATGTGGCTGCCCAACATACTGAGATTTTGACAGTTACATTAGATCTCACTCTTGATATATCAAAACAACCTACACTTCATGATCTGGTCCATTATTCTCTCAGGATTAAGAGTTCATATAGATAGAAGTTGTGAGATTTATTATTCAATTGACAGTCGTTAGGAGAATAATAAATCTCACAGCGGTCCAATTCAATATATCTTAACTCTTAAAACATATCAACATATCAACTAGAAGTCTCCACTTCCATGATCAAGACAAATCATTTTAGTTGATATGTTATAGTCTTCGAAGATGAAATGCCCAATTTCATCACTAACTATGAATTACAATTCTAAGTTTACAAAGAACTTGTGACTTATATCTTCTGTGACTAAATCACATAAATCACATACAATGCATCTCATGGACTATATGATAATGTCCGAATATTCATGTTACCATTATTTCAGATAATAATAAAACAACTTTATTAATCTCAACATTAAGTCATACATAGTATCATATAATAGGATTTAAGGACACTAATTCCAACAATCTCCCACTTGCCCTAAAGACTATTGTGCACTAATCTAACTCCCATTCCCTCTAAATGCAACTCGAAAGTCCTTTGAGGCAAGACTTTGGTAAATGGATCTGTTAGATTATTTGCACTTTCAATCTTTGCTACCACCATATCTCCACGAGCAACAATATCTTGAATGATGTGGTACTTTCTCTCAATGTGCTTTCCTTTCTTGTGATACTTTGGATCTTTTGATTGTGCAACTGTTCCACTATTGTCGCAAAACAAAGTAATGGGAGCTTGCTCCATTCTCACTACACCAAGGTCAGAAAGGAATTTCTTGAGCCATACAGTTTTTTTTGTTGTCTCACAAGTAGCAACATACTCAGCTTCCATGATGGAGTCCGCAATACATGATTGCTTAACACTCCTCCATGTAATGGCTCCACCTCCCAAGGTGAATACACATCCTGATGTGGACTTTCTGAAATTTAGATCCAATTGAAAGTTTGAATCTGTATAGCCAATGGGAATCAAATCCTCACAACGATAAACAAGCATATAATCTCTCGTTTTTCGTAGATACTTGAGAATATGCTTTACAGCTTGCCAATGTTGTGGTCCTGGATTTGATTAATATCAGCTGACCATGCCAATTGAATAGCAGATATCTGGTCTAGTACAAAGCATGGCATACATGAGACTTCCTACTGCAAAAGTATAAGGAACTTGTCTCATCATATTTTCTTCCTCTTGTGTCTTAGGCCTTTGGTCATCAGACAGAGGAACTCCATATCTAAAAGGAAGTATTCCTTTCTTGGAGTTTTGCATGTTAAACCGTTCTAGAACCTTATCTATATATCCAGCTTGTGATAAGCCTAAGATCTTATTCTTGCGATCTCGCCAAAGCTTGATCCCTAGAATAAACTTAGCCTCACCCAAGTCCTTCATATCAAACTGGCTTGACAACCAAACCTTTACTAATGACATTACCCCTACATCATTCCCAATGAGTAGAATGTCATTAACACAAAGTACTAGGAACATTACTACTTTGTCTTGATGTCTTTTGTACACACATGGTTCATCAAGATTTTGTTCAAAACCAAATGATTTGATTGCTTGATCAAATCTGATGTTCCATGACCTAGATGCTTGCTTAAGTCCATAAATGGACCTTTTCAACTTGCATACCATATGCTCTTGGTTCTTAGCTATGAAACCTTTCGATTGCATCATATAAATTTCTTCTTCAAGATTGCCATTAAGAAATGCAGTCTTGACGTCCATTTGTCAAATCTCTTAATCATAATGAGCAGCAATGGATAAGAGAATTCTGATAGATTTAAGCATTGTTACTGGTGAAAAGGTTTCCTCATAATCAATACCTTCTTTTCGAGTATACCCTTTCGCCACTAGCCTTACTTTAAAGGTTTCAACCTTTCCATCTATCCCTCTCTTCCTCTTGTAAACCCATTTGCAACCAACAGGTTTAATGTCGTTAGGCGCCTTTACAAGATCCCAAACTTGATTGGAATACATTGAATCTAATTCAGATTTCATAGCTTGTACCCAATGATGTGCATCTATATCATTCATTGCCTCTTTATAAGTGTAGGGATCCGATTCAGCCTCTTCTAAGATAGCTTCATAAGTTTCTCCCAAACCTATGAATCTTATAGGAGGCCGAACAATTCTCCCACTACGACGAGGCACCTGTGTACTAGACATCTCTTGAGTAATATCTTGTGGTGTATCTAATACAGCCACATCATCCCTAGTTTCATTCATTGGTTGTTCATTTACAAATTCATTCATTTCAGTCAAAACAACTTTACTTCTAGGATTAAAATTATTCACATAATCATCTTCCAAAAATTTGGCATAGGTGCTAACAAATACTTTGTTATTTTTATGATTATAGAATAAATAACCATTGGTTTAAAGACATCCCTAAATGTGGAGATATTTCATACTAGGCTTGCGCCCACTCCACAATTCCATGGGTGTGTTAGGAACAGATTTTGATGGAACTAAGTTTAAAATATGCATTGCAGTTTTTAGTGCATATCCCCAAAAGGAAATTGGTAAAGTTGAGTAACTCATCACAGACCTAACCATTTCTAAAAGAGTCCTATTCCTTCTTTTTGCTACACCGTTCTGTTGGGGAGTTCTAGGTGCAGTCAATTAAGATACAATCTCATTTTGAGTTAAGTAATCCTTGAAATCCCTAAGAAGGTATTCACCACCACGATCAGATCGAATGACTTTTATGTATTTACCCAATTGATTCTCAACTTCAGCCCTAAACTCTTCGAACTTTTCAAAGGCTTCGGACTTCCGTCTCATTAGGTACACATAACCATATCTTGAATAATCATCGGTAAAGGTGATGAAGTACTCATAACCTCCTTTTGCTTGGGTTGACATAGGACCACAAACATCTGTATGAACTAATTCGAGCAAATCTTGGGCTCTTCTACCTTTTACATTAAAAGGTTGTTTGGTCATTTTGCCTTTCAAACAAGATTCACAAACTGGAAATTCATCAAAGTCCATGGGCTCTAAGAGACCATCTTTAATGAGTCTTTGAATCCTATTTGAATTAATATGACCCAAACGTAAGTACCAAAGATATGCATCATTAGTAGAAGGAAACTTTCTCTTTAATGATTTTACTTGAGAGTTTTTATTTAATTCAGAATTATATAATTTATGCTTATCAGGAGTTAAAATATAAAGACCATCCACGATATTGCTAGAACAGATAAACACTTTACCCTTCTTTATTACAACATTGTCTTTAAGGATAACACAATATCCATGTTTACCTAAATAAGTTGCAGAAATTAAATTTCTACGAACATTAGGTACATATAGACAGTCTTCTAATATTAAAACTCTAGACTCAAAACATAAATTATAAACACCAACAGCTACAACCGGAATCCTGCTCCCATCAGCCAAAGTAAGAAACAATTCTCCTTCTTTAAGTTTTCTGGTCTCCTGAAACTCCTGCAAAGAATTGCAGATATGATTAGTACAACCTGAATCCACACACCAGGAATCTGTAGGATTTTGTACCAAACATATTTCAAGGAGGAATGAACTATTCATACCCTTATTATTGGCAGCCTTGAACTTTGGACAATTCCTCTTCCAATGTCCTTTCTCACCACAAAGAAAATATTTTCTTTTGATCTTCTTTCCTTTGTCAGCAACCCCTAAGGCAATTTGTTTACCCTCTTACTTGGTGAAGTCCTTCTTCTTCTTCTTCTTACCCTTGCCTTTCGACTTAGGTTGAGAAGTAGAAGCTTCACCAATATTGGCTTCAACATTAGAAGTACCAAGGATGCCTTCTGCCACTACCAACTCATTCATTAATTCAGAAAATGTATAAATCTTTTTATTCATATTATAGTTAAGTTTGAATTCCTTGAATGATTCTGGTAGTGACTGGAGTATCATATCCACTTGGGATTCTCCATTAATATCGGCACCTAAAACCTCCAATGTATTCAGATTAGAGATCATTGTAAGACAATGCTCTCTCACTGAACTACCTTCAGCCATTTTGGTATTATAAATTTGCCTCATGGTTTTTTGCCTTGCAGAACGACCTTACTCACCAAACATCTCATTCAGACTTAGCATTATGTTTGAAGCTAGTTCTACATCCTGCATTTGATGCTGTAGAACATTTGAGATAGATGCTAACATGTAGCACTTGGCCATCTCATTAAATTTCTGCCAACGATCATATCGCTGTTTTTCCTCAGGAGGAGCATCTAATGAAGGAAAGCTAGGACATGGTTTAGTAAGCACATATTTGTGCTATTCAGCAGTGAGAACTATGTCCAAGTTTCTTTTCCAGTCAACATAGTTGGATCCAGTTGGTTTGTTTTGATTAAGAATAGTAACAAGTGGGCTAAATGATGCCATGGCAAATCTGAAAACAATAAACATGAATATAATAAGTAAACTGGACATTATCAATTTAGCATATAAGCATATAATATGGAACCTTAATAAAACCATAATATAATATATGCAACGACAACCCAATCCATGTTTATAATTCCTTGGTAGCAAGTTTATTATAAACACATTAATTGATTGAGAACTATTCTCATTACTAGTGTTATTATGATAACTCTTATCAAACACTAATAATATGCTGTATTATCTTTAGCCTTTAAGTAATAATGACATAGCTCCTTTGGGAGGTTAACATTACACTTAGTCTAGTATATACCATTATCTAGAATCATGTGTAGCCACATTTCATCTCCTTTTATAGTGTTTAAACTTGTAGTACCATGGAACAAAACACCCTCCTTTGGAATCGCGAGGCATATACGCCAAGACGAGGTGCTTGCCCACACTACTTTAAACAGATTAATTCAATCTTGTAGTACTTGAAGTAAACACCCTCCTTTGGGATCGCGAGGCATGTACGCCAAGATGATGTGCTTACCCACACTACTTTGAACCGATAATAGAGGCCGTGAGATCCAACCCTTGTATCTCTCTCCCACTAAATGTTTTAAAATAAAAGGTTTTTATTTATAAAACATGCATAAACTAATTACACACAGCCTTGCACTTTAAACATTTGAAAACACATAGAAAAAATTCAAAATTCCCTTTAGTGGCATTTTCGCGAGTATCTCGTGACTAAGCTCTTTCCGCTTAGTGAAAACACAAAATTCAGACAGAAACTCTTGCTACTGTCTCGCGACTATTTCGCTAGTAAAGCTTACCAGCGAAATTTTTTTGTGAAAATACAAAATTTAGACAGAAACTCTCGCTACTGTCTCGTGACTAGTTCGCTAGTAAAGCTTACCCGCGAAACAGTTTTTGTGAATCAATGTCATTTTTCGCAAGTAACGTCGCGGGAAGCTAACCCTTGAAAAACCCGTATTTTCAGTTTTTGAAGGGAAACTCTGAACAATTTTTCAACGGTTTTCATGAACAAACAAACATCATATGAACATGATAGATAGAATTTGATATCAAAACTGAATTCCATTGATGCTATAGCCTTAAAGATAAATTCAACATACTTGAATTCAAAATTAAACAACATCATAACATTAATATCAGTTTTTATCAAATCATAGTTTCAACAACTATGCAGAAAATTAAATGCGTATATAATCTTCTAACATCATGAAACTATTATCTCTAATTCTAAAACTTACAAAACATGTTATACAGATTCAAAATTGAAGACCGCTCTGATACCATTTGATGGAAATATGCATGTACGTAGTAGAAAAATAATGGATCTATTTCATTCGCAATTGATAACATGCACTATGTAAGTTTCAGAATTAAGAACAAGAGAGTGTACCTTGAAGCGGTGAAATTCAAAACCGAAGATCAGAAGTAGTTGGGAACACTTTCAATCTTCACTCCAATTCTACTTGATTCCTAAGATGTGTGCTCTCTCAATTAGTTATATGTGTATATTCTAGAGAGAATGAAAGAGTGTCTCACACTCACATACATACCAATTCTTGTTCATACTCAAATTCTGTATGTTTCTCTCTATATAACTGATTATCTAATTGGGCTAGCCTTTTGGGTCTTTTCAATTGGGCTTTAGTATGTGGCTTGGAGTGTAACCAAAAGGGAACAAATAAGATTCTAACTCCAATGGGCCTTGGGCTTTTCTATCAACTCTTGACAAGTTCAAAGTTACCATTAATTATATTTAATATCACTATATAAATATAATTGCACTCTAAGCCTTATTAATATAATTATATCTCAAGACTTTATTGTACATGCAACCCCTTCATAAAATATTCGTAGTAATACAAAGTCATTAATGTAGACTGCCACTTTGTTGATTACTACATCTTAATCATTGAGTACCCGGTTTAATCATTTTAAGTTATTCACTATATATTTATGAAATTCAATTTCATAAATATATACTTTAGTCTTACTAAAGTGGTTAAACCTAACTCTCTGAATAACAAACTCATTAAACTTATCTCAAGGGAATATTTTGTATCTCTGTTAAGAGACTATGAATTCCATCTTGAGAATATATGTTCCATCAACACTAAATGTGACTGCCCAATATACTGAGGTTTTGACCGTTACATTAGATCTCACTCCTGATATATCAAAGCAACCTACATTTCATGATCAAGTCCATTATTATCTTAAGATTAAGAGTTCATGTAGATAGAAGTCGTGAGATTTATTATTCAATTGACAGTCGTTAGGAGAATAATAAATCTCACAGCGGTTCAGTTCAATATGTCTTAACTCTTAAAATATATCAACATATCAACTAAAAGTCTCCACTTCCATGATCAAGAAAAATCATCTTAGTTGATATGTTATAGTCTTCGCAGATGAAATGCCCAATTTCATCACCGACTATGAACTACAATTCTGAGTTTACAAAGAACTTGTGACTTATATCTTCTGTGACTAAATCACATAAATCACATACAATGCATCTCATGGACTATATGATAATATCCGAATATTCATGTTACCATTATTTCAAATAATAATAAAACAACTTTATTAATCTCAACATTAAGTCATACATAATGTCATACATAGCATCATACAATAGGATTTAAGGACACTAATCCCAACACTTCTATCATGACTCTCTCAAGAAAAGATGATTGATCTTTTTCATGTTTCTTTAAGATGTTCTTGGTACGTTTATTGTGTTTTTATTCTCTTTTGGAGTTGAAATACCTTTTTTTTCTTTGTTTTTAGTGTTATCTTGTGTAGTCAATAGGCAATCTACATCTCCAATGTTTTTTGATTGGGTCTTAATTTAATGACCTCTTGTTTGTAATGTTGTTATCTTATCAATAAAAAAACTGTTTTACCAAAATAAATTTGGATGTTAGTTATTGAAATTGTCAAGTTTCAAATATTAAATGAAAGGTTTTTTAATTTATTAATTCAATGATATTTTCCTTTGATAGTAAAGAAAAAAATAATGAAAATATTGGTTATTAATTATTAAATGTAATACTATAAAATATGAGAATGTAACCTTTTATAAAGTATATAATGAGACTGTTCGCTTACATTCATTATTGTGTGATCAACCCTTCATCAAGGATAATGAACTCTTTCCCAAATTGAAAGTATATCAAGAAGTGGAAACACTTCTCACCTATTTGATTCAAATGGGAAATTTGATTCATATATATTGCTATGGGTTGAATCTTTAATATTATCAAGTGAATTCTCTATGTCAGTGTGCCACAATAAGAGGCCTGTGTAAAGTTACTAAGAAAAGAGATTTTAAAGATGCATTAGTTTCTTGAATTAGATATTCTTCTAGATAGAATTAAAAAAAAATATATATATATATATATTGAAGTATTTTACCTATTATGCCATAATTTCTTTTAGGATGTGAGAGTGAAATTTTGGGGGGGTGAGTGTGCATGAGGGGGAATATTTCCTTTTATTGAAAAAGTTTGAGGTTCAAGTAAAAAAGAAAAAAAAAAGTGTGAAGTATGAGGCAACATTTTTGGACAAAGTGTGTTTATATGTATGCTGGGCTTGAAAATAAAATTACTAGCCAAACATGTGGCTAAACAAGTTAAGATCACATGGAAAGAAAGCAATGACATGTTCGTCAAGTCATATTAAATTATATTTAGGGTTAAAGACAAAAAGGATGACAATTGGCATTAATCTGGTGATTTTAACTAGGGTTGTGAACTATTTGAGCTTTGTCAAGTATTAAATATTTAAGCTCAGCTCAATAATAAATGTCAACTTTTCAAGCTTGGTTTGAGCTTGAATCAAGCCTACAAAAAATGTTTGGGCTTGAGCTTGTCAGATAGTTTGAAAGTTTGAGCTTGGCTTGGCTTGACTTGATTTATTAGTCAAGTTGAACTTGAGCTCAATACCAAGTTTTTGAGCTCGAAATCCGATACAAGTACATTATCGAACTAATATTATGCACATTATCAAATTCATTTGGTTTTAGTCATGTGGTCTCAATTTCCAAATAATTAAGGACCTAGTAAATATGAGTTTATTTTTCAACTTCATATCAGGCTTATTACTAAGCGCATAAACTAACATAAGTTTAGCTCTTTTTTTTTTTTTTTTATCACGCATTGTTTTTCACGAGCTTGTTTATGAACATTTTTTTTTTTTTTTTTTTGCTTGGGCTTGGCTTGTTTATTAAACAAGCCTAAAATTGTTAGAATTATGGTTAAGTGATTAAACTCACCATTTCCTAATAGTTTAAGCTTTTGGGACAATCAGTAATTTAACATGGTATCAAAGCAAGATATCTTAAGTTCGATCTTTGTCTTCAATTTACCTCCCATTTAAAATGTTTAAATTCTCATTTGTTGGGCCCCCACTTATTAAGGGGAAGTTTAGGCCCAAAAGTGGGAGAGAGTGTTAGAATTATGGCTAAGTGATAAACTTACCATTTCTTAATAACTTAAGTTTTTGGGACAATTGGTAGTTTAACAAAAATTAAGGTCAAACTTGACTTGTTTATAAACAAACAAATATGAACAAGTTTTTTATCGAGCCAAGTCCAAGCTGTTCATTAATGACTTAGTTCATTTACAACCCTAATTCTAAGATAGTTATCTCGAGAGATATGGATAGTTACTTGGATTGGTTATAGAAATCAACAAAGTAAACGTGCCATGTAGCCATAAAACAACGTGACATTTTTTTCAAAGCAATTAGGAGAGGTTACCAAGCTCAGTTAGCAAAGAGACACTTGGCCAAGGGAATTGACCAAGAAGCAACATGATGAAAATGAAATTAAGCATAACCGTCAAGGTCTCAATTATAAAATAGTGGCTTATTCTACAAGAAATGCACCACTTACAACTTATAACATACCAAAAGTCATTCATGAGATCATGTTGAATTAGATTCTTAGGAGATCTAGAAGTTCTTAAGAGATCAAGTAGTTCTTAGGCCTTGTAGAAGACTCTATGCTTGTAAATTTCTTCCTTTGTAATTGTAATTTTGTTTATAAGTACTAGTTAATATTGATGCAATAATTATTTATTTGTGTATGTTTGATCTGATTTCCTATTTTCTATAACCTAGTTTGATGTTAAAAAGATATTTTGGGCTTTGAATTGTAATTGTTGCAATTTACTTTAGTCTGAGATGATTTACCATGATTTTTCACTTTGAGATTATTTACTTCAACCTAGTTTTCTTCAATATGATGTGCTTCAAACCAGTTTAGTTCAATTAGTTCTATTTCAAATCAGAATATTGAACTTAGTTTGTTTAGGAATCAATCATTTTGAATTAATTAGTCTAATTTCTTCGAATCAATGGCAACTTAGGCTTGGTAACTTTGGCTCGGTAATTTAATTTAGTTACTTTAGTCTCTTAGGATTTCTTATCCTCGTTGTTAACTTGCACATTTCCCAAAAAGTTCTCTTAAGCCACTCCAAGCTAGTCACAACATTTCAAGTTTCATTAATATTTTGAACAACTTGTAAGCATTAATAAGAGATTTCGATCGCAGTGTTAATCTAAAATTAATTTGTTTCTACTGAAACAATATACTTTTGTTTGCGTCACTTATAGAACATTTGAGATTGGTTTAAGATGATTTGCAATAAATAAAAATCAAAAGTAAATAGAGAGAGGGGAAGAGAAACAAAAACAATTAGTAGATTGGTGTTTAAGTTTACTCCAAAAATGCTCTCACAATATACCTAAAATTAAATTAAAGCAATCTTCAATACCAAGGTCAAGTTAATAAATCAATTTCACTCCGTTGCCAAATTTACGTTCTCACGCTCAATTACCATGTTCTCATTAAGTATTTCCTTGCTCCCCAATCTCTATTCCTAATCTCACTTTCCTATCTCTTAATTTCTTGAATCGAGTTTGTTTGTCATCAATTTTTTTCTTTTAATTTTTTAACTTATTATTTTTTTTATATACTTCACTTTTTTTTTTAAATATTATTATCGACCATTAACATTAAGTAAAAAGCTAAAGAAGCTGGTACCAAAACAGAATCGTATACTGTTTAGAATTGTATTGAGCACAAACTGAGCCATTCTAAGAAGCTACGTGGAAACAAAGTTTTGCTAATGTGGTAAAAATGTGTTAATTGGCCAACCTCCCATTCAAATCAGAATCCAACCTTCCATTCAAAGTATAAAATCTGCAAGTCTAACTATGTCCCACCAACTTTGCATCCAAATAACTTATTAATATATGTCTAAAACAATGCAGCACCTATGACCCACCTGATGCTATTGCTATGTTACTTTGTAAGACTAGTTTAGAGCATTAGTTTACATCACCAGCCAGCGATGAGCCAACATTATATTGAGCCAAATATATATATATAAGTTGAAGTGATTCATCATTTTTTTTTTTTTTTTTTTGTGTTATATTTATAAAATTTTGTCATATAGGCTCTTAAGACTTCACATCCCTCACATTACTCTTTTTTAAATGATAAAATATATGTTTATAAATAAACACAATTATAATAAATGTTCAATGCTAGAATATTTATAAATCATATTAATAACTAATATAATTATCAAATTTCATATTTAAACAAAAAAAAAAATCATATTTATTAGAACTTTCATGTGTAATGCAAGGATTGTCATCTAATTTGATAATATTCCATAGTCTAATATATTAGATTGGTATATACTATATCTCGTCATTTTGTAAAGCAACAGAAAACACTTAACCCATTACGGATCAAACAGTACATTCCTTTATATGCTATGAATCATGCATGCAAGTACAATACTGTCATGTGAATTGCAATTTCCAACCTGCTCTTATTATTATAATATTAATATTATAAGAGTGAAAAAAAAAAAAAAAAAAAACGAAAAAAATGTAGAGGAATATATAATTATATATAGCAGAACATAACGTGGATCCTGACGCTGTCGTCGTATTAACTATTAAACGATCTTCCACGTCAGGATTATGATTGCATCAGGTTTTTTTTTTTTTTTTTTTTTTTTTTTTCAAATCAATTTAAAATTTTCAAATGAAGCCCTTAAATATAAGATTATTACAGATTAAACTTTTATAATTTTGCAAGTTTCAAAATCGAATAAATCCTATACTATTAAAATTTAAAATCGTATCAATTTACATTTTGATATTTTGATATAGATTTTCGGATTTGATTGGAAGTTTAAAATTGATATGAGTTTAAATAGTATATGACTCAATTTGAAAATAGCGAAATTATGGGTTTAATTTATAGTAACAGTCTTAAACTTTATGGTTTAATTTGAAAATTTGAAAATTATAAGTTTGAATGTAAAATCGACCTTAAAGTATAGGCTAAAATTGTTATTTGCCTCAAATTAAAGAATTATAATTAAGCATTGATGCAGCTTTTTGAGTGACCCACAAATTAATTGATGGGTTGTATACTAGAATGTTAAAAATTATTGAAAGTTGAATAATTTGATGCTAGTTAACAATACTATTTTCTACAAGACATATAAAAGACAAATCCAATAGTGTGTGTACAACAATAGAACTTTTTATGTAATACCCTCTACTTTTATTAATCATTGGCGGCTTTTTCTATAGAATTATTATGACCTATAACTACTAGTCACTTCTCCTGTATGATTGGCTTGGAGGCCTCCTGGGATGAGTGGTTCATGTTGCTGTTTATCCTCTAAGACATCAAAGACTTGCTTGGATGACTTATTAGGTTTCCAGTAAATTGCATAGAGAATCAGTTGAGCTGCTCCAAGTAAAAATCCAGTCCCATTTGGTAACTACAAGAAAAACCCAGCCTATAATCAATACATTATACATATACATAAATCTTTAATGTGCATATAAGCAATACTAGGGATGCAATATTTCATAATCTTTTTACAACTACTCAATATTCACGACTTGTTATAATTGAAGCAATATCATTTTAATTAAAGTATATTGCTAATACCACTTTTATTATGCATTAATCAGGCTAGATCATGTTAGCCGTAATGAAAAAATTAATATATGTTCCTTGACTTGTTGGTATACGAACCATAACATCATCGCATGATTGTAAAAATAAAAACAAAAGATCTGAGAACTTACTCCAACAAACCAGTCTTTTGTGAGCAAGGCATAGATGGTCCAAACTCCTCCATTTACGAAAAAGATGAATGAGAGAAGAAAAGGCATGTACTCCACACTCTTTGTGGTCACCACCGTTTTCTATAACCATTTGTTACATGAAATTAGATTACATGAGAATTTGAAGCAACATTGTATATATGTACGAAATTGCCTTCTTTTTTCAGAGATCTAAAATATATTCTTGTATTACCATAGCTGAGAGAGGTGAAGCATATGCAATCATACTGAAGATTACACACAATAACCCTGCAACATCAATCCGCACTTCTTCATGTAGCAAGAATTGTGCAAGCAAAATTGCTGCTGCTGGAAAACCCACATCCAAAATTGCAACAAGGATGGCAGTCCTAGTCTTAATTACATAAAAATCAGTAATAAATAGTGTCATGATGATATTTAGTGAAAACTTAAACTCACTCATTGGAAAAGAAAAAGAAAAAAAAGAAAGCATACCTTCATTCTTGGAGGTGCAAGAAGTAGAAATATTGTGAGAAAAACGATCTCAACTACACCACCAAACATATTAACAGTGGCAACGAGCAAGCTATCAGGTTTAATAAGTCCATAGTACACCCAAAAGTATGCATTCAGCAATTTGCAAATGTAAGGAAGGCTCTCAAATTCCTCGGTAGATCTACGCTTTACAATTCGCCAAAACGTTGGCCTGCAAATTATAATACAAAATACTTTTCTTCTCACTTGGTTGTAATTAAAGATCAAATTCGGACTTGTAAATCTTAGCAAAAAAGTAGTATTAAACAAGTAAATAAATAAAAATCCTCGCAAAATCGAGTTTACTTACAAAGGAGAAAGGTAGAGTAGCCCTGACATAATATTGCCTGAAACGTATACAAGAAAGCAAGTATATTACAAAACTCTTTGAATCAAATCTAAATTCAATCATACACATAACATTCTATATGGAAAAACATATCATTTTTACCTAGCACCCCAAATATGTTAACTAAGCTTATCATGCTGAGAAAGACAAAATTCACTCGAACACAAACACTTATGATTGGATTCTGGGGATCGATTTTTTTTTTTTTTTTTTTGGGGAGGGGTTTGTAGAGTGAGGAGCTTTTCAGGCTTCAATTATGTTTGAATGTATTACAGAACTTCAGTTTGAGCCATCAAAACCAATGTGTCTGCTAGTTTGTCCTTTCTTGTAGCCATCACTTTCTCTTTTGGTGTGTGTGTTTTGGTAGTAAATAATGTACCAAACCACAGTTTGACCGGCATATAAATGCTAAATCCAAACATCATAAATTCATAATTAAGGTGTATACTTGTACTTGGGTTCTAGTTAGTTTAATTAGTAGAATATCTTGTTGTCGAATAAGAGATTTAATATTTAAACCCCGCCTATAAATGAGAATGACCTAGATATCAATTGTTCTAGAAATACATTTTTCATAATTATTGATATAGTCTATTGTGATTTTAGTATATAATGAAAATAATGTCAATCTAAATTCAAATGAAATTAATGTTTGCCAATCAAAATAAGCCATAAAGTTATCAAAAAAATATTACATATTTTACATTACTCCAAAAATATATACCAAAATATGTGAATTGGACAAGTTTCCATACAATGATCACATGACACTGCCTAGTTGGAGATGAATGATTAGCAAAGAACTGCAGCTATCCCTTCTCAATGGGTCAAAGTTTGACCAAAGAGTAAATGAGAATGGACACAACAATAACATTTTAGACAGGTCTCTGGGGCCTATTCAATCTTCTTATCTATGCATCTGATGTACATAAAATAAGTGGACGATAAAGCAGGGAATAATTCAATGTATAAAATGACCCTCCATCCCTGTCCACCCACCAAAAATGAAAAGGAAAACGAAAACTAGGATATAGAAATCATGCTATATACCACTAATATGAGTGGGTCACAAGCTAATTTACTTTGGTTTTTTGACTTTTCATCCTTCAATAATGGAATTTTTACAATGATTAATCAAGAATTTGAACATGGAATTAGTAATGCTTATACGAATTAGTTAGTAACATGAAATTCATACGGCTTCGAACTTTCTATCTTTGATTTTGAAATTGGGTTATAGTTGTAGATATATGTGAGTTTTGCATGAAATATTTGTGGAAATAGCATTACTTATTATAAATAAAAGCTCTAATTGAAATTGTATTGTTGGTAGCAAAACTTAATCTAACAATTAATTAATTACACATTGTCTAGTAAGTTTAGAAATTAAATGTGAAAGAAAACATCAGTAACGAATTGAACAAAGATTCCAAGACCAAGATCAAAGACAAGAGGCCAAAAACAAAAAAAATAGTGCAAAAAGTTAGTCCAACAGCTAGATAGATATGTTTTAATCTTTTAAAATGTTTCGAGTACATGAAGACTGTTAGCAAACTATTCATTAATTAAAGTCCAATCTTAATACGAATCTATTGGTCAAGAAGGAATAATAATGTCAATTCACATAACTAAAGGTCAAAGAACGATAAGTGCAAACTCGGAATGTTTGTCTTCTAATGCTAACGTGATGCGATGCCAATAAATTCGAAATTTACTGCCACTCCTTCCGAGATTTAATTCATCTGTTTAAGGACTAATTCTACTATTTGGTTTAGAAAAAGAATAGGTGCCTGCTACAGTGTTACTAGTACGTGATGTAACATGGTTCCTTTATCTCTAAGCAACTCAGAGGTATTTGGTAGTGTATTTTGAACAACAATTTTTAGTATTTAAACAACATTACACGTATTTTCACACACTTTTTCACACACACGTATTTTCAAAAAATACAAACAACGTTACTAGAACAACATTATCAAACGGGTTGAAATCCAAATTGAGCCTATGGCTTCCTCCCAGCAACTCAATCTTTTGCAACATCTTTCTCTATTGAAGTAAAAGTACAGCTCAAGATATGACGTAGCCTTCGTTACCAAAGTAGCAATGTTACATATATATAAATAATTTTATAACATTTTTTACAATAATTAAATTAGTAAGTTTTTACTAGTTTGCATCTTTCTACCACTGACATTGAAGGGAAATTAACACAAAATTCCCAACTTGTGAGAAATAAAAAATAGAGAAAACACATGCCAAAGAAAAATAATCATACGCATAAGACAGTATTTACGTGATTCGACAATTTGCCTACGTCCATGGAGTTGCAAGAATTTCACTATTATCAGGAAAAAATACACGTGTGGCAGTATAGTTTTTTTTTTTTCTCTCAAAAACTACATCAACCAAATCCTAATCACCAAAGTTGCGTTTTCTATATCCTGCGCACAATATTCACAATGGGCTACAAAACGGGCCAAAAAAACTTGAGCCTATCGGCCCTAGCCTCCGCTCCATGGACTAAGCTTCAGAAAATCTCCCATTAAAAATCACGCAACATTATTTCGGGTCGAGTCATCATTCGGATCAAACACAACTAGGCTCCACAAAGCCCAACAGACATCACCTTTTATGAAATTTTTTGTATCTAAAGACTTTCTCTTACCAGCATGATGTTAAACACTCAAAAAAAAAAAAAAAAAAAAAAATTTGTGATGTCAAACAAACGGATGATGAATAGTGTGAAAATACAAAAAAGAAAAAAAATAATATCAAAAGAAAATAATAAAACCCCTTTAATTGTAAGTTGCTCGACTCCCTAAGAAGAGTTCATTATCGGTTGCAATAAAAACTTAACATTACCCGGTGACTTCGAGACTTGTTAAATTAGTCCGAAAAAGAAAAGTGAAAGTAAGATACTTATAGGGCCTGTTTGGTGAGTGAGTTCAAATTCACATTTTCATATTTTAAACAACATTACACACATTTTCACACATTTTTTCACTCACACGTTTTTCAAAAAACTCCAAACAACAACTCTCAAACTACTCTACCAAACACTTATTAGGTTTGACATGATCAGCTTGAAATAATTTGAGCCCAAAAATTTAAGTAGGATAATCATAGTTAATTCGATAAATTAAATACATGACTTGATGAATTAATACTAATCAAACTAAAGAAAATTTTATAGAAAATCAAATATCAAGATTTAAGCATAAAATGTGACCATAAAAAATCAAAATTTATTTTTTCCTAAAATGGAGGTTTACTTTATCTTGGATAATGTTGACAATCTATCATGTAATATATTGGTTTACAAAAATTAAACCCCAAGCTATTATAAGAAATTAATTGTCATTGATGATTCATCATATTTACAATTTCTTTTGTCAAATAGTTTAGAGTTTCAATTGGGATGAGTTTTTATTGGCCTAATATTTTGGAGACACTTTTGTGGATAAGAGAAATAAAAAATTCTACAAACATAACTTTTGTCATAATTTGTTGAAGTGGTCATTTGTAAGTAGTAAACACAACTTTTTACATAGACCCACCGTTTTTTTTACCATGAACAGTAGGCCACTTTAGCAAGTTGTGACTTACCGGGAAAAAATAGTGTACAACTCTAATTAAAAAAAAAAAAAAAAAAAGGTATTATCACAAAATTTTGGATTTTTTCATGATGTGTGGGACCTTTTTATAAAGGTGGTGGGACCTTTATGTAATAGGGCCTTAGGCTGAGGCCTATAGCTGGCATTGTGGTTTGGTTTGACTGTCCAAGTCTACGTTAACAAAGCTTAAAGTTAAAGGTATAAATTACATATTTGGTTTTTATTTTTTACATTATATTTTAATTTAGTCTTTAATCTTTTAATTGTGTCAATTTAGTCTCTAACTTTTTAATATCGTGTCAATTTAATCCCTATCGTTGTATCTTGGATGAAAATTAATGATATGACAAACCATCAAAATAAAATTTTAGTGTATTGTCATATCAACGAAAGTTAATTTTTTATTTTGGCCATTAGACGCATCATCAATTTTCATCCAAAAAATAACAGAATGGACTAAATTGACACGGTACTGAAAGGTTAGGGACCAAATTGACACAGTTGATAGGTTAAGGACCAAATTGAAATATAGTGTACAGGATAGGATCAAACACGTAGTTTACCCAAGTTAAATTTAATATTTTAAATTTCAGTATTGCAATGAACCAATATGTGTAAAAATATTTTGTATATATATAAAAGAATAAAAGAAGGTTAGCAAAAAAAAAAAAAAATAAATAAAAGAATACATTAGACTTATTATGGTAACTCTAAAATTATTGTAATCCATGGTGGAGCTGGTCTTCTCACTCAACTAGAGTATAATTCACGTGGACCGAAATAGATAGTTTTGGTGATTTTTGGCATGTTATATTGTTTATTAATCTGTTGTTTTGGCATGTTGATGTATTAGTTAAAGCCATGATTTTTCAAATTGATCTCTTGATCGTTCGCTCACATCTCAGTGGCTTCTTAATTGAAAAAGCTCACTTAGACTTTTCTTTCATTACATCGATTGATTTTGGCATTTTGCTGACATATTGGACTCGTTCTTGTAAATTGTGTAGAAGATAAGCTGAGTTACATCTAATATAAATCCATCTCCTAGAATCTCTAAAAATTTTGAAAGTCTAAAATATTATTTTGGTCCTATACTTTAGGAAAATTTTTTTTTTTTTTAATCCCTAAATTATTAAAAATTTATTTTTTATCTCTAAACTATTGAAAATGATTTACTTTTTATCCATAAGCTTTAATAAAAATTTTTTTCATCCTTAAACTTTTGAAAAAAGTTCTTTTTTTATCTCCTTTTACAAAGTATAAGGGCAAAAAAAAACTTTTAAAATTTAGGCACGAAAAACAAACTTTTGCTATATTTTAAGAATGAAAATGATACTTTAGCCTTTTTAAAATTTTAATTAAAAATTTTTACACTTACAACTTGATATTATTGTGTGGGGTATCCTTTAAACCCTTAAATGGGTAATAGGCATTAGGGGGAGAACCCATTTACTTTGACCCATTCAAGAACTTCATTCAGGCTCTTGCAAGGCTGCAACCATCACATGCCAGAATTTGCTTATTTAAATAAAAATGATTTTATTTATCTTCGCATTCTGATCAACTTTGTCCAATAGTTCTTATACGGACAGTAATTGTTTTGCATGGTCTTTGCGCATATACATTGCTTCAATAATGTTTACCATTGCAAATGCCCAACAGGCAATTGACATGTTTAATGTGTGAAGAATTCACCATAGATGAAAGAGGTAATGCACACGTGCCAACGGTTAATCCAGCACATAAAATTCTAACAAAGGTGTATGCATGCTATTATCATGGATTGTTAGAAGAATTATTGCAGTTATCAACCCATGAAAGCCGACATTCAATACAGCTACCATATTTGCCATCTAAATTTGAGAAAAATGTAATTGATAATTTTGTGTTAGTGAAAAAATAATCTATTGAGACAAATTCACTCATAACACACTTTTATTTTTTTGAAGTATCACTCCAAGCATGCATAAAATAATATTAAAATATATTTATTAATAAAAGCATATACTATTAAAAAAATTGAATTATGCATGAAGATAAAACATATACCTGATTCTGATAGTAAATATCAAACTAAACTTACCAATTTATTTAAGACTCACAAAAGGTTCCTAAATGTCATGTCAATGATTATTTTATTGCAACATCAAAAGTCTAGATTCACCCAAATCAAGTTAGCAAATGCTTGATGTGGAACTCAACTCACACCTACACAACACATACTTAAACAATATCCAGTCAATTTTTGACATTACAATCTCCCTTATGGAAAAGAGCTAGTCAATCTGCACTGTACAAAAAAATGACTAGTATAGTCACAATTAAGGCTCTCTATATTTGATAATAAAGCTTAGATTAACCTGATAAATGCTCGATATCGACTCAATTATTACACACCCACATAATACATACTCAAAAACTTTCCAATTATTGATGCATATATTAGTGATGCATGAGATGAGAACTCTACCATATATGTAAACATATGTTAAGAAAAAACCAAGATAGATTAATGTCACATTCTTATCCAACGGAGAATAGATGAGAAAAAGAGTCCCATAGATGAATTGAAAAATATCATTGATGCCATTGACAATCAAAACAAGCACTCCATCTGGCTTGAGAAATCCATAAAGTCTACAAACATGTCCTCAATATTGTGGTTATATATGGAAGACCCTTATAATTTTCAGTTGGTTTCTTCTTTACCACTAGCAAAAAATCATAATTGGTTTGTCACCCAAATGTCATTAAACTCCTGCTTCTAATCAATTTGTTAATCGATTTTGAATCAATTTGAATACTTGAAATGAATTTTACGTTTTTTATGATTATTATTATATGGAAATTAGTAAAAAGCTGAATCATGAATGGCTTAGAATAAATATATATTATAGTCCTTGGTGTTAGAAAACCACGATAGTTCATAGTATTCTAGAACAGCATGGTTTATGTATTTATGATAATACGTTAATATATAATATTCTAACAAGAAGGATCAACAAATGGCCTAAACAGATACAAAATAAACACTCCAAGTATACATAGGTGGCTGGATTTTAAGAACAAAAACCAATCAAGTAGCAAGGTTAAATGTTATGGTCTTCAAAGACCAATACAAGATGGAGGTGGCCTACTTACAAGGCCAAAAACCACTTAATGAGGTTGGTTGGTGGAGTAATTATAGGATCATACAATTTCCTTAACTATTTTATATGGCACATTGTTGTTGGTTGTCTACCACTCTCCCATAAACCCACCATTCACAGTTTGACAGATTAGAATTGTGTCCTAAAATGGTGTAGTCCTAGATTTTTTTTGGTTCGAGACCTTGATGGCTTATCACCTTGGTAGTCCCAGCCTTAGAGAGGTATCTAACGGCTATTCAAGTACTATAATCTTGGGTCAGACTAAGTTGGGTCAGGCCTGGGCCTTTTGGGTTGCACGAGCCCACCCACCTTAGGCCTTCATAAATTTAAATTGCAAATATTATATGATACAAAGGTAAAATTTGTGTTACATATTATTCCAAATTCTTAACTAACCAAACTCTTGAAAGGAAGGATAACGCATACAAAGACCATTTTGTTGGACTCTAACATTATATTTCTACCAAATTAAGGTTGATGCTTCTCTCCAACTTCAACATCATCAATAGGGGCACAATTGTAGTGTAATTCACGTGGGCCGAAAGAAAGTGTCTGTGTGATCTTTGGCATGCTGTACTGTCTATTAATCTGCTGCTTTGGCATGCTGCTGCCTTTGTTAAGGCTTCGATTTTTCAGATTGATCTCTTCATCGTTTGCTTGCATCTCAATGGCTCCTTTAACAAGCTCAGTTGGACTTTCTTCTCTCATTACATCCCTTGATTTAACTGACATCTTTGACTTGTTCTTGTAAATTGTGTAGAGGATGAGTTGAGTTGCACCCAACACAAAGCCTATTGCATTTGGCACCTGAAATAACTGTTTGATTAATTTTTTTCCCATATATATGCATAGAGATTGTGTAATTAATTTATTTATGAAGATCTTTTTATCTTGGTAATATCAATGAAAATAGAGAGAAAATTAATATAGAAATTTACAAGTTTGCAAAATGCCTAAATTTGTTGAAATGAGTTGAAAAACAAATTTATTATAAAAAAAAAATAGAGGGTTTGAAATGATTTTATTGACTAGAGAGTAGTGTGCCTCCACTTCACTTTGCTCTCTTACGTCCCCATCCATAGAAACAAAATTCTTTTCATTTCATTTAAAATTGTTAAGATTTTATTTTATGGATTTGAAAGTGTATTAAATTTGTAATATTTAATCCGTAGTAAAATTGATCTATTTTGAATCTATTGGGTGCTATATTTTACTTATTGGTGCGAGGGTCTAATTCCATGGGTGCTTGTAATTATAAATGTTTATTATAAAATCAACATATAATTATTAAGAGATTAAAATAGGAATATAAAGATCATGGGTTTAATTTTGTTAAAAAAAAAAAAAAACAAATCATGGATTGACTTAGATAAGCAAAAAGACAAGAAAAGTTACTCCGACAAAGAAGTCTTTGATGAGCACAGAATAAATACACCATATGCCTGCATTGAGAAACAGGAAAAATGAAAGGGAAAATGGCATGTACTCCACACTCTTGGTCTTTATCACTGTTCTCTGTCATAAATTGGAAAAAAAAAAAAGATTAATTGGTGTCAATTAAATTATAAAAGATTAGAAGAAGAAAAATCAAGATAGAAGAGTATTATATATTTACCACATAGAAAACACTTTCATAAAAACATTAAAATAGCTAATTGTTTTGTGTGTGTAAACAAATTGGACTAAGCTGGACCAAATAGACCAAAATGGACCGAATTATACCAAAATGATCGAAATGGGCCAAAGTGGACCAAAATGATCCAAATGGACCATGCTAGAAAAAAAATATATGGCAAAAAATTTGGAGAGAGAGAGATAATGGAATAATAACTGTTGGTAACGAAATAATTCGTCGCCTAATATGGTTGAATTAAAAAAAAAAAAAAAATTGGTTTCAGCGATGTAATATTTTATTGCCAAATATGGCTGAATTAAAAAAAAAAAGAAAGGTTTTGGCGAAGAAATAGTTCGTCGCCAAATATGATTTAATAAAATAAAATACATTTGGCAACAAAACTATTTCATCACTGAATCATGTATTTAGTGAGGAAAATATTAGGCGACGAAATGGTTTCATAGCCAAAAGTTTTTTTTTTTTAAATAGTCGAGCCTTTTGTTGACGAAATTTTTCATCGTCGGGACTTTTGGTGACATGGTATACATGACAAAACCAATTTCATTGCCAAAAAACAAATTTCATTGCCAAAAACAATAGGCGACGAAAATAGGACTTTGGTGACTAAAATTTTTGTCACCAAAAATACATTTTTTTTGTAGTGCTAGAGAAAGAGGATGCCTGGGCACTCCCTCAATAAAGATTGCCAATATGTTTATAATCATTTTCTTTTAGTGAAAATATGACAACTTGCATTTTTTTTAGAAGAATATTTTATTGCATTTAATTTGATAGTTATAATGGAGGAGAGAGAAATTAAACCCTAAATGTCATGAACGTACCAAGAAGTGTCAACCAGTTAAGCTACAATGTTCTTACATTCTTGGCAACAAATAATATGTATAATGAGTGAAGTAGCATACCATAGATGAAAGAGGTGATGCATACATGGCAATTGTTAATCCAGCACATAAGATTCCAACAAAGATCAACTGCGTGCTATTATCTTGAATGGCTAGAAGAGTTATTGCAATTACCAACCCAGGAAGGCCGACATTTAATACGGCTACCGTATTTGCTATCTTAATCTGAAATATTACATCGGTAGGTTTGTGTTAATTAAAAAGAAATAATCTCTGTAATGAAAGAAATTCACTCATAGCAAACTTTTTAATTTTTGAGTACAATCATATCATGCTAAAAAAAAAAAAAATTAAAATATATTTTTTTAAACATAATAGTTTGACAAAAGCATACTATTTAAAAACTGAATTATACATCCTTATACCTGATTTTGATATAAGCCTCCATATGAATTTTCCAATTTATTCAGGGTTCACAAAGGTTCCTCAAATTCATAGCTATAATTGTTTTATTCTGCAACATCAAAAGTCTTGGTTTAACTTTTTTAATTCTCAAACAGACATGCTTGACATTGAGCACTAAAACACTTTTTTGTTGTTGTGTGTGTGTGTTTTGTGTTTTGTAAAAGGCGCATGGGTGCTCTTTGTGCTATGATTATTCTATCCCTTTATCTCACAGTTCACACATACTAGGAATAAATCTCTTTGGGGTGACCCCAAGATGCTAACTAAGAGTTTTAAATCTATGACATCATGTATCTCATGAGGCCTTGAAATCACTAGACTAATACTTTGGGGTTAGCACTACAACACAATTAACCATGCATATATATATATATATATATATATATATATATATATATATATATATATGAGTGATGCATGGGTACCCTACGCTCTACCATGTATGTAAACATATTTTAAGAGAAATAAAAAATAGATTAATATCACCTTCTTATCAGGGGGAGCATAGATGAGAAAAAGAGCCACATAGATGAATTGAAAAACAGCACCGATTCCATTGACAGTCAGAACAAGAAATCCATCTGGCTTGAGCAGTCCATAGAATGTCCACAAACATGTGCTCAATAGAGTGGTTATATATGGAAGAACCTTATAATTCTCAGTTGATTTCTTCTTCACCACTCGCGAAAATGTCTTTCTATAGGGAAAAAACAAAAGGAAAAAAAAAAAAAAAACCGATAATTTGTCTCTCCCAAATGTCATTAAGCCCCTGAATCTAATCAATTTGTTAATCAGTTTGAACGAATGCTGGAAATATTTTTGTCTTTTTTTATTTTTTTAGGAATTAGTAAATTTTAAGCATCATGCATGTCTGTGTGTTCTAAATCCAGTACAACAAAAGAAAGCATACTTATGATGCCACAAGCTTACTGATCAGATTATTGGAGCATTTTGTTGCTTGGATGATCTTCTTGATTGTGCAACAATGAGAAATGTTGTATTTATTTAATTATATAAGTCCAATTACTTGTAACAACTTTAAAAGGGTTTGGAAGTATCAAAGTTTTTTATACCAAATGAGGTTAAGAAGTGAAGAAAGGAAACTATTTTTACCCATTTCAAAACCTTCCTCGTTGAGCTTTCGGTATTGCTTTCAGTGTGCTCAAGCATGTCCACATAACTATTGATCCACTTTTATTATTCAAGTCTAAACCAATTATAAGTTATCCGCTCTGCTTACTTCATTAGTTCGTATATTCTAATAAAGAGATCACAAAAATCATTATATGCCTTACATTGGAGATGTGAAAACCAGTACAGAAATTATATTGCCTGCAAATAAATTAAAGAAAAATAAAATCGTTGAGCAATTCTTCATTGGAAGAAAATTGAAAACAAAAGCAAAATAAGGCCAGAGACTGAGAATCCAAGAAACAACCATTGAGATAATTTGTAATAGAGAAAATAAACTAACCGATAATGCCAATGATGAAGCTCAAGCTAGCCATGCAAGCTAGAGTGGAGTTGCTGAAGGAATGAAGAGATGGTGTGATGGGGGTGTATGCATGTGAAGGAGAAAAGAAGGCGTTGGTGTCTATTGTAGATGATGATAATGATGGAGGGGTTGATATAAATTTCGCTTTTATAGATTCTAAAATGTGTAGAAATCAAGTAGAAGTTGCCACGTTTAAACTTATAACTTTGTACTTAGTTTGTAGTTATTATTTGTGGGCGGACCACCATTATCTTCTGCCATGCACAATTTTTCCATCCTATGTTTTTGGGTTATTGGAGAAGTTAGAAATATTGATTATCATTTGTAACATTTTTCATCATCTCGGAATATAAACAAAAACGAGAACATATGCTCTATATCCATTAAGAAGAAGAAAAGAAGAAGTAAATTTCTCATAAATAGTTGAAGTAATTGGGTCTTGAAATAATAGTCTTTTTTATCATTTTCATATTAAGAGATTTTATTATATCTGTGTGTTCAATATTAACAATTTTTTCGAAAAGTTACATGGTTTTGATTCAATTATTAGGTTGTATGTATAAATCAACAAATGGAACAAGTGAAATTAAAGTATCCTATTAACAAATGTATGTAATTCTTCTCTTATATGTGCATATGTATGTGGGATTCACATGTATATGCACCTCACTTTTATAAATGTGTTCATTACATTAATATCACTTAAAAAAAAAAAAAAAAAAAAAAAAGAATCGGCCCACATATATGGGTCTGGCTTGTGTCTAGTGGCCAATGGCCACTGGACCTGTTAGGATACGAACATGTGTCCAGTCTTGGACACGTGTCTGCATCACAACATGTCTAGTGGCACTGGTCACTGGACACAAGCTCCACCCACATTTATATCTATATATATATATATATATATATATATATATATATATATATGTAAATTGGCATATTTAGTGCTAAATGATGAAAGCCCAGATCAGTTGAGAAAGCAACTTTCTTTCATTGACATGATCATAAGGGACTTATAGTAATACATGGAGAGACATATAATGGAATAACTTTTTAATTGGATTGCATGGGCTTATCAATGCACATATTATTCTCGTTAATTATTATTATCATACTTTTTAAATGGGATAAATAAGTATGTGAGTGCGGGTAAAAAATGAACCTGGAGGTTGAGGTCACAAATAATGAGACATCTACTTGCCAAGAGGAGACACGTCTTGTTACTTTCTTTTGCCTCCCCCAGTGTGATGATATGAATTTAAATTTCAAACATTATGCTTAGTACTGTGAAAGTTATTGATCTTGTGGTGAACAACACATGGAAGGAGTGAAATAATATAACATATTAAAGGACGTAAGAAAGGCACTATTCCTGTAATCTCTAATAAGAGAGATGGAATGTGATGTCCTGGCAAACCAACTTATTCCAAAATTGGAAAGTCCTAGGAAAGATATATATATATATATATATATATATATATATATATATCTGTGTGTGTGTGTGTGTGTGTCAACAAGAGAGGAATTGAATGTCCAACCCATGATCTTTAATTTGGTGATCACTTAAAATTTGACTTCAATGTATGACGAAGGTTGCAAGAGATTGACAACACTTGCTCTCCTTAAGACTTAACCTTGGGATGGTGGCATATGAGAGAGAGTTTTATTATTATTATTATTATTATACGAGATAAGAATTATTCTATGGAATTGCTTTATGAAGCCAAACTCTTATCATATGTGAGACCTAGAAAGTAAAATGCACTTTATTTGGGATGTATCTGTGTTGGACACTTGGCAATTTGCATTCATTGAAGTGAACATATATGTCTTCTTCTTGTTCATGTTATTGCAAGTACATATTCTCAAATTGAAAAAAAGGATTTCTTTTTTCTTTTTTTATAATCAAATTGAGTGGAAATGGGCATAGGATGATCTCAAACAAACAAACCAGCAAAAAAGAAAGACAGTGCATATTCTCAAGAAAACAAGCAACCCAAACATCTAAGCAACCACTTAATGAGTTAATTTAACTCTCAATTTTGTGTGTATAAAACAAGTGCTATTTACATACTTTTTATATAGGACAATTGGTTAATATAAGTTTTCTTTTGTTAATTACAGGAGTACAATTTGGTTATGACATCTTAACGGAAGGCACAAAGCTACAAATTAGCCTTGAGAATACAGAAAACAACGTATACCTCTCAAAAAATTTCAAATTTCACTGCACACATACCTTGAGATTTATTCATGATTTCTCAACAAATGTTTTCGGAGATTGTTTTTGGAGATTGTGTTAAGCAGAGATAATTCACTTCGATATCTGTCCCCTCAAGAAGTAAGACACATGAGAAAATAGATTTTGTGTGGTTTATATGGGCTTTAAAACCATTGAAATTTTTAAATTTCACATATCTCTCATCAGACAAAAAATTGGAGGGAATGTGAAGATTTAAATAGAAGGAATCATTTCTCAACATAAAAAAAAGCGTGAGAATCAAATCCTTCCAACCGTTCTATCGAGAATAGGAAAAATGAAATTGAGAATAGATTTGGGGCAAAATTGGGACCCAACGTAATCAGAGAAGATTGCAAGTGGAGGCACAACGTAATTGAGGGGCAAAATAATAAAAATTTCAGGGTATTAGCAATAAGAATGAGTTTGAAATAAAAATGTTCTAAATTGTACACGTAAAACAGAATTTTGTACTACTATATATACAAGTTCATACAAAAAAACGATTATGAGGCTGAGGCATTCTTAATTTCTTACCTTTGATCAGCTCCATTAGATAAATTTTATCAAAAAAATTTCGGTAATATGTAATTTTGGTTTTTTGTTAAATAATGAGCAATGGTTGCAGAGTTGTCACCATCATCAAATGAGAAGTGTGGAGATGTACTAAATAATGAGGAAGTTGTAGAAGCACGTTTCTGCACTTCTCATGTTCTAGACGGCTCTTCAATAGTTCTTTGTTTCTTCATCATGTGTACAAGTACTATTGCATTCTCCTATATTCTATTCCAAAAAGCATAATGTTGGCAGATTCAGGCCCATCATTGAAACTAGATGCGCCTAAACACCGGTCAAGTTTGTATGATTGAAAATTTGAGCCGTATACCTTTTTTTTTTTTTTTTTTAAGGAAATTATGAGACAAAAAATTGTAGTTTTTAGTAACACATTTCCTAAATGTGTGACAAAAAATATAAAAGTTATCTTCCTTTTTTTTTAATATATATATTTTTTATAATTTGTCAAAAAAAACTAAGATAAAAAAATGTTAGAATTTCTTGTTTATTCCTATTCTAACTCACTAGAAATCCTAAAAGTCACAAAGTATATGATTTGGGCAAAAAACTCTTTTGGTCATTGCATTTTGGGGTCACTATTAATTTGGTATTTACATTTTGGTAGTAGTTAATTTAGTTTATATTATTTTCAGCTTGCAGTCAATTTTTATTAGTGAGGTGACGATAGAGATCAAATTATTGCAAGTTAAAAATAACATGAATCAAATTAACTGTTACCAAAATATAAAAACCAAATTGATAGTGACCTTAAAATGGAGGAACTAGAATATTATTTTCGCGTCAAAGATAATGACAAAATTGAAATGTCAATGCCATTGTGAGGTAGGAATACCTATTTACTTTTTTTTTTTTTTTTTAATACAAGATAAAATTTCTACTCTAACCTAATCTAAGTGTATATGTGTGTAAAGCTCCCTCTTGGAGACTTGAACCCTGGCCCTTCTCCCTCACACCCCACAAGCATTTATACTTGTAGACTCACCACCGCGCACCACCAAGGGTGCGCGGTGGTAAAAAAAAAATGTTTACTTTTATTAGGAAGGAGTTTTGGACCACATCATTAACTGGTGGACTATTGGGATGTGGCAAGAATGGTGGGATTCTTCTATGAACTACAATGAATACAAACTCCTCCTCATATTAATGATGTCAATACAACGCTGTTGGTGTCGATTTTATAGCCCACCGTAGGAATAGGTAATTAAATCGAGAGTTAGTCATAATTAAAGGACCAAAAGTACGTATAAATATAAAAGGTTAAAACTCTTTTTTTTCCCTTATATATATGTTGAAAAAGATTTTTATTCTTGTTATGTTTAACATAATATTTGAATAAATCATATTATTATTTGGAAAAAATTTTAAGATCTTCGAGACCTAGTGGAGATTGACGGAAAAATTTATTATGTTTGTACCTTCTATTGTTGCTTATATATGGGGAAATATGTTTAAGATAGTCTTTGAAGGAAAGAATCCCTATTTCGACTCCAAATTCCTTTTCCCCAACTATACTTCTAATAATTCTGGATTTACATATAAAAAAGGATGAGGTTTAAATTAAAATTTGGTATGGAAATCATGTTTACTTGATAAAAAATATCATGGACATGTTTAATTTGTTATATGTATATAAATATGTTTAATATTGGAATTATCTAATGAAAATAAAGAGTGAGCTTAAGGTTCAAGATGTTGGTATGTGATTATAATTCCAAGGCTTTCAAAAAGGGTGCCCATAATTGGAGGGTGCCCATAATTGGATACCTACAATAATAAAAGATAGTTCCATTCATCAACTTATCATGTTATTAAGTAGAGTGATATGAAGTGCTTGGAGTTTAATATGTTGTATAAGATTAACTTGGTTGGAAAATAATAGTTCCCTTTTATTAGGAAGGAAATAATTGATTTGATTATTTCATTAAGAGATGAATAGTGTAAGATATGATATGAATGATAAATTTATGTAGAAGTTAAACTTTTGTAGAGGTCATTTGAAATAAGGATTCATATCCTTAAAGTGGTGTAAATATTAGACAGAAAAAGATGTTAAATGCAAATAATCCTACCTATGATGGAAAAGTTACTAAAATGTGTCTAGCAGAAGAAAAAATAGTTAGAGATAGTAAAGAAAAAAGATGAAGGATATTGTAACATTTTAAAAGAAAAATGTCTTCCAAGTATTTTGAAAGAAAAAGTTACAAAAACTACAGATTTAAATGTTGTAGATTTTGTACCTCCGTAGTAATAGTTGATAACATCGAGAGTTTAGGTACAATTAAAGGAAAGAGAATAATAATAATAATATATATATAAATATATATTTATATTTACACTAGTCGCTAACCTATGCAATGCAGATGAGCTTCAGAAAAGAAAAAAAAAAAAAAAGGTTGGAGTAGTAAGCAAAAATGCATGAAATTAAAAAAAAAAATGATATTTAAAGAAATAGCACAAAGTTTTATTAGTTAGGCAGAACAAATAATGTTCTTTTATTTATTAGTTTTTGTGAGAAGGAATAAGAGATAAAATGTTGTGTCTCTAGTTTAGTTTATGTTGTATATATAGGTATATACAAAATAAGTTGTAATATATACACCAAAAGGTGACTATTGAAAGGCCATAACTCTTCATATTGGATATACCAAAATATGCCTATTGAAAAATCATAACCCTTCATATTAAATATATATTAAAGGTGCCTATTAAACGAAAAAGTATTTATTTAATGAAAAAGTTGCTATTAACCGAAAAGTTGTATATTGAATGAAAAGGTTTATATTGAAGGATCATAATCATTTAGGTATAAATAGTGGTTCATATATATTTGGTAACTTCTTCTCGAATTTATTCCCTTTCATTTTTCTTATACCACTTAATTTACATGTCCTTTAGTGATAGTTACAATACCAGATTTCATCCAAATTTCATATCCCTTCTTATCTAATGCAGAAACTAAAATGAGATTTCTACGCACATCGGGTACATACAATACATCACTTAATATTACTTTAGATCCATTAACAATTGGGAGTAGTTTATATTTTCCTTCACCAAGTACGTCACTATCTGCGTTATTGCCCATGTACACTATAATACCTTCTTTACATTTGATTTTCATGGGAAGTCCTTTGTCTCTTGCTATGTGACGAGTTGTGGCTAAATCCGCCCACCATGAATTTTGTATCTACCATTTGAGATTGAATGAAATTTGAATCAAAATTTGGTATGAAAATTGTGTTTACAAAAAGTAAATATGTTTGCTTATATATTATAAACATGTTTAAGATTTTACATGTTTATAAATACGTTAATTGTTTTTGAACTTTTATTTCGAGTTGTAATGTCTATAGATTCAAACTAAAAAGAGAAAGTTATGAATAAAACCTTGAAAGAATATTGAAATGTTCTACACATTAGTAGTTTGAAAAAAAAAAAAAAAAAAAAGAGATTATGGCCTCGTTCCTATTGTCCCAAGTTACCTAGATGAGGATTATGGCCTATAGGCGGAACTTAGGTTCCTATGTCATTATTTACAAGCATGAAGACAAAGAACGTGCATCTGATAAAAAGAAAAAGCTGCTCAAGGATTCCATAAAAAATGGTTACCAAAAAACAACAATTCAAAAAGAAAAAAACGACAAATCTCAATAGGTTGTTTCCGCTCACAGTTAGAGTTTCAGTGCATAGGGCAGGTAGTGATATCAAAGTAATTATAAACAGGAATAAGGACAGAAAAAGGAGCAATTTGATTGATGGGGATGAGGATGATATATCAGTGCTTGAAGTGAAGATGATTGTCAGAAGCGAACCACTCATGTCTGCATATTCGTTTAGGATAAAAAACGTGATAGGTGCCATCCTTCAAAAGGGTCTTAGGCTTAAATTCCTTGACATAGCATTGAGTGTTGGTTCAGCTACAGCCGACAACGAAACTACCATCCCTGCGATCCACATTCTGCTCGGTAAAAATCCTTTCAATGTTGCATTAACAACTATTAGAGAAGCAAATCTTACTACGAATCCAAATAGAACCAATTTTCTTGATGAAAATATCTCGGCCAGATAAGCGGCCAAGATCCCTGCATTCTCACCAATGTCTTTTAGCCAATAGATAATTAGGATGGTTTGTTTGTTTGTTTGTTTGTTTTTTATTTATTTTTTATTTATTTATTGAAATCTGAATGCTTCTTCAAATCATTGGCGTATGTGGAGAAAAGGCTTGAGGTGCTGGATACAGCCATGAGAAGACTGATTGTCATAGTGGGTATGTGGAGGCGAAGTTAGCCAAATTATCTGAATCCAATCCTAAGTTAGATTCAATGTCTTTGCATAAGTTTTTAATATTAATTTACTCATGACTTGCTAAAGTCAATAGAGATTTTTATTTGATTAGAGTAATTGATAATAGATTAGTACCTATAGTTAGTTGCAAACATAATCAAATACTAGGCATCAACTTGGGTTCATCTTCTTGTGAGATAAGGCATAAGGGAGATTCTCAATTGTTAACATTCTTGACCATGAACATCTAGAAACTAAATTTGAAGTGTGAATAGAATAGACTAACACTTTAATAAATAAATAAATAAGTATTTAAAAAAAAGAGAGTACCAAATACCATTTTCCAAGTTTTAGGAAAATGTTTGTTGAGTACATTAAATTCATATTCAAGATTTTAATTTTCAAATTCATAATGACAATTTTTTTTAGAATACTAAGTATTTTAACACACACACATGGGGAGAGTAGGACAAATTAAAATAGTATAATGAAAACTTTCAAATCCTCTCTAATTTTCCTCCTCCGTCTCCCTACCCCCTGAAAAATGAAACCAAATCTAGTCAACCAATTATTTATTGTCTTATGGTTATGTATAAACATAACAATTTATTTTCTTCTTTGGGTATTATTAGGGCAATCTGCGGGTTTCTGAGCACATCAGAGGCTTTGAAAGAAGCAACTTTCCCCGTCTACTGATCTGCCTAATGCAAATTTTGTCATCCAAAATATTAAAATCTTTTTGCAAGTGGAGCCATTGGTTTCAGTTGAAGGTCCAGCCCTAGGGAGATACATACCCTCTTTGCCCTTGAGGGCAAAAATGATTCTAAAAATCATAAAACACAATCTCATACTAGTATATTTAATTATAAAAATGAAAAATTATGAAAAAAATTATTTTTTTTAAGAAAAACAACCTTACTCTTTTTTTTTTTTTTTTTTTTTTTTTTTTTCATTTGTCTAGTTCTACACCCGCAATCCAATTATCAAAATTTCTCTTAAAAAAAAAATACAAATTTCTAAAGAGATGTCTATAGAATATTCAGAAGAAAAAAAAAATCTCACTTTTCCTACAATTTCTCAATAGCAAATTATCACAAAAATAAAAATGAACTCCACAAGTTCATTAAAGTGAACATTTTTCTTCTTCTTAAATCCATTTCCTTGGGACCCAATGACGAAAAGGCGTATAATTAACCAAAAACTCATTCTCATTTTCTTTCTCACTCAATAAAGTGAACATGTATGTCTTCTTGTTCATGTTATTGCGAACTGTGCTGGCAGGAGGTGTAGCTTAATCACTTGACCACAATATACCCAACTAGAAAACAGGGATTTTTTTTTTTTTTTTTTTTTTTAATTTTTATAATCAAATTGAGTGGAAATGGGCACAATATGATCTCAAACAAACAAACCCAGCAAAAAAGAGAGTACATATTCTCAAGAAAACAAGCGACCAAACATCTAAGCAACCACTTAATGAGTTAATATAACTCTCAATCTTCTGGGTATAAATACAAGTGCCATTTACTTAATTTGTATATAGGACAACTGGTTAATATAAGTTTTCTTTTGTTAATTACGGGAGTACAATTTGGTTATGACAACTTTGACGCCTTAACAGAAGGCACAAAACTACAAATTAGCCTTGAGAATATAGAAAACAACGTAATACCTCTCAAAATTTTGCAAATTTCACTGCACACATACCTTGAGATTTATTCATGATATCTCGACAAATGTTTTCCGAGATTGTTTTAAGTAGAGGTAATTCACTCCGATATTAGGGCCAAAATAGCAAAATACCATTTTCTCAGAAACTTTCCAGCAAAATGCCCCATAACTGAAACTATTTAGGGATATGTCATTGTTTTGAAACTCGATTTTCTAAAAATCGAGTTTCAATGAAAAAGTTGATTTTCCGAAAATCAAGTTTCTTGAAAAAACTAGCATGGAGTTCCATGTTGGTTTTTTTTTTTTTTTTTTTTTTTTTAAAGTTTGATTGCCTATAACTTGATTTTCGCCAAAATGAGTTTTTCATTGAAACTCGATTTTTAGAAAATCAAGTTTAAAACAGAGGCATATTCCTAAATAGTTTCAAACAAAGGGCATTTTGCTGGAAAGTTTCGACGAAAGGGGTATATCCCCATTTTAGCCTAGATATTAGTGTTCCCTTAAGAAGTAAGACACATGGGAGAATTGATTTTGTGTGGTTTATATGGACTTTAAATTTGGCACGCCTAAAACACTTCTGCATGCGTGTTCTATATAAAAAGAAAAACTTTCAAGACATGGTCAAGACACGAGAACAAGAAAAATCGAATACCCTTTTACATAACAAAGAAACCACTCATGCTTTAAAAAGTAATAGCGCATTTGAAAATTAATAAATATTTTTATTCTTGATTTAGTTTCATATATATATATTTATTTATTTAACATTATGATGTAGAACATATAGCGCCTTAGGATTTCTTTTTATTATTTTAAACATATTGTAGCCTCTAGGGCAGTTCAGTTTTCAGATTTTATAAAAAAATATATACTGTGGGGTCATAGAGCCCAGTGATATACATCCGCCTTTTGTACTGGGCCCGAGGCCCATGCTGAGACTCATAATCGCATATGAAGAAGATAGTTGTGATCATGGCAACCTAGGAAACTGTACTGAGGACTACTCTATCCTCGGCTAGACAAAGCCGAGGTAGACGAAAAGTGATTTATCGATAAAGACGATCTTCCAAAGCACTCTAAGGAAAAAGATAAGTACAGCAAGTAAGCACACTAGAGCATGGCGGTAGAGCGATTCCAGGAAAAGCTGCTGCCTCCACATTAAATGCTCCACAACCAACACTCTGACCGCATTAATGTGGAAATGATATCTGAGCAGTGGCTTTTCAGACTCACAGCTACTACCTAAGAGCTTTGGGAGGAGGTTGATGTGACAAAGACCAACAACAGCAGATCTGACCTGCACGTGTATAGTGGAGATGAAGGAGGAAAGTAGTATATAAGGAAGAAGGAGCTCTAAGAAAAAGGGGGGAGATTTTACCAGAGAAAACTCTGTAGCAATCTGAACTAACTTTGTAACCATTGTCATTGTCACTCAAGAAATAATAAGTTGAAGCTCCTCGGACTAGTGCCGAGAATTGAATTGCTTGCTCAAGTCCATATTTGTTTTACTTATTCATTCTTTAAATCATCTCTAACTGTTGTTATACTCATTAAAGCCTAGTTCTTCTACCTACTCTCTACAAATTTATTGTATTGGGCTTGCTGGGCTTGAGTTCACTTAGCCCTTAGGAATAGTGCTCAAACCCAGTCCCTACATATCGCATAGGAATGGTGCTGATAAAAGTTTTGCGTAGTGCCAAGAACCCGGCCTGGGGAAAGCTGGGGCCCAACTGGGAAGGACCATATCGCATCACTTCAGTAGCAGGAATAGGTGCATATTATTTAAAAGATTTAGATGAGAAAGCTGTACTCCGCCTATGGAATGTAAATAACCTAAGAATGTATTATTATTAATGAAAGCAGTTTTGTTTACACTCTAATTTATTGTAATTGCGTGTCATGCGGTTCACTACTATCTAAGTATTAAACAGAACTAAGGTCTTGCATGGCTCCTCGGACCACAAACTTTGGGGAAACTAATACCCTTTGACATCTATTGAAGTATTAAACAGAAACTAAGTCATGTCAGGTTCCTCGGACCACAGACTTAGTGAAAATTAATACCCTCATGGCTCCTCGGACCACAAATCTTGGGGAAACTAATACCCTTTGACATCTATTGAAGTATAAACAGAAATTAAGTCATGTCAGGTTCCTCGGACCACAGACTTAGTGAAAATTAATACCCTTTGACATCTATTGAAGTATTAAACAGAAACTAAGTCATGTCAGGTTCTTTAGACCACAGACTTAATATAAATTAATACCCTTTGACATCTATTGAAGTATTAGACAGAACCAAGGTCTTGCATGGCTCCTCGGACCATAAACCTTGGGGAAACTAATACCCTTTGACATCTATTGAAGTATTAAACAGAAACTAAGTCATGTCAGGTTTCTCGGACCACAGACTTAGTGGAAATTAATACCCTTTGACATCTATTGAAGTATTAGACAGAACCAAGGTCTTGCATGGCTCCTCAAACCACAAACCTTGGAAAAACTAATACCCTTTGACATCTATTGAAGTATTAAACAGAAACTAAGTCATGTTAGGTTCCTCGAACCACAGACTTAGTGGAAATTAATACCCTTTGACATCTATTGAAGTATTAGACGGAATCAAGGTCTTGCATGGCTCCTCGAACCACAAACCTTGAGGAAACTAATACCCTTTGATATCTATTGAAGTATTAAATAGAAACTAAATCATGTCAGGTTCCTCAGATCACAGACTTAGTGGAAATTAATACCCTTTGACATCTATTGAAGTATTAGATAGAATCAAGGTCTTGCATGGCTCTTCGGACCACAAACTTTGGGGGAAATAATACCCTTTGACATCTATTGAAATATTAGGCAGAACTAAGGTCTTGCATAACTTCTCGGACCACAAACCTTGGGGAAACTAATACCCTTTGACATCTATTAAAGTATTAAACAGAAACTAAGTTATGTTAGGTTCCTCGGATCATAAACTCAGTGGAAATTAATACATTATGGCATCTATTGAAGTGTTGGTCAGACATTAGCCCAAGTGTTAAAAAGAAGCGAACTCCTGATTCCCTTCTCGGATCACATGGTTTGATATCACCCAGCAAAGATATAAACCGAAATAAGTCCATGAGCATCACTTAAAGCATTTTAGGGTGCCCTGGGCTTGGCTGTTGTTTGGTCAACGCTTGAATATTTTCTCAAAGTTAGAAAATTTGTTAGAGTTGATAGATCCAAAGTATGTCTTGATAGTACTATGGATTTAGTAGTCTTGATCTACTCTGATTCTTAATTAAAAATATGTAAAAACTGTGTTTTCCCTTGTATAAGCAACTTCGCACTTTTATAGCATATGGCTATGTTCAATCAAAGAACAATCAAAATGAAAATTGCATAAGTGAAGAAAATAACCCTTATAAATTTGGGAAAGTAAAATTCACATTCATTAAAACATGTCTTAGAGAAGGGAAATTCCATTATAGAAATTGTAACTACATTATAAAAATGAGGATTCATGGTTTCAACTTTATCTGAAGCCTATCCTTGGAGGTCTTGTCGGCTTGAGTAGCTGCTTCAATAGGGGTCACTTTTTCTTTCTCCTTAGGAGCTTCCTTGGCAGGCATGGTAACTGAAACTAAGACTAGTTCAAAACCTTGGGAAGCTGCCCCATCTTATGGAACCTCTGTAGTCTTATTCGAGGGCCTATCCATGTTAGAGGAGATTTCCTTGGGAGCTTCAGATTCTTTTGCTTGCTCCTGCTGACTAGGAGGAGGAGGATCTTGGGGCTGTGGCTTTTCAATAGGGTCAGCAACTGTAGAGGCCGCTTCACCTTGAGTGGGAGGAAGGTCCGAGACTCGTATGGTTGGTAGGTAGTAAATATTCTCTGGTTTTCTTAGTTTAGAAAAAGCCTCAACCTCAGCTCGGTTGAGGGCTTCACCCCAAGTCTGAGCACAATAGGTTCAACACACGGCTAGGACCTCTGCCCTAAGGGTTTCCTCCATCTCGACTACTCCGACGTCGTAACCATGCTGCTCAGCCTTATCCTGAGCCTTCTCGGCCTCCTTTTTAGCTTTCTCGGCCTCATCTTTAGACCTCTCGGCTTGATCCTTCAGCTTTTGGACTTCTTCTAACTTCTTCCGAAGGGCCACTATTTGCTCTTTAGAAGAAGCCAACTGTTCCTTGGCATCACACAAGAGCAGCCTCTGATCCTCGGCTTGCTTTTGAGCGCCCTCCAGAGCCGAGTCAGCACTCCTTCTCGCCCATTCCTCCTCTTTCAGTTTGTTCCTCAGGTCCTTGTTGGACTGATTAGCGATGTTAAACGACTCCACAGCTGCCACGCGCCTAGTCCTCTCATCGTCCAGCTGCCGATAGCAGGAATTGATTATCTCCTCAGCCCTAAAAGTAGCTTGGACAACCTGAAAGAAAAGGGTTAGTAACCTTACAAATAACAATAAAGATGTTAAAAAAAAAAAAAAAAAAAAAAAAAAAAAAGGGATGGCTGCAATACCATGCCTATATATCTTTTGAGGTTAAGGAAAACCTCATGCCTCCTGATAGATCACAGCTCGGTCATATCATTGGGGAGTAGTAAAGCCTCCTCCAAAGCCGAGGCCACGTGGCTTCCATTGCCTCCATGGAAATCTCTGATGGATGCATTATCCCTCAAGGGATCACCATTGAGCATTGGAGCTAGAAGCCAAGCCTAAGGCTTAGGTGGCTAATTGTCTTTCCTCTCGGAGCCTCTCTGCCCTGCTTGTCCAGTATTTTGCTGCTTTGCAGCCCGTTGGGTCTCTTCTTCAGGCGTAGGGCGAGATCTTCCAGCCTCTAATACCTCCTTGCCCTTCTGCTCTCTCTTTCTCTTCGGGTCAACAGGTTCAAGTCTGGATGGCAAAGATGACTGAGAATGAGGAAGAGGAAGTTTAGGAGGAGGAGGAGGAAGTTTGGGCTAAGTTGGTTTCCTAAGCGCATCCTTTCCGGGCTGGGACTCTATTAAGTCCAACAAACTTCTTTTAGATTTCCTTTGGATACCCATCTCGTCCAAGATGATGCCTACTTGTTATTGATGGTCAAGGTCAGCTGATGTACTCTCAGGGGATAGAGGTCGATTGAACACCTCAAATTCGTCCTAGGAGTCTAACAAATCTACAATCCCCTCTGGTTCTTCTTCTTCTTATTCCTCTTCTTTTTCTTCCTCTCATTCCTTAACAACGGGTTGGGATGGGGATGCTCCTACTAAAGGGATGCCCACAAAGAGTGGCTATGTAAAGGGTGTACCCTTAGGAATTGGAACGCCCTTAGGAACGACGAATCCTTCGAAGGCCACACTAATACGAGGAAGACGAGGATCATTGGCTTTTATTACACACTTGGGAGCTTGGAATCCAAGGGAAATAGGTTTGTACCCAAGGATTACGTGTGCTGCTCGTAATTGACTGCCGGCTTCGTTTACAAACATCTCGGACCGTAGAATTTTGTCTAGACTCTCTCTATTGACTAAGTTGAGCTGAGGTGTGGTAGAATGTCTGTCCGCAAAATCATTAAAACGAAAGGAGAATTTGTCAAAAGTAGAAATAGTGTGAAACAAAAGGGAAATATAAGCCAAGGTACATAAATTTACGACTGGACCCCCACTTGGTGTTCCCTCCTTAGTCGGACAGGGTAGGCCATAATGCCATTCCCCAAAAAAGATTAAAAAATCTTCCTTTAGCCCCTTGTTTGACGTAGGGAGGCATTGAATTAGCCTTACTTCGGGATACCTTGACTTAAGGTTGTATCCCTGCCCCTTCAAATGATGTAGGTTGTATACCTAGTTGACATCATGGTGTGTCAATTCCAGATCCATTCTCTCATTTAGGGCTTCTACACTCCCTAATACTCTGAACATATTTGGGGCGCATTGTGTGGGGGATAGTCTAAAGAATCTAAGGTAGTTGCTTGTGATATTACCCATGGGGATGGTCATCCCTCCTTCTATGAAGGCGGTCATTGGGATGACCACCTCTCCCTCTTTCCTATCGTCTACCCATTCTCCTTGGGCAGAGTATCTCATGCCCATTGTTGGTGGAATCCTATACTTAGCCCTAAATCTCTCTCTATCCTCCTCAAATTCAACTAAACACCTGAATCTACCCATTTCCTAAGAAGTTTTGAAGAGAAATTAACAAGTTTGAAACAAAAAATAGAGCCGAGAAGAAAAAAGTGTGATGAAAAGAGAATATATGGAAAGAAACAAAACTAAGAGGGTTCGAGGAAACTTACAGGTTTGAAAAGAAGGTCCTCGGACAAATTTTTGGTATTTGTAAACGCACAAGGAAATGAGAGAGAGTGACAGGTTTAGTGTATGAACTCTAGAACTGTGTGATTGTTGGAAGTAGGGAAATGAGTTGATTTGAAAAGCTATTTATAGTGGTACAGAAGTTACAAGCGGGAAAATTCCCGCTCGTAACCCCAGGAAATCCTCCACCATTAGATTTGCATCGTGCCGTTGAACGTAGGGGACAAAAGTGCTGTCAAAATTTAATGAGGGTGTGCTATGGACGCCAAAGCGTCAGGAGCTTGCCTCGAGAAGGTAAAAGGGCATTTGGGAATTCGGATAGAAGGGGTGTAACTATAAACAAGGTGGGCCGAGGATATCAAAATCCTTCTTTCCTCCCGAGGAGTCGAAAAACAAGATTTTGAGGGACTATTGTGAGGTCATAGAGCCCAGTGATATACATCTGCCTTTTGTATTGGGCCCGAGGCCCATGCCGAGGCTCATAATCGGATATGAAGAAGACAATGGTGATCATGGCAACCTAGGAAACCGTGCCAAGGACTACTCTATCCTTAGCTAGACAAAGTCAAGGTAGACGAAAAGTGATTTACCGGTAAAGACAATCTTCCAAAGCACTCTAAAGAAAAAGATAAGTACAGCAAGTAGGCACACTAGAACATGGCGGTAGAGTAATTCCAGGAAAAGCTGTCGCCTCCACGTTAAATACTCCACAACCAACACTCTGGCCGCATTAATGTGGAAATGATACCTGAGCAGTGGCTTTTCAGACTCATAGCTACTACCTAAGAGCTTTGGGAGGAGGTTGATGTGACAAAGACCAACAACAGCAAATCTGACTTGCACGTGTATGGTGGAGATGAAGGAGGAAAGTAGTATATAAGGAAGAAAAAGCTCTGAGAAAAAGAGGGGAGATTTTACTAGAGAAAACTCTATAGTAATCTGAACTAACTTTGTAACCATTGTCACTGTCACTCAAGAAATAATAAGTTGAACCTCCTCGGACTAGTGCCGAGGATTGAATTGCTTGCTCAAGTCCATATGTGTTTTACTTATTCATTCTTTAAATCATCTCTAATTGTTGTTACACTCATTAAAGCCTAGTTCTTCTACCCACTCTCTACAAATTTATTGTATTGGGCTTGCTGGGCTTGAGTTCACTTAACCCTTAGGAATAGTGCTCAAACCCAGTCTCTACATATACTTTTATGGAACTACTTTATGAAGCCAACATCTTATAATATGTGGGACCTAGAAAGTACGGACACTTTATTTGGGATGTTGTATCCATGTTGGACACTTGACATGCCTAAAACACTTCTACATGCATGTCCTTAAAAAAAAAGAAAAAAAAAAAGAGGACATTATCGAGACATGAGAACAAGAAGAATCAAATACCCCTTTCACAAAACAAAGAAATTATTCACGCTCTAAAAAGTAATAGCGCATTTGAAAATTTATAATTTTTTTTATTCTTGATTTGTATTCTAATCTCAAAATATCCTTTGATAGTCATGAGTTTGCTTTATTATCTATTATTACTCTTAGTTTCATATATATTTAACATTACATGAACAATAAATTCTTAATAATATATAGAAGATATAAATAAAAATATATTTAATAATTATTTACAAAATTTGCTTTGTTGTACCCATACCTGTATTTGTGTCCATGCTTATTAGTGTGGGATTCACACATGTTCCACGTGCTACAAAAGAATGGCTTTTGTGGATGATACATGGTGTGAAAGGATGACTTCATGGAACTGTTCCATCAGATACCTTAGTTTAAGTTTTTAAGGTTGGCATATTACTTCCATGACAATGTAACTCGATCAAGTTTGTGATGTGTCTTCTTCTCAAAAAAGTTTGTAATGTGTCTTCATAAGTTAAAGATCAAGTGTACAAAGAAGCAGCTCAAACATAGAAGTTTATGTAATTTCAACTATCCTTTGATTGAGTCTCGATTGATTGAAGCATTAATTTTGTCAGACTTTTGATTGTGACTCACTCGATCGTAACAAGGTTATTGAAACTTCCTCGATTGCGACTTGCTGGAACGAGAATCGAGATTCTTGGGTTTGCCGTGTGTTAAATAAGTTGGTTGTTACATTAATTTGTTTGTGTGCCCTACATCCAAAACTATTTGAGGACCTATTATGCATGACTTATTAAGAGATTTAGAAATTTTGTTCCATATAATTCAACAAATAAAACCTAAACCAAAATATCATCAACCAGTGAATTTAGAGCATTAAGAGAAGAATCAAGATGGTCTTGTTGCTGTCATAGAGTGAATTAGTGTTGAAGCCATAGAGCCATCCTAGTGCTACTGTGACCATCAAATTTTCAAGCTGGTCTTGAGGGTCCAAAACGTGGTTCGTGGAAGGTTTTCAAAATAGAAAAGTCTATGCGGCGTGGAGCTAATTATAAGGTCATATCAGTAAGTTTTCCACTAGGTACTAGGATCATAAGCAGATTGTAAAATTCAATTTTTATACTGAAATTCCTTCTTGGGGTTTTGGAACCCTAGTAGGGGTTTTTCCTTTGAATGCATCTGTTGGATTTCTACTTGATCACCAATATCATGTGTTTTTTTTTTTTTTTTTTAATTCCACAATAAAATCAAGTATGGGGTCTAAATTTAACTTCCACCTTATTAGTTAATTAATACAACTGGGTCTTTGGTATCCGATGCTTAAATTCCAAAACTTGTATCTCACCAAAATTTAAAATTTCATAACTTGAAATTAGTCTAAAACCCATTTGGAATGACATGATTCCATATTTTTGAAGTAAGGGTGCGGTATTAAAATTAGCTAAACAAAGTTGTCAATATTGTATTGGAGATCATTTTGACTTGAACATGGAAATGGATATATAAAGTTTTAGGGTTGCACTTTTTTAAATATATATATATATATATGTGTGTGTGTAAAAATTAAAATCCACATATTTTATAAGGTAAGACAAACATGCACCAAATACATTCACAATGCATGCCCAACATTGAACATATATAAGGTAGTTTCTCTCAATGTTGTTTTAATTGAAATTTTCAGCCATGAAGCCTTTGATAATTTGTATCACTTAATTTCTTGGCCACTTCCGATAATGAATACATGATCCGTGGAGAAACAAAGTTTATATCCACCTATGCACTAGATTTTTATTTCTTAGATCTTCCTTAAGCTTCTAGCATAGTCCTTCCACCTTATCTTTCAAATTTCATCACTGCCTACCACCACCTACATTGAATCAAGGGTCCTACTAGGTTGGTACTAAGATGGTTTATAGTGCTTCCGATTGGAAGAGACAACCTGCAGAACCTGTAGTATGACAAAAAATGGGGAACAAAAACTCTGTGCCAAGAAATAAAATACAAGAATAATTATAACAATTAGGCTAATGTCGTTTACCAAAAAAATAAAATTAGGCTAATGTCTGCCATATTGATAACAAATTATGAATCAACAGGTCTTATAGATTTCATCATTGAGATTGTTTTTAAATATAATAATGAGATTTTAGTGAAGTGAGTGACTACTTGATGGCACTAGAGTGGATTTTTTTTTAATTTTTTTTTATAATCTTTTGGTTTGTTTGTTTGTTAATTTACTCGTACAAATCACCACTTAGTCAGTACAATAATTTATTCATTATAATATATATGTCCAATACATGCTCGAAAGCATGCACTACCTTACTTAATGTTTGAGAGGTGGATCCTTGCGTCAATAAAGATAAAATTGATTATCTTCACAGTCGTCCTACCATGGAATGGTTTCCACCTATTAATTAGTCAGCAACAAGGCACTTCAACAACTTGGTCATTGATTTTTTTTTTTTTTTCCACCAGTAGAAAAAGAAAAACCCAAAAGGATTAGTGTGTCCTATTTATATTTAAAATATTAAGGACAGCTTAAAAGGCCACCCTAATCCTTTAGTTTTTAATTCTTCATAAATTCACATTGCAATATTCTATAATTTAGAAAAGTTTGTGCTACATATATATCACCACAGAAATTTTGGTGTTTAGCAGATGCCAAAATCACAATTTTTTATTTAGATACCAAAGCCACAATTAAGAATACTAAAAATGTTAGGGTTTTAGATCCCAGTTGAGTTAGATTTTATCAAGTCTCTAGCTAATTAATTAAAGTGATTAATTATGCAATAGATCTAATTTAAACAAACATCACACATTCACAAATCACATAAATACCAACAATGATGAGCCAGGAAAACTTTTAAAACTGTGGTTTCAAAGTAAACAAACTCTTCAATTTGTGACTAGGGAGGATTTAACCTAAAAAATCCTCAAGGAAACATTTCACTAATAGAATAGAAGTTTGTACAATAAACTTAAATACTCATGTGACAACACGCAGTTCTGAATCCACGAGCTTTTCTACTGTGAAACTGTAGCACACAAACTCTCCAATTTGTGACTTTGAGATTTCCACTCAAAGATTTAAATCATCAACTGTGATTGACTTGATGCAGCAACTTTACTTTATAACAAGATCTTTTGTTTTTACAAGGTCTCTAGCTGTACCTCCAAAAGGGTTTGGAAAATCTCCAAATCTGTGTACAAAACACTACCCTCTTGAATGTGTAAAAACGTGCTCTAGGGTTTTCATTTAAATATCCTTAAGTTCCATCAAAACCCTAGATCCAATGGCCAAGAAAGAAAGTGAAATCCCGATCGGTCGAGATGTGCATCTTGATCAGTCAAGATAAGTGAGTCTTTTTTTTGCACTTATCTTTTCTTGATTTCTTGAGTCTCCATTTGTGCAAAACTTCATTTGTCTTATTTCATAATATTTCTAGACTAAACCACTAAACAAAACTAAGTTCTAAAGGTTACAATTTGTTCATGGTTGCCAACCTAAAAATATAGACTTTATAGAAAACAATGCTCGGTAAATTAGCAACTCTCTCAAAAATTTAAATTGTTTATAAATTGTGCATTTATGCACTTAATTATTATCCTAACACTCTTGTATATATGGATCTAGAATCTCCTTAATAAGTAAGATTCAACATTTGAGATTTTTAACTTTCAAATGAGAAGTAGAATAGAGACACAATTCAAATGTAGAACCACATATTATGATTTTGTGATAAATTACCAATTGTCCTTAAGTTGGTAAAAAATGGCAAATTTAATCACTTAAAAATTATTCTAACAAAACTAAAGACTTAAAAAAAACAATTTAACAAATTATAACAAACCGAAAAAAGAAGAAGAAGACATTCTTCAAAATCAAGGGTGATGCCCTTGTCCCATTTTAGCATTATCTTCATGGCCTCAAGTAGAGTGGACAGACAGAAACTATCTTGGTGACTTTTGGCTTTTTTGTATTTCCTTTTAACATGCTGCTTTGGCTTGCTCATTCTATGGATTGACCACTTCATCATTCACTCGCATCTCAATGACTCCTTTGACAATTTGGGTAGGGCCTTCTTCTATTATCACATTTGTTGATTTTTCTAACATCTTTGACTTGTACTTGTAGAATGAGTAGAGGATTAACTGGACTGAGCCCAACAGAAAGCCTAATATATTTGGCACCTGAAATAACTTTTTGATTAATTTTTTTTTAATATGCTGAGAAATCAAACATTAAGTAGTTGCATACCACTTTTGGTAAGAATGTATGTAAAACCAAGCACAATATATATATATATATATATATAAATATATATATATATTTATATGTATAGACTTGTCATAGAATTGGGAAATTAAAACCTGTGAGTTGAGCTTTCATTTACCTACTCTTCCAGTTTCTTGCGAAAAGGTACTTCTAAAATTTTCATTTTTGCGTTATTCCTTGTTTTGTAAGATTACAGAAGTCGGATTTTTATTTTTTTTGCATTTCATTTGCATGGCTTTGAAGGTCACATTGGATTCATGTATAATCTAAAGGTGGTACAAGTATTTTAAAACCAATATTTTTGGGGCCATCTACGGTATGATTTGCATGCCAAGTATGCAGGTAAGTAAAAGTGTTAAGTATGCCACATAAGCACATTCGTGTTACATGGCATGGCACATACGCAGGTTGGTAGAAGGGTTTTTAATTTTTTTAATAGGCTTGGATTTAAACTTCACCTACTCAAACGGTTAAACCCATTAGGATTTGGGAAGGGAGTTTTCTATCCTGCGTGATTGTGTATTTGAAATTTTGAATAAGTAGAATGATTCCGTTACTCATTTTGTTTCACCAAAAAAAAAAAAATTTATAATAAAAAAAATTGTGTCTCTCTTTCTTCTCAAAAAAAAAAATAATAATAATAATTAAATTTTGGTATAAAAATGCTTATTAATGCTTAAATTTTGCTAAATAATATTATAAATTTTCAATTTTACCTTAATTTTCAATAATCCTATCCATTTTAACCCAACTCATGATAACATAATAAGCAAATAGGTTTAGGAGGGGTTTGGGTTTTTTCAAATATAAATGGAATGGTTCAATGGTTGAGAGAATTCTTAAAATTTAATAGGGTTTAGTAAGGTTATAGTATGTAAAACATTTAGAGAATTTAAGCTTAGCTTTTTTTTCCCAGCTCAAACCCGACTTATTACCCATTCCTTAAATAAAAGAGATCCCACTTTCGACTATTAAACTGCATGACTTTTTTGTTTAAAAATATATATATATATATATGTATATAGGAATTGGATTAGTTTGTAACTTTACACGTTTTAAATTAGGATTCAATTTTGAGCTTGAGGAATTTGCACGTTTATATTGCACATTTTTATATCACAAAAGGTCAAGAAAAGTTACCCCGACAAAGATGTCCTTGATGAGCATGGAATAAATGCCCCAGACACAAGCATTGAGAAATACGCAAAATGAAAGCGAAAACGGCATGTACTCTACGCTCTTAGTCTTTATCACTGTTTTCTTCACACATAAACAAAACAATAAAAAAGAGATTAATCAGTATCAACTATAAGATATAAAATACCCTATGCTTGCAAGTTGCCAAATCAAAGTATATATATATTACAAAACATTAAAAAAAAAAAAAAAAAAAAAAAACGGATATGATTGATGCGGACTACACTACCTACTACCATGGTGAGAAGAGAGGTCAAGTGGTGACAATTAAAACATTGTCACTTAGCATTTTTTTCATCAAATGCTTGTGGACCATATTACTCGCTAAAGATTGTAGAAAATTTTAACGTAAATATTTTTAGTGAAGTAATTATAAATTACATGTTTAATGAGTGAAGAAGCTCACCATGGATGATAGAGGTGCTGCATACATGACAATGCTTATTCCAGCACTTAAAATTCCGACAAAGGTTAGTTTCTTGCTTGCACCATGGATTACTAGAAGCGTTATTGCAATTACCAACAAAGGAAAAGCGACATTTAAGACGACCACCATATATATCGTCTTAATCTGAAGAGGGAAATTGATAACATGCATAATATTATTACTTAATAATTGACTTTTGATAGAGATTGTAAAGCGAGTATTATAAGCAAATTAGACAGTGTTTTTTTTTTTTTTAATCATCAGCTGAAATAATAATTTAACTTAATAATTATTAAAAAGGGCATTCATAATATCATTAAAATTGGTCTAAAAAATACCTAATATTTTGCAGAATATAAGTTAGAAGAAAAATATTGGTTTATTTAAATTGGTAGTGCAATCTTAGAAACATTTTAGATTTATTAGGATTTTGGATAAATTACTCTCAAATAAATTAATTAAGCAAAGCAGTATCAATTTTATCATAATCTTAATTTAAAAAAAAAAAATCACATTGTGAAACCTGGCACACTCCTAGGCCTTCCTCACTTCAAGTGTGCATTTTAATTGTATACTATTAGATTAGATTAGATTCTAAAGTATACCTACTTAATTATGAGCACAAAACAATTAAGAATGCAAAGGGTGTGATGCAGGGGAACTATATACTCTGCATAACTGTAAAGTGCAAAAACATGTATGTGAAAAACAAAGAGATTAATCAATATATCACCTTCTTATCCTTCGGAGCAAAGATGAGAAAAAGAGTCACAAAGATAATCTGTAAAATGGTTCCTACGCCATTGACCGTTACAAGAAGCAATCCACCTGGTTTAAGAAGTCCATAGAAAGTCCACAAACATGTGTTCAATAGTGTGCATATATATGGCATTCCATTGTAGCTCTCAGTCGATCTCTTCTTCACCACCCACCAAAAAGTCTTTCTACAAGAAGAAAAAAATATAATTTTTTTAATGTTGCCACTTAGGCTTCACTTGTTTCTTTCTCTCTCTCTCTCTCTCTGTCTCTCTTTTTTCTTTTTTTCTTTTATTTTCTTATAGAAAAATAGGGAAAGTGAGGACGTGGGGTTCAAACCCTAAACATCCAGCACCACAAAGGATGCTGGTACTACTAAACTATCAAGTCGAACCCCAACTTCACTAGCAATAAGTTTCTGAATCTTATAAATTTGTTAACCAATTTGAAACTCATGTTTTGAGTTTCTACTTAGGAAGTAAGTAAATGTTGAGCATCATATGCATCATTTAAATTATTTTGATGACATTTTTTTGTGGAGAGACAATTGATTCTTATGGTAATCATTTGATTCATTGTTGATATGTGGAAAAAGCTTGATAGTGAGTGTATGTGTGTCTCCCTCTATATATTTGTTTTAGAGAAAAACTTTCTCTAATTAAATTCAAACACTTGATTCATTGATAAATGAAGTACAAACGATGTTATCTTTTACAAGGACAAGTGAATTCAATATTGTATCAATGTGTTTGAATTTAATCGAAACCCTAATGTAATAACCGAATTGTATTTAAGTTTTACAATTTGTTTTAAAATCAAAAGTAATAAAACAGAGGTTACTTATTGTGCTACAAGAACACATTTAATTGGAAAACCTAATGTATATTTTGACAGAATTGTATTACTATTTTGTTTTAAAAGCAAAAGCAATAAAAGAAAGGTTACTTATTGTTCTACAAGATGTAAGTCCAAATATTGCTTGTAACAAGTATAGAAAGTTTTTCAAACATTTGTTATAATGAGTAACCAGGGGTCTTTGTTGCAATCCTCCATCTCAAACATCAAAGTCTACTCTATATATATATACCTATAAAAGCATTGTATATTATTTCACTTCTAATATGAAAACCTAAAGCAATTATAAGTCATTCCCTCTCCTTACATTAGCAATTCCTATATAAATCTAGTTAAGAGCTCAAAGAAATAACCGTCTTACATTGGAGAAGCATAAAGCAGTATAGCAGTTATATTGCCTGCAAATAAATAACAAGAAAAATATAAAACACAGAGTAATTGCTTACTAGAAGAAATTGAAAACAAAAGAAAAAATGGGGCATGGGACTGAGAATACAAGAAATTTTTTTTTAAAAGTTTTTGTAAGAGAGAGAGAATAAGCTAACCAATAATGCCAATGATGAAGCTCAAGCAAGCCATGGAAGGAGTATGAAGAGGGAGTTGTTGGAGGAAAGAAGAGGTAGTGATGGACTTTTAATTGTGAAGGAGAGAAGAAATCGTGGACGTCTGAAGTAGAAGATGGCGGGTTTGTTATAACATTTGCTATATATATATAGATGCTCTAATGGGTACAAGTTCATATACATGTTTTCCATTCACACGTAAAAGTTTATTGGGGGAAAGAGAACCTTGCGTAGTGCATCAAAGGGCCTTTAACTTTTCCAGGACCCAAACTCAACCAGAGGGAGAACTAAACCATGGTCTATTATCATTTTGTTGTGGCAGAGAGACATCTAGGGACTTCATCAAGAGTCCATTGATATACATAGGATATTCATCTTATTTTTGTTAATTAAGTATAACAATTCATCATTTTCTTTAATTTTTCTCTAGATATGAGACTCAACATAGTTTATACTCAATACATTAATAATGGCAAACCCATCTTTATTTTTGACACACAATTTTGCTTTCATTTAAGTTTGAAGTATTTGAAATAGAATATCAATTAAGTGACTAAATTCAATATTCTTTCCTCTATTTAAAGAATAAATTGAGAAGGAAGGTAATTGTAATAAAATATGTTTAGGGGGAGGCTAATGCTGCATGGATGCAAAAATTTCATCTTGTAACCCTTAACCATAGTTCAACTGAATAGCTTCAACCTTGACTCGTTGTGCAGAGAATCATGTATAGATAGTATGTGAATGGAGGAATCTCCTCCATGTGTAGCAAAATTGCTAAGTGAAGATTTGCAGTAGTAAAATATCTATTAATTGTTTTATATTAATTATATTGTGAAAAACACTTCCCAAAATTATTGGCGGGGCGATCAAGTTTCAAGGTGGTTACAGGTTTACTCAACCAACGATATCATATTCCTAGATTGAAGGTTTTACAAAAGGAATCCCACTTAATTTATTTAACAAATAAAAATTAAGATAAATTCATGAAACATATCTTTATTGAATGAAAATGAAATTAAATTATTGTTCAAGAAGTTGAAATAGATTAAGAGATTACAGGCCTGTTTGGTATGGTGGTGTTCAAGTATTGTTGTTCAAAATGATGTAAAAACTGTAATTTAAAAATGGTTGTGAAAACACATGTTTAAAGTAATCATAATGTTACAGCAAAAAAAAAAGTAATCATAATGCAAAAATGTGTTTAGTACCATGTTTCAAATAACATACTTTAAAATATGAAAAAATATAATTGTGTGTTTGGTATATATATATTTTTTTAAGGTATGCATGTGTGTGTGTGTTTTTTTTTTTTTTTTTTTAAGTGATGAAAATAATACTATTTTATTTAAGGAGAAAGAAAAGAAAGAAGAGAGAAGGACAGAGTGGTGGACCCGTGGGAGAAAAAACATAGAGTTTCGTCTTGTCAATGGACTCCATTACTTTCAACTTATTTACAAAAAGACTATTCAACAATGTTACTTTAAAACTAAAAACTATTATGGATGAGTTTTCAAAATACATGTTTTAAACACCCTAAATTAAGAATTGTGACTCAAACACTCTTAATAAAAAACTTCTACCAAACACACTTTTCTCTTTGGAAACCACAGTTTTCAGTGTTTAAACACTAAAAACTGTTATTTGAGTTTGCATATCAAACAAACCTTACATTGCTTATTTTCCTAGCTAGTTACATCATTATTGTGATATTCTAAAAGTATTCCACAACGATGGTATCTATAATTTACCACATTATTAAAGCACGCACATGTTTAATTCCTTAGATTATGATTAAGATCATGAGAACACATATATTGAAGGCCTGAAATATTATAACATATTAAAGAAAGCAAGAAGAACACTGGCTATCCTGTAATCACTAATCAGAGAGACGGAATGTGATCTATGAGGCAGAGCAACTTCTTTTCCAAAAATAATGCTTGTATGCTTGTATGGAAAGAGACGTATCACATATATATGTCCACGACAAGGAATAACCCTAGAGTTCTTTTCTTTTTTCTTTTTGACTAATCAAAAGCCTTGCGGTTACCAATAGAACATATAGAAAATATTTGTTAGAGACTTAGAGCTTCGGACAAAATTGAAGGTGTAATATCTGAGATATTGTCAATCTCAGCCGAATAATGTGTGACGAAGTTTACGAGTCATTGACAACTCAGTACTCACTCTAGTTAGACCAAAAATTGCCTTTACAAGTCATTGACAACTCAAAAGGGTTAAACCAAAAATATCCTCGTATTTAACTAGTCAATGGTTCTAGATGAGGGTTTTATTTTTCTTACTTTGGATTTTGATACAATCGGATCCATTATGGATTCAAAGATTCTTGACTGTTGAGGATCATTCTAGCCATCATATGATGAGAGAAAATTATATATGAAATTGAATTTTAAAATCCACCACCCAATAATTAACCTTTAATTACTTAAGTAAAGAACAATGATATAATTAGCATTTTTTGTATATTAATCTCTTCAAATGTCCTCCCTCAAAAAAAAAAAGAAAAGAAAAAAAAACTATTCAAATGTCATATTAGGATTTAATTTTCAATATTTCTTATAAGTGGTCGATTGGCTGTAATCACGTATCTCCAGGGAAAGTGGAATTGTGTCCACTTCTATGTTGGTGGAATTGTTGTTGTATATAGAGTTTTATATATATATATATATATATATATATATATATATATATATATATATTTATATAATTCTATAGATAGTAGTAGAGGATTTGAAATTTTGAAGTTACGAGGTTTCGTTGAAAATATTAAAAAGTGTCAATTAAACTCCAAGGCACTAAGCTGAATCGGAGTTTTCAGCCATGAAGCCATTGGCAGCTTGTATCACAAAAATTGGATCGAGGGCCACATCTCAGAGCTATCTAGTTCGGACTAGATGGTGCAAGAAGGTTCACCAAGGGGCACGGACCAAGGGTTGGTCTATAATTCCTCGTATTGGAAAAGGAAATTAACAAATAGGAATATAACTTTGTGCCTAGAAATAAAATATGAAAATAATACAAATTAGCCATATTGATAAGAATTGAGAACCAACAGGTCTCACAGATTTCACTTTTTTTTTTTTTTTCTTTTTTTTCTCGCATAATGAGATTACAGTAGAGGGAGCAACTAATTGCAAGAGATTAATTTTTTTTTTTTTTTTTTAAGAGAGAGTTCCAATTTATGGCGTTCGCTCCTGATGATAGTTCTTTATCATCAAACCAAAACACCAATCAGTTTTTGGTGTAGGCGGAGATTGAACCCCAGATCTCTTATACAACTATCAAAGACTTTACCAGTTGAGCTAACTGGAACCCACCAAAAGATTAATTAGTTTCTCAAAAAAAAAAAAAAATTGTAAGAGATAAATACCAAAGTTCGTTGATAATTTGCCTAACTAATGAATATGACAGTAAAGCATTAATAGCATTTTTTTTCTTTTCCCCGCACATTACCACTTGGTTTCAGTGCAATAATTTACTATAATATACTTAATATACAAAAGAGAAAAATCAGTTTCAGTGCAATAATTTACTATAATATACCTAATACATAAGAGAAAAATCATGTGAAGATAGCACCCTATCAAAGTTGATAAAATGCTCTTTTCCAGTATAATAATAACTACGAGAAAATAGCGCTTTTTTTTTTTTTTTTTTTACAAGATAAAATTTCTACTCTAGCTTAATTTAAGTATATGTGTATGTGAAACTCCCTCTTGGAGACTTGAACCCCGACTATTGCTCCCCACACCTCACAAGCATTTATACTTGTGGAGTGACCATCGCACCAAGGGTGTGCGGTGGTAAAATAACGCCCTATCAAAGTTGATGGAATTATACCCTTTTTGTGTATAATAAATGAACTATTTATAGATATAAACTATTCAGATAAATCTATATAAAATATATGAGCAGATAAATTCTAATTTTATTGAATTTCTCAATTAAAATATTTATATATTTACTTATATTTGTATGGTAAATATATTGTATACATTAACAAAGACATAAATTTTATTTTTTAGTAAAACTAAAATTTGAATTTATAATTTTTATTTAGTTATTTAGTATATATGAGAGACTTAACCATTTAGTGATCTAAATTATAATAAAATTATATTATTATACACACAAGACAAAAGTGTACGTGTCATCAGCAAAAACAAAAGTGTTTCATTTCTGAATAAAAAAATATACAAAAGTGTGTCCATTAACTATGATGGAATACGTACTTTACCCTATTATAATTTTTTCGAATATTTCTAATTCATGCACCAAAACACTTTTAGCATTTACAAAATATGTAGTAGGTGGATCCTTTCGCCAATAAAGATCACATGATGTTGATTTTCACAAACGCCCAACGATGTAATGGTTTCCACCTATTAATTAGTCAGCAACAAGATAATTCAAAATTTGGGTCATTCATTAGCTATTTTAAGTGTTTTTTTTTCCCACTAGTTGAAAAAAATAGGGGTCCAAAAATATTAGTTTCTGTGGCCCATCCAATCCATATTCGAATAAAAAGGACAGCATAAGAGGACAAGCTTCTCCTATTAACTGAGTTGAATGAGTTAATTAAATTTCATTCAAATGGCTAAGAATTTCACTTCAGAAATGATAAGATGAACTTTATTCTATAAAATATGATCATCACCAAGCCAACTAGACAAATTTCGTATATTGGGAGATATTAAATTCTTTTATAAATATTTTTTATACATGTTTATAGCGAATTAGACAAATTTCTTTTATATTACAGTACGTATGATTAATTATCTCTTGGTGTATGTGTTAAAATACTTAGGGGGTGTTTGGTGAGTGTTTCTAAACAACAATTTTCAGTTTTTAAACAACATTTCACGTATTTTCACACACTTTTTCACCCACACGTATTTCCACAAAAGTTTTTAAACAACAATTTTCAGTTTTTAAACATGTGTACCAAGCGGGCCCTTAATATTTTAAATATATATATATATATCTTTCATCTGGTGTGTATTTTTGTATCAAAGTTAATAATTTTCTATATACAATATATTATGAGTTATAACTTACTGTATTATTAGAAAATTAAAATTCTTCTCTCTCTCTCAGAGGGTTTTTTATTAATTTTTATTTTTTTAGTGGTTTATTGCTATCATAATTTGACCCGATATAAAATTAATTTTTAGGCTCAAACACTGCGCAATGCCAAAATTTTACAATTTGCCAAAACTTTGATATCTATATTTTGCAAAATAGATATGGAATAATTCCGGTAGATTTTTTATTATTAGTTTGTTTTTTAGAAGAAGATAGATCTAAATCATCTAATCGTGTTCAATGCATGGTTTTAAAAACCGGACTAGGGCAAAATCGAATTTGTCTCCGGTTCCCGATTTTTTTTTTCCAGTTTTTGACCTTTTTTGGAACCGAACTGGCCTCCGATTCCCGGTTCAACCGATCTGGTCCGGTTTTTAAAACCATGGTTCAATGGCATAAACTTATTGTAAAGCCCATGTAAAGTCAATGTCTCTGTACTAGCACAAAAAGTAACCTAGTATATCATTGCAATAACTTGATATTAATTATTTTACAATTTATTGCAATGAAAAATATAAAACAATTATTTATTACGACAAATATATCGTTGCAATAAATTTTTTATTGCAACAACGTATATATTATTACATCAAAGTTGTCATTAAAATATCTAGTGATTATTGCAATGAGATTTTTTGTTGCACAAAATTACCTCAAAATTTATTGCAACAACACGTATCAACTATTGCAATGACTTTGATATTATCGCAATAATTTTTTGTTGTTGTAATATAAACTTTTTTTCTTTAAGTATCTTCTCATAACGTTTCTGAAATCCAAATGGATATATTAGATATATACACGTCAATCATAAGGAAAGTGTCGTAAAATCATTCTATGTTGGGGAAAAGGTGGATGTAAAGTGTGAAAATAATCTTTTGGTGTATAACACAATGCTCCATTCACATCATTACAGGTAAAATGGCCATTAGTACCAAAAAAGAAAGAGTCAAATTGATCTTTTAGCATGCTATATTGTCTATTATAAACATGCTGATTCTGCATGTTGTAGCCATTGTTAAGGCTTTGATTTTATAGCTTGGCCTCTTCATCATTCGCTTGCACCTCGGGAACTCCTTTGACAAGTTGAGTGGGGCCTTCTTCTTTCATCACATCTTCTGGTGTATCTGATACCTTTGGTTTGTATTTGTAGATTGAATAGATGATCAGCTGGACTAAGCCCAACGCAAAGCCTATTGCATTTGGCACCTGAAATAACTTTTGGATTAACTGTTTTTTTTCCCCCTTCTTTTTCACCCCCTTATGCTGAGAAATTATAATTAGGAAACTCTTTAAGGTTTTGAGTGTAAGGTACTTAACCTCCTATAGTATTAATTCCTGTATAAACTGTCAATTGTATAACACTTAATCTTGGAGCTTTTGAGTTCACGTAACACAAACTCTAATACGGTTTTTTTTTTTTTTTTTTTTTTTAATTTATTTTTTATTTTTTAATAATTAATGGGAAAATACAGTTTTAATATGAACATTTGTTATTATATGAGCAACTCATTGTTTCTTTTAACAAGTTTTTAGCTCTACGTAAGAGTTTCATGTTTTGGGGAGAAACTTAACGTGAATTTTGTGTACTTTTTTCTTAAAATTAAGACACTATACCATTATTGGTGAGAGGAATGAGGATACGTGACAGCAAGCAGAATATAGAACCTTGTCAAGCAATCGGGAAAACTTGTGGGTCGAGCTTTCATTTAATTACCCACCCTTCAAACCTCTTACTAAAAAGGTACTTCACTTCTAACTTCTAAGTTAACACTTCAATTTGTTGGAGCTTTTATTTTTCATGACATTTAAGATCACCTTGGATTTATGTATAGAGAAATGATATGTCTACAATATTTTTACAATAAATCGTAAGTGGCAGGTTGTTACTGGTTGTTAGTGTTAAGTTCAAATTTGAACCAATAAGAACTAACCACCTATGATTTGTTGTAAAAATGTTGTAGACGTAGCACCTCTCTTTATGTATATGCACTACGTTGACACAAGTATTTTGCAACCAGCATTTCCAGGCCCATCCGTGTGCGTTAGTTTAGAGTTCATTTCTATTATGGCTACCATCTTTATTTATTTACAATTATAAGTTTATAACCTTATTAATTAAGAAGAAACTAAAGTACGAGGATTATTAATTACAATTAAGTAGGGGTTTAGAATTTATCTTTATTTTTTTTTATTTAGAGCTTTTTAAAAGCGATGAACTTAATTTCATGGTAGCTTGAAAGAGATAAGAAAGAATTAAGTTCAACATACCATAATTATTAAAGGATATAAGAAAGAATTAAAAAAAAAAAAAAATCATGGATATGCTAATTATCTGCTCAATTTAGGTCAAGAAAAGTTACTCCCACAAAGCAGTCTTTAGTGAGTATGGAATAGCCACACCAAATGCCAGCGTTGACAAATAGGAAGAATGAAAGGAAAAACGGCATGTACTTCACACTCTTAGTCTTTATCACTGTTTTCTGTTAGACATAAAAAAAAAAAAAAAAAAAAAAAAAAAAAAAAAAAAAGGAGGATTAATCAGTGTCAATTAAGACAAAATATTTATGACTGCAAGTAACCAAATATTCCCATAAAAATTTGTTTTTATGTGCTACCATGATAACAAGAGAGTTCAAGAGATAACAATTGAGAGGTTGTCAGTGAGACGTTGGAATGGCAAAGGGTCAAGTTCGGAATGAAAGAAATTTTTTCTAAACTCAAACGGCCAAACCCTCTTATTTTACATAGAAAACACACTAACCCATATTATATTAGATCTATCTTAAAATAATCTTATTTTTATCTGAGACGCATCAAGCTAGCTATCACTATAACTTGAAGACACAAAAAACATAAGTAAAAAAACAATGGACTGAAACTTTACTGTTGATTTTTTTTCCCTTTAAATTTTCTGTTTATAGCTTAAGCACCATTTTCTTTTTTAAGGAAAGAACCTATTTAAAGGTTGAGAAAACTTATTTCTTTTTAAGGAAAGTTTAAGGTTTAGAATACTTATTTTGTAAATGAAAGTATTTTAGATAAATACTAATTAATATCCCATCATATATGGTCTCTAAATTGACTAGAAACCTTAACAACACATAAAATCAAAGAATTATAATCATATTTGATTATAAATTTACGAAAATCCACCATAAAATTGTGTGTGCGCAATGCACATAGCATATGCGATAGTGAAAAAATAACAATCTTCCAATACCGTGTACCACAACCTACATCACACTAAGGATGATAATGGGTTAGGTTTACTGGGTTCTCTAACTGGCCCACCTTAACTATAATATTAAGGGGTTAGGATTTAAAAAAAAAAAAAGTTTGTTTTGGGTTTGTAATTTATACCTTAGGTATCCAAATCTGATCCAATTATTAATTTAGAACAAAACTTAGGTACAGTACCTTAAGTGCTGTTTCTTAAATTCTCTTCTTAAGATTTTGCCTTATGACTACTTAACTAAAAAATATACTTTCATCTAATGAGAAAAAATCAACATAGCAGAATCTTAAGAGGAGAACTTAAGAAACAGTACTTAAGTATTGTACTTAAGTCTTGCCCATTAATTTAAATACCTACAATTTCTTTCTTTAATTTTTTTTTTTAAACAAATAAAATATAGTCTATAATAAAAATAAGTGTGCCACTCTTTTTCTCTTAAAACATTACTCTGTTTGATGTAAAAGTACTTATTCATGCTTTAAAATAGTTAAATGATATTTTAAATAGTTAATTGAAGTTAACTCCAGATCCTCATAAAGAAAAAAAAAGTTAACTCCATTTTATTCAATCCATTTGACCCAACTCGTTATAAGATAAACGGGTATGTGTTTGGTATGGGTTTAGCTTCTGCACTTTTTACATTGCAGACTATGTTACTCTATATAGATTTTCTATATTTTTAACATAATTTTTTTTGGGTAAACTTGGTTACAAATTAGGAAAATTACATGTTTATTTAGTGAAAAAAACTCACCATAGACAACAAAGGTGATGCGTACATGCCAACGGCTAATCCCACGCATAAAATTCCAATAATAGTCAGCTGCTTGTTTCTTTCATGGATTGACAGAAGCGTTATTGCAATTACCGATCCAGGAAAAACAACATTGAATATGCCGACCATATATGCTGTCTTAACCTGATAGCATTGGTTAACATTAATAATAAAAATATCAATAACAATTATAATAAGAATATGAAATGGATATAACCCAGGAGGGGTGGCCTAGTGATAAGGATCCCGCGCGCATGCGCAATGATCATCGTTTGAACCTTGGCGGGTACCGGGGATGAGAGGTGGAAGCACTCATGCGTTGCGCCTTACTGCTAGCTTTCTTGGGGTGCTAGGATGAGGTCAGTGGCACCTCAGTCACAGTAGTTATGGCTCAATTCAACATTCCCTAACGGGGGGTGCCCCCTACGGTCACGCCCAAGGGGGTGAGTCACACATGGTCGCCCCCACCCCCTTTTTCTAATCATCAAAAAAGAATATGAAATGGATATACATAGCATATATTTGATGTTTATGATGACTACCCACCCATTTAGGATGGTATTCATTCATAGCATACAAAAGAAGTTATCAAAGTAAATTTACTAAAACATAAATACTGATAGAAAAACTGAATCATGCATCCTTTCAACATGTGGATACAACAAATTGCTAGCTTTGATAACATGAAACAGAATGGCCCAACTTATTTAAGTTCCACAAAAAGGCCTAAAATTCATAGCAATAATCATTTTACTCCATTTAAAAAGCGACATCCATGATCTACCTATTAAACTAACATACATTACCTGTGCAATGCACAAATTATATTTCAATTTTTTTTTAAGTTAAAGTATTACAAATAGGGTCACCACTATTTATAAAAAGATGAGTGAGAGTCATTTAAGATGGTTTGATTGTGTTCATAGAGAGCAACTAATGCATTAATAAAAAAGAGTGAGTTGATCCAAGTTGAGAGAACAAAAATATATAAAGAAAGACCAAAATTAACATTAGTAAAAGTAATAAAAAAAATGGCATGTCAATTAAAACAGTAACAAAGAATATGGTTTTAAATAGAATAGAATAGAATAGAGAAAAAGAATACAGGTGACCTACCCTAATTAATCCATTAAAGATTCATAGCCGACCATAAAATTTTTGGACTAAGATTTTGTTGTTATGTGATATGTGTGTGTGTGTGTATATATATATATATATATATATATATATATATATAAAATTTATTAACTGTCTATTAATTATTTACATCGACGATTTACATCAGTATTATAACTTAACTAGTATTCTAAATTCTTTAAGGTTGTTTATAAAAAGAAAGAAAAACAAAAACAAAGTAATATAAGCAAATCGACATGGCTTTGAACATCTTACGAAAAAAAAATCTACTTAATAATTATTACAAGACATAACATAATATTAATATCATTTAAATTTTCAAAAAAGGTTTTAAACAGATTAATTAATATTTTGCATAAAGTTACAACAAAAATATTGGTTTTGTTTTAATTATCTTAATAAATAAACATTTATTTGATGTGAAACCCAGTTTATCATCACTCTTAGGCGTTCCTGACTTGGGCATGCCGTATAAGAAGAATTTTGGGTTTATTTGGATTTTTGGTAAATCAGCCTTAGATAAAGTAAGGAAAGCAATTCTATCCCAAAAAAGAAGTGATTTAAAAAAAAAGATATAGTTTTAATTATCTTAATAAATAAACATCTATTTGATGTGAAACCCAGCTTATCATCACTCTTAGGCCTTCCTGACTTGGGCATGCCGTAAAAGAAGAATTTTGGGTTTATTCGGATTTTTGGTAAATCAGCCTTAGATAAAGTAATGAAAGTAATTCTATCCCCAAAAAGAAGTGATTTAAACAAAAAGGCATCATTTTAATTATCTTAATAAATAAACATTTATTTGATGTGAAACCTAGCTTATCATCACTCTTAGGCCTTCCTGACTTGGGCATGCTATATAAGAAGAATTTTGGGTGTATATTTTTGGTAAATCAGCCTTAGATAAAGTAATGAAAGCAATTCTATCCCAAAAAAGAAGCGATTTAAACAAAAAGGCATCGTTTTAATTATCTTGGGTGTATTTTCATTGTATGGTTTCAAATTAAAGAGAAATTTTCATTTTAGCCCTTGTAATTTAGTGGTATAATAAATTAAACCCCTATAATTTCAAAAATAGTAAATTACACTTTATTATTTCAAATAATAACAAACCAAAACTTATAGTTTTCAAAAATAACAAATTTGTTAGATTTTCAGTACTGTTGGCTCATTCCTTGACATACGTGTGAGTTTAGAAGATAACTCTCTCTTGAGAATATGCTTCTAATTTGTAACCATACGTGTGATCAAAAGCTTGAACCATAGAGACATCAACAAATCTTGAAGGAGTTTTGGAATGATTGAGAGATCGATCTACAAATGATGTATTGACTCAGACAATAAGCAATTTAGAACGTAGAAGGCAAGATTTTGTAGGTGTTAGCAAGAGTGTGGAGAGCCCAGGTACTTTGTCTGACTACTGTATGGGAAGTCGTGTGAATATCATATGTACCACAACAACCTTCTATAGTGGACTTTTTTATTTGGGCTTAGCCTCCGATTATTTTTACCATTTAACGTATTTACTCCGTGAAAAAATATTGTATTTGTGTGGGTGCGTTAGTTCTCCAATGTTTTGCTTGTGTTTATCCATGTTTTATATTATGCTTGAACATTAGCTAATAACAACCTGATTTAAGTCTTCAATAAATTATTAAAAAGGTAGTTAAGCTGATTAGGGGCTCGAAATGCATTTCTCAAAATCAAACCATGAGATTTCCAATAAATTTCAATCAGTTTAAGGGACTCTTTTGGGGTTTAATATAAGTTTAAGGTTTAATTTGGTACTTTTTTAAACTATAGAATTTAATTTGTTATCGTTTAAAATTTCAGGATTTAATTTGTTACTTATAAAAATATAGGGTTTAAAATTCTCTACCCCATGAACTATAGGGTTTAAAATGAAGTTCTCCTTACATATAATTAGATTCTCAAATCAACTTACTTAGTTTTGAGCACAAGTCTACTGGTGATATCAAGACTTAAGGTTTAAATTTGTTATAACTAGCCTAAATTTAATATACTATGACTTATTTGTAATGAGAGTAAAGTATTTCTAATCTTACTTTTAATGTAACTAGAATAACAACATAATTGATCTATGATTGATATATGCATTCATTGTAAATTTGTAATACGTAATTAAAGATAAAATTGTAGTTGCTAAAGTGCTTTTTAGCTATTTACGTAAATTTGAACGCACCTCCACTTTCTTTCTTTCTTTTTTTTTTTTCCTCTCTCACTCTTAATCACAAAATAAATTTTACGCTCAATTTTTTTTGAAGTAAGATGTTTTTAAATGAAAAAAATTTACATGTAAAACATTTTCAATAAAATATTTTTAAGTGTTTAGAATGACATGTAAAATTTTTTAAGAAAATCACCAAAATCAGTGACCTAGCCACCAGAGCCACTACGGCCGAAAGTGCAGTTAAACCATTGCCAAAAGGGTGTCTTCGGCCACCAAACCTCCAACACTGGTTTTTGGTACAACGGATCCGACCACCAAACTGTCGGTACTAGTCGCCAACCAAAGGTTTGACCAAACTGCCGGAATTGTAGCTCCAATGACCGAACTATAGGCATTGGTTGCAGGAGCTGCCAGTTGCTAGAACAGCAGCTCCAGCCACCAGACTACCAGCACCAATTACCCAACCCATTAGACTGGTGATCACCTAGTCACAAGATAGGAGAAAGGAAGCCGCTATGTGTTTTTGTAAAACGATTTACCAAATTTAAAATAAATAAAAAACTTTTTTAACTTTTTATAAAGGATTTTTTGGTTAATAGAAAATATTTTACAAGTTTAACCACTATTTTAATGCAAACAAACACCTAAAAATGTTACTTTAAAATAAACAGGGTTAATATGCTATCATAATTATGTCCTAACATGGTATTTGTATTAATTAATTAGGGGCAGGCTTCTATCTAGTTGCCCAATGGCTGTTAATACGCGCATTCCTCATCATGATGTTGTCTTCCAAATCCTGTGACGCTACCCTCAGTCGATGCCTTCCAAAAAATGGTTCTTCCCTCGGTTAGTTATTGGTGTCATCAATCATCATCCTCTAACTATTGTTCTTCGATAATTACTACCGCAATTGCCATCTGTCTCACAAATGTCATCCTCGAGCCATAAATCCTTTTACCATAGGCCACCGATATTTATAGCCATCCTCCAGCCATAGCATTCGTCCTCTGGTCACCTTGAGTTATAGGGGATGTTAGTGATATCAAGACCACATGAGGTGTTATATCTAGTCTAGATTTAACGTACTATGATCTACTTGTAGTGTTAATAAATTAATTCTAAACATACTTGTAATACAAGTAACCTCATGTTTAGTTTATGGTTAGTCTAGGATTAGTTTGTCTATATACCCCTAATGGGTTCATTATAACACACAACTCGATCAAGACAATAAAAATATAACTACTTAATAGCTTTTTGTTGTGAATGTACGTAAGCCATCAAATTGAACCACGTTACTTTACTTCAAACTTCTACTTGTCATTCACTCCCTTCTCTCTGTCTCTCTTACTCTTAGTCAAACTTCAATTCTAACAAAATATTAATTAAACATGTAAATAATATGGATCATGCATGGAAACTCCACGATATGTGAACATATGTTACAAAAAAGAAAGATTAATATCACCTTCATATCCTTGGGAGCATAGATGAGAAAAAGAGTCACAAAGATGAGCTGTAAAACGATACCAATGCCATTGACTGTCTCAAGAAGCAATCCACCAGGCTTGAGATGCCCATAGAAGGTCCACAAACATGCATTCAATAGCGTGGCTACATATGGAATGCCACTGTAATTCTCAGTTGATTTCTTCCTCACCACCCACCAAAATGTTTTTCTATAAGAAAGGAAAATATAGCAAAAGAAATAACTTAATTTTATGCTACCGAAGCTTCACACTAAGCTCCTAAATATGGTAATATAAAACAATTTTTTTTAATAATTCAATATGTGGGGGGATTTATTAACTAATTTTGAGCCCATTATAACCAAGAGAAATTATGTAATTTCCTCAAGTTTTTATTAAAGGGCAGACACTTGACGTAAAAAGAGTGTAGCCACTAGATAAACACTTGGCACAAACACAACTTCTAAGACTTAATTCTTATTATTATATAATAAATGATATAACTTCAATTACTTGTAACAACTAACAAGTATTAAACGTTCATTCTCAACAAAAAAAAAAAAAAAAAAAAAAAAAACGAGTATAAAACGTTTTTTCATCAAAAAAAAAAAAAAAAAAAAAAAAAAAACCAAGTATAAAAGGTTTTGGAAACATTTGTTATAATCAGTAACCAAGGGCGTTTACCAAATTAAATAAGGTTAAGAAGTGAAGAATATTGGATAAACTTAACTAGCAAACTATTTTTAACTATGTCATACTTATACTAACCTAGTCTTATAAACAATTCCACGTTGAGTTTTGGTCATGCTTTAAGAGTGTGCTCAGGCATGTCCATGTTCAACCCAGATGGCCATTGACGACCAAATACTACTTTACTATGTGGCTGAGCTCATTTATTTTACTGATTAAAATTAAAGTAGTGACTAGTGAGACACGCAGTAACGTATGAGAGCACTTTATATTATAAATTTATATATATCCCACTTCTATTATCAAAATTTAAACCAATTATTCTTCTTCTTAAAATTTAAACCAATTATGCTAAAAACCTTATAGCTGAATTGACACATTTTCATGTACAATGTACTTGGGAGTCTAGGGGGGAAATAGTTCGAACTGTGGGATTAGCAGCATGTTGTAATTATCTTTCAAAAAAATTTAAACCAATTATAAGTAGTCATCCATTCGACTTAGTTCAGCAATTCTTATATTCTAATAAAGAGTTAAAAAAATAAAATCATTATCTGCCTTACATCGGAGAAGCAAAAACTAGTACAGCAGTTATATTGCCTGCAAATAAAATAACACGAAAATATAATCATCGTTATTATTCATTGGAAGAATATTTAAAAATGAGGCAATAGACTAAGAATCTAAGAAAATACAATTTAAAGATTTTGTGAGGGAGAAAATAAACTAACCGATAATGCCAATGATGAATTTCAAGGAAGCCATAGAATTGGAGGAAGGATATTGAAGAAAAGAAGAGGTGGTGATTGGGCCTCTATTAATGTGAAGGAGAAAAGAATAAGACTTGGATGTTTGTAGCAGATGATAGATGGAGGGTTTTTTATAAAATTTGCTTTATATATTCTCTAATGAGTATCAATTCAAGGTGTTTCCCACGTTCAAAGTGTATTCGGGGAAAGAGAATAATATTATGGAGTCCATTAAGAGCTTTATCTCGATGTGGGTTTCAACAATCATACTTTCAACGAAAGACCCACTTGGTTTGTAATTTTTGTTGTTGGAGATTAGACGTTTAAGGAACCCACCGAAAGCCTATTGATACCCATAATCAAAAAGCTTATGCCAATAGGTTTAGGCGTAACTTTGCATATCAATTACTTTTTCTTTAACATAAAAAAGTTGGTTTAGCGATTTTCAGGACTTCTGTGATCCTTAAGGTTCCTCTATAATTACTAATTACTCTGTGTCATGTCGGAGGATTACATAAACCCAGAGAACATTCGGATTTCTGTAACGGGACCGGGGGGGGGGGGAGGATATCAAAATACCACTAAGCCACAAAGCATTTGTTTGTTTAGAATCTTTTTCACTGTTAGCATACAGGAGATAAAATAAGTGGTTTGATTCAGTTAGGTCATATGTGGCCTTGTTTGTGCATTCATATATAGAACCCACATTCATATTGTGCATTCATATATAGAAACCACATTCATATAGATGGGAAGTACTATATTTAGTGACTAAATAATTTTTCTTGTTTAGAAATAATTGTCGAGAATTTCATAGTAATTGTGACAACTTTTTCTTTTTCTTTTTTCCCCATTCTTTGTTGCAAGCTAGCAAGAATATTTTTTAGTCAACTTCCTAGAAAGGATTGAAGCTTTTTTTATATGATTAGAAGATTCGGTGCCAACTGAAACCCACTCGATCATTACATTAGTGGTGGAAGCTACTTGTTTCCGTTCTATCACAGAATAAAAGACTTAATTATACATAAGGAAGAGATAATACTGGACTAACTTTTTTGATTCTATTGGTCATTCAAGATGTTTATTATTATTATTATTATTTAAAATTCAAAGTGTATTTCCTTTTACTTTTTATATTATTTTCGTAGTTAGAACAAACAAACTTTTGTTAGAATTTTGGACAAGATTAGATGTGCAACGCATTATGTCAAGAATCTTATAGTTCACCGAATACCTCTTTGGTGTTCCTAACAAATGCGAGTATAATCCCCTCTTAGTGTAACGTATAATATTTTGTTGATTGCATATAAAGTTGATCTCTCCCAAATAATATACAACAAAATGTACAAGTCATTGACAACTTTTTTTTTCTACAACTTAAAAGAGGCAGGCCAAAAATCTCCGGAGATGAGGGATCCCCTAATTAATATAACTAGTTGTGTACCAATGCATGGTTGGAGATGAGGGTTTTAATCTTGCTTTAGATGAAATTTTTTTTGTTATAAATATCAAGGTACAAATATTAATCAAGGCCCAGTTCAATCCTATTTAGTGAGCAAGCAAGAAAATCTAATTTACTTGTATTTTAAGTGTTGTAACCACCGCTTAATGTATGATTATACTTTAGGATTCAGCCTATTATAAAAACTCATCAATGGGCACAAAATACTTAAAAATAAAAATGCAACCATCAAAAGTTTTCTCTTGTAAATATAAGGGTATGTTTGGTAACTGTTTTTTTCCTTAGTTTTCTATTTTCAAAAACAATTTTTTGTTTTCTAAGGCAAAAAACTTATTTGGTAACTGTTTTTAGGAAAAAATCAAAAACTATTTTCAATTTTCATATTGTGAAGGAAACTGAAAACTGGTCTGGAGCTGTTTTTTTTTTTTTTTTTTTTTTTTTTTCCTCACCTAAGAAAACATGCTAAAACATGCCTGAAAAACAGCCAATTAATGAACCAGTGCACTGGTTCGACTCACAAGAATGGCAAAAAGTTTTTCCCGTGCCTCCTTTTTTTTTTTCACTCAATATTTTAGTGCCTAACTCTGATAACCCTTTATTTTGCTCTGTGCCTCCACTGCCTCCCTCTTGCTCACAGAGAAAACCTTGATTGAGAGAACAACTTGTAAGGTAAGTGAATGGTCTTCACTGGATTATCCTTCATGAATGCCTCTTGTTTTTCATTAGATTCTTCTACTCCTTTTCTATTCATCATCTCACTCTCCTTTTCTTTTTTTTCTTTTTTTTTTCTTTTTTTTTTTGTGTGTGCGTGCGTGATGTAGCAGGTCTATGCAATCTCAGATTTGGCGAAGTATTTCATAATTTTAGGGACCCAATCACTCAAAGGTACGGGTCTTTTCCTTTTTTCTTTGTTCATGGATTATTCCGAAATTGCTAGAAGTTTGCTATGTATTTTGCATTGAATCTGGGTATGGGCGTTGAATCTAGGTTTATTCAGGATGGGTATTTTCTTTGTGTGTTTGGTTTGGGATTTTGGGGTTTTGGGTTTTCTTTGGCCGTGTTGGTATGCTTATGGGTTCTATGGTGTTAGGTTTGTGCGTGTCTTGCATTCCTGTCCAATATATATATGCACTATTTAATATGCTCTATTTAATCAAAAACTGTCCAATATATATATGTATAAATTCCAAATTGAAGGCTTGAGAAAGTCCTTGATCCCATGGAGTTTATTCAAGTGCGAGGTAAACAATGAGAAACAGTCCACGATGATATAATCTAATGTTAATTCAAATATAGAATCTTGTCTGCAATGGCATATTCAAATTGAAATTAGTAATCAATGCTTGAACATGTTTTCACATTCACAGCTGAAAAATTAAATAAAAAAATAGAACAATGGAGAAAAGAGAGAAAGGAAGAAAGTCTAATAACATTTTAATTTCAAACTATATGAATATGTATATATAATGTGTATCATAAACTTCAAAATTTTGTAATAATTTGTGATATCTAATCATTCAAATTAGTTGTGCATATTAATGGTATTGTAATCTGTTACTGTTGAGTGTCAATTGTTAATGTGAGGTTAATGGTTAATGATGTCCACGGGAACAAATTTGCTGTTATCCTATATATTGTCTTTGAAATTTGTCTTTTTCGTGGGAAACAGTGAGATGCAGATGCTATTGAAATTTTGTACATGGTATTAGACTATTAGTTCCACCATGTGTAAGACTGAGATGCATGCATGTCAAAGAAATATGTTTTATATATTAAAGACATTCCACTCTTGGTTGTCAGCCAAAGCTGAGTTTTGCTGAGACGTAGCAAAAAGACTGACAACATCTTTCAGTTTAGGTTGTTGCACAAGGGAATGTGATGAGAGTCCCGTTATCAACCATGTCGACAAGGGAATGTGATGAGAGCCTGTTGCACAATTCATAACTTCATTCAAATGGCAACAAGAAATGATCGCTTGTTTACTCAATTCAATATTGATAACCTTACTGTTGAAGATGAAGGTGGGGATAATTCGAGTGAGCTATCGCACACTGTTTACTTAATTGATTAAGTCGCTGAAGCTATGGTAGCTTATAGGGATCATATCGCAGGATTGATGTTGGCAAATAATAGGCATCATTGATGCCACATTATTTTATTTTTATTTTTTGGATGAAATTGATTCCCTGGCATTGATGCCATGTAGTAAACTTTTTAGTTATTGATTATCTTTTAAAACACTTGATAATTGTTATAGTTATATGATTAAAGTTTTAGGCTTGAATGTTATATACCAAATAATTGATTTATAATTTCTTTAGGTGTAAAGATTTTAAATACTTTGGAGCAAACATGTTTTTGAATTAGAATAAATATAATTTTTAAAAAAATATTAACCAAAGAAAACAAAATTCAACTTTTTCAAAAACAACTACCAAACAAATTTCCTGAATTTTGTTTTTGAAAAATGTGTTTTTCAAAACAACTAACCAAACGTATTTTTTATTTTGAAAACAGAAAAAAAATTGTTTTTTTTTTCTTTCCCTTTAAAAACAAGAAAACGAAAATAGAAAACAAAAACAGTTACCAAACATGCCCAAAGTATTTTAAGGTCAAACTATGTTAATTAATGTATTCTCTCTCTTTCTCTTTCTATTCTTTCCGTTCGCTTTGTCCCAAAATCAATCATGCCTAAGGTCATAAAAGATAAAACTCCAATAGGCGTCCACACACACACACACACAAAAAGCTTGCACCAAACCCTAACTGCCACCGCTAAGCTATACAAAACCCTCTCTCTCTCTCTGTGTCTATTCTTGTCTCTTCGTTACTATTCAAATATGACATGCCAGCTCCAATAGGCGTCGCATTGATTTCCTTGGATGGTTGAAGTTATGATGGCTTGCATGATTTCAAGTCATTCTAGTTTCTACGTCTGGGTTCACTACATGGTAGAACCACGTTTGCAAAAACCTTTTGATACCAATAAACATCTTGAATTTTTTTTTTTTTTTTTTTTTTTTTGAAACTTTGGCAAACTGACACTTTGTTGATCTCAAGCTAAAAAAGTGGTGTTTCTCCAAACTGTTCCCCATCCAACACTAATCAACTCTTCTGTCATGTCGATCGGTATAGATAAAGAAAAAAAAAATTTATATTAAATCTCCTCACGGTCATATCGGAAAAAAAATATATTCTAAAAGTGGTAATTAATTGTATATTATCTCCAAGAGTGGAGTATCCACTTCTATGTTGGTGGAATTAGTTAACAAGTCTCTGTATGTATATAGCTAGTGCTAATACATTCACAATGACCAGCATGTAACACTAACATGCGTGTAGTATTTAATATCACTATTGAACTTAATCGGAATTTTCAGCCATGAAACCTTTGATAATTTGTATCACTCTCTCTGCCACTTCTGAAAATGGATGATCCGTGAAGAAACCATGTTGCTTTCCTTCAAACTCTACGTACTCAATTTTCTTTCCCAACTCCTTCAACTTTTTTGCATAGTCCTCAACCCTGTCTTTCAAAATTTCATCGCTGCCTACCACCACCAACATTGGATTCAGGTTCACTTCTGCTAGCTTGGGACTAGATGGACCAAATGGATTCATCAAGGGGTGGTCTTTAGCGCCTCCAGTTGGAAGAGACAACCTCCAAAACCTGTTGTCAATAGGATCAAAAATAGCAATATTACTTTGTGCCCAAAAATAAGTTATGAAAATAAACGGACAACGTTTTTCTTCCAAACCAATATTAGATTAGACGAATCTCCTCCAACTTTTAACATAACCATTCTATTAACCACCAGCTTATACTTTAATTTTATTGTCCTCAAATCATTTAACTTATCTTAAAATGCACATAAGTCATTATTAAAAATTAAGTAATGTGTTGAAGAAACTTTTCTCCAAATTGATTTAATAAATAAATAAAATTGTGTAAAATATAAACCATATTGATAATGGATTGAGAACAGGTCTCACCGGTTTCTGTTACTCTTGCAAAAGGTATGTGTTATAATTTGATTATTCAACTAATGATAGATCATGTCACAGCATTAATAGTTATTTTTTGTCCGCTCACAAGTCACCACTTGTTCTCTGTATGATAGTGTACTAATGTACTTTATATGAAATTGTAATACATGCAGGATAGCACCTTATAGCGTTTACTTAATGCTTGGTGGATCCTTGCGTCAATAAACGATCACATTGATACATTTATAGCCAAATAATAATAATAATAATAAATAACTAAAGATTACTCTTTTCTTTTCTTTTCTTTTTTTTTATTTTTTTTTTATTTTTTAGAGAGAGTTTCAACGTATAGCTTCCACTATTGATGATAGCTCTTTATTATCAGACCAAGACACCAATCAGTTTTTGGTGTAGGCAGAGATTAGATCTTGAATCTCTTCTTATTTAACCATCAGATCAAATTTTACCAATTGAACTAACTAGAACCCACAAATAAAGATTACATTGACTGCTTATACAATCCTCCCTTAATAGTTTCCACCTATTCGACTGACAAGAAAATTAAAAAACTAGGTTCTTTTTTTTTAATTAATTTTACCCACTAGTTGAAAAAAGGAAACCGAAAAGATTGGTGTGACCATTAATTTATAATCAGCTGTCAAGGACAATGTAAAAGGAGAAAGTTTTTCCTATCACTTTTTTTTTTTTTTTTTTGAGAAAGATTTTTTTCCTATCACTTGAGTTAGCTGTGTTACGTACGTATGTTCTTTTTCATCATTAATTTAACAACAATCTCAGATGCTTCCAAGGAATTTGATTAGAACTAGCTTGGTAAAGAACAAGCATTTAATCCAAATGCTGCACACGGTTTTAGAATAGATCGTGATTAAAATACTTGATGTTTGACACATGGATGGGGAAATTTGATGTTTTTAGAGAAAGAAATTTAAAAAAAAAATGGTAAAACCCCATTTCTCACACCCAACAAAAATTTGGTTGCTTTTTATTATTTTATAAATATAAATAAAAATCCCATGAATATTTTTTTAAATCATTGAATTGTACGTAATTTTTCTTACAATACAAATGAGACCAACATTTAATATATTCATTGTCACCGATGAGTCTATAACAATAACATTATGTTAGCTAGTATGTACGGTTATATTTAAAAATAATTGTTGTTAGTAGATACATATCAAACTAGGGCTGTCCACGGGTCGGTCCGGGTCGGGTTTGTGCCCAACCCGAAACCGACCCGATGAAATTGGGTTTTGGAAAAACTCACCCGCCGTCGACCGCCGAAGTAAACGGGTCAGGCAGATCAGACTTCAACGGGTGGCGGACGGGTCGGTTGGCGTCAAAGATCTGAGAAAATAGCGAGAAAACGGCAAGGAAACTGCGAGAAAATGAGAGAAAAACCCAGATCCGGCGGTAATCTCACCGGATTCGGTCAAAATCTTGTCGGATCTATGTGAAATAGCGCCTGAATCCGGGTTTTTTTCACCTAGATTTGGGTTTTTTATCGTCGAAATCTGGGTTTTTATCGCTGGAATCTGGAATTTTCTTGCCGGAATCTGGGTTTCTAGCTGGGATCTGGGTTTTTCGCTGGATTATGGGTTTTTCGCCGGTCGGTTCAGGTTTTTCGGGTTTTTGAGAGAGAGAATCGAAACCGACCCACCGGAGTTGGTTTCTGGTGGAAAAAATCTGCCGTCGACCGCCGGAGTAGGTCGGGTCAGCCGGTTTCAGATCGGTTCCGATCAAGTCTCCTGGTGGGTCGGGTCACTGGATATGTTTGGACAGCCCTATATCAAACATCCATACCTAATTTTAATATTATTATTTTTGTTTTTGAATTTTTGCCAATTCTTAGAAAGAAAATCTTGTAAAGATATCATTTACTAAAGAATACAAATTACTTATTCTTGATTGCTCTAATTCAGTAAGAAAAAAAAAATTAGTTTTTTAATTTATTTATATTAGTTTTTACTTTTTGAGCATGATTGTTTTATTGTGATAAAATGAATCTAGTTAATTTTATTTCATTTTCCACATAAGTTATGAAATTTTTAATTAATATGATAATATATTAGAATTAATTAAAGATGGCATTTTCACATATTCTTGTAATATAATGTCGTTCACTTAATACACACTCTATTAACCATATGTCAAGGACAAGTCTCATATAAAGTAGTTATAAACCATGCATCATATATAAATATGTCATGTTCATCAAAAAAATATATAAATATGTCATGTTAATTAGATTAACTCACAATCTAACTTCATAATCAAGTATTCAGCAGCAACAACACAAAACAAAATAAATAAATAAAATCAAGTGCCATCTTTCAAAAAAGAAGTTATATGTGGATTTTAGTTATTGTCAGGAAAATGTGCAAACTGTTTCTTGTTGGAAGAAGATCAGAGAGTCATTGATTTTCAGATAGCATATGTTATATATAGCATATTGGCAATATTGAGTACTAGCTCCATACCTGTTATACATGTCCAAATTCCAAAATACTTCACATGGCCTCTCTTCCTCGGACCTAGTCTTCACACTCCCACCAAAAAATGGAGCCAAGAGCACATAACCTCTCACCCGAACTGGCTCCAATTCAACTAAACCCATACCAAGCCTAAGTGCTACATGGTGAGCCACGTTCCCACCAGAAGAGTCACCCATTACAAAAACCCTATCAAAGTCCACAACCCCATCACCCAACCACGTATCACAACCAATGTCGCCATGCATGGCTAGGGTTTGTAACCATTTTAGAGAACTCATTGCATCATCTATGGCTGCCGGAAGCCTATGCTCCGGCGCAAGCCTATAGTCCGGTGCAACTACAAGGACTCCAAGCCCGGATGCAAGGCGGTGACATATGTTGTGGAAGTTGGGAAAATTACGTGACCCGAAGCAGAAACCGCCGCCATGAATGTAATATAAGACAGGAAGCTTGATGAATGAAGCCAATGTGGGCTTGTAAAGGCGTAGGTGAAGATTGTGGTGCTTGTCAAACACGTAGTCTTTCCAAAGAACGGAGCCATCATCAATGATAGGGATGTTTAAGTTTATGTTTGTTGAGCGTGAAATAGAGCCATCACTATAGAGCTTCAAGAGACCAAAGCAATCTTCAACTACATGAGGAAGAGAACCCATCTCTCAATAGCTCTATTAATTTCTCTCTTAACGTATTTGATAACTTTTGTGGTTTGGCAAAGGATCTATATATTAAAGAAAAGTGTGAATTGAAAGGGATATATTCAAAAACAACGTACACTTAAATTAAGTGTACATGTGTTTTGTCCCCATTTTTATTAATCTTTTGGTGGAAATGCATGATTGTGGCTATTAATTGGACCTAATATCTATATTTTAGGCACCGGGTAATGGTCATGGTCCAACAAGAAGAATTCATTTTTGAACTATTAACAGCTAAAATTTTATTGTCTTGACTTGACTGAGTCCTTGTATCATGCATGTTTCCAGAAACATACCTTAAAAGTGGTTGGGCTATAAGATTCATTTGATTTTATTTCATGAAAAAGGAACCTTGGAAAGGTACGTTGGTCAAAAATTTTGGTCTTCAAAAAAACAGTGCTACTTCGTCTTTTTCCCTTGGTCCCATGTATTTTGTTTGTCAATGTAGTTGTGAAGTCTCCATTCATATCTTCTAATTAATAAATATTCTAAGATCAAAATGGGAGAACAGCAAATGCATGTTTATTTTGGTCTTTCTAATTTTGGGGGTAAGTTTCATTTTATGTTTCACATTATAATTTTTGGAATATGAATTTCATATCTTACTTTTTATATTTCACTTTATACTCCATCAATCTTTCTTTTAAAAATAATTACAATATGTTACTAATACAACAATTCAAACATTTTTTCCCCTAGACCCTCAAGCACTTTGTGTATAGAAAGGTGTCAATTCAACTACAAGGCTCTTGGCAATCCATCAATCTTGGTATGTCATGTGATTGATTTTTTTTTTTTTATTATAAATTTTGGTTATCTTATAAAGAAATTAGTCAAATAAATACATAACAAGTTGTGATTTGTAGAGTAAATACTATAAAGTAGAACACAAAAAGTAGGACAAAAAATTTGCATTCATTATTCTTATACCTTGCCCAAGAACAATTTTTGCAAAACTATGGGCCTATCAAAATACTAATCTCAAAAATAGACAAAACCCATAAAGAGTGTGGTTTTTGTCCAGTGCACTGCGCCCACATATAAATATTAAGCATCCAACCCAAGCCCAAACTCCATTGGTACAGACCACAAATTCGCTAACCCAAGCCCATGAAGTCCAATGCAAATCCATCAAGAATTTCTAGCCGGGCCAAGATCTAAGCTTACTCTTTCTTTGTATTTTATGGACCAAGCCCACGCATGAAGAGGAAGACCAACAAAAGGGAAAATTAAGGAAAGGTGGATTAGAGGGCAAAAAAATTATTTCGCACACTGGTATAAGCTTACTGAATGGTCTCCCATTGGACTTAGAAAATTGACAAGACTAATGAGCCCACACCGAATGCAATATGCAACACATGGCCACTCACCCTCATTCCTGGAAAAATCGAATATCTGCTTAATTAAAACGCACTAGTCTCATCATTCATCATTTGTACTTCATACGTGCGATTTAAGCACTTTTTTTTTTTTTTTTTTTTCTAGGTTTAGTGTCATAATTTTTTATTTATCAAAATTTGATGTTTACATGTTTGATACCACACATTTGTGAACTTTTGATACAACCAAAGTGTCATGAAACTAGCTACAAAAAAATAAACATTAAAATAACATTAAAATCCTATGTTTCTATGTGGATTTGTTTTTTTTTTAAACTAGCCTTGTGACACTCTCGATTATATTAGCAGTTTGTAAATGTGCAATATTAAACGTGTAAACCTCAAATTTTGATAAATAAAAAATTATGACACTAAAAAAAAAAAGATGCTAGTGATTATTAATAATAATGTCTAATTAATTATTCTATTCTTATCTTTAAACATAATTTTTGGATGTGGAGCCATACCATTAATCATGGATTTGGATGTAAAGCCATCTTAAATTTTGCAAAATTACAAAAATCTTATTTAGGATAAACCAAGTAATTTATGTGCCACCTGATATTGCACATAACAATATAAAATGAAAAATGTTTCCTTACAATTATCTCTTCATGATTTTTGGTCCTACAATGACCACCTACTTTGCCATAATTTTTATTACAGGTGATGACATGTATGATTATAATTGGTCGATCATCACTTTATGACCAACCACCATTTTACAACCATTTATAGTCGTACGTCAAAAAAGAATAATGGAAATGCAGGTATAGAACTAAATTGTAGATGAATGGTTTATTAAAAATCACATGTGAAGACCTGTGTTACACGACCACAATCATCAATTTCATATTTTAAAAAGAAACATGCAGCATAAACTTAACATGACACATAATATTGTTCATAAAGCACTATTAAGAAAAATTTAGTGCACCTATGTTCATAAGAAACTTACCATCACACGTATTGTTTTTTAAGGCAATCATGGGTAAATAAATTCTAATAAACAAATTAATGTTATATCCCTTGTAAATAAAAGGTAAAACTATAGGTCATTGCTTTGTTATATCTCTCTCTAAAAAATTATCTACCAGAACCTATAAAGTAATCAAGAATTGAAAAATTAACGAAGCAAAACTCACAATTCACCAATGTCGTAAAAAAACCTTCACAAGTGATTGTGCTTGAGAATATAATCCAACATGCAAAACCCATAAAAGTCCCTAAAAAATCACAAACTTGGTCATCCATAAAAAGTAAAAATAAAAATCTAGGTGTCCCCAAATTCACAAAAAACACGAAATTTAAACTCTAATCAATAACCAATCTATTCAAACCTATTGTGTCTGAAATTTCAATTAAAAAAAATTTCAAATTTGAATCACATACACAAATCTAAATAATAACATCAATCAAAAGAAAAATCAACTGGGTACGTACAATTCAAAAGAAACTAATACCGAATAACTCATTCTCTACTTCTTCTCTAAGTGGGGTTGTAAACAGTAGATGTCTTTGATTGTGTCATTCTTTTTGTTTTTCTTCATCGTTCAACCTTAATCAAAACAAATAATCCAAATACCTAAATCAAAGACAATCAACCCAAAATAACAAAACTTAAATCATATTTAAACACCAATTTTTCTTGATTAAAAATACCTGCACTAGTATCACAACAAGCATGTTGCTGATAGCAATGAATCTTTACAATCATCAATCAAATACGATTAAATCAAAGTGATTTTCTCCAAAAACTCCAATCTCCATGAACTCTTCTGGATTTGGAACTGACATCATTAAATCCTTTAAAGATGAAACCATAAATACCTCCAACAATGTATTCATTGAACCATCCAAAAACCCCATGAACCATGGCTACACCTTTTGTCTTTCTTGTTAGTAATTCTCTAGCAATCCAAATAACAATCTCTGACAATATCTTATCCCTTTCTTGTTGGAACCTCATATTGCTAAACATCAAAACTATCTTTACCATCCAATCTAGGTTCAACATTTTAGTTTCAAAAACTTCCAAGGGTAGATCAAAAACCTTCAATAAACCTCGGTGGAACCAAATCCAGCTCACCAGCCCATAACTCTACTATGGCCTTGAAGAACCCAAGTCTCACAACTAGGCCTGACTAATGACAAAAATCGGCCTTCAACACAAGTTATATTAGACATAATTTCTTTTTTTTTGTATTTTTTTTAAATCAAGGTTATAGTCTATCAAGGTTTTAAAAAAGAAAACAGTATTTCATGATACACACAAAGCCTAAATAGGTCAACTTCAATTGAAAGATATTTTATAATAAAAAAAAAGGTGGAAGATAGGGATAAAAAATTATACAATTAATATATATAATATATCAATAATAAGTTAGGTTCTAGAATAGACCTTTCTTTAATGAATTAATTCATTAACATTAAAAAAAGAGTTAATTTATTGATATGGTTTAATATTTAATATATTAATTTTTTCAAAAGTGAGCTTCTTAATATTGAGGAACTATAAAGGTAGTTGACATGACAGCAAAGAGACATTTATATCACCTTCTTATCCTGGGAAGTATATATGAGAAAGAGGGTGAAATATATGAAATTCATAAGGCTAGTTACCTCATTTTTCTTTAAAGTGATGTGTGTTATATTATCTATTGAATGCACATTGTTTGCAGTAGGGAATTAAAACGCTTTGATTTCATGAATTTCTTGTGTGCTTTTTTCATTCCTAATTGGGAAGGGATACTTGTCTTAGGAAGGTCAAGTTAGGTTTTAAGCTCTTTGTTTTGATTTTTAGGGTACCTTTCGATTTTAGGAGACTATTGTGATCAGGGACAAAGCCAAGACTTGAAATTAGGGGGGGTGGCTGCCTCTTAGCTGTTGAGGATTTTTTTTTTGTTTTTTTTTTTTTTTGAGTTTTTGATGCATGCGTTTTTTGCTAGGTAAAGGCACAATTAATTTGTTTAAAACTTTTTAAAGGGTTGATTGCTTGTTTTGAGTAAAATTGGTTAATTATGCTTAATTATTTTTAACTTTACTATTGGTAATTTTTGTTATTACGCTAATTTTTTTGGGCTTGTATATTTTGTTTTAGATTTTAGATCTATAAATTTTTTAATGATCTTTAAATGAGGAAATGCTAGAGCTACAAATTCTTTTACAAATTGCTAATATGGTGAGTGATTATTGGTAAGTAAAAAAGTTATGTAAGTGGTGGGTCCAAATGCGAACCAATAAGACTTTGTACCTCAACGGTATGTAAAAATGTTGTAGATAAGTTTGTGCCTGTAATATTACTCTAAAAAGAATCAATAATATTATTAAAAGGGGAAAATGTAATTTTATTGAAAAAAATTGCTAGAATTAGTGTGTGTTATTTTAATAAAAAATGGGGGGGGGGGGGGGGTGCCTCCATCCCTGATTGTGCTAATGAACTTCATGATAGGCCTTGTTCTTAATAGGGTTGATCATTGTGGTTCTAGGTTTCGAGATACTTGGTGATGGATCTAGAAACTTGATTTGGATTGGTTATGTGATGCCTGGTTGAGGTAAATTCAAATTAGACTTTCGAGGTAAGTGGATTTTTAATGAGATTTTTTAGAAAAATAATCATATTGAGATGTTCATAATTTGATTTTGTGGTGGGTTGTTAAGTTGGAGTAACCGGGTGGCTTGCATGATGTTATAAGTTTACATTAATATTGAAAGTGTAATTTTTTTTTTTGGCTTTAATGTTTCCATGTGTTTGCTATTGAATCTTTTATTGGTAAAGTTCTGATTTTGGTAGATTTGTGTTTAAAATCAATAGATTTATGTTATTTTTAATCGGTACCTATTCCTGAAGGGGGGGAAAAAAAACCTATCAATTATTGGGTTAGCCTTGGTTTGTTCTTGTTAGTGAGAGGTTTCTTGTCACTGACAAGAGGATCTAAGAAGTATATTTTATCAGGTTTTCCTATTTTGATTTTTAGAAACCCAAAAATAATTAAAGTATAAATGATTTTTAACTCTCACACTCTTTTATCAAGCACAAAGAGGAGGCAACTGGACCTAAGTGTTGTCACTAGCAAGAGGATCAAAGAAGTATATCATTTTTTCGTTTTTTTTTTTTTTAATATTTTTCTTAGAAACAAAAGTATGATTGAAATCCAATTTATATTTTTAACTCTCACTCTTTCCTTTTTGTAGGCTTAGTATTCTCAGTTTGTAAAAACATTGGATTTCTTTCAAGGGGGTTCTGTTTGAGTATAGTAAGTTATTTGATATATGCTATGTATTGGTGAGATATATAAATATATAAATATATATATATATATTTGAATCTATGTTTAATATGTGTTAGTTTGGACATATGTTATTGTGGCATAGAGTTTGTCATGCTATTGGTAGATCATATGTTAGTTTGGACAATTTGCTTTGTAGAAATGTGGTAGATCATTTTTACAAACTTAGGTAGAAATTTCTTTTGTTAAATTCTTGATGATGGCACGTTTGTGTGAATGAAAATATGGATAAACTTGATATGGTTTGTTTATTATATTTAAGGTTATATGTAATCTTATTTGCAGGATTACGAAACTAAGTGTTTATGAAATTGTTGTGTATTATATTTGAGTTTATTTGTAATCCTATTTCTATGGTTTTTGCTTATTTCTTAAGAGCTTCAAGACCAAGTCCTATACGTGCGAATGATGTTATGGATATTATAGCTACTATTATTGTGTTACTCAAAATGATTTCTTTATGAACTTATTAGCTACTCTTAATTTGTATTTAGAGTGGTTTTGATTTAGATGAACAGTCTACAACTCCTCATAGATCGCAAGCTTCATCTCATCAAGAAACTAGTTTTTTACGGTAAATGTAGTGTTTTAAGAACTCTATGGGCTATTACATAGTTGTTTTGAGTAACCACATTTATTTTGGAAGTATTGTACTTCGTTTATAATATTGTCTTAGTTTGGGTGGTTGTTTGTTTTGTGTAGGTAGACAAGTGTTTTTTTTTAAATTCAAGATGATATTTTAGACATATGTTATGTATTGGTAATATATATATATATATATATATATATGAATTTATGGTTAATGTGTTAGTTTGGACATTTGTTACTGTGGAATATTGATGATCAATAGGTCTATTTGATCTATTATAAGCTTGTGTTAGTTATTGTGGTATTTTTTTAGCAGGTTTTTATAGTATTTTTAATATGAAAAAAATGAAATAAATAAATAAATAAAAATAATGAGCAGGTTTTTAGCAACGTTTTTAAAACGTTGCAAGAAAGCCTGAGGACAAACCCTTTAGCAACGTTTTTAAAATGTCGCTATCGCTATAGAATTGATTATTTGTGGCATTTTAGGAACGTCGCTGAATGTATTTTCCTACAAGAATAACAAAAATGTTATATTATTTAGTGATGTTTTTGAAAACATCACCAAAGATTTTTGAACGCAGTTAAAACTTATATATGGCAAAGTTTTTAAAAACGTAGATTTTTGAATGCCGTTAAAGACTTATATATGGCGAAATTTTTAAAAAGGTTACAATAGGCCTACAATGACCTACAACAGTGGTGCTATAGCAACGTTTTTGAATGTCGCAAAATAAACGTTGCAACATTTTTTTTTTTTTTGCCAGTTTTACAAACACTGCCTAAACCTAGGTTTTTTTTTTGTAATGCCAGAAGAAGTACCAGCCCCATTAAGGCATTAACTGTGGTTACAAGTAAACCATCCGGATTAAGAAGTGCATAAAAGATTCGTAAACTTGTGTTCAGTAGAGTAGTTATATATGGAATGCTTTTGTAATTCTCAGTTGATTTCTTCTTCACAACCTGCCAAAATGTCTTACTAAAAAAAAAGAAAAAAGAACCACAACTAATGTTAGATGGAAGTGAATGATTTGGAGGCACTTTGCCGAATTGCTTATTTCTTGAGAAGAAGAGGTAAAAAATAATAATTTTAAGGCTTGCCAAACACATGCACTCAAGGCAACCACTTGATTAATGCCCAATCTAAACTTGTCAACGAGTTTTGTGTTTGGCTATATTTAAAGACTGAGCAGGACAAGCTGGAGATTATGTTCATCGACTTTGTTGGAGAAACAAAAGATTTAGTTTTGATGACAAGTATATGATATCTTGTAGTTAGATTTGGATACTTCAGACGAGTTTACAATTTTTTTTTTTTTTTTTTTCTGAGATGAGACGAATTTACAAGAAATAAAAAATAAAAATAAAAGCTCTAGAAATGGTGCTTTGATCGGTAGTAAGGGTACAAATTACAATCATGAAAATTTGATATATATGCATGTAAAATTTTAAGAAATGGATCATACATTGCAATTATTTTTTTTATTTTTATTTTTTTTTGGATTAGCGCAAACTAATTTCAATAGACCACACATAAATCATCATGTATCTCAAAAGTAAGGTAATGGAAAAATAATAATTCAATAATTGAACCAAAATTTTAACAAATTCCTAGTTAAGTTATGGCCATGCTTTAAGGTTGCCAAGTTTGATGTAAGCTAGTTCAAAATAGCAATATACTTTTGCTAGAAGAGGGGTGCAGTTCTATAAGTTGCACATCGTAGAGGAGAAGAAAAACCTATTCTGTAATTTTCAGCCTTGTTTCTTCCTCTTTCTCTTCCATACGCCTGTCTTCATACCCAAATTAGAGAGCTCTCTGACCAACCCTTTGTTTTCTACTCCTAGCTAGAGAGGAAGTATTTATGAAACTTCATTCGAGGTGCTAGGTTCTCACTGAATTCAGTGAATTGTTTTATAGTTTTATTGATCATCTAATCATATGACTTGATGTTCTCATCTTGCAATAGAAACGCATCCCCTAAAGGAAAAGCCCGTTATGTGGTTTTGTATTATTGGTTTTACAGATCCAAATATAATAAAAAAATTTCAAGTTGACCGAGATGCAATAAAATTTGTTCATTTTTTTGATAGGTAACAATAAAATTTGTTCTTGCTGGTGCCAACATAATGTGTCCTGGTCTTTACATCTCTTGGTGGTGCTTTGGATGATTAACAATATGCATAAAGCAGCATTTGAAAAAAACCATTCATGCAAAGACCATTATAATCATAACTTATTTATTTCTTTAATTGACTATATTTTTTTCATTGTATACAAGATTTAATGTATAAAACCACTAACAAACATAATTCCTATACTTGGCAGCCATTGGTTACCGGTAATAAAAATTTCAACAGTAAAGTATTTAAATTCTTTAGAATTTTTGGCAATATGATACCCAGACCATTTAAGCCTTCCCACGATTAGCATACTCCAAAAAATGCAAAGTGGATAAGCTTTTCTTATCACCTTTTGGAAGCCATTCTTCAAGGTCAATCAATTTGTCAAGGAAACATTTTGTACGTTTTTAGACCCCTTAAACACAACCAGATTAACCTAGTTATTTAGCCAAGTGATTAACTTAGGTAAATTACGCAAGTCTAGGTTAACACATAAATCATATCATTGTAAAGTGCAGAAAATAAAGAACACAACGATATGATAATCCAGGAAAACCAAACCGGTAAAAAACTAGGGAGGATTTAACTTAGCTATCCTCAAGGTAAAACGAATTCACTATGAAAGAATTGAAGTTTACACAATAGCGACTTAGACCACTAACATCTTATTGCTACCTCGAGTAAGAAACTTACTACCACAACCCCATGAAAGCTCCGAGTCCATGGACTACTTCTTTCTTTGAATTCCCAGCAAGTACAAGTACTCCCGCTTGTGTATCTTTAAGCTCTTAATGCAGTAACTAAATCGATCACCAAGTTCTTGACATAATCTTGAATCTTGGAAACCCTAAGTATGTGTGAAGGCAAACACCTCTAGATCTCACAGAAGATTTACACGCACAGCATAAGGAGCAACTAAGACCTTAGAGAGCTTTTGAATACAAAACCCTAGATACAAAAAGAGGCACACTCTTTTCTCTCTAAAAAGCCTTATAAAAACATGCTTAGGGTTTCCTTTATATACTAGGAGTAAAACACTTAATCCTACACGTCATGTGGGCTTGGGTTGAGTTGGAAAATTCTGCAGAAAAATAATCTGCATGAGCTTTGATCAGTCGAGTCTAATTCTCGATCGATTGAGCCAGACAGATTTACACAATAAATCCTGCAGAACACTCGATTCCAACTTTACACATAAACATACTTTGAGCAAATCTAAAACAAGACTAAAACGTTTTGATCATGGTTTGCCAACATTACAAAATGAAGTTCTAATACATTAATTCCTAATTCCTTAGAACCTAACACATTCCATGACAATAGTTTGTGAATAACTGAACCACAGCCTACATAGAAATGATTTGATTTGTGGGCAAGGTTGAAGGTCTTTATCAGCCCTAATGGAGCAATTGTGTAGCACTATTCCGGTATCTTCCCCTTTTCCACGACCTTAGGCTGTGATTACATTCTTGGCGTCTTCCGTATACTTCCTCGTGTAAATGTTATTGCAATCCTTCATTGCAAAAATTTTAGCTTAGGATTACAACTTGTCTGTTGCAATATTTAGAATTTATTGCAACGAGATCTTTGTGTTGCATAAACCTATTGCCTCGGAGTTCATTACTACAGCTCGCAACAACTTTTTCGTCATTGTAATAACACCTTATTGCAACGAATTTGTAGCTAATGCAACGATTATTCCCGTTATAACAGGCTTTTTTTTTTTTTTTTTGGTAGTGTCTTATGTTGTCTATTTTATTCGAATATGGATTGGATGGGCTACAGAAACTAATTTTGGACCTCTCTTTTTCAACCAGTGGGGAAAAAAACACTTACTATCGCAATCCTAAGCGTAGGTTATAAATAGAGCGATCCTTGCAATCCTTCTTTGTGATTACAAATTCGTTGCAATAAGGTGTTGTTGCAACGACAAAAAAGTTATTGCGAGCCGTTGTAATAAACTTCGAAGCAATGCGTCAGAGTACTTCATCAAATTGATATGTCCAAAAACACAAATATATACATAAAATGTTGAGTTTACGATCAAACACATAGTTTCAAAAGTAAATATACACAAATATATACACAAACTGTAAGAAAAGCTCCTTCTAGAAAGTGATATCTATGCATGCTTCACAACCACTTCATTGGCCTCCACCCTATAAAATTGAAAAAAGAAAGAAAAGGAAATACGTATAAAGAAAGACCAAAATTAACATTAGTAAAAGTAATACAAAAATGACATGTCAATTAAAGCAATAACAAAGAATATGGTTTTAAATAGAATAGAATAGAGGAAAAGAATACAGGTGATCTACCCTAATTAATCCATTGAGAATTCATAGCCGATCGTAAAATTTTTAAACTAAGATTTTGGTGTTATGTGAGTGTATATAACATAATATTAATATCATTTAAATTGTCAAAAAAGGTTTTAACTGGATTAATTAATATTTTGCATAAAGTTACAACAAAAATATTGGTTTTGGGCATGCCGTATAAGAAGAATTTTGGTGTTTATTCGGAATTTTGGTAAATCAGCCTTAGATAAAGTAATGAAAGCAATTCTATCACAAAAAAGAAGTGATTTAAACAAAAAGGCACCGTTTTAATTATCTTAATTAATAAATAAATAAAAATTTATTTGATGTGAAACCCGGCTATCATCACTCTTAGGCCTTCCTGACTTGGGCATGCCGTATAAGAAGAATTTTAAGTTTATTCAGATTTTTTGGTAAATCAGCCTTAGATAAAGTAATGAAAGTAATTCTATCCCAAAAAAGAAGTGATTTAAACAAAAAGACATTGTTTTAATTATCTTCGGTGTATTTTCATGGTATGGTTTTAGACTAAAGAGAAAATTTTATTTTAGCCCTTGTAATTTAGGGGTGTGATAAATTAAACCTCTATAATTTCAAAAATAATAAATTACACTTTATTATTACAAATAATAACAAACCAAAACTTATAGTTTTCAAAAATAACAAATTTGTTGAATTTCAGTACTGTTGACTCATTTCATGACATACATGTAAGTTTAGATACGTGTAAGTTTAGAAGAGAACTCTCTCATGAGAATATGCTTCTAATTTGTAACCATACATCGGAACAAAAGCTTCAATCATAGAGACATCAACAAATCTTCAAGGAGTTTTGAAATGATCAAGAGATCAATTTACAAATGATGTATTGACTTACGACAATAAGTAATTTAGAACGTGGAAGGCAAGATTTTGTAGTTGTTAGCAAGTGTGTAGAGCCCAGGTACTTAGTCTGAGTACATGTATGAGAAGTTGTGTGAGTATCATATGTACCACATGTATGAGAAGTTGTGTGAGTATCATATGTACAACAACGTTCTATAGTGGACTTACTGATTTGAGCTTAGCCTCAGATTATTTTTACCATTTAAAGTTTTTACTCCATGAACAAATATTGTGTGGGTGTGTTAGTTCTCCAGTGTTTTGCTTGTGTTTATCCATGTTTTATATTATGCATGAAGATTAGCTAATAACAACCCAGTTTAAGTCTTTAATAAATTATTAAAATAGGTAGTTAAGCTGATTAGGGGCTTGAAACACATTTCTCAAAATTAAACCATGAGATTTCAAATAAACTTCAATCGGTTTAAGGGATTCTGATTGGGGTTTAACATAAGTTTAAGGTTTAATTTGTTATTTTTTTAAACTATAAGATTTAATTTGTTATCTTATAAAAATAAGATAAAAATTATAATTTATTACTTATAAAAATATAAGGTTTAATTTATTATTTTATTTTTTTAATTTCAGGATATAATTTATTACTTATAAAAATATAAGGTTTAATTTTTTATACCCCATAAACTATAGGGTTTAAAACGAAGATCTCCTTACATATAATTAGATTCTCAAATCAACTTACTTAATTTTGAGCACAAGTCTACTGGTGATATCAAAGACTTAAGGTTTAAGTCTGTTATAACTAGCCTAAATTTAATGTACTATGACTTATTAAAATTTAATGTACTATAGCTTACTTGTAATGAGAGTAAAGTAATTCTAATATTTTTTTTCTTTTTTGATAAACAGTAATTCTAATCTTATTTGTAGTGTACTAGAATAACAACACGATTGATATGATTGATTTATAAAGTGCTTTTCAGCTATTTACATTGGCCATCAAGTTCAATAAATTTGAACCTACCTCCACTTTCTTTCTCCCTTTTTTTTTTCTCTCTCACTTTTAATCGCAATATAAATTTTCGCTCAGTTTGTTTTGAAGTAAAATATTTTTAAATATAAAAAATTTTACATGTAAAACAATTTCAGTAAAATATTTTCAAGTATTTAGAATGACATGTAAAATTTTTTAAGCCAATCACCAAACCTCCAATACTGGTTTTTGGAACAACTGATCTAACCACCGAATTGTCAGTACTAGTCGCCAACCAAAGGTCTGACTAGATAGCTGGAATTGTGGCTCCAATGACCAAATTATCGACATTGGTTGCTAGAGCCGCCTGTCACTAAAACGGTGGCTCTGGCCACCTGGCTACCAACACCAATTGCCCAACTCATTAGACTAGTGACCTAGTATCAAGATGGGGGAAGGAAAGCCACTATGTATTTTTGTAAAACGATTTACCATATTTTTAAAGGAAAAAAACTTTTATAACTTTTTATAAAGAATTTTTTGGTCAATAGAAAATATTTTGCAAGTTTAACCACTATTTTAATGCAAACAAACACCTAAAACTGTTACTTTAAAACAAACAGCATTAATATGCTATCATAATTCTGTCCTAATTAACATGGTATTGGCATTAATTAGGGGCAGGCTTCTATCTAGTTGCCCCAATGGCTGTTAATACGCACATTCCTCATAATGATCTTATCCTCAGTTGATTCCTTCTAAATCCTGCAGTGACGCTATCCTCAGTCGATGTCTTCCAAAAAATGGTGCTTCCCTCCGTTAGTTATTGGTGTCATCAATCATCATCCTCTGACTATTGTTCTTCGATAATTACTACCGCAATTGCCATCTGTCTCACATATGTCATCCTCGAGCCATAAATATATCCTCTACCATAGGCCACCGATATAGCCATCCTCCAGCCATAGTATTCATCCTCTGGTCACCTTGAGTTATAGAGAATGTTAGTGATATCAAGACCACAAGAGGTGTTATAACTAGTCTAAATGTAATGTACTATGATCTACTTGTAGTGTTAATAAATTAATTCTAAACATACTTGTATACAAGTAAAGTAACCTCATGTTTAGTTTATGGTTAGTCTAGGATTAGTTTGTCTATATAGTCCTAATGGGTTCATTAGAACACAGCTCAAAATAATAAAAATGTGACTACTCAATGGCTTTTTGTTGTAATTGTAAACCATTAAGCCGAAAAATGTTACTTTACTTCAAACTTCAATTCTAATAAAATAATTAAGCATGTAAATAATGGATCATGCATAGGAATTCCACGATATGTGAACATATGTTACGAAAAAGAAAGATTAATTAATATCACCTTCTTATCTTTGGGAGCATAGATAGGAAAAGAGTCACAAAGATGAGCTGTAAAACGACACCCCACTGCCATTGACTGTCTCAAGACGCAATCCACCAGGCTTGAGATGCCCATATAGAATGTCCACAAACATGCATTCAATAGCGTGGCTATATATGGAATGCCATAGTAATTCACAGTTCATTTCTTCTTCATCACCACCAACCAAAATGTCTTTCTATAAGAAAGGAAAAGATAGCAAAAGAAATAACTTAATTTTATGTTACCCAAGCTTCACGCTTAAAAGATAAACGCTTGGCACAAAGACAACTTCTAAGACTTGCATGATTTCAAGTCATTCTACTTTCTACGTTTGCAAAAACCTTTTGATACCAATAAACATCTTGAAATTTTTTGCTTTTTTTTTTTTTTTTTTTTTTAGAACTTTGGCAATGAGTAATGACAACTGACACTTTGTCGATCTCAAGCTAAAAAAGTGGTGTTTCTCCAAACTGTTCTCCATCCAACACAAGAAAAGTTTCTTTTATATTAAATCTCCTCAACTGTCATATCGGGAAATATATCCTAAAAGTGGTAATTGATTGTATATTATCTCCAAGAGTGGAGTATTACTATCCTCTTCTATGTTGGTGGAATTAGTTAATAAGTCTCTATATGTATAATATATAGTGCTAATACATTCACAATGACCAGCATGCATGTAACACTAACATGTAGTATTTAATATCACTGTTGCACTTAATCGGAATTTTCAGCCATGAAACTTTTGATAATTTGTATCACTCTCTCCGCCACTTCTAAAAATGGATGATCCGTGAAGAAACCATGTTGCTTTCCTTCAAACTCTACGTACTCAATTTTCTTTCCCAACTCCTTCAACCTTCTTTCATAGTCCTCAACCCTATCTTTCAAAATTTCATCGCTGCCTACCACCACCAACATTGGATTCAGGTTCACTTCTGCTAGCTGGGGACTAGAAGGACCAAATGGATTCATCAAGGAGTGGTCTTTAGCGCCTCCAATTGGAAGAGACAACCTCCAAAACCTGTTGTCGATAGGATAAAAAATAGCAATATTACATATGCCCGAAAATAAGTTATGAAAATAAGCAGACTAAGTTTTTCTCCCAAACCAATATTAGATTAGATGAATCTCCTCCAACTTTTAACGAAGCCATTCTATCAACCACCCACTTGTACTTTAATCTTATTATCCTCATATCATTTAAATAAGTCACATTATTGTTAAACAGGTCTAATATCTTAAAATGCACATAATTCATTATTATACATTAAATAATGTGTTGAAGAAACTTGACTCCAAATCAATTTTAAAAAAAATAAAATTGTGTCAAATATAAACCATAATGATAATGGATTGAGAACTGGTCTCACCGATTTCTATTACTCTTGCAAAAGGTATGTGTTATAATTTGATTATTCAACTAATGATAGATCATTTCACAGCATTAATAGTTCTTTTTTATCCTCTCACAACTAGTAACCACTTGTTCTTTGTATGATAGTGTACTAATGTACTTTATATGAAATTGTAATACATGCAGGATAGCACCTTATAGCGTTTGCTTAATGCTTGGTGGATCCTTGCGTCAATAACGATCACATTGATACATATACAGCCAAATAATAATAATAACAAATAAAGATTACATTGATTGTTTATACAATCCCCCTGGCCTGTAATGGTTTCCACCTATTCGACCAACAAGAAAATTAAAAGACTAGGTACTTTTTTTTAATTAATTTTATCCACTAGTTGAAAAAAGGAAACCGAAAAGATTGGTGTGACCATTAATTTATAATCAGTTGTCAAGGACAATGTAAAAGGAGAAAGTTTTTCCTATCACTTGAGTTGGCTGTGTTACGTATGTTCTTTTTCATCCTTAATTTAAGGACAATCTCAGTTGCTTCCAAGGAATTTGATTAGAACTAGCTTGGTAAAGAACAAGCACTTAATCCAAATGCCGCACACGGTTTTAGAGTAGATCGTGATTAAAATACTTAATGTTTGACACAAGGATGAAAAAAATGATGTTTTTAGAGGAAAAGGAAATTTAAAAAAAGAATAGGTAAAACCCCACTTCTCACAGCCAACAAAAATTTGATTGCTTTTTATTATTTTATAAATATAAATAAAAATCCCATGAAGATTTTTTAAATCATTGAATTAATTGTACGTAATTTTCCTTACAATACAAATGGGACCAACGTTTAATATATTCATTGTTACATATGAGTCTACGATAATAACATTATGTTAACTAGCATGTGCGGTTATATTTAAAAATAATTACTACTAGTAGATACATATGAAACATCCATACCTAATTTTAATATTATTATTTTTGTTTTTGAATTTTTGCTGATTCATAAAAAGAAAATCTTGTAAAGATATTATTTACTAAAGAATACAAATAACTTTTTTCTTTTTTTCTTTTTAAAGAAAATTCTTGATTGCTCTAATTCAGTAAGAAAAAAGAATTTAGTTTTTTTAATTTATTTATATTAGTTTTTACCTTTTGAACATGATTGTTTTATTGAAATAAAATGAATCTAGTTAATTTTATTTCATTTTTCACATAAGTTATGGAATTTTTAGTTAATATGATAATATATTGAAATTAAAGACAACATTTTTACATATTCATGTAAAATCATGTCGTTCACTTAATACATACTCTGTTAACCATATGTCAAGGACAAGTCTCATATAAAGTAGTTACAAACCATGCATCATATAAATATGTCATGTTAATTAGATTAACTCACAATCTTACTTTATAATCAAGCAACAACAAAATTATAAAAATCAAGTGCCATAATTTCAAAAAAGAAGTTATATGTGGATTTTATAATTATTAAACTAATATGTAATTTAGTTATTGCCAGAAAAATGTGCGAAGTGTTTCTTGTTGGAAGATCAGAGAGTCATTGATTTTCTGACAGCATATGTTGTACATAGCATATTGGCAATATTGAGTACTAGCTCCATACCTGTTATACATGTCCAAATTCCAAAATACTTCACATGGCCTCTCTTCCTCAGACCTAGTCTTCACACTCCCACCAAAAAATGGAGCCAAGAGCACATAATTAACCTCTCACCCGAACTGGCTCCAATTCAACCAAACCCACACCAAGCCTAAGTTCTACATGGTGAGCCACGTTCCCACCAGAAGAATCACCCATTACAAAAGCCCTATCAAAGTCCACAACCCCATCACCCAAACCACGTATCACAACCAATGTCGCCATGCATGGCTAGGGTTTGTAACCATTTTAGAGAACTCATTGCATCCAGTGGCGGCACCACGTTCAATCCAGGGTTAGGAACACCTTGACCTGAAAAAAAAAAATTTATATAAATAATAATTAAAAAAAATTTATTTGTTTACCCTTAAAAAAAATTAGGAACACCCTTAACCAAAATTAGGAACACCCTCAAATAAATAAATAAATAAATAAATATTTGTTCTACTTTCAAGCCCAAAAAAAAAAAAAAGGTGTAACAGAGCAAGCCCACCGGGGAAAAAAAGCCCAACATCAATCCTAAACAACAGATTACAAACCCAATCTAAAGAAAAAAAAACAAGGTAAAGCAAACCCAATAGATTACAAATGGTAGCAAACCCACGGATTCTCAAAAAAAAAAAAAAAAAAAAAAAAAAAAACGTGATTACAACCTAACTTAAAGAAACCAGAGCAACAGATTCATAAGTAAAGCAAAACTAGAATAGAGCACATCAACGACAACAACCAACGGATGACGCCTCTGCCTCGAGCAATGCTGCAACAAAGCACATCGGTGATCGGTCATCACATCAGGCATCGGAGATCGGTCCGATCGGATCGGAGATCGGTCTTCCTCGCCTTGACATGCTGCCCCACAGCCTCAGGCCTCCCTACTCCCTCAATCTCAAGGTATTTCATCTTTACACTTAACTTCTCTCTCTTTTCTCTCTTACATATTCAGGTTACTGCTTATTGGGTTAATGGGTTTCTCTCTACTCTCAGTCTCAGTCTCTCTCTCTTTATTTGAAGAATAAAAGTGAAATGAAAATTATGAAATGAGAGTCTTTCTCTCTCTCTCTTTGTTCTTTAAGACTTTATCTAATAAAATTTGAACTGTGATTGGTTGATTTCTTTATAACTTTATTAATATTTGCCCCTGTTTTTGGCTTTATCTGTTGGTGTTGGTGAGATATAATTAATTGTCTTTTAGTGTATTGTGATTTGTGATTGTAAATTTATCTGATTGGCTCTTGTGATTGGGGGCCATAGGGCTTGTCTGTTGAGTGGGGGGTGGATGGGGGCATGGGACCGAGGTGGGATATTTGAATTGGGAGAAGTAAATGCACGTATGGTGTGTGCTAGTGCAACTAATGGGCTTGTCTGCTAGTGCACTTGTACAAATTTGTGCAGATTGTTGGCTTAAAAGACACAAATTAATAAACAATAATTAATTGGGAAAAGCAACTAATAAACAATAATTAATAATTTAATTAACCAATACATTATAAAAGACAAACAAATTAAATTATGTTAGGCTAAAAAATAATTAATAATTTTATAATTAATGAAATAACAATATAACAAATTATAGTTGAGGAACACCCTGAAAAAAATTTCTGGAGCCGCCACTAATTGCATCATCTATGGCTGCCAGAAGCCTATGCTCTGGTGCAAGCCTATAGTCCGATGCAACTACGAGGACTCCAAGCCTGGATGCAAGGCCGTGACATATGTTGTGAAAGTTGGGAAAAGTACGTGACCCGAAGCAGAAACCACCGGCATGAATGTAATATAAGACAGAAAGCTTGGTGAGTGAAGCCAATGGGGGCTTGTAAAGGCGTAGGTGAAGATTGTGGTGCTTGTCAAACACGTAGTCTTTCCAAAGAACGGAGCCATCATCAATGACAGGGATGTTAAAGTTTATGTTGGTTGAGCGTGAAATAGAGCCATCACTATAGAGCTTCAAGAGACTAAGGCAATCTTCAACTACATGAGGAAGAGAACCCATCTCTCAATAGCTCTATTTTTTTTTTTATAAGAATACTGTAACTTTTATTAAGAAAAAATAAAAACAATACATCTTGAGCCAATGCGAACTCAAGTATATTAGGATTTTCCTCTATCGAAATTATATAAGTATCAATTCCCTTGGCATATAGAGCCAAAATGTGTGCTGATCAGTTACCTTGGTGCTTCACATGACATAGCTGGATCGTTCTAAATTCCCGTAGTTTCTATTGAATTCCTATTATAATGTTGGCCACAGTGGCAGGAGGGTTGCTGAGATCATTAAGAGCATCAAATACAATCCTCGAGTCACACTCAAAAATTGCATCCCAAATGTCCACATCCCAAGCGAATTAAACACCATCTTCCATGGCCTTTGCTTCCGCTTCTAGAAGGCCAAATGGACAATGAAAATTTTTGCTAAGTGCTGCCTCCAACCTGCCTTCAGAATCTCGAATGACTGCCCCCATTTCTGAGGATTCGAGAGATGAAAAAACAGCTCCGTCAACATTTATCTTATACCATGGCAGCTTTGGAGGAACCCACTGAATTGGTACATCCTCTAAAATTGTTGGTATCTTGAGATTGCCTGCTTGAAATTCATCCACCAGATATCTTGTTTTACATAGAATAACCGGGCCAGGTTGTCTAGGCTTACCGTGCTTAGTCTGGTTTCTGTTGAACCACATACTCCATGCAATGGTAATGAACAAACAGACCACCTCATCACTGAAATGCTGGATAAACATAACATGCCACAATAAGTCTTTGAAATCTTCAAAGTGTGCTCCCTAAGTATCAGAAGGAATAACTGAAAGCTTCCAAATCTCACTAGCCTTATCACAGTCCCAGAAAAAATGCCCACTAGATTCAGCTGCTACTCCACAGGCCTCACAAGTCGGATCATCAAGGACTCTTCAGTGACCAAGGTTAGCTTTTGTAGGTAAAATATTTTTGCTTGCCCTCCATGCAAAAGATTTGACTTTGTTTGGCACATTTAGACGCCAGAGAACCTTCCAAAACTTGCGATCAGCCTGGTCATTTGAAGTCTCACTCTGGTCCAAATTGGGCGAGAGAGAATGAGCCAATTTATAAGCACTGTGGACGGGGAACCTGCCCTTTGGATTATATACCCATATTACACGATCCTTTGGTAATCTCGGGCTGATAGGAATGCTAAGGATGGCTAAGCATCTATCGGATTAAAATAGTATTGGATTAAGTCCAACTTCCATATTCCAAGCTGTGGGTCAATTAGTGAACTAACTCTAGCATCTATTGGAATTCCATGGGGAATGCTTGTTATTCGAAAAGTAGATGGCTGTGACAACCACTTATCATGTACTATACTAATAGCCGATCCATCCCCCACTTGCCATCTATACCCATGTTGAACAATAGTCTTTGCTCATTATGCTTCTCCATGCAAAAGACGGCTTATTCCCTATTTCAGCACTGAGGAAGTCACTATTGGAGAAATACTTAGCTTTGAGTACCCTGGAGTCTCCAACCTTGTTTTGCTAGTAAAGCCAAATTAAAGGTTTTGAGGTCTCTAAAACCCAAACCACCCTTATCCTTAGGCAAGCACATTCTTTCCCAACTAAAAATGCCATTTTATTTTGGGAAAATTGCATTTTACCCACCAGTGGTTTGGCCCATTTTAACAGTGCCCACTCGTGGTTTAAAAGTTATCACTTAACCCACCTATGGTAGCCTCCGTTAGACCTCCGTTACCCACCTCTGCTCTTTCCGTTAGAAAATCCCCTTTACTATATAAGCCAAAATTAGAACCCAAATAGAACCCTAAAAAAAGAACGAGGTCTCTCCCTTTCTCTACCTTAGAACCCCCAAAAATCCCTAAACCCATAATCCCTTTCTCTCTCTACTTTAATTGTCAAAGTGAAATCCCCGAACACTTGCAAGCAAGGAGGAGGTGTGCTGAAGCTTGGGTTTTCCTCTATATCAAGTATGAAATGACTTTCTAGGGTTTACCATTGTTGTGTTTGTTCTTTTTCAATGTGTAACGATTGATGAAGGTGATTTGGATTAAAGTTTTTCTGTCATAAAATTAGTGGTTTACCATTGTTGGGTTTACTATTGGTTTGTTTGTTCTTTTATAGTTGACATTGATGACTGTGGTCCCTAGGAATATTTTGGTTAGATGCATCTTTAAGTTGTCTGTGGTCCTATGGAGACAAATTGTTTAGTTGGTTGTGTTTCTTGTCTCTGACCCCACGTTAAATGGTATTTTATGTGCAACTGAAATTATTTTGCTTTTGTCAATGATTGGTGCTCTCTGTGCATGTGTTGGTTATGTATTTAATTACTGTTGTTTGTGCATGTGTTTTAACTCCTGCAGATGGCTGCTGAAATTCATTTTGATTTTACTATTCACCATAGTGAGAATTTTGAGTGGAACCCTGGTTTAGAGTATGTAGGTGGTGAGGTATCTACAATGGGTAATGTTGATCCAAATGTACTAAGTTATTTTGAGATACAAGACATTTGTACTGAGGTTGGGGGACCCATTAACAGTAGGATTTATTATTTAATACTTGGTGGTGACTTAGAGCAAGGGTTAAGGTTAATTACATGATGATGTAACCTACATGTGTGAACTACATGCTATATGGCCAACAAATGAAATCACACTTTATATAGAACCTGAAGTTGAACCAATTGCTATTGAAGAACCTATAGTTGAACCAGATCAACCAATTGCAGTAGACCAGCCATGGGAAATGAATGATGAAGATGATGATACTGATTGTGAGGAGGTGACCAATATTGTCTCTATTAGATCATTTGTGGTTAATCAAAATGATGTTAGTGAAGAACCTGTTGAGGGTTTAAGGGATGGTAGTATTGGTGGAGCTATACATGTGGATGACCATGCTACCCATGGATAAATTGCTGGTAGTGAAAATGTTCATGTGGATGAATCTAATTGGCTAGATGAAGGGTATGAAGGACCAGATTATCCTGATGACATATTTGGTGCTCAGAACAATGAGGTGCCCAATATGAGAGAGTATCAAAGAGATACTGAAAATATAAATGAAGAAGAGCATTTGAAGGAGCCAGTTACAGATAATGGGAAGAGACCAGAAGCTGCTACCAATGATCAAGCTGCTAATGATAATGATTGGGCTGAAAAAGCTCTTAATGATGATGACACTAGGAGCATTAACAGTTCTAAGGATGAGGCTGAAAGGGTGAGATGTCTAGAGTTTAATGAGAAGATTGGCATGATTAACCCTCAGTTATGCAAGGGTATGAAGTTCCCAAATGGGAAGGTGTTTAGGGTTGCCTTAAGGGAATATGCAGTGAAAAAGCTTGTGGACATTAAGTTCAAGCTTAATGAAAAGACCAAAGTTTATGTCCACTGCAAGTATGAATGTGGTTGGAAGGTATATGCATCACAGATTTCAAGGGAGTTAACCTTCCAGATAAAGACCATGATTCCAACTTGCACATGTGGGAGGACATTCAAGCATAGCCAGGTCACTTCTACATATGTGGCTAGGAAGTACTTGGATGATTTCAACAAAAACCCTGATTTGGCAATTTCTGGTGTGAAGCATTAAGTTATGCAGAATGTGTTTGTGGACTTGAGCATAAATCAAGTGTATAGAGTTAAGAGGAAAGCTAGAGAGTTCATACTAAGTGATGAGAGGTTGCAATATAGGAAGCTTAGGGACTACGCAGAGATGATAAGAGTAACTGATGTAAGGAGTAAGGTGATTCTGCAAACTGAGATTACTGAGCCTAACACACAATCCAAGTTCAAGAGGATATATGTGAGATACAATGCACAAAAAGTTGGATTATTGGGGGGGTGCAGGCCACTTGTAGGATTAGATGGTTGCCACTTGAAGGGCAAGTTTGGTGGACATATTATCAGCAACTACAAGGGATGGGAATGACAATATTTTCCCTATTGCATTAAGTGTAGTTGAGCAAGAAAACAAGGATTCTTGGGTGTGGTTTTTGCAAACATTTGCAGATGATATTGGGAGGCCAGATGAGCTGAATCTGGTGTTCATTTCAGATAGGCAGAAGGTAATACAATTCACTTACTTTTTGAGATTTCTGTTTGTTCTTAGTTGATGACTTGCATAATTTAGCATAATTTATCACTTCTCAACTTTAAACTTTAGTCTAATTTTATTTATTTTTGTTGATTTTAGATTTCATTATTGTTATTTAAATTTTATTGCAGATTTGAAGAAAATGAAGATTTATTCAAATAAAAGAGAAGGAGGCACGCACAAAAGAAAAATGTTTTGGGCTGAAGAGAGAATTATTTTGGGCTGAAAAATGGAAGGCTGAATAAGAGAAGGAGAAAAGGGCAACACGTTAAAAGAAAAGAAAAGAGCGCTGAAAAGGAAGAAAAGAAGGAGGCGCTGAACCACAAACAGGGAAAGATTTTTGGGCTGAAAAACGTTTTGGGCTGAAAAAGTATCTTGGGCTGAAAAATGTTTTGGGCTAAAAAAATGTTTTGGGCTAAACTGAAAAAGGTTTTGGGCTGAAGAGAGAAATGTTTTTGGGCTGAAAAAAAGGGCAACACTTGAACTGAAAAAGAAAAGAAAGAGGCGTTAAACAAAAGAGAAGCAGAAAAGAAAAAGAGGGCTGGAAAAACAAAAGAAAAGAAAAAGAGAAAAAGGCTGAAAAAGAAAAAGAGAAAAAGGCTGAAACAGAAAAAAAGAAGAAAGGAGCGGCGCTGAAGCTGAAAGAAAGAGAGGGCTGGAACAGAGAAAGGGTGCTGAACAGAGAGGGCTGAACAGATAATTTTTCAGCATTTATTTTCCTTCGAATCTTCTCAGAAAAATGATGGTGAATTCGTTTATGTTGAATTTGATTTTTAGCATGAACTAAATTTTCTTTATTCTAGGAAAACGATGTAATCTAGTTCCGAACTATGCTTGCTTTTCTATGTTAATTTGAACAAATTCTCTTCATGTTTGTCTGATTTATTCTAAGCTTATTGCTTCTAATTAACTGGCCATTAATTAGATGATTTTAATCTTGTGATTTGCTGTCGAAAGAGGGAATTATAGGATAGATCTTGAATATTTCAGCATAGGTAAATATAGAGATCGAAAGACTTGTATGAACCTATGTAGTCTTAAAATCGTTGGTCTTAATGCTTTCTTGCTTTATTAAATTGCATACTCTTGTGTAAAATGATGAACAAGAATGTTTCCATTTGACTATCGAAAGAGGCTTTTGGAAGAGTTTGAAGATTGCTAACAAAGAGAGAGAATTAAATTCAATTAGCTAGATGAGTAAAGCATAGTGAGGGATTAGGTGAAATCGATTTCCTAGAAGTTTCTTTCCCATTAATTTGATCTTCGAACAACATCTTTTTTTTTCCTTTGCGCATTTTCTTTAAATTGATTTTATTTTAAATTCCAATTACAAAAATCTTAGTGACTTCTCTAGATAAAATCAAGATTATTATAATTTTGGTATTTATCAAAAGTAAGTTACCAATCCCTGAGGACGATACTCTTGTCATCACTTTACTATAAAACTACGATACTGTGCACTTGCAGTTTTGCACCGATCATTAGTCATTACAATTCTGCTTTTTTAAAGTTTTGTTTTTGTTCTTAGGCAAATGATGTTCATTTTTGTTCTTTGGATGTTTTTTTATTGTATTTATGATAACTAGGGATTAATACCTGCCATGGAGATGTTGTTCCCAACAGTTGAACATAGATTCTATGTGAAGCATATTTACAACAACTTTAAGTTAAACTTCAAGGGTTTAGAATTGAAGGTTGCATTATGGAGTTGTGCTGCAGCAACAACAGTTAGGGAGATTGAGAAGAGAATGCAAGAGAATGCTAAAGTGGATTAGGGTTAGGTTGATGACTATAATGTACAGTAAGAGGACTGGGATTGAAAAATTCACTAGTGACATATGTCCAAACATAGTGCAGAAGCTTGAGTAGTTGAAAGTTGATTCTAAGTCATTTTCTGCTGTTCCATCAAGTTGCTATATATATGAGGTTGATAATGAATATGAGAGGCACGTGGTTAACCTTACAAGAAAGTGTTGTACTTGTAGAGTTTGGGATTTTACAAGAATCCCATATAAACATGGTGTTGCAGCAATCTATAAGAACTTGGAGAGGTTTGAGGATTATGTGCATGCATGATATAGAAAGGATGTCTATGTGGCTACATATAAGGAGATGATTACCCTACTGCCTGGCCAAGATGAATGGGTTGAAACCAACCAACCTGCCCCTGTTGCTCCAATTGTGTACAAGTCTCCAAGCAGGCCACCAATGAAAAGGAAGAAAGATGCAGATGAGCCAAACAACTTATACAAAGTTTCTAGGTCATATAGACCTATAAAATGTGGGTTTTGCCATAAGGAGGGGCATAATTCAAAGAGGTGTAAGGCTGGAATAACTGGTGAGACACTATGGCAAAGGAGACAGAGACTTGAAAGGCAAAAAAAATATGTAAGTAAAGTAAGAATGTGTTCACTATGACAATTATATTACAAATCTATTTCTGATACAAGACAATTCTTTTTGTAGGGACAAGAGGGACAAGGAACAAGCACTGACCAACCAAGTCAGGGTGCAACTTCAGTACCTCAGCCAACAAGTCAACCACCTAGGCAACCAAGGAGGTTTGCAAGGCAGCCACCCTGATTTGCCAACCAAGCAGCCAACCAAGCAGCCAGCCAGCCAATCAGCCACCTAGGCAACCACCAAGGAGGTTTGCAAAGCAACCACCCTAGTTTGCTAACCAGGCAGCTAGCCAGGCAGCCAGGCAGCCAGCCAACTAGTCAGCCAGCATGTCAGCCACCTAGGCAACCACCAAGGAGGTTTGCAAGGCAGCCAACCACCTAGGCAATCAATCAGCAAGTAAGGCAGTCAACAAGATTAGCAAACAAGAAGGCCAACCAGGCAACCACCATTCAAGCAAGGAAGCCACCTAGATCTGCAAACAAGGTAGCCAACCAGTAAGCAAGGCACCCACTTAGACCAGTAAACAATGCAACCAAGCAGATAACCAGTTAATCAACAAATGGGGTAGCTAGCCATTCAACAAGAAAGCCAACCACCCATCAAGCAAGTCAACCAGTCAACCAGCCACAAAAGCAACCACTGAGGTAGCCAACAGGCAAACCCTACACGCAGCCAACTGAAACATCTGCTTCAGCTTCAAGCAGACCACCACCATCTGCAGCAGATTCAAGCAGACCACCACCAAGTAAAACACCCACAGCTCAATGGTTCTCATGCAGCCAGCCCATCTCTCATCCTTCTAAGGAAACATGAGATACAAGAAAACCTCTATCTCAGGTATATACACAAACACAAACACCACCCTTTATACTTACATAAAACACTGGATTAAATCTTGATATGGAGTTGCTATGTATTTTACAGCCTCCAAGGGGGTTGGTACCACCAAGGGTAGTTGGGAGCAGTCATCTGTTCTTATATGGGAGAGGAGATGGATTAAGACATCTGATGCAATGTTCTCAACAGGCAGGGGCAAGGGCAAGGGCAAGGACAAGGGCAAGGTCTTTGGGAAATGAAGATTGAAGAATGTGCACGCAGAAACTTTACTTTTTTTTGTTATTGTGCATGTTTGATAGTGGCATGTCACCACGTTTTTGTTATTGTGCATGTCTGATAGTGGCATGTCACCACTTTTTTGTTATTGTGCATAACTTTCTACTGTAAAGTTATTTTGTTATTATCTTAGTGGGAATAGAACCACCTATTATTGAAGTACTTTGGCAGTGTTTAGCCATTAATGTTAGATGAAGTCCACTTGTTTTGAACAATGCTTATTATATATGTATGGAATGGTACTCTTGCTTTAAAACATACTTCTTTATGCTTCTTCAATTGATGTAAACAAAATCTTATGAGGTGCATGTGCAATTGCCCCTTATATAAAGAAGAATAGATTGCATACCCTATTCAAATTACAAGAACGCATTACATAAAGAACACGTTACAAGGCAGCATTACACATTACATAAACAAGGCAGCATGCTCTATTTAAATTACAAGATCACATTACATAAAGAGCACATTACAAGGCAGCATTACACATTACATAAACAAGGTAGCATTACATAAACAAGAACAGATTACATAAAGAAGAACACATCACATAAAGAACACATTGCATACTCTATTCAAATAAACAACAACATTACATAATGCCAAATATATGGAATACACTTGTCAAAAATGGTAGTAGCCAAAATTATACAATAACTATAACAACTTGCCTTCAAGGCAGACTCAATGGCTTTGTTCCAAATTCTCCCATCCTACCAGAAGACACAAAAAAAAAAAAAAAAAATAGCAAAAAACCCCCCATGACACAACAAGTGCAAATTTGTACTTCTGTAACTTCTCTTTAGCTATCCTCTCTCTCACCCTAGTTTTTTCTTCCCTTCGCTTGGCTACTTTTTCCCTCTCAATAGCTGCTGTTTCCCTATCACTAGCCTCATTTTCATTTTCCTCTGCAACTCTTGCTTGATTCTTGTACATACTAAATCTTGCAAGGACAATGGATGCAACTTTAGACCCACGCTTACATGTTTTGCCATCCAACCACCTAAAGTATTTACAAGTAGGTTCATCATCCTACAAACAAAATCAAATTAGGGTTATTCATAAAGCCAACAAAACTAGAAAACCAACAAAACCAAAAAATAAAAAAATAAAAAAAGGAAAAAATCTTAAAACCAACTGTTACTTACCACATCATAGCAGAGCATGAATGGTGACTGGAACCCGAATAATAACTTGAAGAAGACATGTTCATATTTCACTTTGGCAATCGGAGTACAGAGAGAAATGGGTTTGGGGATTTTTAGGGATCTTGATATAGAGGAAATGGGTTTGGGGTTCTAAGGTAGAGAAAGGGAGAGAGCTTGTTCTTTTTTTAGGGTTCTATTTGGGTTCTAATTTTGGCTTATATAGTAAAGATGATTTTCTAACGGAAAGAGCAGAGGTGGGTAACGGGAGTCTAACGGAGGCCACCACAGGTGGGTTAAGTGATAACTTTTAAACTACAGGTGGGCACTGTTAAAACGGACCAAACCACAAGTGGGTAAAGTGCAATTTCCCCTTTTATTTTTGTTGTTCGACTGACTCCACCAGAATTTCTAGACCATACTTGTCATCTTCTCACACAATGCATTTGGCAATTTAAATACACTCAGTGTATGTCGGAACTGCTTGTGCCACTATCTTAATAAGAATTTCCTTTCTTGCATTCGATAAAAGCTTCTCCTTCCAACCAGATAGTTTAGTGTCCAATCTCTCAATCAGCTGCCGAAAAGTTTGCACTTATTCTTTCCAACCAGAGATGGGAGACTTAAGTATTTTTCATGTTGGCGAATTATCTTAGCCCCAAACCGATTCTTGATGTCTTCCTGCATATTGTGCGGTGTGTTTCGACTAAAAAAGAGTGCCGTTTCCAATCAATAGCTCTATTAATTTCTCTCTTAATAACGTATTTCATAACTTTTGTGGTTTGGCTAAGGAGCAATATATTAAAGAAAAGGGTGAATTGAAAGGGATATATTCATAAACTACGTACACTTAAATTAAGTGTACATGTGTTTATTAATCTTTTGGTGGAAAAGCGTGATTGTGGCTATTAATTGGACCTAAAATCTATATTTTAGGTACCGGGTAATGGTCATGGTCCAACATGAAGAATTCATTTTTGAACTATTAACAGCTAAAATTTTATTGTCATTGATTTCAATATTCTTTGAGCTTGACTTGACCGAGTCCTTGTATCATGCATGTTTCCAGAAACATACCTTAAAAGTGGTTGGGCTATAAGATTCATTTTATTTTATTTCATGAAAAACGGACCTTGGAAAGGTTGGTAAAAAATTTTGGTCTTCAGAAAAACAGTACTACTTCGTCTTTTTCCCATTGTCCCATGTCTTTTGTTTGTCAATGTAGTTGTGAAGTCTCTGTTCATATCTTCTGATTAATATCGATATTAATATTCTAAGATCAAAATGGGAGAATAACACATGCATGCATGGTGCTATAGCTAGTTTATTTCTATCTTACTTTTTTTTTTGGTAAGTTTCTTTTTATGTTTCATATTATTATTCTTGAAATATAAATTCTATATATATCCTACTTTTTTTATGTTTCACTTTATACTCTATCAATTTTAATATGTCATGTGAGAGGTTCTATGAAAAAAAAAAAAAAAAAAAAAGTTATGTCATGTGATTAAAAAAAAAATTATTATAAGTTTCAGTTATTTTATGAGGAAAGTCAAATTAATACATAGTAAGCTGTGATTTATGGAGTATAAACTATAAAATAGATCATAAAGAACATTCATAATTCTTGTACCTTAGGTTTGAAACCTATGCTATGTATCCAAGATTAGACCCTTTTGGATATACACCACTATAAGTTTTTAAAAAAAAACCTCATCCCCTCTCCCCGTGTGTGTGTTAAAAAATACTTAGTATTCTCAAAAAAAAAATTAAAAAAAAAAAATCTTATACCTTGCCTAGAACACTTTTTGCAAAACTATGGGCCTATCAAAATGCTAATCTCAAAAATAGACAAAACCCATAAATATTAAGCAGCCAACCCAAGCCCAAAATCCATTGGTACGGCCCACAAATTTGCTAACCCAAGCCCATTAAGTCCAATGCAAATCCATAAAGAATTCCTAGCTATGATGATTGCTAGATAATTTTTGGATGCGGAGCAATACCGTTAATCACGGATTTGGATGTAAAGTTATTATGAAATAAGTTACAAAAATCTTCATGATTTATGTGACACCTGATATTGCGCATAACAATATAAAATGAGAAATGTTTCCTTACAATTATTTCTTTATGATTTTTTTTTTTTTTTTTTTTTTTTTTTTTTTTTTTTTTGAGAAACGAAATTGGGATTTATCATTAAGCAACGCTGTTCAAATCAGCCAAGAATACAGATGTAAGGTCCGGTAGTATTTCTTCCATCCATATGGACATTAGAGGAGGAGTAGATGCTCTCCTTGCTAAAGAATACACTAGCCTATTACAGTGTCTCCGTACAAAAATAATCTAAACTTTGAGAATATCTGATGCAAGGTGTCCGTAGTGGGCTAATTTGCTGCCACCGTTCATCAAGTACTTGATAAGGATTTCTGAGTTGCCATTACAACATCGAAACCAAGCTCTAGTGCAAGCTTCAAAGCTCTCCTTGCTGCCAAAGCTTCGACCTCAATAACCGAGGCTGGCATGGGTATTTGTTGGGTAAGCGAAGCCATAACCAAACTTGCATCGTTTCGGATAACCACTCCTATTCCAGCAGTGTCATCATCAGCAAATGTTGCTCCATCAAAGTTGATCTTGAAGCCGTGTTTCTCAGGGGTTGTCCACTTTGTTGCTGGACGTTGTTGAGGGTTCAAAGACATCAAGTTGCTGGTTGGGGACTCAATTAGGCGTTCTGGGGCAAAATCCATCAACTTGTCAAGGAGTAGTGCAGGCTTGCCCAGAGGGATGTTGTTACGCCTGTTCCACAGTGCCCAGATGACAGTTGTAAACAAATGAAGTGGAATCTTTTGAATTAGGAGATAAATAACGACGTTAAAAACAACTACTTTAAATCATGCACAGATCACCCAAAAAAAAATAAAAGATATTTTTAAATGTGTGTGCAACATCGAGAAAAGATGAATTTGGATAGAACTCAATCTTCTTTTGGTTTACTAGCTTAATGGTCTACAAACAAAGCAAATTATTCATAACAGAAGCAATTAAGGCAACCTCTAAATACAACTTTGAGAAGAAAAATTTGAGAAGATCTTGCATCATTTTAAATGGGAAGTATTATAGGCAAGAAAGAATAATGACCTTTGTTTTCTTATCAATCAAACGCAGCCAATTGTGGAGCACTTGATTGAAAACTCCCTATGTATGAACAGTGAACAGTGATCAAGATTTGTTTGTCGAAGAGCAGTTCAATATTGGTGTCAGCGATGAGGAGTAAAGAGCAAATCTGGTTATGGATCGGATAATGACACTCGGGATTTTTGAAGATTTGGCTATTTATTTATTTATTTTTAATATATATTTTTTGTTTAGTTTGTAAAACTAATTTTGACTATATAATCTAATTTATAAATAGCTAATGTCGCATGATGTCATGTCACTTTGTAACAGGGACGAACCTAGGATTTCGAGTGAGAGAGGATAAGATACACTCAAACCCAAATGCTTAAAAAATTTGTTATAGCTTAAACCTTTATATTGTATCTCTAGATTAACCCAAAGACGGCCATGTTTTTTATCCAAGCTTATTATATGTGTATGTGTGTGTGTTTTTATCACAAGCTTCTTTGGTGAACTTCATCAAACATTTAAGAAGCAATTATCCTATGCTAATACTTTAAGATAAATTTTATAAATCATTTAGAACCCAGACAGTAACCCACAAAAAGAATCAAAATTTAATGAAAATTTGAACAAAGTGTACTTTTTGTGAAAGCATGAGAGAATTGAACAAAAATAGAGCATGAAAATTCAAAACCAAACTTTATATATTTATATTTTGCAAGAACTTGCAGTAAAACTTGAAGTACTAAGCAAATGCTAAAACTATTTTTTATCTCTCAAAAAAAAAAATTATAACCATTCGTTTTTTTATTGTTATTATTTTGTGTTAAGTAATTAATTAGGAAAACTTGAGAAGGTCCTGCATCATTTTAAACGTCATTTTAAAATGGAAAGTGTTATAGGCAAGAAAAGGAAGAATATTGAAGATTTTTTTTTTTTTTTTCTTGATAAGATAATATTTCAACCTATGAGTTATGACATCTGTTTTATAATAATAGGAATATTAATGGATGTCCTAAGGAAATTTGTTAATAAATCATTTTAAGAAAGTTTTTATGGAAAATAAAAATAAGCAATTAATATTTTTACAGCTTTTTTTATTTCTCATAAAAGTGTTGTCAAAAAAATTCCTAAAATGGTTTATTAACAATTTCCATAAGAACACCCGTTAACATAACCCTTATAATAATTATTCTTTATTATTAAGTCAATACACCAATTGGTTTTTGGTATAAGTGGAGCTCAAACCCTAAATTTTGAGAACAAAAGACTTTAACAATTGAACTAACTAGCACACACAATTAATATATTAAAGAATTGGTAACTATAGATATTTATGTTGTAAATTAATAGTTGTAAATATCAAATATGAAATTATTAATAAATTAAATTGTATATATACTTTGCTATTCATGGCTGTTTCCACGCCATCCCTTCTCTAAAAAAAAAAGTAGTTTATGAGAAGTTAATAAGAAAGTCTAATGAGACAATAAAATCTCACAACATTTTCATAATAACACCTTTATTTTGAATTGTAGTAGTTCCATTATAATCTTCTTCTTTTTTCACTAGTTATTGGCCCATTCTTCTCATGATTTTTTTCTTTAATTTATTAATTTATAAATATTATTTATGTTCTTCATTTAAAATAAAAGTTATTATTATTATTATTATTATTATTATTATTATTATTATTATTATTATATAAAGAAGGGTTTTTTTTGTTATTGTTTTATGTTGTCCTCTTTTAACATGTGACTAAATTTAATTACTTTGTTTTTCTCCCTTTGAAAACATAAATTGCAATCTATATATATAATTATAGGTGAAGCTGAGAGAAACTCAAATTAGAATTCCAAATTAGAGTTTCAATTTTGTGCCATATGTCCTAAATTATTTATTCTTAAAAAAATTTATTTCTTAATTTTAGAATTGAATGTGGGACCACATCATAAATATTTATCCAATTGAGTATAGAATAAATGAATTGTAAAAAAAAAAAAAAAAAAAAAAAAGTGCTTCATAATAATTTAAGAAAAAAAACATGGACAACTTACATTTTATACCTAATAATATCCTTACAAAATTTTTAAAATAGTTAACAAAATATAAAAATGACTATCAATAGTATTTAAATTGTATATATAAGAATTATATTATATATCTTATTGTATATTTTTAAGTATATCCATGCATATGCATGGAGTTACAAGCTAATTATTATAATGAGAAAACCAATTGAGTAATTTTCAATTAACCACTTATATAAACTTTTCTTTTTAAAAGTTCTACATACCAATAGTTAATGAAATCAATTGCATCAAATTTTCTATTTAACAAAAAAAAAAAACAAAAACAAAACAAAAACAATTGGAAATTTATCTATTGAGAACATTGTCAGGGACCATTTGTGACAAGGGCCAAAAATACAAAAACAACCCAAATCTCCCCTTGGGGTTTTTAGAAGTGATTATTTGTGGAGTGTATCAAGCCTAAAATTTCAATACTTAGTGAATAGAGGCTAATGATGCTTTAACAAGAGAGAAATCAAAATGCAAAAAAAAAAAAAAAAATGTAGAGAAATGCATACAAACACAATAGGCCTGAAACTTCAACCCACAGTCAGCGAAAAGTGGAAATTAAGAATGGTTGTGAGGAAAAGAGGGAAGTTTCCCCTATACCCAAATTTCCACCCCTAACTAGGTTCGGAATTGTAAGAATGTTTTCTGGTTGAATGGGCTTTTGACCTAAAGTTTCAACTCAATGAGTAAAACATGGCTAATTTGTTTTGAATCTAAATAAGAGTTTTTATATTGAGTTTTTGGTACTCTTACTGACTGGTTTTTAGGCTAAAAGATGAGGCTATAGACCTCCAAGGTGTTAAATCAATGTTTGGTTTAGATTTACTTTAATTGGGTAAAAGAGTTAGCTTGTTTTATGCATAATTTTGGAAATATTTGACTAAGTCCCCATTGGCTCCTCATTTTTAGTTGTTTTAGACTTTTGGGAGGCTCACCTGCATGAGGGCTAGCAGCTGGAGTTAGCCAATGAGAACCAACTATGTTTTAAACGCAAATATGGGTAACGAAAAACCTTTGGGTCATAGTCAACAAGAGTATAAAAGCTCTTTCGGAATGAAAATTTTAGGTACAAGATCTTCTCCGTGAGCTTGAAGTGCTACTAGTGTCTTTTACCCACTTGGTAACATGCATGGGCTAGGCTCATGCAAAAGGTTCAAATGAAACTGACTCATACCCTTGGAACCAAACTTCCTCAATTTTCCCATTATGTGCACATGGGCTTGAGCCATACTTAAATAAAATTTAATATAATACATAAATTGATCTCACGAAAAAGTCAGGCTTGTAAAAAATGTGTCGGAAAATGGGTATCTAAACATCAACCAACAATAGAACTTCATCAGCATCAAGAGAAGTGGAATCCCAAAGTTTCCATGTTTCTCTCTCTCACCTAGCTTCAAGATTTTTTTAATTTCTTGGCGACTTTCTATCTTTTTTTTTTTTTTTTTTTTTTGAGAGAGTTTCAACCTATGGCGTCCGCTTTTAATGATAGCTTTTTATAATCAGACCAAGACACCAATCAATTTTTAGTATAAGTGGGGATTGAACTCCAGATCTTTTATACAACCATCAGAGACTTTCTATCTATATATGAAGAACATCATCAACAACAAAGTTAAGAATAACTATTTTCTATTATTTTCTTTGTCAAATAAAATAGAAAAATAACTTCAAAAAGGAAAAGAGGATTGATAGAATAAGGAGAAAGCATTAAATAACTTGAAAAAAAAATGAAATGTTGACACAATGTAGTGCAATTATCATTTCGCAGTGAGTACTTATGAGTTACATCAATATAAGAAATTTGGGAAAATTACACTTTCCCCCTAAACTATGGAAATGCACACTTATCCCCCTAAACTATTACCCGTATGTCACTTTGCTCCTCAATCCATGGGTAATTGTTTAGAGAAGTAAGTGTATATTCTCATAATTTAGGGGGGTAACTATAAAATGTGATATAGTTTAGGGGGATTAAGAGTAAAAGGGAGTATCGTTTAGAAGTGTGTATTTTCGTAGTTTAGGGAGTAAGTGTAAAAGATGGTATAGTTTAAGGGAGATAAGTATGCATTTGTATAATTTAGGGTGGTAAGTAGAAAATGAGATCTAGTTTAGGAGGGTAAAGTATAATTTTTCCAAGAAATTGAAGAGTTAAGAGTTCTCATTAACATTTTTTGTTGTATGTAAACTACCCATTAACTATACCTATGGGTTATACTCTTACACCCCCATTAAATTGGCGGTTTATTTTATTTTTTACCCTTCATTTCTTTTTTTCTTTTTCTTTTTCTTTTTCTTTTTTTTTGATATAAGATAGAATTTCTACTCTAGTCTAATCTAAGTGTATATGTGTGTAAAACTCCCTCCTGGAGACTTGAACTCGGCCCTTGCCCCCCACACCTCACAAGCACTTGTACTTGTGGAGTGACCATCGCACCACCCTTCATTTCTAATACAAAAGAACATGTACCAATGTATTGTATTAATTCATGTATTATAATTAAAATTTTAAACTGTCAATTTTTTGTTTTCATGTATTACACGAAAGGACGTAATTCAGTTTATGTTTTTAGGAAAGTTACATTTTATCACCATAAACGATACCTTTGATTACATTTTGCATTCTAAACTTTTTGAATGCATATTTTCTACCTTAAACTATGACATTTGTTAAACTTTGCAATCTAAAGTCAAGTTTGGTGTTAACTAGAACGGAAAAGTATGGCTTCACGTGAAAAGACTCAATTGCTCATCTTCTCAATTCTTTAAAAACAAAGTAAAAATTATAATTTACCATCCAAAACTATACTCTCTGTTACACTTTACATCCTAAACTTTAGATTTCCATCAAGTTAACAACAAATTTTGATGTCCGGATGCAAAGTATAACAAAAATTATATTTTAGGGTATGCATTTAAAAAATTTAGGGTGCAAAGTGTAATCTGAGTTATTATTTTAGGTGGTAAATTGTAATTTCCCCCTTTTTTTTTTTTTGAACTCAAAAGGACGTAAATCATTGTATTTTTTTTATTTTGTATTTTTTTCCCCAAAACTTTATAGAGATGTTAATAAATAGGTGTGTAACACAAAAGTGCAAATGTGGCATTTAAAAAATAAATAAATAAAACTAAATGTGGTGTATTTATATATGGAATCTCCCCCCCCCCCCCTTGACCCACTTGATGTTTAATAGTAATATGTAGAGAGAGAGAGAGAGAGAGAGAGGTATAGTTTTTTTTCATTTTTTTACAGTTGCACCTGAAGGAGAAATATGTGTAGAAATTAAAGTTATGTTTGGTAACAATTTTTATTTTCTATTTTCAAAAACTTGTTTTTGAGAATATAAAGAAATAACAATTTTCTTGTATTTTTGAAATCAAAAATATGTTTAGTTAGTTGAAATTAAAAAGATAGTTTTTTGAAGAAAAAAATAGAAAATACTAAAATATGTTGTTACTAGGATTTAAACTCTAATGTTAACTCATTAAATAAGACAAATTCATTAAATTAAATGTGTTTTTTCATTAAATTTTAAAAATTAGAAACTGAAAACAGCATTTTGCATGTTTTCAGTTTCCTTCACAAATTGAGTTTTGAGAACAATTTTTATTTTCTGTCCATTTTGGATTGCCAAACAAGTTTTTTAGTCACAAAAATAGAAAAATGTTTTTGAAAACAGAAAATAAAGGGAAAAAACAGTTACCAAACATACCCTAGCTTATTTAAGACTTTCCTTTTAGGTTACTTTAAAAAATAGGTAAAAAATGAAAGTAAAAAAATTCATCTTAGAAATAATTTAAGAGAAAAATAATACCCACTTTATAAAGTCGATTATAGAGGGGGAAAAGATGAAGTTGTTTTTTATGGAATACTTAAAGGAGCTGATAGTGGATATCTAACTACATATTATTTAAAGAATTTAATATAATGGTGAAATTTATACTATATATGCATTTAAGGACAATTTTTTTCATTTATTATCATAATGGATATTTGTTATTAGAGAAATGTTATGTCTACAATATTTCACAACAAGTTTTAAGTGACAGATGGTTATTAGTTGTTGCTAGTGAGCAAAAAAACAATTTCAATGGTGGGTTTAAACTAAAACCAATAACAACATACCATCTATGATATGTTATGAAAATGTTATGGAAATAGCACTTTTTATTATAATTGTGGAATTTATAATAATAGTGAAATTTATAGTGAGCCTCTAAGGATTTTTTTATTTTTTTTATTTAAGATTATAATGGATATTTATTATAATGGTAGAATTTTTAGTATGCATTTAATGGCTTTTATTATTATTATTATTATTATCATTATTATTATTATTATTATTATTATTATTATTATTATTATATAAAACCGAAACCTCTGAAACTCTCACAATTTTTCACTTCAGCACAATATTTAAATAAAATTATCATTTTATTTAAATAAAATTATTTTTGTTTAGTTCAAATTTAACAATGAGTAAAACTCTATTTCTCTAACAAATCCAACTTAAACTCAAACTCATCATTATCATTTTTTTAAAACAAAATTATTTTTATTTAATCAAAACTTAATAAGAAGTGAAACTCTATCTCTCTAACAAATTCAACTTAAACTTAAACTCAAATGTTGATAATCTATATAAAAACAAAAATTATGATATATAGGACTCAAAAAAAAAAAACAAAGAAAAAAGAGACTCACGTTCATTAATCATTTTGCAGCACATTATTTTATCTCCCTCTGAATTTTGTTCTACTATGTCAGCTGCCATTTGTAGTAATGAATGTCTAAATCCAAAGTGCACCTCAAAACTAACAAAACTCAAATTTTGACTGTTGATGTTCAACAATCTGTCAGGACAGGGCAAGCTTTCTATTCAATTCTTGAGTAAAAAAAAAAAAAAAATCAGATCGATGGACAACTTTGATCTCTCTAAGCAGTTGGAACGTTAAAAAAAAAATGCAAGCAATTTGATTCAACTTTCTTCTTTGATTAATGAATTTTATGTCGAATTTGTTTATATTATTATTAATAAAATTTCAATTCAACATATGTGGATATTTTTTTATATTGTTATTAATGAATTTTATCTTTTATGTCGAATTTTTTATTTGCTTTCATATGTGCCTGAGATTTTCTTTCTATCTTATTCTTTTGTTATATTTAGAATTAATTTTCTTTTGAGTATTTGGGTTAATTTCCATATTTATGTTGACATTATTTTTGTGGGTTTGGTTTTTGGGTTGAAATTTCTATTAATTTTTTTTTTTTTATTGTACATGGCAGATATATAAAGCATCTCTATCTTTTCGGAGAAAAATCAAAGTTGCAACCTATGTCTTCCAGCCTAGGGAACAATAAATTTTCATTTGGTATTTTATATATAAATTTGTTGAATTTGGTTTGGTTTTGAAGTAGAATTTGGGGATTCTATAAATTTTGAAGTTTTAAGGTAGAGTTTGGATCCACGTCTTGCGTCTAAGTTTTCATTTGTGCGTTTTCTCCTTTGTTTTTTTTTTTTTTTAAGATCAGCGCCTGTGTCACTGTTCATTGTCCATGAACAATGATTTTAGGCTTATGAACAGTAAAAAACAATATGAACAGTAATTTTTCACACATTAAAAAATTATTTTGCTACAGTGTTTTCAGTTTTCAATTTCAGCAAAAATAAGTTGTATCCAAACGGACCCTACGTCTTGGGGTTTTTGGTATTTGCGTCTCAGTAGATTGATCTTAATTCTTCACTTTAAATGTTTTTTATTTAGGTTCATGTGATTTTTTGTTTTCTTATTAAAAGCTATGATTTTTGGTTGATTAATTATTTGTTTGGATTAATTTCAATTAATTATTTGTTTGGATTCAACATAAAAGATAATAGAATTAGGTATTATAATTTTGATATTGTTCCATGTTTTGAATTGTCTATATTGTTATTACTGCGAAAAAGTCATATTGCTACTCAAATTTGAAACTTGGTGTGTCTTCCTCATATCATGATCTTTGTTTATATATTTGCAGTTTATATTAGTTTTGAGTGTGCATATAACTATTGGGAGTTTTGTTTTATTAATTTAAAAATTGTAAATTACTTTGTAGGTTTCGGTAACTATGCATTTGCAACTCAATAACCTTCAATATTAGACAACACTTCTAAACAATGGAAAAGTATATAAGTTAAATATTTCTTCATTTTTTTTTTAAATACTAACTAGCAAAATGTCTATTTACTCATTGTTGAATTATTTTTTTTCAGAGTCAATAGTTTTTCCGTATATCGCACGGGTTAGCGACTAGTCATTATTATTATTATTATTATAAGAGAAATACTATGTTTACAACATTTTATGCATCTACCAATTTTGGGGATTCATCTTATGAAAATTTTGTGATATTTGGTTGTGCTTGTAAAAGAAGTTGTACTTATTATACAACTATTAACCTAACAATAATAAATATATAAAACTATCAAATTTTCAAAATTCTATCATTTTCTTCTTAGAAGATACTTGCATATAATTTTTTTTATAGAGTTTTAACCTATGACGTTCGTTTATGAAGATTGTGTTATTTATCATCAGACCAAAACGCCAATCGGTTTTTTATATAGGCAGGGATTGAACCCCATACCTCTTATTCAACCATCTGAGACTTCACAAGTTGAGTTAACTGGAACCCACTACTTACATATAATTAGATACATGCTTGAATTCTCTTAATTAATTACCAAACATAATAGAATAGCCCAAAAAGGGGTTATATTTTATGTTGTATATAAAGAGCAGATGCATTCGCAAAAAAATTGTGGCATTTGTTATATTCTCTACTGGAACTATGGTAAATCAAGGTCCCATTTCACTCCCTCTTACAGTCCTTTCCGTTCTTATTCCTTTCTTACTATTGAATTCCTGTGTTGCTACATCAGAAGAGAAGGGAGCCGCTTTGATCAGAAAAACTTGTAATCATACTACGTATGAGAAAATATACATATCGATGTTTGAATCAGATCCACGAAGCTTCAAAGCCAATTACACTGGCCTTCTCAGGATTGGCATAGAGTTATCCGTGAGTTTAACAAATGACACACTTTCATACATATCTAAGGTGTTTGACAACACTAGCAAGACCAGTAACCATACATTGTGGTTGAAGATGCAGGATTGTCATGATAATTATGACTTTGCAGTCTTTGAAATCTCTCAAGCTACCGATCTCTTCGATAAAGGCTTATATCGTGATGCATCCACACAAGTCGATTTTGCCTTTCAAGCCGCCTTTCTCTGTTATACAAGTGGCGTGCCACAATTTGTTGAAATAAATAAAAAGGTTTATAAATTCACTTACGACATAATGACGCTTTTGTATCCCAATCCTCCTAAGTGATTGTTGCGGTATTTCATATTAATAAATCAATAATTTACGGAGTTCCATATATATATCTACTTCTGTTTGCCACACTACGTACAAGTTCACTCGTGAAAGAATCTTGCTTTCTCTTTTCTTCTTTTGATAATGTTGTTATCTGATCATATGGACCCGCCAAATTCTGCAATTTTTTTTATTAGTTCGTGATAGAAGTGGTGGGCAAATTTGATAATGTAATAAAAATTTTGTGGAGTTTTTCTGTGTTTCTTATAGGACCCTATATTTGTTCATCAAATTAATTTCAAGAAACTTCAATCTCTCCTTAATTTTTATGGAATTCCTTATACTAGTTCTTTGAAAAAGGAGGATTTATTTTATTTTATGTTTTTAAAAATTCAATTGTTGGGGGAGGGGCAAATTTGAACCTAGATTGCTTTCTTTAGAAGCACTTATAAAAAGTAGTAGCATCTTTTTGTTTCTCTATTAGAATTATGATGAATAAGATCATACTTCTCTAGCTATCCATTCCTTTTGAATTCATGTGGTTCTACATCAAGACAAGAGAAAGGAGTCTCTTTAACCAAAGAACCATAGTTAGTGTAAACAAAATTTGTACATGAGTATTGGGTCAAATCTATTTGGGTCATATTTATGTATGTTGGCAAACACATGATAAAACCAAGAGAGTCAATACCATACTAAAAATGTGTTTTGGTTTGATCAAGGAAATGAAATATTTCAGCACCGATTAATACCGATGTACTATTTCAGAATTACCACTAATTTTATATATAGATAAATAGATATAGATATTTATTTTTTGTTTATTAGTCAATTTAATAGGCTAAATATACCAAGAGTTTTGTAACTTAATTGACACATCTTCATACACAAATTGCTTAGGGGTAAAGGGGGAAATGGTTTGAGTTGCAGTATTAACTATCTTAAAAAAAATGCTAAATATTTATTCATTAAAAATATTAAAAAGTATAAGTTTATATATCGCTTACCATGCCAACCTCTAATTAAAATGTAAGTTGATTTATAAATATAGACAATGTTGTTAGGTTCTAAAGATTTAGGTTTAAATGTTTGGAATTATATTTTAAATGTGTTAGCAAACTGAGAACAAAACATGTCAAGTCTATGTATTAGGCAATGCTTAAAGGTATAGGTTTCAAGCTTCAAGTTCAACTGACTGCAGAAAAAGGAAGACACTTTCTACCTTGCTTGACCGATCGAGAATTAGGCTCGATCGATCGAAAATCGTAAGAAAAGAAATTCTGCAGATTTTTAAATCAGGCCCAAGCCCACAAAAACGTTTAGGGTTTCGTTCCAACTTGACCACATATAAAAGGGAAACCCTAGCTACGTTCTAGAAACTTTTGGAAGACTTGTGTGTTACTCTTTGTGAGATCTGAGAAGTTTTGTACTTTCTAACTATACAAGAATCTACCGAAGTAAGATCTACAATCAAGCGTTGGTAGAACCTAGTTGCTACAACAAGATCATTACTGATGGTGATCTGAAATCTTTGAGTAGGATCTTAAATTCACAAGTAAAGGAGCTTGTGTTACTGTAAATCTAAAAAAAGGAGTCTGTGGATTCGAAGCTTGCACGCAGTCGTGTTAGTAAGTTACTACATGAGGTAGCAATAGATTTAAGGTTAAATCTTTTGTAAAAATTTTGATTCTCTTATAGTGAATTTACTTTACCTTGAAGATAGCTAGGTCAAATCCTCCCTAGGTTTTTATAGTCATCATATCGTGGTGTTATTTACTTTTCTGCATTTGTGCATGATATGATATATGTTTGTTTAACCTAGATCTGAATAATAAACCTAATAATTAACTTGGTTAATTAATTAGACTAAACAATCTGGTTTAAGGGGTCTAAATGAACAAACAGATGTACTTATAAATTTTATAATAATAATAATAATAATATAAAACCGAAACGTTTAACGTTTTATTGTCCACTCTTTATTGAGCCATGTGGCTCTATAAATTTGTGCCACAATTAAATTTAAAAACATCGAAAAATTGTGCCTTTTTGTTTGTCCCATTGAAGGAACTGTTTTTTTTTTTTTTTTTTTTTGGATGGGCATTTCATTTCAGTATTATTATTGCAAACTTGCAATCGTTGGTGTGGCTTGCTCTATATGTGACACTCTATTGTGGTCAAACAGTTCTTTCTCCAAAAGCATTCCTGGTAAAGTTTTCAATTTTGTTTTTAAACACTCTCTATCGTTTTCCCCAACATTCCTTGTCTCTGCAACTCTGCCTTTATTATGAACACTCTTCTGCACGCTTCAATTCAAAATATAAAACAACAAACATTAAGGGTAGAGAAAGAAATCTGAGGACTTAACTGCCATTAGCCAATCTCCCTCCGCTTTTTGGCTTCAATCCACCATTATACCTCCGAAAACAATACCGTTAAAGTTTTAAATTTTGTTTTAAAAAATTGCTTATTAAATATGGTTAAGGTTTTGGTATTTCAATTTAGGCTTAGTCGCTTAAGTTTGGATATGCGTTTCTTTCGATAGATTAACCAGGAGCATTTATTTATAATAATTGTTTATGGCCTATTTGGAAGTTTAAAAAAGGAGGGAGGGTAGAGTAAAGGGAGGGAGAGTAATTCAATTACCTTGTTTGAAAGTTTTTTAAGGAATGAGGGGGAGGGGTTTGGAGGGGTTTCAACTACCTCTAACCCCTCATTTTTAATTCCCCTAAATTGGAGAGATTTGGAGAGAGAATATAGTAGATAAATTATTGACCAAATGAATTCCCCAATTTACCTTTCTAAATTAACAAAATTACAAACCAATTATATAAATAATCTTTGTTTGTTTCCTGAGAAAATTTAAGGTGAATGAAAAAAAATCTGTGGTGATTTGGTTGAGTCTACGCTACATTACCAGTTTCTTACAGCACTGGATAATTTCTCAGCGAGCCTTTTTATATATTACAATTTGAGCTCGAAATGCGAGCGAATCAAAAAGCAAGTTTCGATAACTCGTTTCTCATCGAATCGAGAGCAATGAATAGAGTTTTTCCGGTCGACGAAATCATTGATTCCTTTTGGTCCGGCACCGGCGGCAATATCAATTCGAGTCCGATGATCTAGAGCGAATCCGAGTGGGCGTTGATGAACTTTGTCGAGCAATGCACAGAGTTAGAGATTCCTCCTCCGGAGACTCCTGCTGTGATCGCCGCCAACGTGGTTTCGCCAGTGGAATCGTCCTCGTCGAAACCAGACGAATTCCACGAACTCCTTCACCTGCCGTCGAATCCATTTCCAATGGCTGCCGTTGATTCCGATGAGTATCGCGCAGTTCTCAAAAGCAAGCTCGCCCTCACTTGCGCTGCCGTGGCTCAAAGAGTCTCTCTTTCTCTCTATTCATGCATATATATGTATGATTGACTGATTATCAGTTTTGATTTTGTTTGGTATTGGAAATTTTTTAGTGCAAGGATCGAATTCAAAGCCTGAAGAAACTAGTAATGTAGCGGAGACTCCATCAAAGCGGCCAAATCCGTCTCAATTGGGATCTGAACCAAATGGTACAGCGTTTTCAACTTTTCCTTATCAAATTACGGATTTTAATTCTATTATAGGGGTAAATTTGTCTATTTAAATCATTTCCTCTTCTTTCCATCCTAATTTTTAAAACATCCAAACAAGAGGAATGATTAATTACTCTCTTCCCCCTTACTAATTTTAAAAACATCCAAACAAGGTGGATGATAACCATTCTCCTCTACTCTCCTCTCCACTACTCTCCTCCCTCTCTAAACTTCCAAACAGGCCATTAAGGTTTCGGAAATCCCATGACCTATATTTCTTTTGGTCTCGACATCTTTGTTGGTTTGATCATCTTAAAATCAATTTATATCTTCTTATTCTTTTTTATACCCAAAATCTTTAAAAACCCGAGTCCACTGTTTTGTATCTAAAAAATCTCCAAACCGAGAACCCTAAACCACATGCATAAATCTTCGATTTTGATTGACACCCTTTATTTTTTGAATGATTATCGAATGGGGTTGTTTTAAGTGGAATCTTATAGTGGGTTGTATCTGAAATTATAACTTGCAGATGGGTTTATTCGATTTTGATTGGCCCTTGATAAGATTTCTAGGTAATAAAGTTTATTTTTTGACTAATTGCAATAGTTCTTACTTACAATGTTTGAATGTGTAGTTTTGCTAATTAACTAGTCAGGCATGTCTGTAGTGGATAATTGTGATGGTTCTTACACTGCTTCAATGTATAGTTTTATTAATTAACTGATCAGATATATGTACACAGTCGATAATTGTAATAGTTCTTACACTGTTTGAATGTATAGTAACATAAGAGTTTCAAATTAAAGACTGAATTACCTACCTTTTGTTCCAACTTCCAAGGTTCCTCAATGTTTATTTTAGCGAGATAACCAACCTTGCAATGCATTGTGCGCTTATTTTATTGCGTTTGGGTTACATAGTACATCTTCTTTGGTAATACAATTCCTAAAACTATAGGTATGGTTCCCAAGTAAACTAGAAGCCGCTGTCTTATACACATCTCAATTTATATCTCTCACTGTTAAAGGAAGTTACTGACTTTTACATTTATTTTCTTTGAAGGAAACTCTTAAGCTCTTTGCATGGACAGCCAAGTAACTTTTGCTCCCTTTTTATATTTTTAATTACATGAAATCTACTTCTATATTTTTGAATTATATCTCCCTGCGCTGTGCCATTTTATGATTTAAGTTTATTACCATGGCCGTTAAGCTTTTATGTTTTTTGTTTCAAAATTGATGAGCCCTCTCATAACAGTGGAGAAAGGAATTGGGTAAGAATGAGAAGCCTCTTCACTACAAAGGGAGCACATTTCACAGAATTATTCCCAACTTTATTATCCAAGTAGGTGATTTTACTCTTCGTGATGGCAGATGTGGAGTTCCGATATTTGGTGTTTTGCCAATGTGGACTTTAAACTAAAGTACAGTAGGTTAAGCGAATTAAAGCCTACTCACCAAATTTTTTTTTTCATTGTGAATTGTCTTCCAAATGTTTATAGTAATCATATGTGTTTGATTGGGTTTAACAAATTTTTGTAGATTAGCTTTGGTTTTGGGAATATTTTTTTTCTATTTCAAACAAATGCCATTTGGGTTCTAAAGTTTGCTCCCTATAAATGCGTTTTTAGTTTCTGTAAAGTTGTGATTTCCAACTATATTGTGTTGGCTTTGATTCCGTGCCAAATTTGATTGTAATTTCTTCTATCTTTTTCCCTGTATATATGTGGGTTTAATTGTAAGGGATAAGTGTGAAAGATCGGTGAAGAATCAAGCTTCAAAAGATGAACAAGTGGATTTCGCGACTGGCTAGCGAGTGTCTCACGAGAAGCAAATTGCGAAAAAGCCATGTGTAGAGCACATTACTGGAAGATGAAGAGTCATGTCAGGTTGTAATTTTCGCGACTGTTTCGAGGGTAAGGCCAACTCGCGAAGGACCCGCGAAAGTCTTTGTTTGGTAAAAAGTTATGTTTTGCTTTACCAAGTCTTTACCCATACTATATATACCCTCATTACCCACAAAGTGTAAGGAGTGTTTTTCAGAGAAAAAACCCTAGAAAATACACTTGAGAGTTAGAGATTGTTATACCCATAATCATCTACACACTTCCTTGTAGTTTTCCTCAACTCCTACCTCTCCATCTCTAGATCTTTGAGAGGCTGCTAGCCCAAACACTTACCACACTCATACTGAGTGTAAAATGAGATTTTGGTGCTACTGGGAAGCATTGGAATGAGCCATTCATTGGCGGATGCAATCAAGCTGAATTGCGGGATCTAGAAAGCTAAAGAAGACAAGGCTCCGAAAAGTCAGTTGGTAGTAGGAGCTTGGAGGGCTCAAGTACATGGGGTAGACTAGGCTTGGAGGGTCTTTTGTTATTTGTGTACTCCAACTTTATTCTCTAGTGGATCGATTTCGACTTGGAGGGTCGCGAAGAGGTTTTTCACCGAGTTCTTCGGTTTCCTCTTCGATAACACGTCTCAGAGTTATCTTGTGTTTGCATCTCTCTTTCCCACTCTTTAAGCTTTTATTTTATTGTTGATGATGGATGAATATGGCTTAGGGTAGTGCTATCGGTTCATTGCGCTTATTTACTCTTGTTCCGCACTTAGTCTAAGTTAAAGTAAAAGCAATCTAGCCATAATTTTTAATTAGGGGTCTGAACAAGCTCTTGTATTTTAGTACAAATTCGAACTTTCAGTTTCATACCCAAAAAAAAAAAAAAAAAAAAAAAAAAAAAAAAAAGAAGTCATTCAATTTCGAGCCAAGTGCCCACAACTATAAAAAGAAATAAGGACGTCTCTTTCCTTGAAAAACCCTAAACAAAATCCGACAAAACACAAAAGAAGACACAGAGAACTTCATCCTCAGTCTCCTCTCCCATTCGAACCGCTCTCTTCCTCGGCAACGATATTAGCTCAAAGCGATGAGTCTGTTAAAAAGGTAACTCTTTATTTTTCTCTCTGATTAAATCCATTTTAGTAAGAATTGTAAAATCCATGTTTTTGTTGGCTTTATTCCGTACCAAATTTATTTGTAATTATTCTCTCTTTCTAATGTATCTTTCCAGGACTTTAATGTAATTTGGGGTAAATATATTTGAGCCTTCCCTCAACTATGGAAAGTTGCATCAACCAGAGATCTCACGCCCGGAGGTGAACCTGCAGGCAACCGGACAACCCAAGAGTGATACATGGCAGAAGATCCAGAGAGACTGTTGATGCAACCATGTTGCGACCAATTAGCCCGCAACAAGGTCGCAAAATATCTGCTGGCATTCTGCTATGTTCTTATCCTAATCTTCTTTTTAGTTCACACTATATAAGCCAAGACTCACATCCTTTGCATGTGTGAACAGGAAGTAAGTGTGTGAGCTGAGCTTATAAGAACAAGAGAGAGCATTTGTTCATCCCAACAGTTTTGTACGAGAAAGTGCCTTATTCTAGAGAAACAAATCTTTATACTCTCTTCTCATTTTCTCTCACAAATCAGATATCCTTATTTATACTTGTTGCTCTATGCTCTTTCTTTACTTATTCTTGATTGCTCTAATTCAGTAAGAAAAAAGAATTTTTTTTTAATTTATTTATATTAGTTTTTACTTTTTGAACATGATTGTTTTATTGTGATAAAATGAATCTAGTTAATTTTATTTCATTTTTCACATAAGTTATGAAATTTTTAGTTAAAATGATAATATATTGAAATTAAAGACAGAATTTTTACATATTCATATAAAATACTGTCGTTTACTTAATACACACTCTGTAAATATGTCAAGGACAAGTCTCATATAAAGTAGTTATAAACCATGCATCATGCCATGTTAATTGCATTAAATGACAGTCTAACTTTATAATCAAGCATTCAGCAGCAACAACAAACAAAAACAAAAATATAAAAAATCAAGTGCCATAATTTCTCAAAAAAGAAGTTATATTTGGATTTTATAATAATTAAACTATTATGTAGTTTTGTTATTGTCGGCAAAATGTGCAAAACTGTTTCTTGTTGGAAGAAGATCAGAGTCATTGATTCTCAGATAGCATATGTTATACATAGCATATTGGCAATATTGAGCACTAGCTCCATACTCGTTGTACATGTCCAAATTCCAAAATACTTTCACATGGCCTCTTTCCTTGGACCTAGACTTCACACTCCCACCAAAAAATGGAGCCAAGAGCACATAACCTCTCACCCGAACTGGCTCCAATTCAACCAAACCCACACCAAGCCTAAGTGCTACATGGTGAGCCACGTTCCCTCCAGAAGAGTCACCCATTACAAAAACCCTATCAAAGTCCACAACCCCTTCACCCTGTTGGAAAAACTGGTTTTGCATCTCATACAAAACATACAGCGAAAGCAACACAAGGATCTACTTTATTCATGAGAGATAACATATAACCTTGAATTCTAGAACAAAGAACAGAAAGTGTACCTTGATGCAGTGAAATTCAAAAACAAGACTTGAGAATACCTTCAATCTTCATCCTAATTCCACATGGCGCCCAAAATGAGTGGTCTCTCAATCAGTTCTTACATACGTTAATTTTCCTTTTGGAACAGTGTATTCCAAAAATCCTGTAGAGAAAAATTGTTTTCTCTTCTTTTTAATCATTCGTACATATTAACTACCTTAGCAGTTACTTTATTTAATAACTCTTATTAAATAAAAATTGATTATCTTATTGGGTTAGCCTTTTGGGCTAGCCTAATTGGGCCTAAGTGTGTGGCTTGAGATGGGACCAAAGGGATTAATAAGGCTTTAGCTCCAATGGGCTTCAAACTTACCTGTCAACTCTTGACAAGCTTAAAGTTACCATTAATTATATAACAAATACTACTATGGAAATATAATTGCACTCTAGGCCTTATCAATAAATTATATCCCATGACTCTGATATGATATCATTTGACCCCTCCATGAAATATCCATAATGAACAAAGTCATAATAAACTGTCACTTTGTAAACAATTATTTCATTCCTTAAGTACCCAGTTTAATCTTTTAGTTATTCATATTTATGAAATCTAATTTCATAAAATATGAACTTTAGTAACTCTTTACTAAAGTGGCCGACCCTGAATAACCAGTTCTCATTAAACTTATTTCAATGAAATATTTTGTGTCTCTGTAGAAAGAGATTATGGATTCTATTTTGAGAATATGTGTTCACTCAATACTACATGTGGTTATCTAACATACTGAGATTTTGACCATTAAATTATATCTCACTCCTGATATATCAAAGTAACCTACATTTCATGTTCGGGTTCACTATCCTTTCAAGATTGAGAGTCTATGAAATTAGAAGTCATGAGATTTATTATTCAGGTGACAGTTGTTAATTGAATAATTAATCTCACAGCAGTCCAGTTCAATATGTCTTACACACTTAAGACACATCAACACATCAACTAGAAGTCTCTACTTCCATGATCAAGACAAACCATCTTAGTTGATGTGTTATAGTCTTCGCAGATGAAACGCCCAATTTCATCACCGACTACGAACTACATTTTGAGTTTACAAGGAACTTGTGATTTATATCTTCTGTAACTAAATCACATAAATCACATACAATGCATCTCAAGGACTATGATAATGTCCAATTAGTTCACATACAAATAGTCTCATATAATTAAACAATTTAATTATTATAACATGCCAATAAATTAGATTTTAGAGCATAAACCCTAACTAACCACATATCACAACCAATGTCGCCATGCATGGCTAGGGTTTGTAACCATTTTAGAGAACTCATTGCATCATCTATGGCTGCCGAAAGCCTATGCACCGACGCAAGCCTATAGCTTGGTGCAACTATGAGGACTCCAAAACGAATGCAAGGCGGTGACATATGTTGTGGAAGTTGGGAAAATTACATGACCCAAAGCAGAAACCGCTACCATGAATGTAATATGTTAGAGATATATTAGCCCATTAGCATAGGCCCAAGCCTAATTCTACTTTTTGTGCAAGCCAAGTCTCTTGCTTGTACTAGAAGTCTATTAGTGTAGAGTAAAGTCTACTATATATACCCATGTTATGGTTCACTGCAATACAAGATTTGTACTACACTCTAATATATTAAAGATATATCCATTTAGGCTTTTCTCTGTGGACGTAGGCCGTTAGGCTAAGTCACGTAACCCTCATGTTCTTGTGTTTCTATTTTATACTTCCCTCTTCCGCATCTATATAAGCATATGCAACATGGAATATATCATAACTAATATTTAACATGGTATCAGAGCCACCTTCCTATGACCATGGTTTTCTGTCTTTACGGTGTGTTTAAGAGCAATCTTTGTCTTCCTCAGTTTTTCTTCACTGCGTTCATCTTCTTTGGCTCCTCACTGCTGCCGTTAAAACTCTTCGGTATAGTCATGCCACCATTAGAAGTCGCATCAACACTGTAAGACCATTGTCTTCCTCAAACCAACATTATAGAGCCAAACTTCATTCAAGGAATCTTCTCAACCTTATCAAATCTCAAGGTTTCATCAAGCTTCCATCTTGAGTTTGAGAAGGGGTGTTAGAGATATATTAGCCCACTAACATAGGCCCAAGCCTAATTTTACTATGTGCAAGTCAAGTCTCTTACTTGTACTAGAAGTCTACTAGTCTAGGGTTTAGTCTACTATATATACCCATGTTATGGTTCATTGTAATACAAGATTTGTACTACACTCTAATATATTAAAATATAGCCATTTAGGCTTTCCTCCATGGATGTAGGCCGTTAGGTTAAATCATGTAACCCTCATGTTTTTGTGTTTTTATTTTATGCTTCCCTTGTGTTTTTGTGTTCAAAAACTACGTACACTTAAATTAAGTGTACATGTTTTTATTAATCTTTCGGTGGAAAAGCACGATTGTGGCTATTAATTGGACCTAATATCTATATTTTAGGCACCGGGTAATGGCCATGGTCCAACATAAAGAATTCATTTTTGAACTATTAACAGCTAAAATTTTATTGTCATTGATTTCAATATTCTTCGAGCTTGACTTGACTGAGTCCTTGTATCATGCATGTTTCCAGAAACATAGCTTAAAAGTGGTTGGGCTATAAGATTCATTTTATTTTATTTCATGAAAAATGGACCAGGAAAGGTTGCTAAAAAATTTTGATCTTCAAAAAATCAGTGCTACTTCGTCTTTTTCCCTTTGTCCCATATATTTTGTTTGTCGATGTAGTTGTGAAGTCTCCATTCATATCTTCTGATTAATAAATATTCTAAGATCAAAATGGGAGAACAGCACATGCATGTTTATTTTGGACTTTCTAATTTTTGTGGTAAGTTTCTTTTTATGTTTCACATTATAATTCTTGAAATATAAATTTCATATCCTTCACTTTGTGTTTCACTTTATACTCTATCAATCTTTTTTTGAAAAATAATTACAATATGCTACTAATACAGCAGCTTGAATCATTTTCCCCTAAACCCTCAAGCACTTTGTGTATAGGGAGATTTTAATTCAGTTACAAGGCTCTTGGCATGCTCCATCAATCTTGGTATATCATGTGATTGATTTTTTTCTTTTCATTATAAACTTTGGTTATTTTATAATAAAAAAATTTAAATAAATATATAGCAAGTTGTGATTTGTGAAGTATAAACTATAAAATAGAACACTAAAAGTGGGAAAAAGGACTTGCAGTCATACTTCTTATACCTTACCTAGAACAATTTTTGCAAAACTATGGGCCTATCAAAATACTAATCTTAAAAAGAGACAGAACCCATAAAGATTAAGCATGCATCCAGCCCAAGCTCAAAATTTATTGGTATACCCCACAAAATTCGCTAACCCAAGCCCATGAAGTCCAATGCAAAACCATCAAGAATTCCTAGCTGGGCCAAGATCTAAGCTTACTCTTTCTTCTTTTTTTCTTTCTTTCTTTTTCTTTTTCTTTTTTTTTTTTTTTTTTTTTTTTTTTTTTTTGCTAAAGCTTACTGTTTCTTTGTATTTTATGAACCAAACCCAAGCATGAAGAGGAAGACCAACAAGAGGGAAAATTAAGTAGAGGTGGATTAGAGAGCTATAAAATTATTTCGCACACTAGTATAAGCTTACTAAAAGGTCTCCCATTGGGCTTAGAAAATTGACGAGACCAGTGACCCAGGACGAATGCAAATCTCTACTTAATTAAAATATACTAGTCTTATCGCACATGCTATTTTTTTGTTTGTTTAGTTTTATAATTTTTTATTTATCAAAATTTTAGGTTTACACATTTAATACTGCACATTTGCAAACTGTTGATACAATTAGGAATGTCATGAGACTAGCTATAAAAAATAAACATCAAAATAACATTGAAATCATATATTTGTGTGTGGATTTGTTCATTTTTTTTAAGCTAGCAATTCGTAAATGTATTAGCAATTCATAAATGTGCAATATTAAACGTGTAAACCTCAAATTTTGATGAATAAAATTTATGACACCAAATAGGAAGAAAAAAAAGAAAAAAGATGCTAGTTATTATTTATAATCACGTCCAATTATTCTATTCTTATCTTTAAAGATAATTTTTGGACGTGGAGCCATACCATTAATCATGGATTTGGATTAAAGTCATCTTAAATTTTGCAAAATTACAAAAATCTTCTTTAGGATAAACCAAGTAATTTATGTGAAACCTGATATTGCGCATAACAATATAAAATGAAAAAAGTTTCCTTACAATTATCTCTTCATGATTTTATTTTTAGTTCTACTGTGACCACTTACTTTGCCATAATATTTGTTACAAGTAATGACATGTAAGATTATAATTGGTAAATCATCACTTTATGACCCACCACCTTTTTACCGGCATTTATAGTTGTACGTCATGGTTCTGGCAAGATTTGTGGTTCAAAAATATTCTCTGTAGACTTTATCATATTTTTCTTAATTAGTTTATGACCTTCCACTTTTCTACCACTTTTCTACCACTATTATAGTTGTACATGTTAAGGTTGTGGTAAGATTTATGGTACAAAAATATTGTCTATAAATTTTGTCATATTTTTCTTATCCAAGTTTATTTTTTTCAGTTTGTGACCATCCACTTTTTTACCACCATTTATAGTCGTACATGTCAATTGTGACAAGATTTGAGGTACAAAAATATTTTCTATAAACTTTATCATAATTTTCTTTCCCTAGTTTCTTATTCATACTATCTGCCACACAATCCTTGAATCATCTATGCTATACTTTAGTTTGTTATATATTGACATATGTTTTAACTTATAAGACTTTTAAATCTACAGAATAATTCAAAATGATTTGAAATGTCAAAATTCAACAGATTAAACAATCCATATAAATCCGTCAGAGTAGTTCTAACTTCTAACATGCCAAAATTAACCTCTAGGTGTAATCTAAGTCTGGATGCAACATAATTCTCTCCAAATTAAATGGAAAACCCAAGTTTATTTTATTTATTTATTTTAGGTAAAATGGCAAACCCAAGCTATGCAATGAATATAATTGACTAGAATGATCCTTCAAGAAAGGGTGAATAAATAATAATAGTGCACTAAGAAAGGGTGCTTTGAACGCTTTAATGCACTATTCCCTTAGCGTAGAGTTGCAGTAATTGAATTTGGTTTTGGGCACAAATTATGACTTTTGGATTTATACATATCAAAATTTTATAATTTTATGGATTATGTTTCAATGGTGTTGATTTTTGGGGCAGTGTATCTCAGTCGTAATCCATATAAATAGTCACCATTCCAAATTTGGGAGGATAAGTATGGAGAGTAACTAGCTTTAAGTAGGAAAGTGGGGGGAGAGGAACAAAGAAAAAGGTAGAAATTATTAAGTCTACCAGGAGGATTGCTAACATAGTCCTCACAACCAATAAAACAATGTCATCTATGCAAATATGTGAGTAAGCTTACTAATCAGCAAGATGAATAAAAAATAAAAATTACCAGATGATGTCACATTTGCATAAATAATAGCATTTTATTGGTTGGTAGGTTAGAGAGAACCACGTCAACAGTTCTCCTGGTGGACCTAATAATTTATCAGAAAAAGGAAAAGATTTTGTGAGGAAGTTGCTATCAGTTGTGTGATGGTGGTTTTGGCTGTGTACGTGGAGTGGAAAGTTTTTTTTATTTATCTAGTGGGAAGCTTGGAGAGTTTTTTAGGGTGGTGTATCTCATAGTTATCTATATAAATAGTCACCATTCCAATTGGTTGTGCGAGGCTGGTTTTAGCTGTGTACGTAGAGTGCGAAGTTTTTATTATTGTTATTTTATTTTTATTTTATTTTTATCTAGTGGGAAGTTTGGAGAGTTTTTTGGGCTGTGTATCTCGTATTATCTATATAAATAGTCACCATTCCAAATTTGGGAGGGTAAGGATGGCGAATAACTGGCTTTAAGTGGGAAAGTGGACGGAGAGAAACAAAGGAAGAAGAGAGATTTTTGTGAGGAAGTTGTAATTGGTTGTGTAAGTGGAGTGGGAAGTTTGTTTTTTTTTTTTAATCTAGTGGGAAGTTTGGGGAGTTTTTCTCCTGTAGCTTTTTGTTTTTTAATTTTGTTGAATTACAGTTCTATTCTCTTTTTTTTTTTTTTTTACAATTTGTTAAAATGATAACTAACTTTTCGCATCTTCTTAATCTATACAGATAAAACACATTCTCTTCCCAATAAAGAGAATCGATTACTAACTATAACTAATAATTATTGATATCACATTAATATATGCTTTCCCAAAATGCAAAACTCCTTAATTGTCTGAAAATATGCTGTTGCAATAAGTAAAACCATATTTCCCACCCATTCCAGGCATAATTTCAAAAAACGTGTTATTACCATTAATCCCTTATAGTAATACTTATTACAATGAAAAACTTTAAAACAATAATTTTTCAACAAAAAATGTCTTTGCAATATGTTTTTTCAACCAATAATATTTTGTATTTATTGTAGCAAAAATGTTGAAACAATATGCTATTGCCAAAGAATATTTGAAACATTAGCTTATTGCAACAAAATTTGGTATTACTATTTCCGTCAAAAATTTGTTTTCATATTTATTGTAATGAAAATTTTGAAACAATATATTATTGCAATATATTTTCGTGTATGAATAAATTACTTAATTGATATTTACAACATGTCAATAAATGAAAAAAAAAAATTACTCAATTGGTATTTACAACGTTGCATGCAAAGATAATTAAATCAAATTAAAAAAAAAAAAAATTGAAGACTTTTATGAGAATAGAACCTTACCTACTGTAGCCGATCTTGAAATTTCATAACATTGTTTCGTACTTTTGTTAAATTGAACTATAGTCTTTCCCATACCTTCTCCAATTAAAACTAAATTGGACTTATTTTTACCAATGTAGACCACTTCAATATATATCCCTTGTTTGATTAAAATAACATATGGATTGTGACAACCTATTGGAATCTTTGATACGGCTTCGTTAATGGTATTGAAGTTGTCACTGCCATCAATGCTGTAAAGTTATGATTTTCAACTATATTGTGTTGACTTTAATTTCGTGCCAAATTTGATTGTAATTTCTTCAATCATTTTCCCTATATGTATGTGGGTTTATGTGTAAGGGATGAGTGTGAGAGATCAATGAAAAATCAAGCTTCAAAAGTTGAATCAGTGGATTTTGCGACTAGCTCGCGAGAAGCAACCCGCGAAAAAGCCACGTTTGGAGCACATGACTAGAAGATGAAGAGTCGTGCCAGGCTGTCAATTTCGCGACTGTCTTGCGAGAAGGGCCAACTCGCGAAGGACCCGCAAAAGTTTCTGTTTGGCAAAAAGTTGTGTTTGCTTTACCAAGTCTTTACCCACACTATATATACCCTCATTACCCACGAATTGTGGGGAGTGTTTTTTAGAGAGAAAACCCTAACAAATACACTTGAGAGTTAGAGATTATTATACCCATAATCATATACACATTTCCTTGTGGTTTTCCTCAAACTCTTAGCTCTCCATCTCTAGATCTTTGAGAGGTTGCTAGCCAAAACACTTATCACACCCATTCTGAGTGTTAAGTGAGATTTTGGTGCTGCTGGGGAGCATTGGAAGGAACCATTCATTGGCAGATGCAATCGGGCTGAATTGCGGGATCTAGAAAGTTAGAGAAGACAAGACTCCGAGAAGTCAGTTGGTAGCAGGAGCTTGAAGGGCTCTAGTACATGGGGTAGACTAAATTTGGAAGATCTTTTGTTATTCGTGTACTCCAACTTTATTCTCTAATGAATCGATTTCGACTTTGAGAGTCACGGAGAGGTTTTTCGCCGAATTCTTTGGTTTCCTCTTCAATAACACGTCTCGGTATTATCTTGTGTTTGCATCTCTCTTCCCTACTCTTTAAGCTTTCATTTTATTGTTGATGATGGATGAATATGGCTTAGGGTAGTACTATCGGTTCATTGCACTTATATACTCTTATTCCGCACTTAGTTTAAGTCAGAGTAAAAGCAATCTAGCAGAAATTTTTAATTGGGGGTCTGAATAAGCTCTTGTGTTTTAGCACAAATCCGAGCTTTCAAATGACAATTTTAACATTGGGCTTATAAGAGTGAACTTTGACACATGAAAAGAATAGAGTTAAAATGAAAGCTAGGATAAAAATATGTATTGCCATAAAAAAAAAAAGGTGGTTAGAAGAAAATAAACTAGAACTTTTTTTTTTCTTGTCCTTGGATACAAAGAAGGATTACAAGTACAAAGAGTAAGTGCTCTATTTATAACCTAACGTTAGCATGGACCTATGTGTAGGACTCACTCTTCTTGTGAGAGGAGAGAGTATTGCTCTAGGAGTACACAATAACTTCCCGCCCTCTCACTAGACTTAGAAAATTGATGAGACTAATGAGCTTATGCCGAATGCAATATGCAACATATGGTCACTCATGGAATAACCAATTATCTACTGGATTAAACCACAAACACACATTCTCCTCCCAATAAAGAAAAACAATTACTAACCGTAACTAATAATTATTGATATCACATTAAAATATATTTTTGCAATATGCAAAACTCCTTTATTGCCTTAAATATGTTGTTGCAATAGGTAAAACCCTATTTTCCACCAATATAATTTTAGAAACATGTTATTACCATGAATCCCTTTGCAATAATAACTTATTGCAATAAAAAACTTTAAAACAATAACTTTTTGCAATGAAAAATTTTATTGCAATATGTTTTTTCAATTAATTGTACTTCGTATTTATTGCAACGAAACTGTTGAAACAATATCTTATTGCCAAAGAATCATTTGAAACAATACATATTGCAACAACATTCGGTACTACAATTTCCTTCAAAAAATTGTTTTCATATTTATTCAATGAAAATAAATTAAAAAAATTAAAACTAAAAGCTCAATATGCTATAGAATCCTTTTTTTTTTTTTAAGAAGTATTTTGTATTGAAAGTGGTGTCACATTTAATATGAAAATAACAAAATTCTTGATTGTTGCAATGAACGATAAGTACTTGCACAAAAATTAAGAAATTGATTCGACAAAAGGCACAAAATTAGACTTCAATTTTGAATTTCATTGAATTTTCTCTCAATTTTGACTTTATATATATATATATATATGAATGCTTTCTACTTAAAAAATTACTAAACAATTTTTTATTAGTGCTTGTTTAGGTGTTTATTATTTTCCATTAACCTTATAAAAAAATTTAGTTTATTTTAAAATTGTTTTAATATTTATTCATATATTTTTTAGTCAACTCTCCATGCAAAGATGACATTTGGTTAGTTCACAAAGTAATATATCCTTCAAAATAAAAACAATAGAAGCCAAGGATTGAAAAACAATGAAATAAAATCTGCATGGAGTCAAAGTGTACTTGCAACGAGTCGGGAAGGACCAAATTCTTTATATAAATATATATATATATATTTATATATATATATAAATATATATATAATTTCTTTAATTGATATTTGCCTTTTCAATGCATACAATATTTAATTTATAAAACCACCAACAAAAGGAACTCCCACACTTGGCAGCCATTGAGTACCATTAATAAAATTTTCAACAGTAAAATGTTTAATCTCTTCAGAATTTTTGGCAATATGATACCCGGGCCATTTAACTCTTCCTGTTGTATTGGCTCCTGGGCCCCAATTAGCATACTCCACATGATGCAAAGTGGATAAGCTTTTCTTGTCATTGTTCGGAAGCCATCCTTCAGGGTCAACCAATTTGTCTAGGAAACATTCCATGACAATGGTTTGTGAATAACTATACCACGGCCTGCCTAGAAATGTTTTGATTTGTGGGTAAGGTTGAAGATCTTTGTCAGCCTTAATGGAACAATTGTGTAATACTATTCCTGTATCTTCCACTTGTCCTCGACCTTGAGCTGTGATCATATTCACGGTGCCTTCCGTACGCTTCCTCACGTAAATGTCACAATTCTGTAAGACAACTCGTGAATTCCCAAATATGAAATCTACTGTGCCATAAACTTCACATTCTCGGAAGAAATGAATACCATATGCTGTCAGTAACGTATCTTGGTATCCTTGTATGGAGCATTGGTAAATTGCAATTCGGTCACCGGCTACTCTCAAAGCCACAGCTTGGCCACCATCAGGTCCAGCATTGTTCACAAATCTAATACCTTTAACAAACACATCATTGGCGCTAATATCTAAATGAAGAAATATAAACGAAATAATCAGTATTTGTTAAAATAAATAAATAAACAACATGTCTTAGTAGATATTTACAACATTACATGCAAAGTTAAATAAAAAAAATTTAAGACTAATATGAGAATAAAACCTTACCTACTGTAGCTGATCCTGAAGTTCCATAACCTTGTTTTGCAGTTTTGTTAAATTGAACAATAGTCTTCTCCATGCCTTCTCCAATTAAAACTAAGTTAGACATGTTTTGAGCTATGTAGACCGCTTCATTATATGTCCCTTGTTTGATTAAAATAACATATGGACTGTTACGACCTATTGGAATCTTTGATATGGCTTCGTTAATGGTGTTGAAGTTGCCACTGCCATCAATGGCAACTGTGACATTGGGCTTGTAAGAGTGAACATTGACACATGAAATGAATAGAGTTAAAAAGAGAGGTAGACGAACAATATGTATTGCCATTGAGACAGAAGAAAATAAGCTAGAACCTTTTCTCTTCTTTTTTTTTTTGGATACAAAGAGGGGGGAGCTAAAACAAGGAATCAAAAACACAAACTAGAGCTTAAACAAACAAGAAGTACTGATTGCAAGTATGAAATGCAAGTGCTCTATTTATAACCTAATATATAGTTGTACCATAATTTTAATTTAACCATGGTACAACTTATTAGTTGTTGTAAATAACCTACTAACCAATTCCTCGGTGTAGATGGCTTATTTCATTTGGTTTGCAATTTAGCTTAGTGGTTTATATGGTGCTAGCAGTTTGAGTTGGTTTTGCTGTGGTTCATATTGGCAGTGGAGAGTGTGAATTCTTAGCCATGGGTGGACACAATTGTGGGTGCTTTGAGGTATTGTGTTGTCGGGGATGGTTTATTTTTAGTGCACATGTATGTGTATGTTGTGCAACATTTAGCACGAAAATGAGAAATCATACTAGAGAAATATGCAACTATTAAGCATTGACTTTGTCAATTGTCATACACTAAAAATAACTTATAAGAGTTGTCATTACGAAAGCTACTTTTTTTTTTTTTTTTTTTTTTGAAAACCATAAATTGAATGTGATAAATGATTAGCACCACTTCATCAATTATACAAAACAAAATGAATGTAATGGTCATAGGTATGTGACCCGGTCTACCGATTCTTAAAAATCAACCAAGAAAAATAATGTAAATGCATTTATGAATGCACCCAAATTGAACGTTGCCACATCTTCACTTAAATTGATTAGAATTTCTAGAAATAGCATTGCTTGAGTGGATCCAATAGTTGCAAATTTGCAATTATTTTCAGCAAATATCAAGTTGTCAACATGCTTAAGAATAATTTTAGGTTAAATTCACATCTCTCTTTAATACGTACCTGGAAAAATTAGTCTTATAAAGTCTTTTAAAACAGAATGGATAAATGGATAGACTAAGTGATTAACACATTAATGCACAAAGGTCATGAGTGAGATTTAAATGAATATGCAAAACTTTTTAACATGAATTTATCAAAATTTAATTGTTTTATTTCTATCTTCATTATGTGAAATAGATATGTTTGTCTATGTTAGTGTGCAAATATGTTAGTAACTCGGTATGCCTTACATTATGAGATTTGTTGAGAGCCATATGGCATAAATTTATGCAATCGTATCGCAAAAACTTTTGTAACAATCTGAGATAAATTTAATTACAGAAAAAGTTTTATGATTTCTTTTGAAATTGCAGCCATCGAAAACAATTTATAGGGCTAAATGGTAGAGTATTTTGAAGAAGGAAAGAAAGAAAAAGAGAGGACTTTTTAGTTTTACACTTTCAAAGGCTCGTAGGATATAGAATTATAAACAAATTAAACAAGGACGAAAAAAAAAATGTTTTTTCTTTTCCAAAAACAATAAGCCCGCCTACCATTATTATCTGCCTACTCCTTTCCTTTCAAGGCTGTCTTGTTGTGAAGTCTAAACTATTGGAGTACTCTACAAATTCTCTCATTCTTTATTTCTATCAATTTAGAAGGATATTTTGATTATTTTAGGGATTTTTGAATTATTTTTTGTGTTTTTTAGGTTTCAACTTACAATATTTTGTTCATTTTGAAGGTTTCAGTGATGTTAATTTGAAGGTTTTGAGAATATTATTAGGATGGACATTTTAAATAATTTTGAAATATTTCTATCATTTTTAAGATTTAGATTTTCTTGAGACTAAAAATGGTAGAATTTTTTTTTTTTTTTTTTTTTAACTCCTTAAAACAAGGCCCAAAACAAAAATTAAATAAAAACATGAAATTTTCCAACCAAATCAATGTATCCATGGAGATTTGGTACCAAGGCCTATTATTTTTATTTTTATTTTTTGACCCTATATACCCCACTCCTTCAAAGTGTTTTTGGGTTTGTGGATGCGCTTTGATTTATCATGGACCAATAGGGTTTGGTTTTAATGGGAGGATCTATTGAAATTTTAGTGGGAATAGGTAATCTCAAGAATACATTAATTTTTATACAGCTCCAACTGCCTATAGGATGAAGAAGCATAATTGCGTAAGTGACCATTAAACCTTACAACGCCTCACTCCCCTGCTATTGTAGGAACGGTGCCGGGGATAACTCGTACATCTTCCCTGGTGGTATCTAGTATTAACGTTGTAAGACAAGAAGGCAATGGTTATCCAAAGATGCTATAGGATTCATGTAGCCCTTTTCATAGGTAGGGGAAGGAGGAACCTTCCTGTTTCCTTGCTGCAGACTTTGGGCATGTTTGGTGCTTAGGACGGTCGGCTACATACAATTAAACTAGGTATATGGTTCTCCTCGAAAATCTTGCGACATGGCTGTTTGCTTAACACAGGCTTTTCGAAGACTCCATATGCCTAACCGGTAGTGAGATCAGAGTGGCAACAGCCCTCACTCCTTAAAGAGAGGGGGTAAGGTTTACCTTACCATAAAGAGGTAGTTAATACAAGAAACTCCATAGTAGTAGTAGTACTCCTTAAAGAGAGTTCCATGAAAGCCCTATTCTCAATAGATGAAAGGGCTAAGAGAGAACTGTAATAAGGTATTAGAGTCTTGTAGCTATTCCTATCATTGCTATTCTTATTACAGCTATTGTTAGACTAGTACTGCTAGCTCATAACTCATAGTGTACTACTAGCTCATAACTCATAGTATGGACTGTTACTCCCCTAAGTCCCCCCTCAAGGGGATTGAGAGCAATTGAGCTCCTTAGTTTACTAATAGTTTGATTAAGGAGTGAAGCTCCTAAGTTTTTACTGGCTTGCTTTCCTTCGCTTATCCATGTGAGAGCATTTGTGTCTCATATCATAAGTCACTTCACTCCCTTGCAAGCCTATTCACTGGAGTTAAACGTTGGTTCCTACCTTTAACACATTTATTCATCTTAGCGTAGTTCCCAGGGCACATCCCCCGAGGACCCTCTAGTTACATACCCTACCTACCCTATCACACTAGCAACTTCAACTGCCTATAGGTCGAAGAAGCATAATTGCATAAGTGACCATTGTAAAAATACAATAAGCCTGAATATGCATTTCAAGAAACAGGGGAAACAGGGGAGTTTGGGGGGAGTTTTCTTATTACTTTCTCTTGTCCTATTATTGGGGAACAAGCTCAACTTGCTTAGGTTCTTGTTTTCAAGTTGTATACGTGACTTTACTTCATTTTAATAAAATTCTATCGGTTATCTCAAAAAAAAAAAAAAAAGGCTTTCTATTGTAAATATTTTGAATTTAACAAAGAATTATGACTATGTGCATATAAACATTAAATTAGTTAAATACTTGATTTTGTAGTTTAATTAATTGATTTTGCTCTGCTAAAAAAATTATTTAATGTAGTTTAGTGGGAATATCATAATTCATCCTATACTTTTTTAGGAAAAGTATCTATACTACTATTTAAGGAGCTTTCCCTGTTTGGATTCCTCATTTTTTATGCCTAAAATACCCTCATCATACCCACTTACAAGTTTTCAACTAATGGAGATAAATATGTAAATTAAAACTCATACACTTTAAGATCCACAAACTCAAGTACACTTTGCCAGTTTCTATCTCACTTTCTATTTCTCATTCTTCTTCAAATTGAAGACATTTAGTTTAGCTCTACATTCTCCTTTCTTTTTCTTCAGATTGAAGACATTTACTGTCAGAGGCTCCAACGACTTTTCAAGTTCAATCTTTTGCAAGTTCCTCTTTATTTTCTTTTCTTTTGTTTATCATTGACTTTCTATGAGTTATTGTCGAGGGGATAAACACCTTGGGGAGCTTCCTTGAGTAATTAATATAACATATAGAGACACACTTTAACCCAAAAGGCCTAAGCCCAATGGGTATGTTCTCAATTATGTTATATTAACTACTCATTCTTTTAATCTTTATTCAATGTGGGACTTTACTCACACATGTAACCCAACAATCTCCCCCTCACGTGTGAGTCTGCCTCTCTATGGGCTTCAAGACCTCTCTGTGGATGAACAAGTTCTACTCACTCCCCCTTGTCTAATGGGCTTTTCACTTCATCAACGTGTCATCCATGGGTCTCTCGTACGCCATCCATGGGAACCACGTGTCAACCCCGCACGCACATCCATGGGAACCCCGCACATCTATGTCCATGGGAACCTCGCATCACACCATTATTTAGCACCATTAGCAATATTCATTTGTTGGGCTTTTTTTTTTTTTCTTCTCCAAGATCTTTGTGTGCGGGCCGTTTAGGCTTTTTCTGTCCCCGCCGAGTAGGGATCATGAACACCTCACCACCTTCGCCACACACCACCATGGGCTCTGATATCACTTGTCTGGGGGATAAACACATTGGGGAGCTTCCTTGAGTAATTAATATAACATATTGAGACACACTTTAACCCAAAAGGCCTAAGCCCAATGGATATGTGCTCAATTATGTTATATTAACTGCTCATTCTTCTAATCTTTATTCAATGTGGGACTTCACTCTCACATGTAATCCAACAGTTCATACCTGCCATGGCTGCCAAGTATTCATAGTTTGAGGAGTACTTATTTGTGGGTGAATGTGATTAGGGATTCAAGGGTGTTTGACAATGACTTATTACTATGGTTGACTTTGAGATTTCAAATAGGAGGGTTTGTACTTGAATTGGCTACTTGAACAAGGATATTGGTAAGGGTTCTTTCTTTTTGTTTTGGCCTAGAATTAAACACAAACTCTTCTTTGGTTTTTTTTGGGAATTTACGTTTTTTTTTTAAGGGAATTAAGCTACTTGGTTTGGTTATTTATTTATAGGAATTTACTCTCTTTTTTAATATAGGAATTAGGCTTCTCTGACCGAAGGCATATCATCAATTATACACCAATTTTTATTCCAAAGATTGAGTCATAATTGAAAAAGCCTCATCTCGCACGCGTGATGATATAAGAAAACATTTAATATCTTCAAAAAGGTAAGGAAGTGCTATTGGGTTATCTCTGTCTTGGGGTTCTTTCTTACTGGGATTTTGGCTTTGTTTTGGGATTTTGTAGAGAGGTTTGGCTGCTGTTTTGTGTTGGTGAAAATGGGAAAAGGTGGGATTTTTCACGTGTTTTGGGGTTTTTTTTTTTTGGTTACATTCCTTTTTGTTTAGCTAGTTGTATAGTGGCTGGGATTTTTGAGTTGGTAAAGAAGATGAGGGATTTTTTGTTTTGTGTTAGTGAAGATGTAAAAAGGAGGGATTTTTAGGGTTCTATTTTGAAGGCTTGCAATGAGGTTGTATGGGGTTTAGGGGTAGGTGTAGAAAGGAAGATACCTTTTTTACGCTACTTTTTTTTAAATGTAATTTACGCTACTTTTTTTTTAGAGGGTATTATTATATATTTGATGTATCATGTTAATGGTTATCCAATTTAAATCTCATATGAATTAGTTGTTATCTAAGAAATTGTTGTAAAAAAATTTCTTTTGTAACATAAATTATATTTATCATTTGTATAATTCTATGTGAAATTCAATTTACATTTTTTTTTTATAATTATTAATTTACTGCTCCATAAAAAATGTTACGTACCCTTTCTCAGTTTTAAGAGTAGTTGATATTTTTGAAATTTAAACTCTTTTTAACTTTTATTATGGATGTGCAATAAGTGGCTAACTATTAGGATTAAAACACTACATTTTAGAATTAAAATTGATCCTTTTACCGTCAAAAAAATATATTTAAAATTTAAACTCTTTTTAACTTTTGTTATGGATGTGTAGTAAGTGGCTAACTTTTAGGATTAAAACATTACATTTTAGGATTAAAATTGATCCTTTTACTGTAAAAGAAAAAAAAATGATAGTTGCTAAATTTTAAATATAAGTTGTTTCCACTTTTTGTTATGGATGTGTAGAACATGGCTAAATTTTAGGAATAAAACACAACATTTTAGAATTAAATGAGAAGTTTTTAATGTGGGGAGTGTTATTGCAACCCACATGTATAAATCATGCATTAAGCAAACGTGGGAGACTGGTAGTTTTATCCAAAATTTTTAAACATGTAGTTATCCACAAATGTGTACTGTTTTTAAACTTTGAATTAAAAAAAAAAAAGGTGGCCGGGTAGTGTTTTATGGATAGAATGTGGGATTTTAAAAAAAAATAGTTTAATTCGAAATTTTTAAACATGTAGTTTTTATTTTTTGATAAACTTTAACTTAAGGATAGGGGTCACACCAATTCCCCACGTTAATCTTTTAAATTTCCCTAAAATTTAGCTTTTTATTTTCTTTCAAAATCAGATATCCCAAAAATTAGGTTTTCTTTTATATTTCTTTTTCACTTTTTTTTTTTTTTTGTCATATTCTTCTCCGTGTTCTTTTTCATTTTGTACGGATAATTTTTGTTTTAAATAGAATTATTGATGTAGGCTACCACGGGATAAGAATAAGGTATTTCCAAACTTTGAATTTGAAAAAAAAAAGGTGGCCGGGTAGTGTTTTTTGGATAGAGCATGGGATTTAAAAATAAAAAAAAAATAGTTTAATCAGAAATTTTTGAACATGTAGTTTTTCTTTTTTGATAAACTTTTAAATAAGAATAGGGGTCACACCAATTCCCCACGCTAATCTTTTAAATTTCCCTAAAATTTAGCTTTTTATTTTCTTTCAAAATCAAATATCCTAAAAATTAGGTTTTATTTTATATTTCTTTTTCATGCTATGTATAGATGAGGGTTTTTCTGTTTTGTTATATTCTTTTCCGCAATCATTTTCATTCTGTACGGATGATTTTTGTTTTGGATAGAACTATTGATGTAGGTTACCGTGGGATAAGGATAAGGTATTTTTAAACTTTGAATTTGAAAAAAAAAAAAAAAAAGGTGGCCGGGTAGGGTTTTTTTGGATAGAACATGGGATAGTTTTATTTTTTTTTTTTTTTTTTTTACAAAATAGGGGTAGATTTTTTTTGGATAAAACGTACAACTTGATAACTGTCATAAAATAAAATAAAATAAATAATAAAAAAAACAACAACAACAACATCAACAACCAAACTAAAACAACAAAAATTTGAGTCTTTTACCGTAAAAGGAAAAAAAATGGTAGTTACTAAATTCTAAATATAAGCTCTTTTTAAAATTTTGATATGGATGTGTAGTACATGGCTAAATTTTAGGATTAAATACAACTTGATAACTATCATAAATAAAAGAACAACAACACCACCACTAAAAAGAAAAGAAAAAAAAAAAAAAAAAAAAAAAAAAAAAAAAAAAAAAAAAAAAAAAACTAAATCTAAAAAAATTTTTGTCTTTTGCCGTAAAAGAAAAAAAAGTTAGTTTCTAAATTTTAAATATAAGCTCTTTTTACTTTTGTTATGGATGTGTAGTAAGTAGCTAAATGTTAATATTAGCTCCAATGGGTAAGCAAATTCATTGGCTAACTAGAACTTGAACATGGCCTTACAAAAAGGCATGATTTTGTTTTAAAGTGTGTCAAATGAGTACAGCAATTTAATCTAATTTAACTAGAAATGAGTTTGGGAAATAAAATAAACATTTTCTAAATTATATTTTGGTCACATTGATCTAACAATTCATATCCTAAATTTAAATATATTCTCAAAACTTCTACCTGAAATTATAATTTAATAATTTTAAGAAGTGTAACTTATTTCTCCTATTTTACTAAAAATTTATTACAATTGCACATTTTATTACAATTCTTTCATGTGATTAATTTGTTCAAAATTAGTTCAATTTTTTAAGGTTTTAATACACGCTATCTATGACAAGGAAAGATTTATTGCTTATTGTGTATGTATGTGCAACGACCACTATAAATTTAATTTAATTTTATGTAGAAATGAGTTTGCAAAATACAGCGATGGTGAATACTGATGACATAGAACATCGTCAAGAACGATGGAGATATTATCCTCGCCTGAGAAGCCAACGAGAAGACAATGAAAGCAAAAATATTCAATTGGCAAGACATCGTGCTAATTACTCAAGACAAAGACAACAAACTTTAGGTGGTGATCACATTTTAGTGGGAAGCCTAGCAAATTTAAATGAAGAAGATGTTGCGCATTCTAATTCAACATCAACAAACGCATTACTAATACCACCTAATCACGAGGCTGGACGAAGTCGTCGGCTTACACATATCCGTAACTTGGCACGCAATATGCCAATTGAGCATAAGGCTATGCAAGAAGTTAGTGGTGAGATTATAGTTTTGTATCTTTAAACCATTGTTATTAATTCCGTTTCGGACCCCGTTTCGGTTTGTCTAGTGGAACGGAATATTTCGTTAGCGGTCAATTCCAGCGTACTGTTTCAAAGTGTTTCGAGTTTTTAAAAAAAATTAAAAATATATATACAGTATAAATTTTTTTATACTTATTATTATAATAAATTAATTCCCTCACATTGTGTGGTAAAGAAAACTCCACACCTACATTCTATATCCAATGTACTTCAATAGGCAAGTAGATAATAAGTAATAGGGTAAATTCCAGAAACCTACCCCGAGGTTTGAGGAAATACCAAACACGTCCAAGAGTTGTTGAAAACGACCAATTTGCTCCTTAAAACAAACGGCGTGTACTGCCGTTTGTTCACTCTCTCCAAACAATTTTTTTTTCCATGTTCTCTGTTTGTTCACTTTCTTCTTCGTGCCATAACATAAACTCCTCTCTCTGAAACTCAAACCAGTCCAAAAGATATACACAAAACATGTATTTTGAGAAAGATTACAGAAAAAAAAAAAAAAAAAAAAAAAAAAAAAAAAAAAAATTCACTAAACCAATACCCATTTTTCAAATCAAAACCATACATTCTCATTAGGAAAAATAAAAATTTACATTACATTCCAAAAACAAAAATCCTCCCTTCATCAAACCAAGATCAACCCAATTAGATCTAGTATCACACAAGGCAATCAAACAGACCCATTGGTGAGCATCGTGTGACCCAGCAACCGCCGACCACCACAGCACCACCCATTACTACCCACCCATCGATTTCAAACTCAAACCGTTCCCACCATCAAACATCACATGATTCACACCTCAAACCCAAAAAAACCCCAAATTATTTATTAAAAAAAAAAAAAAAACCTACCGTTGAGCATCGTGTAACCCAACCACTGTCCACCACGGCACCACCGTCCACCACCCATCACTACCCACCCATCTTCCTCAAACCCAAACCGTTCCAACCAAACATCACATGATTCACACCTCAGACCCAAACAAAACCCAAATCAAAAAAAAAAAAAAAAATCCCATACCCACAACAGCAGCTCTACCAGACTAAACTTGCAACCATCGTCTCCACTCATCATGACCCAGCAATCGCCATCTACAATTCATCATGATTCGCAACCCAACCACAAAGCTTTTAACGGCGGAGTATGGCGTGAGATTTGTGGTTTAACCGGCTTTGAAACCATTCCGGTGGAGGAGTTGTTGGTCCCGAGTCTGAAATTTTGGCTTTGAACTTAAGAGAGATATTTTTTGGTGTGAAGAAGAGAGAGATTTTATGGGCGTGAAGGAGAGAGAGATTTTCTAGCATTATTCGTGAAGAAGAGAGAAAGAAAATTTGGTTTGATATATGGTGCTCAAACGGCGTTACACGCCGTCTGTTTTAAGGAGCAAATTGGTCATTTTCAACAACTCTTGGACGTGTTTGGTATTTCCTCAAAACTCGGGGTAGGTTTCTGAAATTTACCCTAAGTAATAACCCATCAGTCCATCACACCATTCAAAAATAAAATAAAATAATAATTTTCAGATTCACTAAAAGACAATTATATCTTGGAAGTAGGAGCCATTAAAAATTTTACCAAACCACATTGTTTAGAAATAACAAGTCTCAGTGTTTTAGCATTCAGCTTAACAAAGAAAAAAGTCTCAAGCTCTTAACACTCTGAAGGTTTGACGAAACGTGAAGACAAGCAAGCAAAAAATTGTAGTGCAGAAAGAAAATAAAGCCAAAAATGAAAAGGGAAAAGAAAAGATAGAGTATGCAAATGAAGGTTGGACACTGCCATTGTTGTTAATTTCCTTCTCTCTTCTTAATTTCTTTTTGGATTGTGATTATTTTCTTATGAATTTAAAGTTTTAGATCTTGTCAAAATAGAAGCTTTACATGTGTGAATGGATGTGTGAACATCTGATTTGAGATGTAAAACAATGTAGTTGCAGGATAGAATTTTTTTTTTTTTTTTTTTAAAGGCAAAACCAGTACCGACCAAAATTCCCATTCCACCCAAAATTGGCCGGAATTGACCGGAACAGCTGAAACACCCCGAAACAGGCCGGAATTTGACCTGAGGTGGAATGGGTGGTAGTATTATTCCGGATTGCACACCGGCACGAGAAATTCCGGCCGTTCCGGCCGAAACGAAACGGAATTAATAACATTACTTTAAACATTCTTCATTGCTTGGAATCTTATTATTTTGAGAAAATCTGTAGTTTTTGGCATGTTAGTTGTATGTCAATGTAGAGAAAGATAGTGCGTCCTCAGAGACTCTTCTATTTTTGGGGTAAGGGTTAATTTAGAGCATTTATTATAATTTGGAATTACTACATTTTTCAATCACAAAAAAAAAATACCTAGGGTGTGATGAAAAATTATTTCACCACACATAATACTCATCATACCCCTAGGTTTTTTTTGTGATTGAAAAATGTAGTAATCCTGAATTATAATAAATGCTCTAAATTAACCCTTACCCAAAAAATAGAAGAGAAGGTTTTTTTTTTTTTCCCTTTTATTTTTCAATGTTAAAATCATTAAATAAAAGGCTAAGCAACACATGATTTCAAGTTTTCAACAAAACAAAAACCTCATAATCAATTGTGATTCTTTCCTCCCTTTCCAACCTCTTCTTCATAGGGCCAATTAGAGTGTCTTTCATATGGATGCAAAGAAAGTTTCTTCAAGATCCTTTGGAAGCTATATTGTCGATTTACAGATGGTTTTGGGAGGCTGCTTCCTTTGTGGAGGTTTCGACTTTTCAAATTGGCCTCTTCATTGTCCTCGAATGCTCCCATCTCAACTCCTTTCACAAAATGAGCAAAGCCTTCTTCTTCCATCATCTCCAATGATTTTTTTGAAATTGAATTCTTGTTGTAGATTGCATATATGATCATATGGATTGACCCTAACACAAAGCCAGTAGCATTTGGTACCTAAAATTGTTTGAATGAAGTATAAATTTAGCATTATGGGATATTTACAAAGGCAAGTATTAAAAAGAGAAATGTCTAATGTTTAATGAAAGTTTTAAAGGAGAAACATATATTTTAGACTCTAAAATTTAGGGATATAACAAATTAAACTTGTGATTTTATTAAACCCTACAACTTGTAATTTAGGATTTGTATCTGAGTTTGTGATTTTGAAAGGGAAAATCATAAATCTGAAATTTTTGTGTTTGTATTAGGATTTCTGTGTTTGTGTTTGTGTTAGGATTTGTTTTTGTATTAGGATTTCTATGTTTTAGGATTTGTGTTTGTATTAGGATTTATGTGTTTGTGTTTGTGTTTATGTTTGTGTTCAGATTTGTGTTTGTGTTTGTGATTTTGAAAGGAAAAATCATAAATCTAAAATTTTTGTTTTCGATTTCTCAATTTGTGTTTATGATTTTGGGCTGAGCATGATGGGACGGGGCCCGACGGGCCGAGTTTGGGGATTTAGAAAAAAAACCCTTTTATTAAACGGGGTAGGCTCAGGTAATGGGGGGAGGCCCGCAGGTCGGGTTCGGGCATAAAAAAAGACCCGCCTTGAACCCAACTCGTGTGAGAAATTTAAACCCCAGAAAGAGAAAAAGACTCAAAATAAGGATACCTAAAAGACATAAAGAACAGAGAAGGCAAAAACCATGGAATATTGGTGTGGTGCATAAACAGTGGAGAGCAAAGAGGCAAATCAAAGTGCTAAAACCATAATCTTGAAAAGTCCTTCTACAAAAGAAGCGGGGCTTCTGTATCAAAATGAAAATTGTATTCTCGAAACTATACTCTTAGGGCCTGTTTGGTTTGAGCGAAAAAGGGTGTATTCTATATTCATTTTCAATTTTCGTGGGACCTGCTACTAAAAAACTTGTTTAACTCTGTATTTGCACTCAATTTTCATTTTCAGTATCCAAAAAAATAGGATTTGAATACAAAAACTGAATACAACTTTTTGGTGTTTTTATTTTCTTGAAAATGAATATAGTGGCATTTTCATAAAAAACCAAATCTGTGGGTCCCTCTAACATTGACTTGTCCCATCAAAAAACACACAATCTCTCTCTCAATTGTGTTGAATTTTTAATCAAAAAATATAAAGTGAAAAAACAAAGTAAAAACTAGACTAGAAAATAATGTCAAACATGAAATGGGTCGGGTAGAGAAAATGAATACAAGATTTGAGAAAAAGAATGAGTTTAAAAAATGAAAAGAGAAAATGAATCCACCCCAATGATAACCAAACAGGGCCTTAATTCCTTTTAAAACCAAAATTAACAATCCAAAAAACCATTTTATACTTATTTACATTTTACAAAAAGATTCTAAAGAAAACATATATATATATAAAAGGTTAGGGTATTTTAGAGAGTTTAAGAATTTGTGTAAGGATATTTTAATATGCAAAATGATGAAACCTAAACAAATAATCTTGTTATTAGTATACTATATATAGTAGGGGTAAAAAGAAAGGCCCACCCCTAATTTGGGCTTGGCCCATCTAAATCCAGTTGGTCCTATTGTCATCCACCTTAGCTTGGTGAAACATGGTCAAAGATGCCTCACCTCAAAAGGTCCCGCTGATGATAACTAGCCTCGCCGAGGACATGTGTTAATATGGGGACAAACATCTTGCTGAGCACAAATTTGGCATTAAGCACAAGTTACTAAATGATCTTCACAATGTCATAATTTCATGCCCCACGTTTGATAAATGATTTGACAGGCATGAATAGTACTGTAGACACAAAGAACCACTTAAGCCCTGAGGGTGGTAAGGCCCACATGGGTGTGGAATATTCTGCCATCATAAGGGCTCCACTAAGAGTATGGTATAAAAGGAGGAAGGAAAACCAAATAAGGGGTTGGAATGAAAATTGGGAGAAGGATACACGAGAGAAAAGTGAGAACACAGTCTTGGGATCAGAGAAATCTTGCTCGAATTTCAAATACGGAAATCGGTTACTCAGCTGCTTGAAAGCCTTCTCAACTAGGCTTGATTCAAAGTAGCCTAATAGTAAAATAAAACTAGGGTGTTGTCCATCATAGCATAAATTGCATCAGGATCTCCCATTATGGACTAAACCTAACCAAGAATACAAATAAATTGGCGGCTTGAGCCCAATCAGCTTAGGATTGTTAGGAAAATGCCACCACAATATATATATAAATATATATATATTTATATATATATAACTATTATGGGTCAGGTTAATGTATGCCCTTATGACACATATTTACCATCTATTTTAGGAATCCTTTTATAGGAAATTGAAAAAGCTGACAAAAAAGTTGATCACTTTTTTATTTTTCCATAAAAAGTTTCACAAAATGGTTTACATTGCACACGTTAGTAAAACTCATATATTATATTCACAAAATATTTGTTCATAAATAATAATAATAATAATAATAATAATAATAATAATTGTGTTTTGGGTCGAAGTTTCTTTTTATTCAGCCAACTCATAATAACCATAATAATAATCGTGTTTTGGGTCGAAGTTTCTTTTTATTCAGCCAACTCATAATAACCACTCCCATAAAAAAAAAAACTCATAATAGCCACTGTAAGGTCAAAGAGACCGATTAAACAGTGTGGTTGTGTGGTCATATGTAATTTAATCCTGCGCAAAAATATTCCATTTACTTTTTATAGATCAACTTTCAAAATAGGTAGTTGAACTTAGAACCGATCACATCCCAACTTTTTTCTATATAACCATAGTCCAATAGCTACAAGTTTCTCAAAAACACCCAAAAAAAAAAAAAAGTACTATAGCTACATTGACTTTACCTATTTAAAAAAATAAAATTTATCTGAAAAGAAAACATTATAGTGAAAACATGAATCCCATTTCAAGCCTCGTCTTTGTGCTTCTTTTGACTGTCTTTCCAACCCAAATTTTTTGCCAGAAATTGATTGATCAAGCTTGTGGTTACACTTCGTACAAGTCACTGTGCCTAAGCACTCTTCAATCGGACTCTGAGGCCAAATCAGCAAAAGATCTCCTGACTATAGCCAAAGTTGCACTAAAACATACAGGGACTAAAGCTCGAGCAGTAAATGCGGAAGTCAAAAAACTGCAAGGTTCGGCAAAGGACGAGGGCTTGAAGCAAGCCCTAACAGATTGCGCTGAGAACTATGGAGATGCAATTGATCAAATTCAGTCCTCGACCACTGCCTTGGGATCTAAGAAATACAATGATGTTCAGACATGGGTTTCAGCTGCCATGAACGATGCAGCCTCGTGTGATCAAGGTTTCGAAGATCAATCCGTCAAGTCTCCAATAGCTTCTTCAAGTACCACATTTACTCAGCTAAGCAGCAATGTGTTAGCCATTACCAATCACCTCTAAGCCTTGATTCAATGTTGGCATAAATAACTTTTCCAACTATCAAGTTGGTGCTCATCTACTTCCGTGTTGTCCTGGACGCGCAGAGGTTGCCAACCTATAAAATTTCCATATTCTATAAAGTATCAATAACATCTACTAGTTTGTACTAGGAAATGATTTATAATCGATACCATACATCTTATTATTATCTTATTTCATGTTTTTTTTTCATAGGATCATAGCACAAGCAAAGCATGCTTCTTAAGGCTCTAACACAATCAATATTAGCTGCAATAGTATGCATGTTAATTCTTAGGTCTAATGCTACGTACCTCTAGCGTAGACATTATAGAATTGAAAAAAAAAATGGAGAATTTAATGCAGAGTCTCAAAAAAAAAGAGTCCAAAAGGTTGGTGCACTAGTGACTAACCGCTAGTAACATCAATGGCCACAATATCCACCTATTTCCAATATTTTTTTTCTCTTATTTTTAACTATTTTTCTCCTTATTAAATTCTCACCTTACAATTACAATTCCTTCAATATACCCCCCACTTTTAATTCTCTCTCTCTCTCTCTCTCTCTCTCTCTGTGGATTTTTAATTATTTATTACATTTCTAATCTAGGTTGATAAATTTTTGTATTGAACTCTACTTTGGGTTGATGCGATTTGGTTGTGTTTTAATTTGTTATCTTTTTTCTTTTCATTTCTTCGATTGTTAGATGTTATCCTATGACATTATGTAATGATATAATGTTATTCTATTACGTCACATTACTTGGATAATTTGGTGTTTACAACTATACATTTTCTTTTGTATTCTTTTATAAAAATTTGCAATTTCTCTTGCGTTCTCTCCTTAAAAAAGTGATTATTCTCTCTCTCTCTCTCTCTCTCTCTCTCTCTCTCTCTCTCTCTCTGTATTATTATTATTCTTTCTTGCAACTCTACTTTAGATTGATATTTTTTTGTGTTTATTATATATCTACATTAGGTTAATACAATTTGGTGTTGTGTTTTATGAGTTTCTCATCACATGTACTTTCTCTACCTCTTATAGTTTTGGTTTGAGTTAATTCTTAGATATTGTGTAAGTAAGAATTTAAGTTTATTTCAAAATACAATTTACATGGCTATATATTTAAATGTGCCTATCAATTATTTGAGTAATATCAATTAAAAATTTGTGATAAGATTTGATTATCATAATAATCTTCTTAAGAGAATGAGAAATTTGATCAATTAATTTGAAGCTTTAAAAAGTTTTCTTTTTAGAACTGAAACTTTAAAAAGGTTAGTTGTATAAAAAATATGTATATATAGAGAAAAATGTAACACATCTATATCTATATATAATATAAAAGCTAAATGTTTGACTTTTTGTTGACCACTTCTCATTGCGCCATGTGCCTACATAAATTAATGCCACGTATACATTTGAAAACACCGAACAATTATGCTTTTTTTCATTTTTCAATAAGCACATTTTCGGTCAATAAACATTTTTTCATTCAATAGGCACATTTTTTAATCAATAGACACCTTTTTATTCAATAGTTAGGTACGTTTTCATTTATTAGGCACATTTTCATTTGATAGACACTTTTTTGGTCAGTAAGCACCTTTTGGTATATCCAATATGAAGGGTTATAACCTTTCAATAGACACCTTTTGGTATATCAAATTTGAAGGGTTATGACATTTCAATAGGCACTTTTTGGCATATAAATTATAACATATTTTATATATATAAATATATATATATATATCTATATATACAACACAAACTAAATTAGAGACGCAACATTTTGTCTCTTATTCCTTCCCACAAAAAACTAATAATTAAAACAGTATTGCTTTCTTCTGCCTAACTAATAAAATTTTTTCTTATTTGTTTCAATATCTTTTTTTTTTAATTTTATGCATTTTTGCTTACTACTCCAACTCAAAAATAATGACTTTTTTTTTTCCTTGAAACTCACTGAATGTCTATTCTCGTGCATCGCACGGGTTAGTGACTAGTGTAATATAAAAGCGAAACGTTTGACTTTTTGTTGACCACCCCTTAATGCGCTACGTGGCTATATGAATTCATGCCATATATACATTTAAAAATACAGAACAGTTGTGCCTATTCATTTTGCCCATTAAGTTTCAATATCTAGTCACCATTTCACATGAGATATATATATATATATATATATATATATATATATTAAAACAAAAAACTATCATTGAGAACAAGAATTTTCAAAAACCAAAAATTATTCACCAGCAAATAGATTAGGAAAACAACAACAAAAAAGAAAGAAGGTAATAAAGATTGAGGATTCAAGGTGATCTTACCAAGGAAATTTGATACATCTCCCAATCTTACCAAGGATTCAAGTGTAAACTTACTAATAAAACAAAATTAGACCTATTGTAAAGTATTTAATTTGAACTATACATGTGGGTTTTAGTTGGCTCAACTAGTAAAGTTTCTTATGGTTAAATAAGATATCTGAAGTTCAATTCCCGCCTATACCAAAAACCGATTGGTGTCTTGGTCTAATGGTAAAAAGCTATCATCAAAAGCGGATGTTATAGGTTAAAACTCTCTCAAAAAAAATTTGAACTATACCTAAATGAAAATTTCAAAAGTGTGTAATGTGTCCCGTGTCGTATACCTTGATGCGAGGTTAGCAAGATTGGAGGAAAGATCAAGACATGTCCAGATCAATGATGAAACTCTTTGTGATTCCAGTCATGCCCGCCTTGGAACTAAACTGTTTGTGATGTACCCAGATGATACCATCATTTGTTACAAGGTTGGTGATATTGACCTTGTATATTTCAATGAGAATGAATTTCTAGAATAGTATGGGGCACTGAATTTTAGGATTTCATTGCAAAAATTCTTTATTTTCCAAAACATTTGGTTGTTGATGGGACTAAAGCTTAGGGAAGAGAACAAGAAATCTGAGAAGAAAAACATCCATAAGGAGTTTAAAGAAATCATTCAGTATTATTGTTGGTATTGTTGGTGTGGCTTGATTCCTGGAAAAAAAAATGACTTACAAAAAAATTAACTGTCCAAAATGTTGGGAATTTAAAGGAGTAATATAATGAAATAACAAAATGATCCAGTAGACAAACATAAAATTTGATTGACTTAGAGGCACAATTGAATGCTATCCTTAGATAATATTTTCCTCCACACAAAAGTTGCTAAAAGGTTACTACAAATTTGTCCTTCGGATACAACTAAACTTATTGGATTCTACAAATAGGAATTTTGGAGAAGACTCACAGGTTTCTAGTATTTCTAAAAAAGATGAAAGAGAAGAAGTTAAGAGGAAGGTAAAAAATGAATATGAACCACTATTTATACTCAAAGGATTATGACCCTTCAATAGGCACATTTTCATTCAATATGCACATTTTTAGTCAATAAGCATATTTTCATTCAATAGACATTTTTTCGGTCAATAGACACATTTTTATTCAATAGGCACCTTTTCGGCCAATTGGCACCTTTAATATATATCTAATATGAAGGGTTGTGACCTTTCAATAGACACTTTTTAGTATATCCAATATGAAGGGTTATGACATTTCAATAGACACTTTTTGGTTTATTCAATTTGAAGAGTTATGCAAAGGCACCTTTTGGTAATACATATTACAACTTATCTTGTATATACCTATACATACAACCGAGGGAATCAATACCGTACCGGAGGTCATTTCAGTTTGGTTATGAGAATGAAATATTTTGGTACCAGTTCGTACTGGTATACCGTTTCGGAGTTACCACTATTATATAAATATATATATATATAATTCTCTTAGAGCATTTACCTTCTATGTTGTTTCGGACTTAGAGAATTTGTTAATACATTTTAAGAATTTGTTAATACAAGAAAGAGCAATGTTCCCCATTGTATTCCTTACAATCTAGTGAAAAAATCTCTTTGCGTTGTAAGTAATTCTATGTTTTGCAATGATTCTTTATGCTAAGCAATGAGTTAACATTGGTTCCAAGAAAGTTATCTTTGGTAAAAATTTTCTTAAGCCAAAGTTTCACCATTTTAAGAAATATGCTTTTAGATCTTGATTTTTATGTTTTTGTTATATTTTTTGTGTTTTTAATAGTGAAAATGTAGATGTGAGTTACGAAAGCTTAACAAAGTGAACATTGGGTAGGCAAAGTGCCAACTTTTAAACCACATATAGGCAATTTAAATTTCGGCCAAACCACAAGTGGGTAAGTTATAATTTGCCATTTTTTTAAGTTCATGCATTTTTTCTTACTACTCAAACTAAAAAATTATGGTTTTTTTTTTTTCCCCTAAAACTCGTCTAGTAACTATTCCTGTGCATTGCATAATTTCTAAGTTTTCCACCAAACAAAAACCTCATAATCAATTGTGATTCCTTTCTCCCTTTCCAACATCTTGTTTATAGGGCCTACACATGATTTCTAAGTTTTCCACAAAACAAAAACCTCATAATCAGTTGTGATTCTTTTCTCACTTTCCCACATCTACTTCGTAGGGCCAACTAGAGTGTCTTTCATATGGATTTCTAAGTTAGTGTCTTCAAGATCCTTTGGAAGCTATATTGTTGATTTACGGTTGTGGGAGGCTGCTTCCTTTGTGGAGGTTTCGACTTTTCATATTGACCTCTTCATTGTCCTCGAATGCTCCTTTCACAAAATTGGCAAAGCCCTCTTCTCCATCATTTCCAATGATTTTGTTGAAATGGACTTTCTTGATGTAGATTGCATTTATGATCAGCTGGATTGACCCCAACACAAAGCCAGTAGCATTTGGTACCTAAAATTGTTTGAATAAAGTATAAATATTTTATTCTGGGATATCTACAAAGATAGGTATTAAAAAGAGAAATGTCTAATGTTTAATGAAAGTTTTAAAGCCACAGGAGGGGTGGCCTAGTGGTGTGAGATCCCGCGTGCATGCATGAGGTCCCTCGTTCGAGTCGTGGCGGGTACCATGTGGGGGGTGGGTTCCTAGCATGCATTGCGCCTCGTCTGCTGACTCTCTTGGGGTGCTAGGGTGAGGTATGTGACACTCCGATCACAGTAGCTATGACTCAATCCAACATTCTCTAGCGGAGGGTGCCTCTATTAGGTCACGCCCTAGGGGGTAAGCCACATATGGTCGCCCCCGCCCCCCGCCCCCCCTTCGATTAAAAAAAAAAAATGAAAGTTTTAAAAGAGAAACATATATTTTAGACTCTAAAATATAGGGATATAACAAATTAAACTTGTAATTTTATTAAACCCTATTTCTTTTAAAATAATAAATTAAATTCTCAACCTATATTAAACCAAAAATAAAAATATATTCAACTTAAATGACTAAATTTGAATTTATTATTATTTGAAACATCAAGGCTTAATTTGTTAATTTTGAAACTATAGAATTTCATATGTTACTTTTTAAAATTTTATAATTTAATTTTTAATTGTTAGTTTTGAAACGGTAGAATTCAATTTGTTACTTTTTAAAAAATTATAATTTTTTTTTTTTTTTTGAAGCTATATGATTTAATTTTACACAAACTATAGAGTTTTAAGTTTTAAAAGAATCTTTCCAAGGGGGGAAAACAAAACAAAACAAAAGCAAGACAAAACACCTTGTCTTTGTTGGGCTAAATAGCATGAGCTATGTAGGACCATTTAAGGATTTAAACCCAACCCAACCAGATTTTGCAAGTTACAATTATCCCGGTTTAGTTGCGTGGTTTTTCTTATGCGATTCTACACATTCTGGGCCCAGAATGTTCCTTCACATTGTCCTTATATGGACCTCATGGCCCCATTGATACTAGTGCTCTTCACTTTTAGAGTATGGAAGCTTTGGCCCACATATTAATTGTACCAATTGCCAACTTTGTAGGGGAAATTTGGTGTTTAGTCTATTGCTTAATTCTAGCTCCATTTTTTATTTATCCCTTTCGACATGGTTAATCAAAATTTGTGACTGCTTCAAATTGATATGCCATAGTGCTTAAGTACTAGAATTTTTAGCACCATTACTCTAAGAAGATGAATGAGAAAACTCACTCCAATATAGAAGTCTTTGACAAGCACCGTATAAATAGACCAAATACCAGCATTAAGGAATAGAAAAAATAGCATGTACTCCACACTCTTGGTCTTTATCACTATTCCATGTAGGACAAAGTTAAAATAACATCAAATAAAGACTCAAAAAAAAAAAAAAAAATCAAAGAAAGTGAAACGGTTTTTTTTTTTTTTTAGGACAATACCCTTTCCACATTAAAAAAAAATTAAAAATTAAAAACCTTGGATAATCAATTCTTTATATAATTGATTAATGCACTTTTCTTTTATTCTTTATAGATCATGCTCCTTGAAAAGTGTATTTCTTTACTAAAAGAGGAGTGAAATGGCTCAGTGTCATGTCATGTGAGATCCATATACAACAAGTGGCATCATCACCGTGTGAAGAAGTATCATGCAAATAATGTTACTTGCTACAACGACAAAAATAATGATAATAATAATTATATCAATTTTTTCTTGAGAAGTGACTATTTTTTACTAATAAAGTACATGGTCTGTGAAGGGAATTAAAGATCTTACCATAATTGATAGAGGTGGTGCATACATGCCTATGGTTAATCCAACGCATAAAATTCCAAAAAGGGTAAGTTGGACACTTCCAGGGATTGCTAGAAGAGTTACTGCAATTACTTACCCAAGAAATCCCACATTTAATAAGGCCACCAGCTTTGCCGTCTTGACCTGCATTCACACCTGTGCTTTATTGAACAATAAATTACTAAGAATTGATGTTCATTTGCATACAATACATTAGTTATATTAGACATAATTTCTTTGTTTTTGTATTTTATTTTTTAATCAAGAAAATAGTCTATCATGGTTTTAAAAGAGAAAACAGTATTTCATGACACACACACAAAGCCTAAATTGGCAAAAGGCCAACTTCAATTGAAAGAAATTCTATAATTAATAAAAAAGTGGAAGACAGGGATAAACAATTATACAATTAATATATATGATATAACAAGAATGAGTTAGGTTCCAGAATAAACCTTTCATTATTGAGTTAATTTATTCATTGACATAAATAAAATAAGAATTAAAAAAATTATTGAGTTAATTCATTAATATAGTTAAATATTTATATTTTCCAAATGAGCTTCTTAATTATTATTTTTTTAGCATTTATAAAAGTAGTTGACATGATAGCAAAGAGACATTTATATCACCTTCTTATCCTGAGGAGCATAGATGAGAAAGAGAGTGACATGTACATGTATGAATTGAAAGACAGTAACAGCTCCATTAACTGTGGTTACAATAGTAAACCATCTGGATTAAGAAGACCATATAAGATCCATAAACTTGTGATTAGTAGAGTAGTTATATATGGAATGCTTTTATAATTCTCAGTTGATTTCTTCTTCACCACCTGCCAAAATGTCTTTCTCGAAAAAAGAAACATAACTGATATTAGATACTTAGATGGGAAGTGAGTGTATTTGTAGGGGCTTTGCTGAATTGCTTATTTGTAGAAAAGAAGGGGTAATTATTATTATTATTATTTTTTTTTTTTTTTTTTTTTTTTTTTGTTAAGGCTTGCCAAACACACTCGGAGCAACTACTTAATTGATGCCCAGTCTGAACTTGGCAACGAGTTTTATGCTTGACTATAGTTAAAGATTGAGCAGGATAAACTGGTGATTATGTTCATGGACTTTGTTGGAGAAACAAAAGATTCAATTCTGATGACAAGTACATGATATCTTGTAGTCATATTTGGACACTCCACACGAATTAATAATCTGAAGTTGAGTAACAAGAAATAAAACGAGCTCTAGAAATGGTGTTTTGATCGGTAATAAGGGTACAATCATGAAAATCTAACACATATCCATGTCAAAAATTAGAGATATATGGATCATACGTTGAAACTTTTTTTTTTTTTATAATTGCAAATTAATTTCAATTGAGTGATAGACCAATGCAATGATTTATTTTGTTGCAATAACCTAATTTTAAAATTATTAAAATCATTTATTGCAACGAAATTTTTGTTACGATAATTTATTGCCACAAACTTTTTGCAACAGTATGCAAACAAATTTTTTCGTTGCAATTGGTGTTTATTGTAATAATTTTAAGTTTATTGTAACAATAAATTTCGTTGCAATAAGGCTTTTTCTTGTAGTGTTAGGCCTCATTTGGGAGGAGGGAATGGAATGGAATGAAAATGAATAAAAAGAATAATTTTAGAATATTCTTCACTTCCCTTATTTGGGAGTTTTAATGGAGAGAATGGAAAATCAATTCCCTTGTTTGAGAGTTTAAGTGAGAGGGAATGGAATGGGTAGGAGGGAACACTCATTCCTCTCTATTCCCTTAAAACCTCAAATTTTCATTCCCCTTAAAATTGGGAAGAATGGGAGGGAATGGAATTAGATTTAGGCTCCGCTTGGGAGTTCATAAGGGAAGGGAATTGAATGGAATGGAATGATCATAAGAGAATGGAAAGGAATTGAATGGAATGGAATGTATTTAAGTAAGGGAAATGAATGGAAAAGAATGAAATGGAATTAAGTAACCTTGATTGGATGTTTTAAAATAAACGAATGGAAATGAATGAAAATGAATGGAATGTAAGTAATCTTGTTTGGGAGCAACATAGAGGGAATGGAATGGAATGGAATCATTTTATGACAATATTACTATTAGACCCCTATTTTAAAATAAAGAATTGAATATACAGGGGTATTTTGGGAGTTTTAGTAAAAAAATCATTAAATCTAATTTCATTTCCTCCCAACTTCGGGGGAAATGAAAATTTGAGATTTTAAGAGAATAGAGAGGAATGAGTGTTCCCTCCTACTCATTCCATTCCCTCCTACTTAAACTCCTAAACAAGGGAATGAGTTTTCCATTCCCTCCATTAAAACTCCCAAACAAGGGAAGGGGAGAATATTCTAAAATGATTATTTTCATTCCTTTCCATTCCATTCCATTCCCTCCTCTCAAGCGGAGCCTTAATGAATTTTTTACTAAAACTTCCAAAATACCTCTATATACTCAACTATTTATTTTAAAATAGGAGTTTAATAGTAATATTGTCATAAAATGATTTCATTTCATTCCCTCCATGTTACTCTCAAACAAGATTACTTATATTCCATTCATTTTCATTCCTTTATTTTAAAACATCCAATCAAGGTTACTTAATTCCATTCTATTCCATTCTTTTTCATTTCTTTCCCTTACTTAAATACATTCCATTCCCTTATAATTATTTCATTCCATTCCATTACATTCTCTTATGAACTCCCAAACGAAGCCTTAGTTGTTGAAACCTAAAGGCTAGAAACTAATTATGTCATTAGTTATGAAAGCTCAATCACAACTTTACAAGTTATTACCATATCCCACACTACAAGGTTTTTTTTTCCCCTCTTCTTTTTCAATGTTAAAATCATTAACTACAAGGCTAAGCAACACGTGATTTTTAAGTTTTCCACCAAACAAAACCCTCGTAATTAATTGCCATTCTTTTCTCCCTTTCTAACATCTTCTTCATAGGGTCAACACATAATTTCTAAGTTTTCCACCAAACAAAAACCTCATAATCAACTGTGATTCTTTTCTCCCTTTCCAACATCTTCTTCATAGGGCCAACTAGGGTGTCTTTCATATGGACTCAAAGAAAGTGTCTTCAAGATCCTTTGGAAGCTATATTGTCGATTTACAGATGGTTTTGGGAGGCTGCTTCCTTTGTGGAGGTTTCGAATTTTTACATTGGCCTCTTCATCGTCCTCAAATGCTCCCATCTCATTTTCTTTGACAAAATGGGCAGAGCCCTCTTCTTCCATCATCTCCAATGATTTTTTTGAAATTGACTTCTTGTTGTAGATTGCATATATGATTAGCTGAATTGACCCCAACACAAAGCCAACAGCATTTGGTACCTAAAATTGTTTGGATAAAGTAAAAATTTAGCACTCTGGGACATTTACAAAGGCAAGTATGAGAAATAGAAATTTCTAATGTTCAATGAAAGTTTTAAAGGAGAAACCTATATTTCAAACTCTAAAATTTAGGGATATAACAAATTAAACTTGTAATTTTATTAAACCCTACAACTTTAAAGATAGTAAATTAAATTCTCAACCTATATTAAACCACAAATAAAAATGTATTCAACTTAAATGGACTAAATTTGAATTTATTATTTTTCGAAACATCATGAAGGCTTTAGTTGTTAGTTTTGAAACTATAGAATTTAATTTGTTACTTTTTAAATATTATAATTTAATTTGTACCACCGCACACCCTTGGTGGGATGGTCACTCCACAAGTATAAGTGCTTGTGAGGTGTGGGGGGTAAGGACCGGGGTTCAAGTCTCTAGGAGGGAGCTTCACACACATATACACTTAGATTAGGCTAGAGTAAAATTCTATCTTGTATCAAAAAAAAATTAATTAATTTGTTGTTTTTAAAGCTATATGATTTAATTGTACTCTCCATAAAATATAGAGTTTTAAATGAATTTTTCTAAGGGGGGAAAACAAAACAAAACAAAAGCAAGACAAAACACCTTGTCTTTGTTGGGATACATAGCATGAGCTATGTAGGACCATTTTTCAGGATTCAAACCCAACCCAACCAAATTTTGCAAATTCCAATTATTTAGGGTTTAGTTGCATTGTTTTTCTAATGCAATTCGACCATACATTCTGGCCCAGAATGTTACTTCACATGGTCCTAATATGTAGGGGTGTGCCGCCAACCCGCCAAAACCGACACGACCCAACCCAACCCGCGCGGGTTGGGTCGATTTTTAGGGCTTGGTGGGTTGGGTTGGGTTACAAAAATTTTTTTGACGGCGGGTCAGGTTAGGTTCAGGTCATAAAATTCCAAACCCGCCGAACCCGATCCAACCCACCCATATATTTAATATATATTTAAAATATATTATATACTTAATATTAAATATCCAGCTATTCCTCCTATCCTATATAAAAACCAATATTAATGTATATTAGTTCATATATTAACGTATAACTGAGTTGGAATATTAGTTCATATATTAATATATATTTTGTTTATCAACTCAGGTAGCATATGTGATATATTTTTTTCTGCTCAATTTAATAATAATAATAATAAAAATGTCCAACCCATGTGAGTTGGGTTAGGTTAGGCTGGACTTATGTGATGGGTTAGGTTAAATTTTTTTTAACCCACCATAGTGAGTTAGGTCAAAAAATCTCTTTAACCCGACTCAACCCGACCCATGCACACCACTAATTAATATGGACCTCATGGCCCCATTGACACTAGTGCCCTTCTCTTTTAGAGTATGGAAGCTTTGGCCCACATTTAATTGTGCCCATTACCAACTTTGTAGGGGAAATTTGGTGTTTAGTCTTGCTTAATTCTAGTTCTTTTTTTTTATTTATTCCTTTCGGCATGGTTGATATCAAAATTTGTGACTGTTTCAAATTTATATGTCATGGTGCTTAAGTACTAGAATCTTTAGCACGGTGTTCATCAAAAAAAAAAAAAAAAGAATCTTTAGCATCATTACTGTGAGAAGATGAATAAGAAAACTTACTCCAATATAGAAGTCTTTGACAAGCGCCGCATAAACAGACCAAATACCACCATTAAGGAATAGAAAAAATGAGAGGAAAAAGGGCATGTACTCCACGCTCTTGGTCTTTATCACTATTCTCTATTGAATAAAGTTAAAATAACATCAAATAAAGACTTACCCAAAAAAAAAATCAAAGAAAGTGAAACGAAATTTTTTTAAAAGGACAATACCCTTTCCACATAAATAAATAAAAAAATAAAATAAAACCTTGGATAATCAATTCTTTATATAATTGATTAATGCACTTTTCTTTTATTCTTTATAGACCATGCTCCTTGAAAAGTGTATTTCTTTACTAAAAGAGTGATATGGATCAGTGCCATGTGAGATCCGCATACAACATGTAGCGTCATCACCGTGTGAAGAAGTAACATGCAAAATTGCAAATAATGTTACTTACCACAACAACAAAAAATAATTATAATAATAATTATATCAATTTTTTCTTGAGAAGTGACTACTTTTCACTAACAAAGTACATAGTTTGTGAAGGGAATTAAAGATCTTACCATAACTGATAGAGGTGATGCGTACATGCCTATGGTTAATCCAGCACATAAAATTCCAACAACGGTAAGTCGGACACTTCCCGGAACTGCTAGAAAAGTTACTGCAATTACTAACCCAAGAAATCCCACATTCAATAAGGCCAACAACTTTGCCGTCTTGACCTGCATTCACACATTCGCTTTATTGAACAAAAAATTACTAAGAATTGATGCATACGAATATACGATACATTAGTCATATGACTCATATTAGACATAATTTCTTTGTTTTTCTCTTCTCAAAAAAAAAATTCTTTGTTTTTGTATTTTTTTTTTTTCTTTCAATCAAGAAAATAGTCTATCATGGTTTTAAAAGAGAAAGCAGTATTTCATGACAAACACACAAAGCCTAAATTGGCAAAAGGCCAACTTCAATTGAAAGAAATTATATAATTATGAAAAAGGTGGAAGATAGGGATAAACAATTATACAATTAAGATATATATATATATATATATATATATATATGAAAAGAAAAAAAGATTTAACAATAATGAGTTAGGTTCCAGAATAGACCTTTCATTATTGAGTTAATTCATTGACATAAAAAAAATAAAAAAAAAATAAAAAAAAAAAGAGTTAATTGAATTCATTAATATGGTTAAATATTTATATTTTCAAAGTGAGCTTCTTGATTTTTTTTTTTTTTTTTAGCATTTATAAAAGTAGTTGACATGATAGCAATGAGACATTTATATCACCTTTTTATCCTGGGGAGCATAGATGAGAAAGAGAGTGACATATATGAATTGAAGGACGGTACCAGCTCCATTAACCGTGGTTACAAGTAAACCATCTGGATTAAGAAGTCCATAAAAGGTCCATAAACTTGTGCTCAGTAGAGTAGTTATATATGGAGTGCTTTTGTAATTCTCAGTTGATTTTTTCTTCACCACCTGCCAAAATGTCTTTCTGGAAAAAAAAAAATAAAAAAAAAATAAAAAAATAAAAATAACCATAATTGGTGTTATATGGGAAGTGAGTGTATTTGGAGGCACTTTGATGAATTGCTTATTTGTAGAAAAGAAAAGGTAAAATTTTTTTTTTTTAAGGCTTGCCAAACACACTTGAAGGCTTGAAGCTACTACTTAATTGATGCCTAATCTGAACTTGTCAATGAGTTCTATGCTTGTCTATAGTTAAAGATTGAGCAGGACAAACTGGTGATTATGTTCATGGACTTTGTTGAGAAACAAAAGATTCAGTTCTGATGACAAGTACATGATATCTTGTAGTCATATTTGGACACTTCACACAAATTTACAATCATAAGTAGAGTACCAAGATATACAAAACAAGTTCTAGAAATGGTACTTTGATTACAATTATGAAAATCAAACATATAAGCATATAAAATAATTTGGACACTTCCATTATTAAATTTAAAACCAATTTTATATAAAATAACCCATCTTAGCTCGGCTTATCATATGTCTTAATAAATAAAAAAGTAAAAAACTACTATAAAACAATCTTTCTTTTGATGGTCTCACTTACATGGGAGAAGTAAAAACCAGTATTGAAATTATATTGCCTGCAAATACAGAAACAAATTTATGGCATTAATAATTTTTTTTTTCCTTGAAGAGAGTTAATAAAATAAGCAGAGAACAAAGGACTAATAAGTAACCATGGAACTAACTTAAAGAAACTGTGTGTGAGACAGCATAGACTAACCAATAATGCCAATGATGAAGCTTAAGCTAGCCATGGATAGAAAAGTACAGAAGATTGAAGAAATGAAGCGGTGGAGATGGGAGGTTATTGCATGTAAAGGATAAAAGAGGATGTGATGGAGATTGAAACTTGATGGTTGATGCATATAATTATAGCTTTATAGATTCCCCTATGTGCATGTATCGTGTCTCTGTTTGCCACGCTTACACTCTTTCAACTTGTCATCATGCCCAGTGGACCAGTCTCTTTTGTACTGGATATATTTATCTTCACATGTTTCTGCACAGTTTATGGAAATTTTCTGTGGTCTTTTATTGTCGGTCCCTTTAGTGTTACATAAAAGGGGTTTGATATATTATAAAGAAAGAAAATTATAAAATTTTTGTTTTGATTAGCAAAAAGAAAGATGATTTTCATTTTAATTTGTTAGGCAGTGTTTAGTGACATTGGATCTGTTTGCCTTCTAGAACTCAATTTACAATTAGTTGATGATGGTAGGTTTCATCTTAAGCTTGAATATCTAAAATTGTTAATTAATTCTTTTTTGTTTTGTTGCAATGGTAGAATAATAACTCTGCTGAGTTTAATTCAAGTACAAACAAACATTCCTTAATTCATTTTCACAAACTTTAAGATGATCAATAGGAATATCACGTTTTAGAAATTAATCATTTTAAAGTAATTTATAGACTTTTCCACCAAACAACAAGGTAGGACGTCGGTGCTGAGATATTTTGTAAGTTTCACTTTAAAATAATTGATGGCAAACTAACGTGTTACAACTTACAACTTACAATACTCTACTGGTCTTTGATTGCATTATTGTTTTCTGCTAAAAGAAATGGATTCAAATTCAATAGCAAACGTATAGATACGTAGGATACCTCAACAAAAGCTTTTACCATTTTACAAAAAGCTCAAGTCTTTTTAGGTACTCCATGGTGGTGGGAAGTGATGGGAAAATCACTATTTGCCGTATCCAAATTGGTTTAAGAACATGCCGTGACACACAACAAGAGGTGGTTCTTAAATCACCAATATATTTTATTTGATGAAGCAAGGTAATGGAATATGTGAAAGTATTGTCCTAACAAGTGGTCATTTTCTTCAATCCTTACCACTGTTGTTTGAATACAAAATACTTTGTTCTTTCATCATGTGTACGAGGTAAAATGTTGTAGATGAAAATTATATATTTAATTCTTTTTATGCCGCAAGAGACTTTGTTTATCTCTTTTTTCTTTTTCTTTTGTTCTTTGCTTTAATGTGAATCATTTTTTAGTAAATTCTTTGATGTAAATAATTGAGACTTATCTGTGGAATTCATCGACTTCCATGGACTGATGGGATGGGACAACAACTTTTGTCTTTTTTTGTCAAGAGTTTGGGGAGTGAATTGACACTCATCATGAGAATGACCTTGCTTTTATGGGTACTTATTAGGCTGAGCTTGATAGTAATGCGTTTGCGTTTAGCAACGCTGTTGGGTATGGATAGCAATGCCTTTGCGTTTATGTTTTGCAACGCGTTTGTATTTTTTAATTGGGTCTCTTAGACTATTTACGAGACCCGTAAATACAAAAAAAACGTAAATTTAACTTTAAAATTGGGTCCTACAATACTATTCATATTTTTAAAAATTATTTTACTACAGTATTTTCAGTTTTCAGCAATAAGCGGTATCCAAACAAACCCTTAGGTTGCGTTTCCCACTCGCTGAAAAACACCGCTTTTTTTATTATTTAGTTTATTTTTATTACTATTTAGTTTATTTTTACTATTATTTATGGGTCTCACTATATTTTTTGATACTATTTATAGTTCTCTCTGTACTATTTCAGCTAATTTTTACCTTTATTTATAGTACTTTCAATAACAAAAAATTTAGTTTCTACTGAATAAGTTGTTCATAAAAGACACTTAAAGTACTTTACCGACCTTCTTTTTTCTTTTTCTTTTTCTTTTTTTTTTTTTTTTTTTTTTTTTTTTTTTTTTTTTTTTTTTTTTTGAGAACTACGTACCGACCTGATGTTTGGTTCACGATTATTTTTAACCAACTTTTTTTTTGAGAACTACGTACCGACCTGATGTTTGGTACTATTATTTTTAACCAACTTTCAGCAAATAAGCAAATAAGATTCCACAAAAATTATAGTCAAATGAACACTAAACAATTTGGGATTGGACAAATGTGGAATTTAAACATGGCAGGTATATATGGTGTTTATAAAACATAACGAAAGTGATCTTGATTTAAAAACATTTTAATCTTTTATGATTGTACCAATCATCATATAAAGCCCTTTTGAGTGTGCACCACATATTATAAGTCTTTCAAAAATCCCCTTCCCTGTACCCCTGTGTGTGCGAGTTTAACTGCATAAAAAAAATGATCACAATAATTTCATATTCAAAGATAAACAAAGTAAAAATTATTTTCTTATTTTATTTATTCTATATTGCTATTTAAGAAACTTTTTTGAATTGGATTCCTACTTTTTGATGTCCAGAATACGCCCAAATTCACATGTTTAGAAAGTTCAAATAATAAGGTTGGACATGTAAAATTACTAATTTTAAAACTCCTAAATTTTAGATAAATTTTTAAAAAAGCAATTTACCAACAAAAGGTTAACGGTTTTTCTTTAGGTTTTTTTTTCCCCTTTATTCTCTTGAACATATCTACTCCAACGTTCCCACAAACTTTATACTCCCAATAGCAGAGAGTTACTTCATTTTACATGTCTCTCCATCTTTGTCATCTTCCTCTTTCTTCTTCAAATTCTAAAAACAAATCCAACATGCACATTTATTCCCACGTTCCCACTAATTTTAAAAGAAGGCAATCACTCAAAACTCAATTAAAAAGGTATGAACATACCATTTGTTTTTAATAAATTTCATTATATTGCTTTCTCTTTCTCTTTGTCTTTCTCTTTGTCTCCCTTTCTCTAATTACTCCTCCGCCTTCATAAAAGTAGACATTGCATCTTTAAATCTCTCATATTGCAGATTTTTCTTATCTTAATTTGTTCATTTTTTTAAGCTAGCCTCGTGAGTTATGACTCTCTTGAGTGAGCAAATGTGTAAACTTCATAATGGGATAAATAGAAAATTTTAGCCCTAAACCCCAAATAAAAAGATCCTCATCACACACATGAAGTGTGTGCGATGAGGCTAATATATTTAATTCATTCAAATTAAACTTATCTATACACAATTAGTCCTATCCATAAGATCACATTAAGATTATCGTATGATGGTTTTAATTATACCAACAACCAAGTTTTTTATCTCAAAACTTTGAGAGCAACTATCATAATAAAATGATGATTAAATTTTTCGTTGGCTGTCAACCAACCATAATCTCTTTCTTTTTATAAATTTAGAATTTAGTTTGAACAAAGTATATAATAATAGTATGATACTAAAGTAACTGAACACGAACATAGATGGAGTTATATAGTGTCCGTTTGGATACAACTTATTTTACTGAAAACTGAAAACACCGTAGCAAAATAATTTTTAAATTTGTGAATAGTGCCATGTGACCCATTTTTAATATTTTTTTTCTAAATAAAGTGGTTGTGGGTCTCATGAACAGTGCGTGAACAGTAACTTTGTCTCCTGCACAGTGTAATCACGTGCATGAACAGTACCAATTACTATTCATAAGCGCTGAAAAAAAAAAAAAAAAACACAAAGTGGATCCAAACTGCACCATAATGACTTTTTTGAGAGAGTTCCAACTTATGACGTCCGCTCTTAATGATAACTCTTTATCATTAGACCAAAACACCAATCAAATTTTGGTGTAAGCCGGAATTGAACCATAGATCTCTTGTTCAATCATCAAAAACTTTACCAATTAAAATAATTAAAACCCACCAGTTATGATATAAATTGCACATGGTTAATTGTACGTGATCACATGCTTCACTAGAGTCATCCTCACTTCCATGTTCCCTATTTGATTAATTGTCCGATAAAAAGAAAATAGGACTTGTTGTGACCACTAGGCCCCTACAAGGAAACCCTAAACCCATTTCACAAAGCCCAGCTCGGCCCCAAAAGAGGACTTGTTGTGACCCAAGTCCCAACCCACAGCTCCAAAATGAGTCCAGCCCAGACTGCAAAAAAATAAAAAAGTGGCTTAGCAACCACGCTGGGTAAAGTGCGCCGTGAGCTAAGTTTTCCACCCCAGCTTTCTCTTACGCTTCTCTCTGTTCCAAAAACTGAGTTTGAAAAAAGGTTTTAGAATTTAGATCGATCCCAAACCTAAAACCCCACGAAACAAACAAAAAAAGACAAAACCAGCTTCATTCAGTTTGTCAAGTTCTCTAACCCTCTCTTCATTCAGCAAAATGTTCAAAAAGTAAGCTCTTTTCTTTTCTCTCTCTCTTTGTTTGTAGGTATGTGTCTATGTATAATGTATATTTATGTGTATCTATTTTTCTTTATTTTGGGCGAATTATTTCTGGGTTTTTGTAATTTGGATTAGACTATGATAAAGTTTTATTTTTTAATTTGTTTCTGTGTTGGATTTGTCATGTATGAATTAAAGGTTGTGTGTTTTGGGGGTATTGGCGGTTGTGGTTCGCAGTTTGCAATTCATTGATGCCTTGACTGTTATTGTTGGTGGTGCTTTCATCATGTTTGAACAATGAACCATGCCATGTTTGGGGAGTGACTTTGAGAAATTGGGTAGCTGGGTTTTATGGATATTGGCTTATTTAGTGTGTGTGTGTTACCATATGGTGGTTGTTTCTTTTGGGATTTGGAGGTGCACATTGTTGCTGTTTGTAGAGGGCATTTCGAAGCTTTATGGGCCATGCTTAAGTAATTAAGTACCCCATTTAGGTATGGGGCAATCCATAGGTTGTTGTTTGGGGAGGTTATAGATTGGTGGACTGTGGAGATCACCTTGTTTTAGGCTCTTCCGGGATTTCTTGATGTGTCTGCATATGGGATGGTGTCTGTTGATTCAAGTCAATTGAACAAAAAAAAGGTAGAGGAAAACCTAAAATAATAATTAGTAGAAATAGTAAAAAATGACATGTCAATTAAGGAAGTGACTGGAGTATGAGTGTGGTTAGGATAGATTGACAAAAAAGAATACATGCGGTCAACCCTAATTGGTCTATTAAGGATCCATAGTCGACCAAAATGTTTTGAGACTTAGGCTTGGTGGCGGTGTTGGAAATTTCAAGATTGGATTTTGTTATGCATTTCTGGTGCTATTAAATTTTTTTTTTTAGAGGAATTGGATGATATTGATTGAAGTCCATGGATTTACTTACTGTTTACTGCTTTTTTGACCAAAAAGTAGTGTACCATTTGTTTCATTGGTTTGATTTTGTAGTAAGCTTTTCTTTAATCTCATGGCACAACTCTACAAAAACAGTCTTTGGTGTGTTTTAATTCCTATTATGCATTGTGTATTTATTATCCGTTAATATGATTCCATTTATTAATAAAGGCAACAATTTCATCATGAGCCATGCATGTTTTGTTTCATCTAGATTTTCCTCCGAAGAAGTCTCTGCACAAAATCAAGTCAAGGCATCTGTGCAACGTAAAATTCGACAAAGTATTGCAGAGGAGGTGATGGTTACTTGTGATTTTTTTTTCATTCCTTGTTCTTAACAAAAAGTTTCAAAAATTATTTATGTATGTGCATGACTCATTGTCACCTCCATTGCAGTACCCAGGACTTGAACCGGTGTTGGATGAGTTGCTTCCAAAGAAGTCTGCTCTCGTTGTTGCTAAATGGTTTGTAATCCTGTTGGTCCTGTTTCTGTAATTTATCTGCAGTTCTCATTCCAGATATGTTCCCCTCAAATTTTTTTAATGATAACTGTGTTACCAAAGCCAAGAGTCTTGTAACTTAACTGGCACCTCTTGGTATTTCCAATGGAAACGTCTAGGATTCAAATTCCCCCTCCCTCATCTATTGAATTATTAAAAAAAAAAAAAAAAACTGTGTAACCAAATATATTAAGTCATAAATCTGAATAACTGTTTTTTTCTCCTTGCCTTATAGTCAAAACCATCTAAATCTGGTTTTGGTGAATGATGTGCCGCTATTTTTTAACATTCGTGATGGACCATACATGCCTACCCTACGACTCCTTCATCAATGTAAGTATTTTCTTTTTTAACTGACAGTAGTATCTTATCTACATTATCACTTCTAATGCAACAGTTATAATTTTGTGACTTACAAATTACTTATGTTTTTTGTGATATTGTCTTAATCTGATATGAATGTCTTGAAATGAATTCAAAGTGAATTTTGGGTGTGGAAATTGTATTTGATTTATGAAACATTAAAAATTGTATCAAAGGCTGCATGGTTCTTAAATAATAATAATAACAATCCATTGATTTCACCAATGAGCTCTTGCTCAAATAGCACCTTCGAGGGTGTAGTCATGGGTTCAAGACCCACTAAATGCATACGTGTCATACTAATCAAAAAGAAAAAAGGAATAAGAAAAAAGAATCAATAGATTTCTCAATTATATGCCTCGGAAGCAATGAAAAAGAACTGTGTGGTAAATAAAATGACAATGGGTCTTGGGTAATGAACAACTATTTAGATTTTACTTCCCTTGGTAGGCATGTTGTTTCCAAGTGACATATGAATGAGGCTTTGAATGTGTGGGTGAGTCCTATTGTCAATCATACATCTCATTGTATATCATCAGATTACTTTCACTTTAACTTCTTTATTTAGTTATCTTCTGATTCAGAGTCTGATTTCTGGCAGATGAAAGGTTATATGTTTGGGGGATGTTGCAAATCTGTATACCACTGATTTGAATTATTTTAGTAATTTTGGACTTTTTATTTAAAACTTTCTTCAATATTCTTGACTCATCTAATCATCCAAGTAGCAGCCACCACAGGCCTCATGGTCTATCAGCACTCGCTGGCTCCCTATATGATGTTAGTGTCCAAGTAGTAACCCCATAAAATGTTGGGTTGTTACTGTATCCTAAGGGCAAGGCTTACACACAGCTCAGAAAGGGGGGAAAATTATAATAAAAGATAAGAAAAAGAAATGGTATTGACATTGCAAAACCATTAAGGTTCTGGTGATTACTAAAGTGCTCTGACTCACATACAGGAGAGGGGATTAGTTCTATAAGTTGCACATTGTAGAGGAAAAGGACCACGTATTCTGTAATTTTCATCCTTGCTTTCTTCCTCTTTCTCTTCCATACACCTGTCTTCATACCCAAATTACAGAGCTCTCTGACCAACCCTTTCTTTCCCAGTTAGAGAGGAAGTATCTATGAAACTTCAATTGAGTTGCTAGGTTCTCACTGAATTCAGTGAATTTTTTTATAGTTTTATGGATCATCTAATCATATGACTTGATGTTCTCATCTTGCAATAGAAGCTTATCCCCTAAAGTCAAAGCCCGTAATGTGGTTTTGTATTATTGGTTTTACAGATCCAAATATAATGAAAAAATTTCAAGTTGACCGAGGTGCAATAAAATTTGTTCTTGCTGGTGCCAACATAATGTGTCCTGGTCTTACATCTCCTGGTGGTGCTTTGGATGAAGAGGTGGAGGCAGAAACTCCTGTGGTATGAATTCTACATTTTGTCTGTGGCTACTGTCGTATAATGTTGCACTTGGATTGTTATGATCCATTATAATTATATCATATGAAAGTGTTAAAGTTTAGTTTGTTATATATGTTTCTGATCTGTAGAACTGAATACTCTCAGGCCATTATGGCTGAAGGAAAGCAACATGCCCTTGCAATTGGATTTACAAAAATGTCAGCAAAAGACATGTAAGTTTCTGTTGTATTTTCAATTAATTAAGAGTTCAAAAGTGGAAATGGAAAGTAGATAACTATAGGTTCTCTTTCCCCCTCCTTTTCCTAGAAGGGTAGGGGAGCAATTTGTGACTATGACAATAGTGTGAAGCACATGCCTACAACATTTTTCTGTCAATCTTATTGAGCAAAAACTAGGAATACACTATTTACCTATTAGTAGCATACTTTATGTTCCCTATTTTTCTTATTATCATGCTAAACACACACCCATGCAGACATGCTTATTTATTTATTTATCAAATGTACACTGTTGCTGGGAAGTGTCAAAGTCTAGGGAGACAAAGCTTTTAACAAATTTTTTCACCACTGTTGCTGTGGCCTGTTGTGATTGGTGAATCATAAAATTGTTATTTGGGGAGGCCATGTGATAATGATGTTGCTCCAATCACAACTTACCACCTAAATAAGTTGTTAAAAAATTTGTGTACCTAGCATTGTTTGGGAAGTATAGAGGTAATTCCTTTGCTGATTGGCATATTTAATAAGTTGAACCATTTGCATAATCTACAGAAAATCAATCAACAAGGGAATTGGAGTGGACAACATGCATTATCTTAATGATGGTCTTTGGAAGGTATGTAATGGTTAAATCCTTACCTCTCCTTTTTTCTACACTACTTGTGAGTGTTACCACATCAGTAATGATTCTCATCATAAACAATTTGATTGTTGCCTATTATGTCGCTTTGTATGGTATTTTGAGTTTCAATAACCTTGAGTTTTGTCTTTGCAGATGGAGCGACTTAATTGAGGATGTGCAAGAACCACTGCAGTACCCTCATTTCAGGATAAAGAAGTAACATATGTTATTTCTTCATCTATGCAACATGGTGTACCGTATTCTTGACATTACTGTGCGGATAGAGGGATTATATGTATACCATGCCCCTTGTTCCTTTTTTGGTTGCTGTATACAGTAAAGAAATCATTTCTTTTAGTATAGATTGATCCTTTGATCAGTTTATCATGCATATTTCATGTAACTTTGGTGAATTTTGTTTTGTTAGTTGGCAGAAATGTTAGAGCTGAATTCGTCGATGTTTGACTAATTCAATCCTAAATTTTGTGCTTGAACGATATCAAGTTTGAATGATTCAATTTGAATTTTATATCACATGAATTACGTTAGTGTGAAGCACATGCCTACAACAGATTTGTTAGTTATGGACTAAGGCTGCGTTTGTTTCTCTTGAAAAAGATTTCAGGAAATCATTTTACACCAGCTTATGTGTTTGGTACGTACAAAAAATTGGGTCAAACGGAAATCATTTTCTGTGTTGACTGTAAAATAACTCTCCTCACCCGTAAAACCATTTCAGGTTTTATTTTACCTTCAAATGATTTCCACCTCAAGAAAATAAAAGAGAGAGAGAAACTGCAAGAAGAGATCGGACCAGAAGCAACCCCAGATTGCACCACTGCCCCCAACCCCAGATCGCACTAGTCTCGTCGCACCCTAGCACCGGCCCGAGATCCAGCCGCCTGTAGCACCACCGAGATCACACCCCAGCACCGGCAAGATCGCACCCATAGTCGCCGCTGGAAGCTCATCGGCGTCGCCATCTAAATCGTCCCACCCAAGACCGATCCACCCAAAACCGATCTTGTTCTCGACCTACCCAAGACCGAGCTCATTCTCGACACACCGATCTTGTTCTCCCTCTTGCTCAACATTGCCGATCTGGCCGCCACCGACCACCAGCCCACTCCACTCCACCCCCAAACCCACTCGATCTGGCCGCCGCTGTCCTCCTTCCACTCTAATCTCTCTCTTTCCCGATCTATCTCTCTTTTCCTCAATCTGTCACTCTGTCTCCCTCCGATCTCACTCTTTCTTCCTCTTGCTCAATGTTTTTATTTTGATTTTTGGTTAAGTATATATTTTGAAACTTTCTGTAATAAAATTTGTTTGGATGCTAAGAAAATGTGAAAAATTTGTAGGAAAATAGCATTTTTAGAATGTTACCAAACACCGAAAATTGTTTTCCGGACTATTTTCCATTGCAGAACCAAACACCCGGATTTCATTTTCCTTACAGGAATTCATTTTTCCCTGCATTCATTTTACACTCGGAATTCGATTTACATTGAACCAAACGCAGCCTAACTTAACAAGATGATGGGATTTATTTGCCTTTTGGGAAACCAATTAGTGCTGGTTATCTTTACTTGCTGCCCGTATTGGTAGCGCTAACAAGAACATGTTCTGTATCATACTTCATACCTACTTTAGTTTATATCTAACCACAAAGTCAACTAGAGGGAACTCGTTAATTGTATATTCCTTTAAAATCCTTTTTCAATCCTTTCCATTCCATTTCTCTTCTCCTTTCCAAAAATGCTGCTAGTTTATCCTACTATACTACTGGATGTGAAGTTAAGGAAGCCTATGGGAGAAATAAGAGTGTGCCCTGCCTGATATGTAAGCAAATGCTTGACAAGCTCTATCTGGCCAAGTTAATATATGCAAAAAGCAGCTTCACCTTTTGTAAGCCTTGTTTAAGAGTTATCTGGCCAAGGGCAAGTGTGTGTAATGGGGCACCGCACCACCCCCTTGTCCAAAAACAAGGGCTGCTAGTTCAAAGTCCTATAATTATTCTTGGATAAAAATGGGTGAGAGGAAGCATCATATCATGGTTAGAAATAACTTAATCTACCCCCACCCCTACCCTCGGGGGGTCTTGAACATGAGACCAACGCCTACTCCCCTGGAGGTGCCATTAGACCATTAAGTTCATTGACAAAAAATGCATATTCTTTGCCTTTCAATAATTGGACATACACCCATAATATACCTTAAAAATTGGTGAGTATCAATCAATAGAACATTTTTTAAGTAGCATCAAGACTCACTCCCGCTAACAAATAAAATAGAGCCCAATAAATTACTCACTAAATCTGTAATAGTGAAGAAAAAACTAAGATGAAAATCACATAAATAAACAAAGTAATCTTATGGAAGCTTTCTCTAAGATGTAATAGAACTACTTTAACATCCTATCATCAAAGCAGCTTAGTATATATCCTTGGGATAACTTATTGAAGCAATAATTAATAATAGAAATAAGGCTAAAATGCAAAATTTACCTTCTATGTTTCATCATAATTCATTTTAGTCATCTAACTGTATTTTTTTTTTTTTTTCATTTCAATCCTCTAAGTTTCAAATTTATTAATTAAGGTTTTTTTACTAACTTTTGCTATATGTTATGGTTAATTGTCCAATTTTTTTAATTTTTTCTTCAAATGCCACATGCCCAATCCTATTCTATATTATTTATCCACTTACCAAGAAATATCCAAATATCACCCATAATTTGGAGTCTCCATAAATATTTCTCATCCCATTAATAAATTGGCTCACAAATATTTCCTATCTCATTACCTTTTTGTGGGAGGAACGAATCTACCCCAAGAAGGAATTGTCCGCTTTGGGTTCAGGTGTGACCCTCACAGATTTGTTCAATCCTACATCGGGGAGAGACGCCTCCTACCTTTGACTTATAAGCATTGAGCCTAAGGAAGGGTGTACCAATCATGTGTGCACACATGATTCTTGACAAGTAAAGTTATTTTAAACCCATAGCTATAATTTAGCCATGTCCAAAACTGGCCCTATGAGCCCAATGTACATATCTCATTCTTTTTAAAGTCCATAACAAAACTATTTTATCAATGGAATTCAAATCTCATAATCAAAACTCATGGTTCAAACCTATGGCAAAACTATTTTATCAATGGAATTCAAATCTCATACTCAAAGCTCATGGCAAATTATTTATTAAAGCTCATTGCATGGTACCATCAAAACCCAATTCTTATTGGCAACATCAAAACCCATTGCTACTTGACACCATCAAAAGCTCATTGCTACTTGACACCATCAAAAGCTCAAACTAACTACCTAGCACTATCAAAGCCCCATTGATGAACAATTCTTGACAAGTAAAGTTATTTTAAACCCATAGCTATAATTTATTCTACATCATATTACAAGCACATGGAATTTATCTCAAAAACCCATGTCAATTATCTATTTTCAAAACTCATGGTAATCATTTTATAAAAGCTCATGGAAAGTCGTGAATATTTATCTTAAACCAATGACACTTATTTACTTCATACCTTGTTGAAAATCCATGGAATTTGTTATAAAAAACATCATGGTTACTATTTATCTTATACCTCAATACTCATATCTCTAACAATTATATTTATATATTCAAAACCCATGGTGATTATTCATCCTACAAGCCCATTATGATTATCTATATAAAAACCCATGGGAATATCACATTATTTCATCATAGTGGTTGTTTACCGTTTCTTATTTGAAACCCATGGATATTGCCCCTATTAAAAGTTTAAACTCATGGTAAATATTATTCACAAAAAAACCATGGAAGTCATTATTTAAAAGCCCTGTAGAAAACATTATTTACAAAATAATCTATAACAAATGTTATTTAAGCTTATTAAATATTATGAGAAACTATACAAAATTATTTAAAGCCCATGAAAATTAATATCCAAAACCTATTTAATGAAGCCCAAAAACATATTCAATTTTTTTTTACTAACAACTAAAGCACATGTGGAATAAAACTCATGGCAATATATAGTAAATTTGTCCATTTTGTAGGGCTCAAAAGGTGAAAGCAAAGGAATAAGCTCAAATGGAGAGAACCCCAAGTCAGAATTCCACCGAAATGCTCAGTACTCATGGCCAAGCCCAACCCAAAATCTCAGCCTAAACAACCTAAAGTAAGCAACCAACCTAGCTGGACAACCCCTTCTTTAGTTCAAACCTGACCAAGCTCCAGCAAAATAATCCCTCAAGAAGCAACCAAGCCCCAAGCTAAGTTGAGAAGCTGGCCACTTGTCCCATCAACCCATCAGCCACTGTCATTTTTAATATGAATAGTACCTAGCGGGCTGGCACCTAAAAGCTTATGGGCAGTAAATGTACATCTTCCTCCCCAAGTTTCGGTTAGAGCTGAAGGAAGCCATAACAAAATCATCAAAGCTTCAACAAACTGGCTTGTAAAGTGCAAAAAATGCCTAAAAACTAATTCATGAACCAAGCCCGTGAATTCCAAAACGGGAAATTTAAGGTTCATTTGGTTTGGTGGATTTTAGGGAAGATGGTAAAAAAAAAAAAAAAAAAAAAAAAAAGAGAGAAAATGGGGAGGGAAAGAAATTTATTGGGGGTATTTGGTTAGGTGGGTTCGTAGAAAGAAAACTGGTGAGTCCAAATATTTTCTCTCAGGACCAATTAAAATGCTTTCTCTCTAAATTGGGGAGAAAACAAAAGACAAAACATGGATGATAGTCAAAGACCAAATTTGCCCCATCACTGTGCCAGTGCGTTGAGTTAAGTTTTCTTGATTTTTTTTTTAAACATCTTTGAGTTATTTTTACATTTCTTTTCTTTTCTTTTTTCCAATGTTTCAGCTGCTTTTGCTTTTTGTTTTTTTTTTTCTTTTTTAATCAACGATGTTCTTGGTATCTTTCACCTTTTTTTTAGAAGGTGAAAGAAATGTATATATATATATATATATATATATATAAAGTAATATTATAATATTAATGATGTGTTAATTTTTATAAGATGTTATTCTTCTAATTTTAATTGATAATAAGTTTTTTTTAATGATTGTAAGGAAATTATTTCTTATATTATGCAATAGGGGCATGTAAATAATTTTATACAAACTACACTTTCTATCCTCTCACTTTTCTTCTCAACCAAATAAATGAGTTTTCCACCCCTCCAACAAAACACAAATGAGACTAAAATCGTTTATATCTTCTCCCAATTTTCTATCCTTTCATTTTTCCATCTCTCCAACCAAATGTACCCTTAGGGAAATGTGATTTGGAGGGCATAAAGAGATTTTCAGCAGAACTCCCTAAAGTAGGCTCAAAGCTTGACACCTAACTTGGGATGACAACCCCTACTCTTTGAAGCTCAAATCTTAGTTGCAGTAGCCAATGATCTAGGCCTAACACTTGCCTTAATCTCAGTGGTTGTAATCGAACCCCAAATCCCAGGATTTAATGCTAAGATTAGCCAAATCTCAGCTCCAGTTGACATTACCCAAAAGAGCAAAGCATCCCAAAAGGAATTCACACCATTTTGGCCAAATCCTAGGTTGAATACTCTAGCACTCTTCTTGCTGATCAGACCTAATGTTTTTAGCCTTTGCTAATTGCTCCCTAAGCTTCACTAGAAAAAGAAACCACCATCAACTCATCCAACACACACCACCTCCTCTTAAATTTTCAATCAATCTTGCTATTTTCAACCTTTAGTTTAGAAAAAAGTTCATTTTTAGTTCATAGATCAACTCTCTTGGTCCATAAATAGCTTCTTTTAGTCCATAAATGCCCATATTCATTTACCCACAAACATTCATTATATTTTCTAACAAATCCCAGCACCATTAATGTTCCCTAGTTAGCCATAAGCAGCCTTCTCTCCACCATGGCCAAAAATAGCCAAGTTTTTGTACCATTTTCTTCCCATATCATTCCATATGTACTCACCTACTCACACAAAAGTAGTTTCCATTGAAAATACACTTTTCCAAAAGAAAATTAACGTTCGCAAGAACTAATTGAGATACCACTCATCTTGGGCACCATGTGGAATTGGGATGAAGATTGAAAGTATTCTCAAGTCTTGTTTTTTAATTTTACTGCACCAAGGTACGCTTTCTTTTCTTTGTTCTAGAATTCAAGATTACATGTTATCTCTCATGAATGAAGTAGATCCTTATGTTGCTTCCGCTGTGGGTTTTGTATGAGATGCAAAACCAGTTTTTCCAACATTTATAAGTAACAAATTGTGAACTAATCTAATGTGAGAGTCTAAACTCTTTTGAAATAGTCCATTTATTAAATTCAAGGCATTGATTCCCTCAAAACAACCAACAAAAAAATTGGATCCATAACGGCCCTCATTATCAAAGTTGCCTTCAAAATCCTTGCCTGCACTGGTGTCATAGAAATATCTATTGAACATCCTTGAATCAGATGAAATTTTGCTCCTAAATGAGACATTTGGGTTGGACAAAGGCGACCAATGGTATCAATGCCATAGTATTGTTCCCATAACATAAGTTTATTTTGTCAATTTGAACTTTAACTGGGATTACTTGTACCTAGAGGCCCAATTTCAAGACATAGGAACACCATGAGAATTTTGGTTTATTGGGATGGAGGTAAAGGCTACGTCCCAAGTGCGATTATCAATGTATTTAGGCCTTGATTATGACGTTGCGATATGAGGATGGCTTCATTTGGTTGGGGGAATGAAAAGTGGAGGGATAGAAAATGGTAAGGGATAAAAAAAATATGGACAAAACTTAGGTACAGTACCTTAGGTGCTATTCCTTAAGTTCCCCTCTTAAGATTCAGCCATGTGGCTACTTAACTAAAAAATACACTTCCATCCCATGAGAAAAAATCCACATGGCAGAATCTTAAAAAGTGAACCTAAGGAACAGCAACTAAGTACTATACTTAAGTCTTACTCAAAAAATATTTAAGGTATGTTTGGTAACTGTTTTTTCCCCTTATTTTTTGTTTTCAAAAACAATTTTCTATTTTTGAGACTAAAAAACTTGTTTGGCAACCTAAAATGGACAGAAAACAAAAACTATTCTCAAAACTCAATTTGTGAAGGAAACTGAAAACATGCAAAAAGCTGTTTTCAGTTTCTAATTTTCAAAAGTCAATGTAAACACGCATTTAATTTAATGAATATGTCTCATTTAATGAGTTAGCATTAGAGTTCAAAGCCTAGTAACAATATATGTTAGTATTTTCTATTTTTTTTCTTCAAAAAACTATTTTTTTTAATTTCAACTAATCAAAAATGTTTTTTATTTCAAAAATACAAGAAAATTGTTTTTTCTTTATAGAATGATAAAAACCCTTTTGTGTTGGTTGAAAAAAAAAAAAAAAAAAAAAAAGAGGATAGAAAATGGTGTTCGTATAAATTTACGATCATGCTCCTATTACATAAAAATAATTAATAGTTTATAAGGAAAAAAAACATAATGTTTAAGGGGAGAAAACTAAATGTTTAACGTTGAAAATTAAAAAAATAAGAAGAAAGAAAAAAAAAAAAAAAACCAACGTTGGGGGATGAGAGGGGGAGATGGATAATTACCCATTTAAGTCCATTTTCTCACCATTTTCTCCCCAATTTGGGAAGAAAACAAACACCCCCCCCCCCTCTCAATGGTGGGCCTGGCCCCACCAAAGTCACCCCTAACCAAACACTTCAACTATTCAAATCCGTCTAATTTTCCTCTCTCCATCTCCTTCCCCCCCCCCCCCCCCCCCAAAAATCATCACAACCAAACAAGGCCTTAGTATTTTGTCGAGTGACTCACCTCCCTTTAGATCTAATAATACATGTCAAATTATTCAACCATAAGATTTTCCATTTCTCTTTAGTATTGCCTATAAATTTGAAATTATTGCCCCCACCAAGTAGGCAAAGTTAGATGGAACAAAGTGAGATCCAAAATGACCAACCACAACTCCATATATGTCACTCAAGATTCAAGTTCTATATATTTTGGAACCTCTTTACTGCCTCCACTAGTACTCTTCACCTACATATTTTACCTTCTTCTCTGAGTCATTCTCATGAATTCCTTTTCGTGATGGTTGTGTAACCGCTACCCCACATTCATCGATAGCAAGTAGAATATCTTGAAATTTGTGCTAAGACGTTGCCTTTCATTAAGAGTTTGAGAAATACTACATCTACAACATTTTCATAATAATTTCTTTAAAATATCATGGTGCTTGTCACATCATGAAGACACCTAGACATACATCCACCTTTGCACAATTAGCTCTAGTTTGGGAGGAGGGAATGGAATGGAATGAAAAGAATAATTTTAGGATATTTTTTCATTCCCTTGTTTGAGAGTTTTAATGGAGGGAATGGAAAGTTCATTCCCTTGTTTTGGAGTTTAAGTGGGAGGGAATAAAATGGGTAAGAGGGAACACTCATTCCTCTCTATTCCCTTAAAATCTCAAATTTTCATTCCCCTCCAAAATTGGGAGGAATTAGAGGGAATGAAATTAGATTTAATGAATTTTTTATTAAAACTTCCAAAATATCCCTATATATTCAACTCTTTATTTTAAAATAGGGGTCTAATAGTAATATTGTCATAAAATGATTCAATTTCTTTCTCTCTATGTTACTCCCAAACAAAGTTACTTACATTCTATTCATTTCAATTCCTTTATTTTAAAACATCCAAACAATGTTACTTAATTTTATTTCATTCCTTTCTTTTCCATTCATTTCCCTTACTTAAATACATTCCATTCATTTCCATTCCCTTATGATCGTTCCATTCCATTCAATTCCCTTCCCTTATGAACTCCCAAACGAAGCCTTAATATCATCAACAAGTCTAGTGACTTAAAATTTCATCACTTTTTTGTACTATTGTTGAGGTGTTATGATGTAATTGATGTGTAATATAGTAGTGGAAGTAATGGGTCCATGTAAAATGATAAAAAAAAATGTTAAAAGTACTACAAGTTTTTCTACATAAAATTTACAAACTGGTGCGGGAATTAATGTGTCATTGGTGGGCTTCAACCATCTTTAAGATGAATAATTGAATTTCCTTTTCATGATTAGTAACATAGTAATTTATAAACTCTTCTCTCAAATTTATTTTTTTATTTTTTATAAACTCAGTGTAGTAAAACTTGTAGTAACATAGTAATTTATAAACTCTTCTCTCCAAAAATATATATATATATATTTATAAACTCTGTAGTAAAATTTGTTGTAGCTATGGGCCTATGGCACTACTAAAAATAATATTACTTCAATCACACATAGTTATTTCTAGTACTACTCTAACATCACTATCTAACTATTAGATCCTTGCATCATACAAGAAAAGAACAAAAATAGAGTTTCTCATTACATAATTATCAAAAAATAAAACAAATTATGCTTAACAGTATCTTGGGTATTATTTTTGGCATAGAAAATAACATTATAAATTGTAGGATAGTAATATTTAAATTGCAATGTTAATGGATGTTCAATGTAAATGGTATACTTTACTTATTTATTTATAGGAAAATATATCTAAAATATATTTTGGTTTTTTTTTAGAAACATATATTTGGGTTTAATAAGCTACATATGGAATAAGAGTACTAAGATGGAAAAAAAAAATGATGCATTAATCATTTATATATTTTTTAAGAAAATATATTTTAAATACACTTTGATTTAATAAGTTACATATGGAATAAGAGAAATAAGATGGGAAGAAAAAATGATGCATTAATCATTTATATATTTTTAAAGAAAATCTGTCTTAAATATACTTTGATTTAATAAGTTATATATGGTATAAGAGTGAATACGGAGGGGAAAAGATATTTTTTTCAAAATTTTATTTTTTCAAAATTTAATGGATTTACTTAAATGAAAATCTTATGTTCTACAGTTAGCATTTCCTTTTATATTCCACCAATTACAGTCGGTCATACATCAGTTTCTTTCTTTACAAAGTAAACACCCTAATTTTTTTATTATTTAATAATTCAATAATTATAATGTGAGACAAGGGATTTGAATTATGAATATTATCACTAAAAATATTAGCAAAAGTTGATCGTGCTATAAGACTCTTGGAAACACACTCTAGTCAATGAAGTTAATGAAGTACAAAATAGAATATCAAGAATGGAATAGTGGTGTTTAGAATCTATTTCCCTCTCTTTTTGTGTGTATTTATTTCTCAAAAAAAAAAAGAAAAAAAAAAGAAAGAAAAAAGAAAGAAAGAATGGAATAGTTATAGAACTACATGACTTTGTATTTTGACTATTTTCTAACAAACCTTTTTTATTCCTTTTCGAAAAGGGTTAAAATTAAATGTTTTTGAGGGGTGATTTTGTAACTTAGGCTGCGTTTGGTTGAATATAAAATATTTTCCGAGTGTAAAATATTTTCAGGTGTAAAATATTTTCAGGAAAGGAAAATATTTTCAAGTGTTTGACTGCATTATGAAAATTGTTTTAGAAAATATTTTCATGTGTTTGGTTGCATTCTGAAAATGTTATTTTCCTACTAGTTTCTCACATTTTCTCACCCATTTTCTTAGCTACCAAACAAATTTTATAATAGAAAATTTCAATATATAAACTTAACAAAACAAAAAATCAAAACAACATCATTCATTAAACTCCACAATTCGGTCAAACTGAGAGAGGGAGGAAGAGAGAGTGATCAAAAATTGAGGGAAAGGGAGAGATTGGTCATGAGTCATGGGCGACGAGATTGAGACGATGAGATCATTGGTGCGATGAGATCGAGACGACGAGATCGGCGGTGCCGATGAGCTTTGGGCTGAGAACGAGAACGAGATCGGTAACGACGGCGCTGATGAGATCAGTTTTGGGTGGATCGGTCTTGGGTGGTGATGATCTAGATGGAGGGTGGATCGGACTGAGGTGAGGTTGTTGGGTTAAAACGGAGGGTGGATCGGACATAAAGGGTGGATCGGACTGAAGGAAACTCACCGTGGGTGGATCGGAGCTCGGTCTGTGGTTGTCGGACTGGAGCTCGGTCTGTTCTTGCTCATCGTTCTCTCTCTCTCTCTCTCTCTCTCTCTCTCTCTCTCTCTCTCTTTGCGCGTCTGAAGCTCGGTCCGAAAATAGTTTGAAGTGAAAATAGAAATGTAAAATAATTTCCAGGTCAAAAACTTCTTTTAATGGTCAAATAAAATGCAAATTCGGAAAATTCTATTTTTCATGTGCAACCATACACATAATTTTATGAAAAATGATTTCTTAAAATGGTTTGAAGCCAAAACAAACTCATCCTTAATTATAGACGAAAGTATCCCATAGTAAAGGGATAAAATTTGTTTTGATTAACCGACATTAAAACAACAACTCAGAAATCGATGTTGTTGAATAATGATTAATGTCGTTGGTGTAATTGAAGTGTACACACTACACAGACAGCAACAGTAAAGTTGCCATTTTTATCTCTATCAACTTGTTAAATTGTAGTACGTGTCACTCCTCTCTAAAGCTAAACTAGGATAAGAATAATCCAGAATTTCCATCAAAAAGATAAACGTCAATCAAAGAGACCACGAAGATCAGTGTTCCTTTTCTTTTTCTTTTTTTTGATGTGACAAAGTCGCAAAGATTAATGTTCTATATTCATGGTACATAGGTAAAACATTTTTTTATTTTTTTTATTTTTAATTTTTTTAATTTAATAGTTGTGATTGAAAATTATTTTTTCAACTTTGTATTCGTTTAGTAAAAATTATTTTTGCTACTATTTTTGAGGCCTATTACACTTTTTAGTACTATTCATAAGTTCCACTGTACTATTTCAGCAAACTTTTACTTTTATCTACATTACTTTCAGTAAAAAAATTTCAATTTCAGTAAAATAAGCGGATCCCAAACAGACCTTTCATCAAATGCAATTATCTAGACCTGTTTTGTATTATAACTCAAACTCACATTTTTACATTTTAAACAATATTACACACTTTTTCACCCACACGTATTTCAAAAAACTACAAAAATCTCATCTCAAACTACTCTACCAAACACCCCGATCTCAAACTATTCATGGTATACCTTTCAAATCGGGCTGTTATGAATGGTTTGAATTTGATTCCAAGAAAAGAAAAAAAAAATTAATGATAATTTTTTTAACAAATAAGGTCAAAGTTCAAATTCATGTTAAACTAATTAGAAAGTAAAAAAAAAAATTTGAGTCAAATTTAAGCATAATAAGCATAATATTATATTCATAAATGCATGTATAAGTATAAAATTTGATTTAAATAAATAAATATATATATAATATTACATGATTGTATGTATATGCATAGATTTGAGATTAAATTGTAAATTTTTTTATTAAGTTTATAATAAATCAAATTATTAATAATATAAATAGTTCATTTTATAGTAAAAAATTTGTATATAAATTTTAACAATATAAGGTTAGTGAATTCATTTTTATGAGTTCATACACAAAAATCGTTCAATTTAATTAATTCAAATAAATATAATTTCAATTGTAATTTAACTATAAATTATATAAACTTGTGAAAAGTTAAATTTTTTTAATCATGATGCTTTTACTATATATGAAAATGAATATATTAATCAAATAGTACGTGAATAAAGTTCAAGCTTCTTCATTAGAAATTGAACCAATGTAAAATGAACTCAAACTCAACTTATGTTATAGACTTGAAATTAAATAAAACAATGTTAGAATTGACTCACCTCGTTTACTAGACTTGGCAAATTGCACCCGCACTCAATAAATTAATCACACTTGAAGAAAAATACTTGGCCTGAGTCATTAAAAATTGAACCAACGTAATTTGAGTTAGAACTCAACTTATGTTAGACATGAAATTAAATAAAACAATATTAGAATTGACTCGCCTCGTTCACTAGACTTGGCAAAATTGAATCTGCACTCAATAACCTAACTCAAACTTTGAAGAAAAATACTTGACCCGACTCAGGGAAATTTTTTTTTTTAAACATGGGTTAAAAGAACGGGCAGTACCTGCCCCGCTTAATTTTCAATTTTTTTTTTTCTTTTGTATGTGAAAAAATAGGGGTGAACCAATAATATGATTGACCCAACCTCCTCATAATCCGCTTAGGATGACCCGCTTCTGATCTGAACTTGATATGACCTGCACATCAATTAACTTGACCCGTTTGCCAAGCCTATCATTTAATGCCTAACATACCATTTCCGAAGATAACAGAGAGAGGAAATGGCTGTAGGCCCAAGGCATTACTAGAGAGGCACACAAAGTTAAGTTGTGAGCAAGACCAGCTATTAGCCCAAAAAAATAGTATCTTTAATAGAATAGAAAAATAGTTAAATGAAAACATCCGAATCGTTACATTGTCAATGAATCATGGTATTATTACAAAATGAAGATAATAAGGGGCAGTTTAGTAGGGTAATTTAAGCAAAACTTTTTAGTTTTTAAACAATATTACACGTATTTTTATATACTTTTTTACCTACACGTATTTTTAAAAAATACAAACAACGTTACCAAACGGCAACGAATAGATAATGCAGAACCAGGCTACATCTTTGGAAAAGTATACAAGGCAAAATGGAAAAATGGAAGTAAAATAAAAACAAAACAAAATGTTGGTGCTAGTTACTTCAAAATTTCAAATGCAATGAATCAGCAATGGAATACTTTATGCTATGCAAATGAGAACAGATTCATTTCAATAACAATCATTCTGCCTCCATTTATGTCCTTGATGCCCCACCATCGACTAATGCAAAAGAGAAAACCTTGTCCATATACAGGACCATAAAGCAGGTAATCCTTGGGAAGAAGCAGCTGACCAGGGTTGATAGCTGCATCTTCATTCCTTCTGCATGTAGCATTATGTGCCAAAATGTACTCCGAAACTTGATCAAATCTCATAACAGCACAAAAATGTCTAGAGTTTTCCAAATTCAGTGGTAAATACGTTTACATGATCCAAATTTTCCAACACCAAGATACACCAACTGTAATGCCCACTTAAAAGCATCATACTTGTTTCTATAACTGCACGCCCACGATGATCCTTCAAATTGGGCATCGTATACTGTTATATCTGCACACGTCTCAATGTACATTGTCTGAACGAAGGTCATCACTGCTGCCACTCTTATCCTTGTTGGAGAGCATTTTCTTCACTTTCTTATCCAAGGCCTTTTCAAAGTCACTATATGACAGTGACAGAACCTGGTTCAGCAGCAATGAAACTCCAGACTCCTTCACTAGGGCATGCCTTGGTTTAATCCTCTCCTCCAAACTATAACCAAAATATTGAGGAAATTTTACCAGCTCTGATTTTGAATAATCCATGGTCAAAAAGAACTCCCATTTTGGTATTAAATTCTCGGACAAGCTAAAAGTATATAGAGCTCCATATCTTGAAATCATGGTCCCTATTTCCTCAATGCTGTATCCCCTCTCCAAGAAAAATTCAGTCACAGGCTTCAAATTGGCCTCAATGCTAAGACCAAAAGTCTGTGGACAACGATAGAGAAGAACAGCAACATCAACCCCCAACGAAAGGAAGTACTCAGCTGTTGGGCGTAACTTGTCCTCCACACTGTAGCTTATAATGTTTGGGCTGCGTGTCAGAATCTTACCAATGCTATCTGCAGAGAGGCCCATCTCACAAAGGAATTCTACAGTGGTCTTCACCTTCTGCCTGCTATGAGTGAGAAGTGCTGGAAAGCGGTATATCACCTTCGCCCATTGTTTCTTGTCCACACCCAAATTCTCTAAGAAAGTCATAGTGGGTATAAGGTTTTCAGAGAGACTTATTCCACACAATTGAGGCCTTTTGTTGAGGATGGTGGGAATATCTGATTTTGGTACACCAAGATCAAGAAGAAACTCAACCACTGGCTTGATTTTTCCCTCCAAACTATAGTAGGCAAAAGCTGGGAATCTTTGTGTAATTGCCTTGATCTTCTCAAGATCCAAGCCAAGTTCTATGAGATAGAGAACGTGAGGGCGGAGCTTGCCATCTGGGTCTATCTCACTCACTCGAGACATGGCCTTTAGCTTCTTTGAGTCAAGGGTTGGTTTGGGCTGAGAAACTGGCACAACTGTTTTTTCTTTAACAGGTGGATTTGGAAAGTTTTCCACTACATCTACTACAATGTTCCCATGCTCTTCCAGAAGGGACTCAAGGTAAGGAATAAGAGCATCCCTGATCTCAAGAGTTGTAAGCTCACGTCCTGCCATGCCAAGGGGAATTCAATTAGCATGGGTCCATTTTAGAATCAAAGATGCTAAATTGAACTGTGGCTACAGAGAAGCATTAATATGATGAATCGAACCTACTAGATACCGAGATTTATAAATATAATGAAGCTTTGCGATCAGGTGGTTGATGAAATGGTCTGACTTGTTTATGGTTCTTGTTGCAACTGCATTGCTCAATCCTTGTTTCTTAAAGAACAAGGACAAAACAGCCTTAGCTTCTTCTCTTTCTGCTGCTAACAGGGTTGCAGACACCACTTTCAAGCTGAATGAACCATCTATCCCTGAATCAGCTGGTATAATTTATACATGTAAAAAGGATGTTAACATTGTAAAAGAGAGAATCACAGAAGCAAAATGTCAAAATGTTTTGGCTTTTATGTGGAGGTTAAAATTAAATAACAAAGCAAAAACCACATGAAAGAAAATGTAAAAATCAATTGCTTACCGAATTGTGCTTGGCAAGAGAAGAGTTTGGCAGGAAAAGAAAGCCGAGTCCTGAATAATAATAATAATAAATAAATAAAAATCAAATCTTCCATACCATACCTCATAGGGAGAGAAAAAAGACAAACTAAATGCATAAAAAAAAAGAAGGGAGAAGCAGCTTCAGCTACTACAACTACTAGAATCTCTGACAACATTTAGTCTCTCACCCATATGACAATTGGATGCCAGCATCTCAACACCTAGTAACTACTTAAAAGTTCAAAAAATTTTAGAACTGTAACTACTACTTCCAATCCAACAAAAGCCTCACATTCACTATGGCTGCTTCAATTTCGACCTCCCATACCTGTATAAGTTCCCTCTCTCCTCTACAATGTGCCTACACAATTCCCTACCAATCCATTTGCCTCAGGTTTTTTTTCCCCATCAAAAAAGGTATGTACAGCTTTTCAAAGGATCACCTTTTCAAGATAGGCAAAATAAGCTCATCCAAACGCACATGAATCTCTTGCACCATAACACCTTTGGTTTTCCTCTCACTGGGTTATTCCAAAATTGCCAATATTTTTAGTACTTAAAAGTTAAAACCTCCATTTCATCACCTCCTGTGAATAATACCATCACCACATTACATAATCACCCTCTCCCAAAGCATGTCAACAAATTTTCACAAAATCAAAAACACAAATTTGTCCAACAACAACAACCTTAATTCCCTAACAAACTCACAACACTTAGTAATAACAGTTAAAACAAAACATCAAAGAACTGACTGCTAATTAAAAACTAAGGAAGTATGAAGTAAACATAAACTATTAGTACAAACTAAGAAAGAAAATGAAGTAAGCAACAACTAATTAAAAACTAAGCAACTGGGTTATGGGAATAGAAGTACCTTGTGATTGTAGGTGTGGTTGTGGTAGTGAAAATTACTACTTTTGAGAGACATGAGAGCTTGGCTGAGTGGAATGCACAGAAAGCTCTCATTTTTTTTTTTTTTTTTACCTTTTTTTCTTCAGCAAGAATTGAAAGTGAAGCAGAAAGAGGAATGTTTTTTTTGGTTTTCTTTGTTGTTTTTATTTGGTTTAGGTAGTCAGAAAGTGCAAATATCACAGGGACCGACGGGCAAGCCTTGGATATGGATTGATGACGTGGCAGAATATCAGCCACTGAGGAATTGTAAGCAAGCAAGCACGTGCCAAAAAAATGATATCTGCTGCAATCATGCACAATCTGTAATATAAAAGAGATCATAATGGGCCTAAAGTTACCTGTGTAACTGTAACCCATGTGGGCTTGGAAAGATCTACTATCAGTCCAGTTTCTTACCAGAAACCCACGTCCACCCGCAATCTCCACCGAAAAAAGTAAGAGAGAAGTATCTTCGAATGTCCGTTTGTTTGGAAGTGTGAAAAAGCGGGAGAATAAAAAATAGTAAAAAGATCAAAAAAAAAAAGTAAAAAAATAAAAAAATATTTTAATATTTTTTATTTTTGTTTGGTTGGGAGTGAAAAAGTGGAGGGATAAAAAAAAAGAATTTGTATAAATTTACTCATATACACTTGTTAAAAAATAATGCCCAATTAAAATAAAAAAGTGGCAAACAACCCAAAAAAAAAAACAATCACCCAAATTTATTAAAAAATAAAAATCATTTAAAAAAAAAATCATGTCTAGCTAAACAAAAAAAAAAAAAAAACAACTATCACACTTATAGCCCAAGAAAAAAAAGAGAGAGAAAGAAGAGACAACGTGCCCAAGAAAGCACAAAAAAAAAAAAGAGAGGAACGAAATGAAGCCCATGTGCAAGTGCACATGGGCATTTTTGTCAATGAAGAGATTCAGAATCCCCATTTAGTTTTCTCCCTATTTTGGTGGGCGTGGAGAGAAAACACCCACGCCTTACCAATTTTTTTTCCCTCCCCTCCCTCCAACCAAACACCAAAAAAAAAAATGTTCTCTACCATTTTATCTCTTTCTTTTTTTTTTTTTTTTTTTCATCCTCCCTAAAATCCACCCAACCAACACATACCCTTAAAGTTTAAACCAATCCTCTCCCCCTACAAACCTACAACCCTCTCTCTCTCTCTCTCTCTCTCCAAATCTGTATTGATTGCACCGGCACTGTAGATGTACTCATCTCAATTACTCCCTCTGTCTATCTATCTAACGAGTTTGTCAGAAGAACAAGAAATTTCGTACTCTTTGCTTGCGTGTCCAACTTGTTTTTCTTTCCCACAAAAACGTTGAGTTTTGGACTTTTGTAGAACCATAACAGGAGATAAGTGTTGTGACTTGTGAGTTCTCTCTTTCTTTTAAACTTAATTGTCAGCCCAAATAAAACACATGAAACAGTGTGTTTTTGCCTACCAAATATACTAAATCAAATGTTAATGTAGATTTTTCATTCTTTTTATATAGTTAGTAGACATTACACTTCCCTACTGTTTTTTGTTATTAACTTTAATTGAATTTAAGTCCAAAAACCAATTAACTTAACACCAAAACAAACGAAACTTTAGGGGCCGATCATACGCTTTAATAGTTCAAAGAGTTAAGTGTAAACGGGATGATAGTTTTATGGTGAAAAAGTATAGTTGGGCCTTTAGTAAAAGAGGTTTTAGGTTTGGGCACTTGACATTGTGGGCAATTCCGATGGAGAGTCCACTTCAAAATAGGCCTAAAGTCACCGGTGGTGTAAATCCACTTGGGCTTAGAAACATCTACCTGTGGGTCTTTCTCAAGTCTTACGTCGTCGTTTCACAGTCAGCACAGCACAGTGGGTTAAAGGGTTTATCAAAAATTCTAAAACCCTAAAACAAAGGAAGAAGAAGAGCATGAAAGCTTAGAGAGTGAAGAGGCATGTCGATAATTCTGAGACGCGCATTCTCTCATCGGAACCTCCTTCTCCTCCGCAGCTCCGCCTTCCATGGTGGCGACCTTTCTCATCAACTCATTAACAGTGCCCACAACAACAACAACTCCAACACCCACATTCATGATCTCACTCTTCCCACCACACTTCATTTCCTCACACATTCTCGCAGAGGCTTCGCCAAAGGGCGCAAATCAAGTACCCTTTTGCTCTCTTTCTCTCTCTGTTGAGTTTTTATGGCAATTTTTGTTTTTGTTTTGTGCTTTGTAAAGCAAATGATTGAATGAAATGTGTGTTTTCCTGTTTGGGTTATTCCATTTTGACTGAGAATCAAAAGAGTGCTGATGAGATTTCATTTCTGTGTTTTTATCAAGCATGATCTTCTTTGTTTTTAGTGTTTTTTTTAATATGATTTTTGGTAAATTGCGCACGCAAACACACATAAACCACGTTTTAAACTATTACATGGTTTATAATATGGTTCTAGACTTTTAAACTGAGCAATCAACTCTCTGACTTAGCTCAATTTTATTAATTTCCATCTTATTGAAGGTATTTATCGCGGTAGAGTGTTTAGAGGGTTTACACAAATTTGGAGTGTTTGGGAGTAAAGTTCGGGTTTATTTGATGGAAAACTGTCTTCCATTTGACATAAACTATTCCTAATTTTCAATGAAGTTAGGGGGGTTGATTGCTGAGTTCTAACATTAAAGGGGCACATTGTAAATCAGGTGATAGTTTAAGGTGGTTTTTGTAAGTGAATTTTTGAATACTTTTTTGTTTTCTCTATATTGGGGAAATTTTTCTAACTGGTATAAAGAAACAAGAAGTCACAAATTAATATTCGGCGTTATGCAAAGGTTATTGTGAGATACTATTTATGAAATATTTTAGGTGAAGCTTTTTGTTGATTGCACTACTGAGCTTGGCTGAAGGGATTCTTTTTGCAAGAATAACAAAAATTGTTTAACTTTATATAAATCGCATGTTAGCCTTTTGCAGAGTTATAAGCACTATTCCATTAAAATGTTTTTTTTTTCACCATTTAGAGGATGATGATGCTGTGAGCACTATTGAAGTTTCGACTGATATTGGGCCTACTATTAAGGCAAATGCTACCTCAATGATGGAGGCAGCAATTGCTGCATTATCAGGAGAGTTGAACAAACTAAGAACAGGAAGGGCATCTCCAGGTACATTAAGCCATCGCTATTTGTTAGTTTTTATTTATTTTCTTAGTATGTTTGTTAGATTTATTGACACAGTTATGAGTGAGAATGTCTCTACAGGAATGCTTGACCACATTATTGTTGAACTTGATGGTGTAAAGATGCCCTTGAGCCACTTAGCTGTTGTTTCGGTCATGGATTCCAAGACATTATCAGTAAATCCTTATGATCCAAATGTAATGAACAAAAACTTTACTTAACAAGTTTGCTATTTGTTTCAATTCTAGGGTTTCTTCATTAGCATATGTAATTGTTTGTTTCCTATACTATTACATGGTCTAGAGTCCGATACTATTTAACAGTCATTGATTCTTCAAATCTGTGGATCTAGCGATCAGGATGAAAATTTTCTATATCAGTTGTATTAAGTTTAAATTATTGAATTTAGTTCATTTTCTTTAATCTGCTTTGCACAATACGAGCCTCAATTTTTTATTTTTTATTTTTGACATGCTGATTGGTGCTCATATCTAAACAGTCCCAGTTTGAAAGACTCATTTAAGTGGTAGCGCCTGTTTTATGCAGACCATTAAAAAGTTAGAGAGCGCCATTGTTGCTTCTCCGTTAGGCTTAAGTCCCAAAGTGGATGGTGAGCGATTGATTGCAGTTATTCCACCGTAAGTAGTCATTCTATTTAATCTCACACTGCTTCTTTCCTTGTCCAATAAGCAGCCCATTTGCTGATAATGGCCATTAAAAGTATTTGGCTTAAGACAATTGTGGTTTTGGTTGATACAATATTTTAAGATCTTTTTTTTTAATAATGATGCGTAAGTATTTTCCATGATAAAGCTTGTTCAATCTACACAAATATTGATTGACTTATTTACATTTTTTATGCTCTGCAATGACCAGATTGACAAAAGAGCATATACAGGTAAGCCAATTATTACCCTTCCTTTCATTTATTTATTTGTTTCTTTTTCTTTTTCTTTTTCATCTCTGCACTATTATGACCACTATATTGTATCTACCAGGCTGTGTGTAAGGTGGTTACCAAGTCTTGTGAAGATGCCAGACAAAGTATAAGAAGGGCTCGCCAGAAGGTATGGCAGTAATTTTTTTCTTCTTTATGTTTAGATTTCAGGAGTATTATTAAACAATGTTTATACTTGCTCCCCCTGCTGTTCAAACATAAAAAAGAATGAGGAATGAGGTTGTTATGGTCATCTGAGCACCATGTCTGTATCACTGTGTGCTTCGGTGGCAGGTTTATATCTTGTTAAATAGCACATCTCATTTCAAAAATATCAATTCTTCACTCCCTTACTGTCTTTCATCCTAGAATCATCATGCACTAGCTAGCCAGAGGTTGGTTTGGTGGAGGGAGTGAAGAATTGGTTGACCTTATTCTTTATTTTCTGATATTAGAACTATATCATACTTGACAGCTCAATTTGTCTCAAGTGTGATTTTGCTGTTCCACTGGTTGTGAAAAATTATTACAATTGAGGTCTAGATGGTTCACATTTATTTATCCGGCACCTCAGTTTTAGTGGATGATCTAAAAAATTTCAGTAGACAATGTCTAGCCTCTTAGGTGTCTAGCATGGTGAGCTCATAATAAAATGTACTGTGGCAAGTATTGAAGTGCAAAACACTGTTAGTAGCATTGTGCGGCAACAAGACTAGGAGTGCCATTATAGATAGGGATAATGATTGATTCTATGCATTGTTGTGAAATGGTCCAGTGTTCTTAATGTTTATTGTGCCTAAGCAGATTGTTTATTGGTTTTACAGGCAATGGATACGGCAAAGAAATTATATTCACATGCCCCGAAGGATGATGTAAAAAAATTGGAGAAGGAAGTGAGTTCTAAGCTAATTACAACTAAAACAGTGGATCAGTTTTACAATGTTTTGAGTGTTATCTGACCCTTCTTTTTCCCAGGTTGATGAGTTGACCAAAAAATTTGTCAAGTCTGCAGAGGATATGTGTAAGGCAAAGGAGAAGGAGATTACTGGAGGCTGAGATGCAGTGTCCCATCTGCACTCTGAGTTTATTTTGCAGGAGTACACAGCTTTTAAAAATCTCCATCTTGGTGACTACCCCTTAATATCAGAATACTTGGTGCTTGATTCCATGATAAAGTGAGCTTATGCCATGTTTCTTTTATAGTTAAATATATTTGAGGTCAGTGGAAATTGTCAATCGCATTTGCAGCTAGATGGCAGTTTCAGTAAAAAATCATGTAGAAACATTTTTGATGTGACAAATATTTTCATTTATATTTTTAAGAGCTTTGGAAAATTTTCTGGAGCCTGGAGGAATTGCCAATGATTTAAAAAGGACATGAACCTCAAATGTTGTAACCCATCTGGGGCATCTGACTGTCTAGCTTTGGCATATTAGGCAGTGCTTATAGCATTTTTTGTTCTGGTAGTTGGAGTTAACATGCAGTAAATTTGGCTGCATAAATAAGCCACCAAGAAAATCTAGGACTATAACACAACTTTGCCACAACTTTGATGTGGGAGACTGCAAGTGGTGAGTACATTTGAAAGTGATAAGCAACTAGTCACAGTTCACCACATAGAATAGTTGTGAAAAAATGATGTGATAAAGGATGTCCACTGATTCAATTCATGCTTCATGCTTGCAAACATTTGCCTTGAACAGTAACCATTTCAAGGTATGATTTGCTATTTGGTTCCAACGCATACTTAATGATCTCAATTGCAATTCAAATTGCGTCGGTCCCAATCTTGTTATGTATTTGTAGGAGCAGCTGTGGTCTTTTTTTTTTTGGTTGTTGTTGATAATGTCAAAGGAACAAAATTACAAAGCCTCTAACCAGTACAAAGTTTTCCTCCAATCAAGTTTGAAGAAATCTCCTTCAACTCACTCCATGAAGATTCATAATGCTATCAACGTGTATTACTAAACAAGTCATATAACTCAATAAATAGGTCATATGTGATATGACAAACTTTACATGGATAGTTTAATGAATTGTCATATAGTGTTAGAAAATTTTTTCTCCAAACCCATTGGGAGGCAACCTCCTACAAAACAAAAGGTGGGAGAGGGGGGAGAACACACTTGAAATGGCTTTTAAGAGAATGATTTTGAATATTTTGAAGGTCATTTATTGAAAATCATTCTCTTAAAGCCCATTTCTTCCACTTGGGTTCCTAGAATTTTATCATTCATTTTGAAATGAATGAATTAAATTTTATCACATCGTCAACAATTTAAATAGATATCGAATCGATAAGAGACAATTTGATGATGTGATAAAATCCAATTAATTCATTTCAAAATAAATAGATATGATTTTAAGAACTCTACAATGAAGTTACTTGAAAATTCTTGAGAATCTTAATCCATCTGAAGCTTGATGGCAAATGAAGTAAGGTTTGGCCAGCCTTATGGACATATCAAATCAAGGAAACTACAAAATGTGTCACCAGTAAGGTTACAAATCTAACACTTTCTTTTTTCTTCTTCTTTATTGATGTTGATTGAAGGGTTGGGTTGGCATGGGTTATAAATATTTTTTCTTAACTTGGATTGTACCCAGCTCGTGTAAGCAACATTTTAAATCTAAGTCCAATCCAACCCATGGTATTAATAGTTAAAAAAATGGATTTTTTAAATGTGTTAATTCGATTTATTATTGTATTATGATACTTAGTTTTCATTAAATTGAAATATGATGTCTAATTGTTAAATTATAATACTTTTTTTGAAATATTAGGTTTACAAAGTTGAATACTAATTCTTTTTTATTATTTGGCCTAAGAAAAGAGTCTCAACTTGCCAACCAAAATTAACACAACTCACCCTATGTATTTGTTCAAGAGTTACTATGACTTAGTATGGATTGGAAATTTCTCAATTTGAAGAGTTTGGGGTGGATTAAGAAAAATCATAATCCCATTGTAATCGAAGTCATGCATGCCCCCGGTCTCTAGGGTTAATATTTCCTCTTTTGGGTAAGTAAATTTTAAAGCATAGCTCCGTTTATTTCAATGTAAAGTATTTTTAGCTAAAGAGATGGGTAAGTAATTATTACGAGTATATTTTGTTATTTTTTTTACTAATTGTTTTGATTTTTTCAAAATTTATTGGTTCAAAATGTTTATGTTCATTATGCTTGTAAATAATAAGTATAATGTTTATTCTCACCAACTTCATAAAGATATGTCTTCAAAGAATAATAATAATATATGTAAATTACAGATTACACACCATTATGTTTGCCCAAATTTTCAATTCAGTTGTAACTTAAAATTTTTTATATATATTCATTTTAGTGCATTTGAAAACTAAACTTAAAAATTCAAATGCGTAAGTACAAATACTTGAAACGTCCAAAATGGCACTTAGATTTTTTTTTTTTGGTGTGTGTGTGACTTTTAAAAGATTGGAGGTGATTTTAGAAATTTTGAGACATATTGTGGCCATTTTGGAAATTTTAGAAGGTATTTTCAACATTTCAATGGTTTTAGGGGCAATTTTTTTTTTTTTTTTGGGGGTCATTTTAGTGGTTTAAAGGGGAATGTTTTAAAGATAAGAAAAATGACATTTTTTATAAAATGTTTTACGCCAAAACAAACAATCCCAAATATGAGAAACATGAACTAATTTAGAAGATGAAATGAGAAAATGAGATAAACATTTTCCAAAATATGTTTTATGCTGAAAAAAATGACCTATATTTCCCAAACACTTAGAAGATTGAAAAAATGAGGAAAACAACCTTGGCAAGTCTAGTTAGAGCAATAGGAGGAAGTTAGGGAATATTTTTAGATGCTCCCAGAGTTCCTCTTGCATTCATGGTTAATCTCACTAATAAAATCCACCATGAATGTGTGAGGGCGCATCACGTTACTGTACTTTGAAAGTACCTAATAATTACTCGAAAATTAGACTCATACTCAATTAATACTCGGGCTTAGGTTTGAGATTTGTCAAAAATTTCAAGTCCTCACTGAAGAGCTGGCTCAAAATGTAACAAATTTTCACTTGAGAAAGGTGAACTAATTTACAACTACTGGGTACCAAAACCTTTACAATTTAAAAACAGGATTTAACATACTTCAAGATGAAGTATTCCTCCAAACATCTATACATACTGCCTACTTCAAACTATGTTTCCTTCCGCTTACCAAAAATAACCTCTTTGGTCACAAGCTTTATACCCCTCACCCAAAGTTCAGCTGTTTCATACCCACCCTCGCACACAAAATGCACCTCCTTGTTCTTGGTAGTCACCACCCTAAAAATACCAGGTTCGTCAGCATCACCCTTACTCTTCCTATTCTTCCTAAAGGCATGACTAGGCCCAACCTCTGCATCCCGACAAATCACATTTCTCTGGCTTGACTTTCCCCATTGCAACACCCCTGCAGACCCCACCATTCTCATCTCCTTTTCATGTGGACTTCCTTTGCCTCCCTTAGTGTGCTTTTGTACTTGGGCACCACCCAAGACTAATTTGCGCGCAAGCTCGTCTAGTAACACACTCTCTGCATCATTTTTCCTGCCAACGATTTTCCTTGCAAGTGAGAGGGCAGTTTCACCTCTAGCATTCTTAATATCGCAATTGGCCCCATGTGAGATCAAGAGCTCACACATTGAACCATGGCCTTCCTTGGCAGCTAACATGAGTGGAGTGTAACCATCCCCATCAGGGACATTTACATCATAGCCTCTACTGGTAAGCAATCTAACCACATCCAAGTCACCACGTCGAGCAGCATAATGTAAAGCATAGAACCCTCCTGCATTGCGATTGCCCTTTTCTAGGGCAAATTCTAGCATTACCTTCTCAAACAAGTCACGATTCTGATTTAACTCAGATAAGGTGATTGCAGTTTCGCCAGATTTGTTGTGCAGCTTTACATCAGCCCCTGCATAGACCAGCAACCTGAATGCTTCAACATGACCCTTCAGAGCAGTAATCATGACTGCTGACAAACCATTTTCGTCCTGATAATCAAGATTAAATCCTCCCCAACTGATCAGAATTTCCAAAGCCTGAACATCACCAGCTTGGGCTGCAAATATTAGTGGACAGAAAACAGACATACTTCCAGATCTTGGTATCTTTCGAGTTTTGATTACATCTAATACTGCTTTTTGAAAACCAAGGGACCACCTGTTTGATCCAGCAATTAAACTTGCAGACTGACCAACAACATTGACCAAGCCAAAGTCAGCACCAGCCTTGGTCAACACTCTGAGACACTCTTGATGCTTATATTTTGCACAGATCATCAAGGCCGTGTCACCACAATCTGTTTTTGAGTTTAGATCACAACCAGAGTCAATTAGGCATTGAAGAATGGTGGATAATCCAAGACGAGCAGCCATGTGTATAGGGCGAAACTCAATTTTCTTGGTTGTCTTAACAAGGCATTCTACATTGGAACCACAACTTAAGAGCACCTTAACAGCCCCTTCATTGCCACATAGGATAGCGTGGTGAAGGAGGGTTCTTCCATAATGAGGAAAATCAGAAGAGTTTTGTTGTAGGAGCATGCGCAGAATTGCACCACTCACTTCAAAATACTCCACTGCACACCAGGTGATGGCGTAAGGCTCTGCCAACCCTGCACCTACTCGAAATTCTTCCCCTGTAGCCATGTCCCAAGACCATGCACCCAACTTCACTTTGATGTCCGTCCTAGCTCCAGCCTGTTTTTTACATTTTAGGAGACAGATCAAGGTGAGGAGAAGAAAACAAATATTAAAAGAAAAAACAGTGATGAGTCTGTCACTATCTTTATCCAATACAGAATCTGCAGTACAGATCCTATCACAAAGTATGAATATAGCCAAATTCTCATGCAGCTCTAGAAATGTGAAGCATTGGCTTGTCATTCGCAGGTACAGATCCAGCTGTAATGGGTACTTCATCAACATCACAGAGGGACCTACACCTTTAATGGTTCTAACAGATTTATGAATTTGAGACAAATGACCAAATTTTCATCTTATTCTCCTCTCCCCCCCAAGCATTACAGACATTCGCACTGGCTTGTCATCCAGCTGTAATGTCTACTATACCAACATCACAGAGGGACCTACCCATTTAATGAGCCAAACAGACTTTCGAGTAAGAGACTAATCAGGGTCATATGCAAATGCTTACACTACTATTTTGTTTGATATTAAAGGTCAATTTCACTTGATTGGTACATTTATGAGGTGTAAGCACAGTAAGAGTAAGCAATTAACTGCAAAAGAAGAGAGCCCACAAAACCATGTGCCTGATTGTTCTAATAATTAATAGCGACCCTTAAAAGACTCACCTGGAGTAGCAAACGAACGATGGGGGCCTGCCTACTAACCACAGCAGCAGCAAGTGCAGTACAGTCAACATTCATGTGAACAGAAGGCTTAGATGACCGAAGCAGGACCCGGTCAGCTGCACTGGCATCCACACCACACTGCCATTAAGCAAGGACAATCATGTCAACAAGATAAATCAAACAAGCTTTCAATAAAACATAGAGGAGGGAATCAATAACAATATTAATTGACCACGTGAAAGGACTCTTGTCACACATTGCAATAAAATGAGAGAAATGTATCCCCACGCAACATGAAAACGCAAAGGACATCTTTGTAGTGAGAGGCTCTCATTTTTATTAGCCTACCAACCATCTCTCTCAAATCCAAACCCTGCAAAAGTGAGAGTTTTGTATACTAGGTATGACATTTTTTGCAAGGGTTGAAAAGCTTGTCAGTGACACATCTAAGTTTCAAGAAGCCAAACTTACCAAGAAAGCTAAAAACACATTGGTGTGTTACAACTGCCAAGTAAGCACCATAGTATACACAGGTGAACTGTGTAGAGGGACAGTAACAGTATATATATTTAATAACTAATATATTTGTGTGTGTGTGAGGCATAGTTAATATAAAGTGACACCCTTAATGCGATGGTCACTCCGCAAGTATAAGTGCTTGTGGGGTGTACGGAGGCAAGGGCCGAAGTTCAAATCTCTAGGAGGGAGACTCACACATATATACACTTAGATTAGGCTAGAGTAGAATTTCTATCTTATATCTAAAAAAAATATTAAAAAAATGACATTAAAAAAGCACCATATAATGCTCATTTCTGTTTTTCTACAATGGTCTACAGTAATATCTAAAAAGTTGGCAATTAACAGCCCAATATGAATACAAAGTTTTACCTTCATGAGAGTGTCTACTACATCCACAAACCCACTGCAGCATGCTGTGACAAGAGCACGAACAGCAATATGGGGCCGGATCAGATCAGAGCCCATAAGCAGCTCCACAAGCCTTGCATGACCATGACAGCTAGCCTCCAGCACAGCCTCTTCACAAGCTGGCTGCGATGCCCCAGCTTTAAGTAAGATATCAAGAATCTCAAGGTAGCCCTCCCTCACTGCTGCTGTTGTCGCGAAGCCCCTGAAGAGTTTCTGATTCACATCAGCTCCAATGCTCTGTCATTTAGAAGTGCCAATCCTTAGTACATTATAAAGCCATTGACAAGACTCCACAAGAAGACAATACACTCATTTTTCTATTTTTATTTTCTCAAAATCTCTAAGAAAGTTAAGCATTTTGGGCTCGTCATTATTACAGAAAGTAATGCCACAAGCAGACAAAATGGGGAACAAATCTGAAGTGGTGAGCCAAGTATGGAACTTTCATTAGGCAGTACATAAAGCCTTTAATAAGAAAGGGGGATGTATCATATGTGTACCCTTATGTACTTATCCTGCTCTGGCCAAAGGTCAGAAACAACTAAATATGAGCACTAAGGACTGATTAATACTGATAAAACCAAAAAGGTAGATCTAAATATCTCTCCTTTCATCTCTTCCTTGGATACTCTTTTCTTTCTTTTTTTTTCTTTTTTTTTTTCAGTTACGGAGGGAAGGGAGGTGGGTGTAATTGGATCTGAAAATACATACCTACCTTTTTATGATAGGCTAGTTGATGCCTTTTTATTGTTTTATGATTAACTCTAATTATGAAATACAGTAGCTCAGTAAAAGGATAAACAATAGGAATGACTGGGCCACAACGTTGAATATTTACTCTATACCTCGAATTACACACATTTACTATATAAAACTAAAAGAAGACCAGAACATCCGATATTAAATAAATAATTGCACAAGCAATAGAGAAATATCAACACTCACAGTAACAGCCCTACTGTATGTTTTGTAACAAAATGCAACACATGACAAGGAAGTAAGGATCATGAGATCATCACATTTTTTTGTGCTTACGCATGAATAAAAGTTTTAACAGTAATTTGTACAAAGTTTTGTGGAGGATAGTTGGCATACTATTTTAGCAACCTAAGCAAAAGATCACTATGCTGTCAAAATAATTGAACTCTTCCAATTGGCACTTCCAATTTTTCCACCTGAGACATCCAGAGTTCAAATCCCCCCTCCCCCAAGTATCACATTATTCCAAACTTAAAAAAAAAAAAAAGAAAAAAAAAAAGAAAAAAAAGACTATTCCATTTATACATATTAAAGAAAAACAGCATTTTCCATTTCCCATAAGTAAAAACAAAAAACAAACTATAGATGAGTAGATCTAATAAAAACCCAACTGCCAATCAATGCTTAACAGAACATGAATACCAACAGTTCGGGTTTCTACAATCTACAACAGTTAAAAAATACAAAACAATTAAGGGTCAAAATCATCAACAAACTTCAGTAAATACAGACCATTCAGAAAAACATTCTAGAATATTGGCATGATATGTGTAACAGCTATGACAAAAGTCCATGACTCCGCTCTGATGGTTGAGAAAAATTGTTTTATTGCTTCTGTATTTTCGACCCAACCAAGAGAAAACGCTACATTAAAGTACTGACCGCTTAATCACAATGCTTCACCAACACATTTAATTACCTGAGCAGCTAAATTGATCACACAAACAGAGTCTTAAAGTTCACGTAAATAATCAGAGAGACAGGCCCCACGGTCCCACACAAACTAAAGATAAAGAGAAAATTATAAAAACAAAGGCAAGAGAGTTTTGTAGCTCAACTGCCCCGTGTTTACAACGAAAACAGAGTTCAAATCCCCGCACCCATGGTAACTATCCTATTATAAAAATGAAAAACCAGAAAATCAAGACTTGGATTCGAACCCAGCCCATATTTACATTAATGAGAGATAATGAGCCATTTATGTTGGGGACCTAATGAAGGGAAAATCATTAAAGACTATGAATCCTAAAAGAGTAGAGACAGACATAAACAACTTTAATGCCCAAAATCATAGTGTGGTGATTCAAATATCAAACCTTAGCTTTCCCAAAGCATTGCTTTAAGATTTAAAGCTTAATTAAAAAGAATCTTAATACTATACCTAAATCTTCACAGTAATTAAGGAGCAGATATAAAAAGTCAAATATGCTCAAATTTTTCCAAAAAAAAAAACTTAAAGCACTTTCGAATAGTAAATACTCTCACAAAATATGGTGATAGAAGCCTTAGATTTTCACGCATAATATGCTTCCAAATCAGTAAAAATGAAAACTTTGAATCACACGTAAAATTAAAAACACTTGGACTGTTCTAAAATAAGCATAAAAAACTTTGGAATCAGTGAAAACCAGCAATGAGAATACAAAAAACCATAAATCTCAATCTGAATCACCAAAATGCATATAGAAACACTGTCAATATTTTCAAAAACAAAACAGAACACTTTACAAAAGAGAAAAAAATTCAAAGTTAAAAACAGAAACGGATCTCAAATTTGATCACTAAAACAAAACACTTTCAATATTTTTCAAAACACAGAAAACAGTTTCACTTACTGAGAATCAACAATGCGAATGAAACAGTTTAAAAAAAAAAAACGAAAAACTCAAGCTTGAGTGAGAGAGAGAGTTACCAGCAGCTTCTTCACGAGGGAGACGTTGCCGGAGTGTACGGCAAGGAACAAAGCGGTGACGTCAGTCTTGAACTCGTTGTACTCGACTCGGACCTGACTCGCCGATTCATCGCACGGTATCACCTCGGTCTTCCTGCTCTTCAGGCACACGGCGCCGACGAAGTTAACGTCGACATACGGATCGGCGATGAGCTCCAACGCCGACTTCAGATCGCCGGAGAGAGAAGCTTCTAGAAGGCGTTGCGAAACTTCGGCCTCGTAGTCCACCGGAAACACCTGTTTCCCGGAGAACACAGTCATTGTATGGTGTTTTGGTACACGCGGCGGAGGTTGAGCTCAGGTAGTACGAAACTGTGGCTGCAACTTCAGGTGAAAGACTCGCATGCGGGTGTGTGAGAGAGAAATGGAAATGCGAAGCTCGAGAGAGAGAGAGAGAGAGAAAAAAACTTGAAAGAAGTGAGCGCCAGAGACAAGAGAGAGTGGGGTGCGAATTTATTGGGATGGTTTTACTGTGATTTACTAATATTTAACCACGGTTAAATAAAATACTATAAATAAAAGGTGGTTAAAAATCTTGGGTCAGTATCGATTGGTCAACAAAAAAAAAAGGCTGTAAATCTTGGCTCGGCTTCAGTCTTGGATAAAATATCGTATAATTTGAAATATAAGGTGTTAAAACTTAAAAGTGTTAAAACGTTTGAATTTTCTCAGCAAAAAAAAAAAAAAAAAAAAAAAGTTTGAATTTTCAAATATTGGAAACCATAATTAGACTTTATCCATTTGATTGGATTTGTTCAACTATTATCCAAAATGTTATGTTTTACTTACAGCAAGATCATTAACAAATCTTACATTTAAATCATGTTTATTTGTCAAGAATCATGTAACTCAATTAGTATATTTTTAAAAATATTATGGATTTAAACACTGCATTCTTTGACTATTGAATTATAAAAAAGAAAAAACTATGTTTCTTGAAAAATAAGCATAGAAAAAAGAAAATTAATAATAAATACTATGGTTAAAATTCACAATCCAAAAGTTTAAGCCGATAAGGAAAAAAAAAACTACAAGGGGGCAAAAGTATGAATTTTTTCAACTATAGATTGACAAATTTAATTTAATTTAATTTAAATCATACATGGATAAAGTGAAACTACACTAAAAAAAAATAAGGTGAAATTAATCTAAAATGTAGAGAGAGAAAATTCAAATTATATCATTTAAACTTATCTTCTCAAAAAAAAAAAAAAAATCATTTAAACATAAAGTACATTCAATTGTGCTATAATTTATTATATTCTCTATTTAATTCAATTAATTGTGCTATGAAGTATGATCTATTGATATCTTCGCATATATGTGTGAATTTCAAATAATTTAACTGATAAAATATCTTATCGTCGAATAAGAAATCAATTGTTGGCTTTAATTAGCTCGATAGAGTTGACTTATTGATCACTTGCTCTTGTTGTTCTTCTTATAGATACTAGTGGGACGAGGTCAATGGTGGTCTTGTGGCCATTGATGGCTGCAATGGGGTCGATGGAGTTGTGCTTCTTGGTTGGGTTATTCCTTGAAGACAACTTTATTGGCTAGGATAGTGCATGTAATTTGTAAAAATACAAATACAGAGAGAGAAAGATAAACATGGTTCAACATAATGACTTACATATATAGTAAAAGGCGCTTAAAAGCTACATGTTTACTTTTCTAAATTGTATGTTACCAAGAACCCAATGAAAAATATATACTAAGTGTAATATGGTACACTTAAAACTATGATAGCCTATGGTATTTTGCAAAACCTTGCAATATACATTTATGACAATATCTTAATATATTATATGAGCTACACATTTACGGTATTATGCTAATATATTCTCTTATCCCACTCAAACTTAAGGTGGAGGAGTAGCAAAAACTTGAGTTTGAAAAGAATGTATCCAATGCTTGTTGAAAGAATCAAGGCCCACAAAGAAACATGAAAAATATCACCGTCCAAGCAAGAGAAGTCTATGAAATGCATGATGCGGGAGTGGAAGTAGCTGCATCTCCAAAACATGTACTTAAACAATAGTTTTTAGTTTTTTTAAAAATATATATTTATGAAAAAGTGTGTAAAAATATGTGTAATATTGTTTAAAAACTGAAAACGGTTATTTAAGTTGTGATACCAAATAGACCCGTATTGTGTGGAGTAGAGAACTATAAAAGTCAAATCATAGGTCAAGTGTATTGCCAAAATGAAAACTGGCGCTAATTTTGAAGTGCATATGAGACATATGGATGACGTCTTCAAGGTAAGAAATAGAGTACGCAACCACAAGAAAGCACATGATTAGGACTGAAACAGTTTGTGAAGGTGTATGTAATGCTCAAATGGTGATAGGACGTGAATGTAGATCTAAGGAGTCTAGGTTAATTAACATGGTATAGTCACGAATATTGTGACTTAGATACCATGTTAAAATAGGAAGAAGAAATAAATGATATATTGAGAGAGTATGATAATTAACGTAATTTGACCGAATGACCTATGTTCACAATCTAAAACCTAAAATGACTACATTTTTATTACTATTGAATTCTATGTTACAAAGAACCTGTATTAATATGAATACATTATGTTATCTCCAAATATCACTATTGAACATTACTATTGAATTGTATGTTACAAAGAACCCGTATTAATACGAATACATTTTGTTATCTCCAAATATCAGCATACCAAGCAAGTCTAATTACCAAGGATCTAAAACTCATTCCCCTTCCATGAAGTTTTATATCTGAGTAATCTCTTCTTATTCATACAAAATAAATCCACTGAAACCGACACCGAATCTTCTTAGACATTTACCCTTGATTTCTTTTTTTTTTGCCAAATATTTACCCTTGATTTCAAAGGACACATTTGAGTACTTCCCATATAAAATTCCAAAGTTGTCTTATTTTTGCAGATAAATTATTATCTTCTTTGTTTGATCAGGAAAGAAAATAGCTAGAAAACAACAAACATACTATGCAGACATTCTGCATTGTGATAAGCATATTATCTTCAGAGGCCAGAGTGTGAGATTTCTTCGAGAATTGCAATAATGCTTTTACCTATATAATCGAACACGAGACATTATTAACTCAATCAACCCCCTACGTACATTGTATATGCATTGCCCACCATAGTAAAACAGTGTCATCAATGTTTCTCACACTGTCAAGGGGGTTCTGTTTCCTTTTTCACTTTTACTTCATATACTTACCCTTAAAGGGAAAAGAAGAAAAACAATCTGCGTAAAGAAAAAGTTAGACTCCGAGCCTTCTAATCTTTTATCCAAAAAATAAAAGAAAAAAGAGAGCTAGTCCGAGCGACCAAGTCCTGGATACTCCGTAGTCAATACGAGTACTAGAGAAGCAACAATTTCTGCTTACTTCAGTCAATCTTTTTTGACCAAAATTTCCACTCTGTCAACGTATGCTTTCGCTGTCTGACTGAGTCCTCGATCGGTCTAATGCATAAAATTATTCTACTCCATATGACAGTATTACTACAGCCACGTTCTTTTTAGTTTTCACAGCCTGTTTCTATTGAGAAAGTAAATTGTAATTGGTTTAATATTTATTTTTAGTGAGGCTTTTGGTTAAATATTATGCAAATTGGAGTTTATTTGTGATATGGACAAAGTTCAAAATTATTTAAGAAAATGAGAAAAGATGTGAATTTTGGTAATAGTATTGTCAAAATTGTGAGAAAAAGTATGAGAGAGGAGAGAGAAAAAGTGATTTCGGCAATAGTAATGCTGAAATATCGGCCCAATTTTACCAACTAACTTTGATCGAAACAATGAGAGAAAAAAAAATTTTGAATTGCCACAATTCAACTTTTTACTTTATTTTTTTTATTTATCTCTCCCCTCTCCTCCTATTTTGGCACTTTAATTACCACAATTCAACTTTTTTTTCCCTCCTCTCTCTCCTTTATTTCGGCAATGAGATTGTCATGATTAAAATTTTTTCTCTCTCCTCTCTCCTCCTATTTCAGCAATGACATTGCCACAATTAAATTTTTTTCTCTCTCCTTGTTTCAATTAGTTTAGTTGGGCAGCACAAAAATTGGGCAATTATTTCAGCAATACCATTGTCGAAATCACTTTTTCTCTTCTCTTTTCGTCACATCATTTCTCTTTTCTCTCTCTTACTTTTTCTCACAATTTTGGTAATATTATTGCTGAAATTTACATCTTTTCTCATTTCCTTAAATAGCTTTGAGTAATATCCATATTACAAATAAACTCCAATTTGCACAATATTTAGCCTAAAGACTCTATTTTTACATTAATCCATTTTCATACAGAACTATAAGTAATAAAGCAATTAAGGAAAAAGTTAACGGATGCTCTAAAGTATTGGTTTAGGAGATATTTTTAGAAAAATTTCATGGCAAAAGAATATTTAGCCTAAAGACTCTATTTTTACATTAATCCATTTTCATACAGAACTATAAGCAATAAAGCAATTAAGGAAAAAGTTAACAGATGCCCTAAAGTATTGGTTTAGAAGATATTTTTAGAAAAATTTTATGGCAAAAGAAAAAAGCAATTAATTGTTTTGATGGCTCTCTATATTTTTCATAAAAGTTGTATCAAAACTTTCTTAAAATGGTTTTGTGAAGACAAATTACCAAGAGTCACGCATCTTGGGCTGTGGGCCTAATTCGAGGAAGACTCATGGGCCGAACAGTGTGGCATTTATTAAACATTCTACTTTCAGAAGATTCGCACATAGGAAACGGCGATTCTGTCCGAGGAGGGTATAGTCCTCGGATTAGAAGAGTTCAGTTCAAGGATGAATCCCAGTGATTGAAGTAATCCTCCTGGAATCCCCAATGACAGAAATGACCTCTGTGAACTTACTGGAAAGGAAAAGATCCCCAAAATATCTGAAGAAAGGCTGCTACCACTACATTGAATACCCTGCAACTACTTTTCTGGCCGCATTTATGTGGAAAAGACCTCTGAACAGTGCTACCAAGACTATTACCTCTCACAGGGAAGCCAAAGAAAAAATCTGATGGGACAAGTATCAAGGGACGCCTTAGATGAATGACAAGTGTAAGGTTATGATGATTAGAAGATGATTATATAGTGTAACTCCCCCTCCATTGTAGGGGGGGAATTATTTTTTGGGCAAAAGGAAAAAGATCGAAAGAAAAGAAAAGAAGAAAAGAACTAGAACGTGAATTACATAACATGATGTCTCCTCGAACCTAAATAAAACTTATTTATACCAAATTATCTCGATATGCTTTGGCCCTTTGATCAGCTTTTTAGTTCGTTTTTAAGAATAGGTTGAACGTAGTTCTCGCCATTCGGACCTAATTCTTTAACCCACTCTCTACAAATTTATTGCAGCGGACTTATTGGGCCCAGGTCCTGCATGCTTTGGACTTGAGTGCACAATTTGTTGCCCTACAGGTTTATTAACAATTGTTTTAAGGGTACCCATTAACATGACTCATAAAGTAATGCTACATGCTCAAAACTTTTACATCGTTTTTTTGTAATAATTAAATTGACAAGTTTTTACTCATTTTTATTTGGCATTCACCACTAACACAACTTTTTGCTTACCATTAGTAATATGTCATCAAGAATTGTGAAATTTGTTGTGTCTCTAGAGTTATTATAAGCAATGACATATCAACACAACTTCTTTAAAATAGTTGTAATAGAACAAAAAATTGTATCACCGTAGAGTTTATTCTAGTTTGTAGCTAACGATTATAATTCTTACTTAAAAAAATTAAATATAATTACATATTTTGAGAGTATAACCATTTAATTTATATGTTCTTTATATTCTTGATATATATATATCAAATTTTGTACTAATAAAATATTATTTATTACCGATTTATAATTTTAATTTTTATACTAGAAAATTTAAATATTTAATTGACAATATAATTATTAATTTTTTATTTTTTAAAAATGTAGATATTGAATAGAGCTATAATTAGCCAAATTTTGTCCTATTCTGTATTGGCACAAAATTTTCACGTGCGAATCACAAATTAGCACTACGACAAGTGAAATGGTCGTTAATATATATATGTGTCGTGAATATATATATGTGGCCGGGTCAAAGTCTGGTGAGTTTTTAACCCAAAAAAAAAAAAAAGTCTGGTGAGTTGATCAGCTTATCGTGTAGAAGTGGATTTCCTCATATTAAATACCAATGTAGTGGTACTGTAATGACTCGTGTCACCTATTTACGACTCTATATGCTAGGGACCCTTTTGAAGAAGAGGAAGAATATCTGGCCAATCACCATTAATTGATGTATCCATCCTACAGATTGGGATCCATATATATTCAGCGGCAAAATATTAAGGGAGTGTTTGGATTGAAAGTATCTCAAAATTTAAAACTCTGAACTCAAAACACGTGACTCAGAAACATAACTCAATTCTCAAAACTCTATCTCACTCAAAACCCAAAACTGAAAAAAGTTGTTTGGCTCTAATATCTCAAATCCGTGCCCCACATCTTAATTCTCAATTTTTTCACTTTTGGTGGAGCCCACAGCCACAGCCTGCAATAGCTTTTGTCTTTTTTGGTTATAGGTGCTGTTAGTTGAACTTGTTATTGTGTTGGTTGTATCTATACACTGCCACTAGGTCCCACATAGATGAAATAATAACCAAAATACCATCAAACCCAGTTTTTGAAAACTGAAAACACCATGAAACCAGTTCTCAGTTTTCATTCCCATGTCTCAAATTTTTGAGAAACAAGTTTTAGAAACCATGACTGAAAACAACGCCAAACAAATTGCAACTCAGTGGGGCCCACGAAATTTGAGTTTTGAGTTATCAATTTTGAGTTATATAAATTAATGGGGCCAATCACCATTAATTTATGTATCCATCCTACAGATTGGGACCCATATATATCCAGCGGAAAAATATTAAGTGGTTCTGGGTGTATCACCCTCTACCAATCACAACTCGTCACATAGGTGAGTTGTGCACAAAATTATGTCACCAAAATTTTCCAAAAATATTTGATACACCATACATCGATCCGCTCTGGTTTCGTGTCTAAGAGAGGACGCTGCTGAGGCCAGAGATAATGGTACGTACATATATTATTGAACATCCCGGCCGGTTCAGCTGGATGCACCAAATTTACTCACCATCTAGGATCTCACAAGATCTTCCAGACACAGGACTACTTGTACATTATCCCATTGTCACACTGGATTCAAACCAACTGTACCTCGCTGCAAGTTCTCAATTGTGATATAGTGATATATGTCATTATCTAAATGGGTTTAATACACAAAAAAATATTGTAGCACTGAATTCAAGCCAAGTTATTGCCGCAAGTTCACAACGGCAATGGCTAGCGGTGGGATTGTATAAAAATAAAATCAGGTCCCACGATGATAATAAGTAATTTGGGATGAGGGGAATGCATTTTCCAATAAGGGACCATAGTCCATACTCACGCACGTGGATGATAATGCTAGTGTAGACTGTAGACTGTGTATTGTTACAGTAAACTCTGTTTAGAATCTTTTTTTATTTTATAATTAATATAATTTGATATAAATAGAATTTATACTATATATATATATATATATATATATAGGCTGAATTGGTCGATATAATACCTGCATGGAGTACTTAGCATCTAGGAAGTACAAACATGAACATAGGTGTGGACTATGAACACAAATACGACATAATAACACAAACAATTTCTTAAAAATTATAACATAAAATAGCCAGTATGACAGAAACATAACACCCTAAATAAAGTGTGACTACTTCCTAAGTTTACATGAAGTATGAAAGGCATGAAACACGGCATAAAGTGTGACTACTTCCTAAGTTTACATAAGGTCAATAAGAAGTATGAAAGGCATGAAACACAGCAGACACGTTATGTTTATTGTTTTATTGGAGACAGCAACACTGACGTGCCTGTCGATACTGGGAGGAGACATGTATGTTGTTTATCAGATCTCCAACCCTTTTAATTATATCTGTCTCAATAATATAGTCTAATAATTTTGAGTATGATATAATATTTGCTTTTAGATGCTTCTACTAATGAATCCAACTACTATATCCTAGAAATTGATGACAGTTACAAAACCTGGCAGTTAAGTTAAATTATAATAAAAAATGAAGATGATAACTTAACGCACATCTCTTTTTATAAACTCAGCAAAACCAAGTCCTCGCGTGGGCGGCGTGGCATGCATGCCCGGTATTGCCATGGAGTCATGGACTATGTCAGTGGTGAGTCTGGTGACACAAAAAAATACTGAATAGTTTTTATTTTGGTAACTTTTTCAGTGAGACTGCATGCCATTAGATATGCTTGTACTTAAATACTTAATTGTTGAAGTTGAACACAAATAAGTTTAATAGAACTTAAATAAGTAGGGTCGGGTTAATGTGTCTTTAGAGTATATTAATTATATATTTTAGAAAATTTTTTATAAAAAATTAAAAAAACTGTCAAAAAAGTCAATCACGTTTTTATTTTCCTATAAAAAGATTTACTAAAATATGTGTGCCCATATAAGTAAGTACATATATAATACTATAAAGTGGCAATTGGGAGATTTGGGAGTGGGTAAGTACATCATACTAGTAGTAAAAATTGGGCTTTTTTTTTGGAGTCAAATAGCATAATTTTAAGAAAAAATGTATGAGAAATGCATTCGGTCAAACTTATTTAGTTGTGTAGCACTTTTTTGGAGTTTAAGTTTGTCAAACTTGAGTTCCAAATGAAACTCGAGTTTCAAGCATTATGTTTGATCATATTGCTACACAAGCTCATAATGTTTGGAACTCGATTTTGACAAAATCGAGCTTCCCGTGAAACTTAAATTTGACAAACTTGAATTCTAAAAAAGTGTTATACAACTAAATAAGTTTGGTTAGATATGTTTTTTCTAAATTTTTTCTAAAATTATACTATTTGACCAAATTAGTCTAAAAATGTCTAAAAATGAATTTCAATATCAGTTTTTTTGGTTTGGACTTGAATTTTTCAGAGTTGTGTTTAATTCCCAAAGTTCCAGCAGTATATATTGGATCAAGATTTGAGCATTGATGGAGTGAGTGCAAAAATTGTCTGATCCTAGTAATGAGGTAGAATCTTTTATTATCAATTTCCAAAAACGTGAAGCTCTTATCAATTGTCTCATCTGATCATACTCTCACTCTCAGTCTTTCATGGACATGGGTTGTCGGTTGACTAGTGACTTAGGGGGAGGTATGACTCTGCACGTGATGCGAAGGAGGAGTTTCCACTGTCTTTCGTACGTGCCTTTTTGTTCATAATTAATAATTTAATTGATGATGAACACAGTGCACGAGGGGAATCAACATTTGCAATTTTGCATTGCACGTACACCCCATTCATGTGATCCTCTTTAATGCCATTGCAACTTCGTTTACTATACTCTCACTATACTCAACACTAGTCAACCACACAGACGAGAGAGAGAGAGACAGAAACAGCTAACTTTGAGTTGACTACTGCAAGCATATAATAAGAAAAATTCTTAGGTATTTTTGGAGTACGAAAAAATAGTGCTTATACCTCTCATATACATGGTAGACTCTACAATGAATTTAATGAGTAAACTCCACCATAAATGTGAGAGAATGAAGTACAATTTTCCATACTCTAAAAATACTTAAAAATTATTCGTATATTACTTAATTAATTCATTTATGGCGTTGCATATATCCATGGAGTAACACTTCTTGCTAAATCATGAAGCAATGTATTGATGAAGATCAAACTATACAAATTGGGTGTCTTAAGAGTTGGCATTTGTGATTTGTATACCTAGCTAACTAGGGTACTTCAAATGGGATGTTGATTTTTTTATTTATTATTCCTTTACTTACTAATAAAAATCGATTTTTTTTTGGGTGTGGTTGTTTTGTGCGTGTCAATGAAAATAATGCAAACAACTTCAATTTTAGGCTTTTAGCTTTAAGAAGAAATTACTTCGTTTTAACTTTTCCTTTCTTTTGGATGAATGAGTTTTTAAGTTGATCAGAAGGTGGAGTTGAGTCTTGTCATGAATTTTGATTTTCAATCGATACTAAATTTGTGTAGTTAAACTTAAAAGTGACCCCCTTTTATGTTGGTGACCTTTTGTTTTTCAGAAGAAGTTAGGTGAGCCTCTAACTCAAAGGTAGATGCTTTCTAATTCTAATTTACCGAGCTATATAAATATATTAATAAAAACAGTGATATATATGATCAATTTTATTCATTAATTGAAAAGCCAAAGGTCACTATAAAATTTTTACACTTTGATCGTTTTTTATTTTGAGATTTGTTTTATTATATACCGAAGGATTTTAAACATATATATGATATTTATTTTAAGATATATATATATATATATATTTTATCATTGGACAACACACCAATGAATTTATTTTTTGTGTAAATGTAATTGAGCTAATAGAAATTAGAAATCCACTTATTTGAAAATTATCACTATATGAATTTCATATTTTTATACTAATTTATTTTGTATAACTTATACTAGTTTTTTATTTGGTTGAAAAAAGTATAACTTACTAGTTTATACTGCCTATAAAGGACGCTTTTTCTTCCCCTTAATTGAGAAATATGCATTAGTTCACTAGATAGATTTATTCTTCTTTGTGTTTTTCTCTCAACTTCGGTTCTTAATTTACAAATACTAATATCATATATCTAGTTATATAATACTATATATCATAGTACTTAAAATGTCGATTAGTAAGATAGCTAGCACTAGGGATTGACAGGCTAGATTGCTAGAATATCCTAGCGATAGAATGACCAAAAGTTTATTATATTAGTTGATAATTAAGAGAACGACAAATGCCTGTGTCTCAACTTGATCAGTGATCACACTCAATCTTGTAAAACTAAAGCATATAAATATAAATAATGTTTCATACAATATTTGAAGTAAATAAACAGGATAATATACCATCTTCCAATTTTCTTTATTTTAAGGTGTGCACATTGGTGCAAGATATATTATTATTATTATTATTATTATTATTATTATTATTATTTAATGCATATTTTTATGAACTAGAAAATTCATTTTATTTATTACTTTATATTTGGTGGAACAAACTGACATGATGCAATAACTCCGAAGGTTAAAATGTGCATGGATGAAAATATAACATCGAGGGTAGGTTATGAGTCTATGACTCTTTATTAGGGCCCCTTTATTATTAGTTTACGACCAGAAAGAAAAATCAAATTTTGAACTGTGATATAGAACTATTCAAGATCCTGCAAAGTTGGCCCCAAAGACTTGACCCATTGTCCTTGATGTTGGTTCCAATTGTTTTCCAAAGTTGGGCAATGGAAGCCTTTATGATAATTACAAATCTTCCTTTTCTAACACTCTTGGCTCCTTCCCTCATAAATAACCTTAGAACAATTGGAAGTTGGAAGTGCCTAAGCTAATCATTCTCAAACATTCAATTCTACCAAATCAAAACCAATTATTATAATTTAAATGGAATTGGCGCCACCATGTACTTTTTTTCTTGATAGATTCTGATTCTTATAATCAAAATTTAATAAATTTTCTTTGTCAATATGACCTTCTAAAAGCTTTTTGTACCATTGCTGATCTCATTGGCTTAAATTAATCAGCAAGATTAAACTATGATTAATATCATAAGGGCGCCACACAATTCAAATAGTCAAATATATGATGGGGGCCACTTGGTTCACCGGTTGCTCAGCTAATTAGCCATGCAAAGTGAAAGTTGTTTTGGACATAGATAGATAGATTGATCTTTAAGACACCAACTAACACCAATATAAACAAGTTGCTTATGTTTCAAAGTTCTAAAACTTAAGCAAATATGATGATTTTGTCTTATTTGGGCTTAAATCTAATATGGGTGGACCGGTGGAGAGGGGGATATCTTTAATTTTTTCCTTTTTTTATAAAATGGTAACCAAACTTTTTTAAGCCATTGCCTCCTCTTTAAGTGAAAAAATAAAAAAGACAATGATCAAAGTCATTCAACAGATTTCTTGCCTCACGGTTTTATCAGGAAATGATTGAGGGAGCCTAAATTCTTTATTGTTCAAATGATGATACCCAAAAACAAGCTCTTGTGGGCAACTTAATGTATGAAAAGGCAAATCGTATGCATGTCTTTCAAGTTTCAATCATGTACAATGGAAATGAAATGGCCTTTTACTTTAAAGTATTAAATATTTCTAGAAGCAGCTCTCAGCTCTAAAACTCTCCTATTTGACATGTATTTTTTTTTTCTTTCATTTTTTTTTTTTTTTTTTTTTTGAAAAGACATGTATTTCTTTTCTTATTTAATTACGTTTTTCCTCACTCCCTTGAATTTTAAATTGAAACTAATGCATTTGGCTAATTAATAATTTATTTTTCATTCTTTAATAAATAAAATAAAAGTTTAATCAACCAATAATTTTTTTAGGAAACATATACTAATATATAAGGTGTTGTTTTTGACAAGTTATAGATATATTTTGCAATTAGAAAGATTTAAATATGTAGTATTTTGATTCTAAAAAAAAAAATGTAGTATTTTGATTTTTGATAATCTCACTTTAGAGTGGACCAAGTCAGGCCTTTGGAAAAAATTAGTTGTGTTACTCATTTTCATGATCCTTTTAAGTTATAATCAATTAATTATATCTCTAGTTAAAAGTTTGACCCACTTTGAAAAGTCGAAGATAATTTAACGATTCATTTCAATGTTAAGGTAGGTCATATGTAAATAGATATATAAAGGTTCTTTTATTCTATTTACCAACCAACAAAAATAGTTCTTTTATTGCCTTTTGTATGAGAGTGCCCTTTCACGCAACAAACTAGCATCAATGCTTTTGTTGTCACAACAACAAACTATTATATGAGTTTTCGCTGTCAAACACGCGTGTACCATTTTTTTTTTTGGTAAACAGGAGAATTCATTTAACTAAAAAACAGCAACATGAGAGCAGAAACGCTCATACCACTTTCAAATAGGGATGTCAATGTTCGACCCAACCCGCGAACCCGACACAGGTTTTTTCGGGTTAGGGTTGGACCTTAATGGGTTTGGGTCATAAACGGGTCGACCCGAAAACGACACGATAAGAAACGTGTCATAAGCGGGTCAACCCGCGTAACCCGCAATAGACACGTTTGACACACCAATTTATTTGTGTTAACCCGAAATGACCCAATGAACACAACCCGTTTAACTCGTATAACAAATAAATTTTTATTTTATTTTAGATTTGTCAAATAACTTTTATATCCAACATATATTTTAAATTTAAAAAGAAAAGTGAGTAAATCCAAAAATTTACAAGGGATATAATTGGAAATTGAAACTTTACAAACCCTAGATCTCTAAACCCTACAAACCCTAAACCTCTAAACCTTCTTATAAATATCTTTTTTTTTTCTTTTTTTTTTCTTTTTCTTTTTAATTTCAGCCATACTACACTTCTCATGCCAATTCTCAAACTCTAGATGAATGTTATATTTTTGTTGAACTATATTATTTTGAACGTGGGTTGAAGACTTGAAGTGTATGCACTGCTTTTTGGGATCGATGTAAAAAAAATTATTTCTAGATAGATGCTATATTTAATATTATGCAGGTTGAAATGGGTTGTGTTACATTCATGTCAACCCAACACGACTCGTTTATTAAGCGTGTTAAATGGGTTGGGTCAGGTCAACTCGCCTTATTAACAGGTCAGGTTAGGATTGAAGGATCATGACACGATTATTAAATGGGTCGGGTTAGGGTTGAGCCATTTAGTCGAATACCCCTACCTCGACACGACACAAACCGACACGCTAACCCGAATTGACACCCCTACTTTCAAATTCATCCTTTTTTAAAGAGTTTGAAAAGGCATTTAATTTTGGTGACAAGTAATTTATGTAGCGTTAATGAAAAGATTTCGTAAAATTATAATGGGTGTTGAGGGAGAAATTTGTGCCTCTGAATAAGATGTTGGGAAACCAAGTCGAAACTTGACTTTGGGCTCTTGAGATGACACCCAAAGGCTTTTGGTGTGATGACAAGCCTATCCAAGCAAGAAAAACAAAGGCTGCACTTAACAAAACAGCAACAAAAGCCCAATGAAAAATACTTTACAATACTTAGTTAATACATTAGTGGTTTTGTTTTGATAGTTCAAGGGAAATAAGTTCTCCAGCGATAAGGGTGAAGTTACACTTAAGTCCAAAAGATGAATTGTCCAATGATAAAGATGGAATTACACGGTCTAGCCATTAATAATGAGATAAATTTAAGCAAATTTTAGGTCCTTATGTGTCTCATTCAAGAGGGATTTATTGTGCTTTCAGCCGTCATTACATCAAAGTGAGGGAAGAGTTCAATTGTTACAAATACATCATATCCTTCAATGGTAAAGTAAAAAGTAAAAATTAAAGGTTCCCTTGGAAGAAAAAATGGAGGATTAATTGGCATGGTGTGAAAGGAGAGAGAGATCCCCAGCTCAGTGCAGCAAGTATCAAGCTAAGATTTTAATGGGCTAAGATTTTAGTGAGTGTAAATTTACAAGGCATGAATAAGATGAACGTGGGCTACTTCTGAGTGAGGGAGATGGGATTGATGCTGAGACCGAAGCCTTTTATGGGTAATGGGCTGTTTGTGGCTAGCTGGAGGACACTTATGAGCCGTGATAGTGTAAAGGGAGGAGAAGAAGGTCTGAGATTAGATGAGTCTGGGCTTTAAGATGATGGGTGGTGAGCTAAAAGAGAACTGAACCACCAGCAAAAAGAATGACCAATGAATTTCAAAGTCTCTGAGAAGGGTAGCCAGGTTGGTTTTTGGTTAGCATGCTTGTGCTTTTTATAATGGAGTTTTTTTAGAGAAGCATTTATTGACAAAAATCCAAAAAACGTATGACCACTCAGGGGTGATGAATCAGAATCAAGCTTCCCAGTGATTTTTGCTCAGAAGTAGGAAAATCCATTTCAGGGGCTGCCTTGCCTTTTTAGGTAATGATGGGATTTTAGAGCGTTTTGCTTTAAATGCTAGGATTTGGGGCTGAGCTTAATTATTGTGATTGGGGTGTGTATCAAGAGCGAATCCTAATGCTGCAACTGAGATTCGGACCCTTGAGAAGTAAAATTTAACACCCCAAGCCAGGTGTCAAGTTCTAGTCTACTTCTAGGGGTTCCGCTGGAGATCCTTTTATGCCTTCCAAACCACATGTTCCCAATTTTTCCCCTTTAGGATTCATGGGCTTGGTACATGAATTATGTTTAGAGCATTTTTAACATTTATAGCATCATTTTGTTGAAGTTTGGATAATTTTGTTTCAGCTTCCCTTCTGCTGGAGGTGCAGCTTTGAGGAAGATGATGGAGCCCCTTCATCTTTTTGACTTCAGTTGATATGACAAGCCTTGGGCACTGTTCACATCAGGCAGAGAGTGGCAGAAAACTGATGGACCAGCCCTTAGTCCATTCTCAAAGGCTTGGTTCCCTTGTATGAGTCCCTAGTTACTCTTTTTTTGGTTAGGAATGAACAAGGGCTGTTCTCCTTTGCCTCCTACTGGTGTTTTTTGCTTTGGCTTGCTCACATGGGCTGGGTTGTGTGCACATGTTGCCATGGGCTTTCATTCCTCATGGACTTTTATTAGTAAATATACTTCTTTTTTTTGTGTTTTTCATAGATACTTGCAATGGGCCTTTGAGCAATTAGTTGTAATATTTGAAACAATAGGACAAGTTTCAAAATACTTTTGTAAATAATATTACTTTGATGAATTCCATGTTTGCAATAATGTTCATGGTTTCTAATAATCGCATCATAACTTAAATGATGAGCTTGTGGGTTTGAATGTTTACCACGAGTGTCGAAGGCGTATATTATGGATGTCACAATGCAAATGATGTCCATGTATTTCATGGGTTTATAATATAAGAACATAATTTTCAAGATAACTCCCAATGAGTTTTTTTTTTTTTTGGTTTATAAGACAATTGCCATGGTGATATTTTACCATGATATTTTTTCTTTGCCAAGTATTGATAATTTTGGGCTCTTTTTTGATAAAATAGTGCCAATAAAAATTGGGCTTTGATATTGCCAATGAGAATTGGGTTTTGATGTTGCCAATGAGGATTGGGCTTTAAATATTGCCAATAAGAATTGGGCTTTGATGTTGCCAATGAGAATTGGGTTTTAAATATTTCCAGCGAGAACTGGGCTTCGATATTGCCAATGAGAATTGGACTTTGATGTTGCCAATGAGAATTGGGCTTTGATATTGCCAATAAGAATTGGGTTTTGATGTTGCCAATGAGAAATTGGGCTTTGAATAAATTGCCATGGGTTTAAATCATGGGCTTTGATCATGGATTTGAATTCCATAAAATTGTTTTGTCATGGATTTGAATCATGGGCTTTTCAAATATTGCTAAGCATAAGTATTCTTGGGCTTTAAATAGGATAGAATGTGTGTGTTTGAAATTAAATAAGTGGTACTTAACAATAGGTCATGCTAACGAATGTCCTTAGGGCATTCGTTAACAATCCATTTTAAGAAAGTTTTGACACCACTTTTATGGGAGATGAAAAAAACTGTCAAAATATTAATTGCTTTATTTCATTTTCCCATAAAAGTTTTCTTTAAATGGATTATTAACCAATGCCCTAAGGGTATTCGTTAGCATTTCCCAATTATAATTTAAGGGTGTAATAAATTAATATACTTTTTTTTTTTGAGAAATAATTACAACATGCTGTTAACCTCGTAACTTGAACCATTTTTCCCTATTGACTCCCGAGCACTTTGTGCATGGAAAGGTGCTAATTCAGTTACAAGGCATTTGACATAATAAATTAATATACATGGTTTCAAAGAAAGTAACAAAGAAAATCATAAAGTGAATGGTTGTTATTTGATTGACTAAATTTTTATTATTATTATTTTTTTCTGTTTGGCTACCAAGAAATTAGATTGTAAAGTAAAAGAAAAGAGTGGGGAAACAAATAAAAAAACAAAGAGAAAAGGCAACATATTATATGACATGTCAATTTCGTGCCCATATGTAACTGAAATAACCATTTTATACTAGTTATTTTTTATTCTAATAATGTGATTTAATCAATTAGAGATATTAGCATCTTCTCACCAAAAAAAAAAAAAAAAAAAAAAAAAAAAAAAAAAAAAGAAGAAGAAGAAGAAGAAGAAGAAGAGATATTAGCATTTTTGGTCAATGAAAGTTATGAAACGACAGTAAACTAAAAAGACAACTTTGTCAGTGTAAAAAAAAATCATGATGAAATTGATGCAATTGAATTCGTGAGTACCAAAATGAAATCACTTTCCATATTTGTAAGGACAACAAATGATTATTTTTATTTTATTTTTTATAATTCAATAGTTGGTGATGAAGGAATTTGAATCTAGGATGTTTCCATTAAAACTATCATGAGGTGTCAGCCAGTTGAGTTACAAGACTCTTTAACTTATTTATAGAATTCAAAAAAGCGTTTACTTTTGGTGATAAGTAATTTATGTAGCGTTCATGAAAGGATTTTTGGGAAACTATATTTTAAATCTTATAATATAGTTTAGGGATGTAGTAAAATATATAAGTTTCAAAGAAAGTGTCAAATAAAACTGTGTGGAGTTTGGGGACCGAAGAGGACTAAAACATGAAATGTTTCGCACAAACACGCTTGTAGAAGTGTATCAGTCTCGAGGACTTCACTGACCCAAGCATGGGAGGGGATACGGAGTAGCGCTTCATGTAAACCCGTGCGGAAGAGAAAGGACCATGAGGGGGGCAGTGACAGTGGGAGGAAGCTTCCTGGAGAAGTTTACCTTCCCCCTTCGCATTAAATGTTCTGGAACAACCTTAACAGCTGCATTTAATGAGGAAATGACTCCTGAACAAAATCTTCACAACTAGTAACCCTTTCCACCACCTTCATCAGAGTGTTGATGGGACAAGTGTCCTTAGAAACGCTTGGAGGCATATAGATGGAGGACTAGGATATGAAGAAGAGGGGTATAAAAGGAGAGGAGTCTCCTAGAAAGGGGGGGGGGGACCTTTTTCTTGTGGAGAAACTAGAAAAAAGAGAAAGTATACAGTGCATTATTGGGTGTAAAACTCAGACCTTATTTACAAGAGACTAATCCTTAGATCTGCTCAAGGAGAGTTATTTTTCTTATCATATACTTGTATTAATCCTTTCTGTCATTCCAGACTCTTCAGTCTTTGATTTGAATTCAGATTAGAGTTGCACTTGAATTGTTTGCCCACTCTCTAGAGAAATTCTATTGTTGGGCTCGAATTTGAGGAACTAGGCAATGTTGTTCTAAGTAGACTTGGGTCTTTATTTTTAGAGCGCTTACAAAAACCATAAAGTGAATGATTGTTATTATTATTATTATCATTATAGAATGAAGTGAATGATTGTTATTTGATGAAGCTTTTGTTTTTATTTTCTTCTTGGCTACCCAAAAAAAAAAAAAAAAAAACCCTTAGATTGTAAAGTAAAGAAAAGAGAGGAAAAAGGAAAAGAAAAGAATAGAAATGGCAACATATTATATGACATAAATTCCCTATGTAGCTGAAATGACCATCTTATACTAGTTATTTTTTATTATAATAATGTAACTTGTAGGGGGACGGTTTCATTTAAGGCCCGAATAGCCCTGGTCAACGTGGGCTTTATATGAAAACAAAGCCCAACACAAGCCCAAAGAGCAAGCCCCAATGATAAAGTTGAAGTCACAGCTTAGTTCTCAGTTCAACTGACATGTCACCCATAGTCTCATCTGAGATCACATCTGAGGGTAAGTTTCTACTGAGCAGGACAAGATGAAACATCGTCTGAGGAGTAAATAAGAAATTCTGGAACATGTAAAATTGTCCGAGGAAGCTTTCTGAAACTTCCTGGTGGTTCTACAGTCACCTTTACATTAATGAAGCTTACCTGCCTGATACAGTAGCATTTATTGCTGAATGACAGGCCTGAACAATGCAAAAAGCCCCAAAAGAGTCTCCTGCGTCATGAAAATAATGAAATGAGAGCCTGATGGGACATAAAGTAGTCCAGCTATATAGGGACAACACATACCGGAGAAGGAGGCAGAACAAATATAAGGGAGGAGGAGGGCAGAAAGTGAGGAGGATAGATTTTGGAGAGAGAAAAAGAGAGAAAGAAATAGAGATTATCTGGATAGGCATAATTTACAGTTTGTTCTAGAGAAAGACTTGTAATCTTTATTAAGAAATATAGAAAGATAGCCCTTTTACGTGGCTTTTTACATAAACTTTTGTTCTTGTTCAAATCTCCCCTTATAGATTGTTTTTAATCCATATTACAAATTAATTGTACCCTTAATCTTCTTGAAGGCTGAGTTTTAGCATGCGCATAACTTGTAAAATGTAAACAATCCGTTAGACATATTAGCATTTTTCGATAATGAAATGACAATAATTTATAGGCGTAAATGCACTTTTAGTCCCTACATTTTAGCTTTTTTCTATTTTAGTCTCTACATTTTAATTTTACTACTTTTAGTCCCTAAATCAATTAACACGTTCCATTTTGGTTCTTTCCGTTAGCCCACCAATGGAAATTGCTTAGGTGACAAACTGATGCTGACGTGGCCAATTAAAAAATAATAAAATTTTTTAATTAGCATTAAAAAAATGCCATGTCAGCTTTTAAATATAAAAAATTTTATTAATCAATTTCAATGAAATTAAAAATTAAAAAACAAAATTAAAAACAATAAAATACATCAATTCAGATCTAATTCATTTTGAACAAGAACACACAAGAACACAATCACATATTTAAACATCACCACAAAAACATAAAACACAAACCCAGAACCAAACACAAACTCAAATTTAAACGTTAACACATGATCACAAACACAAATAACACAATAACATACATAAATCTCCCAGCCAACCCATAGCAAATAAACCCAAATACTCCAATAGAACCCAAATCTAAAAACTCCAAAAAACTCAATAGAAAACCCACCACCTTATTGATTGAACCCAGATCTAATTCACCACGAAAGTAGCTTCTCGATCTCTCTACCTGTTATCACACTCTGAAACTGTGACCAAAGCCCAGCTCTCTTCTAAACCCGAGCCATGTCTCACCGAGTCTCTCTACTCTCAAACCACAGAAACCACTCTCCGATCAACAAGCTAAAAGCGCCTTGAACGGCGCATGAACCACAAAAGGTGGATGTAAAGGTGAAAGGTCTCACGGATCTGCCAAGAACTGAGACAATGGTGGCACGTGGACCTACACGTGGTGGCGTGTGAACAAGTGTGTGCATAACTGAGGGTAAGAGCTTGATTTATGTGTTTGTGTGCTCAGTGTTGTGAGGCTTTGTAAAACATGTAAGTATGTGTGTGTGAAGCAGAGAATCATAGAATGTATGTGTGTATGTGAGACAAAGAGATACTATCAGAGGAAAGAAACAAAGAAAAGGGAGAGGGTTTCGGGTTACAAGTTGAACCCAGATCTAAAGCCTTCGAACCTAGATTTGCCCAGATCTGCTTCAAGTTGGCTTCAATTCGAACTCAGATCTAATGATTTTGAACCTAGATTTGGTTTGTGTTGGCTTCGATTTGGTTCATAATGCTAAGATCTTTGTTTGTTTCAATTTTTGCAACTGGTTTTCTCTTTTTCCTATCAAAGATCGGAGCACCGACAAAAATTTTGACAAAAACGGCCACAGTATATGCTGGAAAACCGACTTTAGGTGCTCTTGATCAACACCGGTCAAAGCAAAACTGCCCACAATAGTTCGGTGATGAAAGTGCCCAAATATCTTCCCGATTTGTGTTTGTTATTGTGTTTTATTGAGTTTTTTGGAGTTTTGAGATTTGGGTTCTATTGGAGTATTTGGGTTTATTTGCTATGGGTTGGCTGGGAGATTTATGTATATTATTGTGTTCTTTGTATTTGTGATCATGTGTTAATGTTTAAATTTGAGTTTGTGTTTTTTGTGTTTGGTTCTGGGTTTGTGTTTTATGTTCTTGTGTTGATGCTTAAATATGTGATTGTGTTCTTGTTCAAAATGAATTAGATCTGAATTGATGTATTTTATTATTTTTAATTTTGTTTTTTCATTTTTAATTTCGTTAAAATTGATTAATAAATTTTTTTATATTTAGAAGCTGACATGACATTTTTTTAATGCTAATAATTTTTTTTTTTATTTTTTAATTGGCCACGTCAGCATCAGTTTGCCACCTAAGCAATTTCCGTTGGTTGGTTAACGGAAATGACAAAAATGAAACGCGTTAATTGATTTAGGGACTAAAAGTGATAAAATTAAAATGTAGGGACTAAAGTAGAAAAAAGTCAAAATGTAAAGACTAAAAGTGTATTTACGCCTAATTTATAAAGACAACATTGACAATGTAGAAAAAAAATCAAGATGAAAATTGACGCAATTGAATTTGTGAGTACCAAAATGAAATCACCCCCCAAATTTGTAAGGACAACAAATAATTATTATTAATATTTTTTTATAATTCAATAGTTGAAGATAGGAAGATTTGAATCATGATATCTTAGAAACATTGTCTTATTTATTTGGGTAAAATACTATTTTGGTCTCTAAATTTTAAATAATTTTTTTTTCATTCCTAAACTTTGTAAAGAGTTTTTCTAGAAACAAAAATGGGGATGAAAAAAGAAATTTTTTTCAATAGTTTAGGGATGAAAAATAAACTTTTAGTAAAGTTTAAGGACATAAATAAAACACTTTCAATTGTTTAAGGACAAAAGATGAACTTTTCAATAGTTTAAGGACTAAAAATGAACTTCTTAAAATTTAGGGATAAAAAACAAACTTTTGGTAAAATTGAGGGACTAAAATAATATTTTACCCTATTTATTTTTAAGTTTTGAAACCCATTACAGCATTACTTATTCCAACTTGGACAATTCCAGGATTTTTGGGCCTATTTAACAATGGCCCAAATAGAAATATCCATCCTCTAACCATTTATACAGCATAGTTGTATTATTAGGGTAGTACTATCCTTACTTCCTGTCCTCGACTTTTGAATTTTGCAGGAACATTGTCCTCCCACATAGAGCACCAGCCTCAGCTCCCAAAGAATATAAGGACACACTATAATAGTTACTCAGCAACAAAGTACAGTGAAAAAAATTTATAATTAATTCAAGATTTATATCATTGGCTTTAGTACCAGTAAAATGCCGGGTAATTTAGGAACCCGTTGACACTGTACTAGTAGGAACTTTTTTTAATTAAATTTTTTGAATTAGAATTTCTTATCCTTGCAATTGAATTAGAATTAGATTGCTCCATACTGTTATCATAATTAGTCTCCATTGCATTATGAGGAAATCATTATTTAGGACTACCAATATCTAACATGAAGTTTTAGATAAACCAAAAGAGCTTCTTCTCTTCTTTCATTAATACTATTATTATATTACTATAGATCACTTTTTCTCCTGAATTAACTTGTTAAGCAATTGATAATCCAGAAATGAATTGGACAGACAAGCTAAGAAAAAAACTCAGTGAACAACAAGCGGAACCATAACCTGGCAACTGGCAAGATTATCAATAAACCTCAATTAGTATTTACTTGGCCACAGCCAGCCAATTATAATTCAAAATGAAAACTGAAACAATCAAGAAAATATGTTGAAAGATTGCAAATGGACAGAGTAACAATAACATGGTAACCCTTTCCACTAAATTATAATCATCAAGAGAAAGAAATGTTTTTGGTTTAAAAACAGTGTGCTTGACTTACTACAAGATACATATAAATACTAACACAAAATGCGCTTACAATTCACTATGAATCTATCCTACTATGGAAAGCCAATCAAGTGACAAAATAATGTATAAGTGAGAAGCATGCCCCCAGTCTCTTCCATGCAATTCCGCTCCATGTTTCTTGCAGAACAGGTAAAAACTGCAAGTTGCTGGGAAGTATTATGAGTTCAGAAGTAAAGCTCGAACAAGCTGGTTAGAGTTAAAATATGCTTCTACCATCAGTAAAGAGGATATAAAATTCATCAGTAAAGTTCATTGGGGTGCCATCGTCAGCAAAATCACATCACTGGGACAACACCAATTTGCCTCAAGTAAGTGCACTATGTAGGCTAGACCAACCCAAGGCGAGACAACTTTCAATGATGGAAGCTGGCAAGAGTTATGCCATGAGTAACAAAGTTGCATGCATTTTTCATTTTCTTGTGATAGGATATATATGGAGACAGATACCCACCAACAAAAGCATCAGCTTTTGGCATTTAATTTCTCCAAAGGTATCTTGTTTAGAAGCCCAGGATTTGCTTTACCTTTTGACAATTTCATTACCTGCACATCCCCAAAAATGCAGAATAATCTTGGTATATAGGAAAAATATTAACAAATTAACCAGGATAAAAATAGATAACAAGTTTCATATTAAGACCAGCAAATTTTTTACCTGACCAGCAAAATAACCTTGTAACTTAGTTTTGCCCCCACGATATTGCTCCAGCTGCTTTGGGTTCTCTCAAAGCACTTTATCTACCATTTTCTCAATCTCCACTGGATCTGCTATCTGTTATTTTCAAAACAATGAGAGGATTCTTTGCACAATGTCTACTACACCATGTTACTATATCGTCATTATCATTCAAATAATTGCAACCATTTGATTGGCAGTGTAAACCATCTCTCTCATAGAACATCACTTAATGAAACTAGTCCCAAATTAGGGAAACACTTGCTCGGGCTTTTTCACCAACATGCGACTCACTTTCATATATCAGGTTGATTGCCTAACAAGACAAAACTTGACAGCTGTACGCTTTAACATCAGTTGATGATCCAATGAAGTTGCAATAACAACTCCTCAAGATCTTTTGCCCAGGAGTCAGTAAGAAATGATGAAAATTCATACAGTCAATCAACAATACTATAGGACACAATAGCTTCAAAAGCAAGTTTCTTTTTCTTTTTTGGTGCTTTTTTTTGGGGGAGGACGGAGGGGAGTTTACTAGAATTAATATTGAATTAACATAAAAGTGATGATCAAATAAGGCCACTAACCAACCTCAGTTAGACCCGTAAAGAAGTTCAAGTTTTAGCTCATATCACATTAACATAACCTGAATAGGCTGAAATCAGGTCAACTAGCATACTCAAAGTTCAATTATACACAAGCTTAAAAACCATTCAGCTTCTCTTGCTCATACCATATCTCCAAGACATTGAAATGCTTATTAAACTCTCAACAGTAAAACCAAATTCAAAAACAAAAATAATTTCAAATTCAAAAAAATAAAATCTTAAAGATTTTGGTGCTCCTTGCATCATAATATGAGCAATACCATAGACAAATCCTACTTCAAAAGGTTTTGTTTCATTAAAGTCCTCAGATACAAGGACATCCACTAAAACTAGTTGTTCTTGCTTCCTGCATACTCACTCTTACAGTAGTCCAAGACCATGTAACCCTTGAAATTGAGCAGCCAATCCTAGGTATTTCAAATTTAGACATCTTGTGTGAGCATTTCATGGCAAGGGTATGAGAAATAAAAGTTTTCTTTTTATCATTTGAGAAGGATTGTATCTATACTTTTTTTTTGAAGTAAAACAGCAGAAATATCTGTACAAGTTACTATAAGTAACTTACCTGAACCAATTCCTTTTCTTTTATTAGTCCCTTAATGGTTCCACCTTAGGCTAGTAGTTCAAACAATATCTGCAAATTATAAATTATATGGTAAGAATATATTTTTTTTTGATAAGTACTAATACTTATTCATAAAGAAAACAGAATGGTAAAACGTGTCCAAACAAGACTAGGATAGGATTATAGCAAAACTATAATAAGGTCTTGCTTCCTTTTTCATTCACTTAGACAGGCTAACACAGCCCCATGCCCCCACAAAGCACAACCACAAAATCTGTACCTGCAGAAACCTCAGTCCCCCAGACACCAATTGAGCTGTCTCATTGCTAAACTATCATAAGGTCCCAATGATATTATAGTTTTAAAACTTATCCCCCATATTTTGCAGCTACCATATCTTAAAACATTGCCAACAAGGAACTCTAGCTCAAATGACACCTCCTCCCCTTGTAAGAAAAAAGTAGGAGGATGAGGTCATGGTTCAATGCTTGTATAGCTTACCAATAAAAAAAATCTTAAAATCTTGCTCCTTTGTGATCCTTACAATTCCCTCAAGCCACGTGCTATTACAAGCCTAATCTAGGCTAGTGTTATTTGATATTTTACCTACTTATATGTTAGATTAGAGAGGCTCTTATGATCCAATAACATTATAAAAGGGAGGAAGGGGGAGTAGAAGAAGAAAAAAGAAGAAAATCTTTTATACTGATGAGATATTTACAAATAAAGTGAATTGACAAGACCCAAAAAACAAAAAACAAAAAAACTAGGACAAACATTTACAAGCGTGATCCAATGACAGATGCGCATATGATGATCAACTAGGACATCAGAGTTCAAATGAAATTTGAAATGTAGTATGTAGTAATCACTAGTACAGCGACAAACTCTTACCTCTTTCCCTATCTTTCCACTAATGATACCACCTTTTATTGAAGCAATCAACTTAGCTAGCTCCTGGGGGATTAACTTAATCTCATTTATGGTCAACTTTTCATTTTTCATGTAGGCAGCAATATCACTCTTTATCCAATTGGCAGCCAGCTTCACATCAGATCCCTTTGCACTAGTTGCATCAAAAAATTTTGCAACCTGAGACATTCATTCAGCAAAAGAGCCATATCTCAAATCATTCTAGCATGACATATGTCCAAAACAAATACTTTAAAGCAACAGATACATGGTCATAAAGGCATGCAAGAAATATCTTTCAGGCTTGCCTCTAAGACAGACTAAGGCAAATGCCTCAAGGTACAGCATTAGAGGCTTAAATGACCTTGGCCACCTTTCAAATCCTGAGACATTCAAGAGGCACATGGAATATGCTTGAAGCTTGTGATATATGACTGAAATACATGAATAAACAAATTTTGGAGTTCTATTACGGGATTAAGAGCTAACTCTCTCTCTCTCTACACTTTTTTACTTACATCTCATTTTGAATAAATGCATGTAGATTAAGGACCTTAGGCACAATTCTACATTGAGAATTACTGAATCATATATGATTTAGGACAAAGGGAACAAGCCAAATAAGATTTTAAATTCCTGGGTCAGGTGTGGCAGTTCTTGGACAGCTTGGTTTTTGGAAAAAAGGTGGAAAATATTAAGAACTACAGGGTTTCTGCTGAAAATGAATAATAGGATTTGGGAATGAAACAAAAGGAAAAAACCAAGGTCTGGGTTGCTGTTCCTGGACTGTGAACATAACCTGTGAACTAGGTTTTATCTTTTTATGGGGTATTTGGGGTTATTTGATGGATGGGTAGTTCCGTGTTTTGAAGTTTAGATTTTAAGATTTAATAGGTGAAAAAAGACTGTATTCGCAAGATTTTAAGTTGCTGAGAATCTATGAACAAAAAGGAAAAAAGAATAAACTTCTAGGCATTACACCTTGGCATCATACCTCAGAGAAGGTTGTATCGCAAAAAATCTCATACAAACTTCAAAGCTTCGGAAATATAGAAAACTTATTTATGTTCCCCATTGAATAGAAAGCATTACATCTGACTAATTCCTAAACCTACTCCTTGGAAGCTAAAAATTACAAATTATGCAACAATTAAAAATAAATAAAATAAAATCAAAATAATATTGTTTCTCACTGCCAGTGCCAATATCTCTCTAGACTAACCAAAATTTTAGCTTTTCTTATTTTTATTAGCCATTCCTTTAATTTTATGTAATGAATATGAATTGGGTTTTTCCTACTCTTCTCCTTTTCTTCTTCTTTCTTTTTTGATAAGTAATAAGAGACTGTTTTTAATCATAGAGGTTTTTTTCTATTTTATTTGGTTGGCCTTTACCTTCAAAATCCTGAATGTGTAAAGCAAAAGCTTGTAAATGCCAATTGAACAGTCCCCAGATAGTAAAAACATTCAAAGTAATGAAGAGGACTCACATTAATGTCATTTGTTAGGAAAAGAACATCCGCATGCTTAGGCCCATCTTCTCATACCTTCTACGCTTCACTTCTGGAAGTTCTGGGAAATATAGATAATCAGAAAGCCCTTCCTTTTTCCTCATTGTAACTGTTTTCTAAAAAGTATAACACAGGTTAATGGAGCATAAAGTAGACACAAAATGACCAAGTGAACCATAAATCTAGTACTTGTTTCCACTACATCACTAGAATAAAAGCAAGATGTAGCAACAACCTGAGCGCCTTCTTCCCAGAGACGAGTTTCCTGTGTAATTTGATCACTCTGGCCTTGGGCTATGAAGAAGCACCTGCCTTGAAATTTCAAAATCAATAGCCCTGCTAACTGACGAAAAAGAGTTCAGATTTTTTTATCTCAACCTGACAATACAAGAGGGGCTTAGTTAAGGCACCAGCGCACTGCCAATTACTATGCACATCAAATGCATTGAGCTCTAGCTCAAATAAGACTTTTTTCCTCCTATAACAGTAAGAAGCAAGAATTAAACTACCTTTGTCCCAAGCTGTGATTGCCCAATTGGTCGAACTGAGACATTCACATCACAACGAAGTGAACCTTCTTGCATATTGCCATTACTCACTCCCAAATAATGAGCTAACCTCTGTATTTCTGCTGCATATTCTGCAGCTTCAACACCAGTTCTCATATCAGGTTCTGAAACAATCTCTCTGCTCTATTTAAATCAACCTGCAACAAAATCAACCATATCAACAAGTCTATAACATACATAGTAATCAGCAATTTCGCCAAGAGCCTTGTAGCTCAACTGGTTGGCACTTCCTGGTGTTTCCAAAGGAGACATCGAGGGTTCAAATCTCCCCTCTCCCAATTATTGAATCATCAAAATAAGAATAATAATAATAACCAATTGCAGCTCTTCTAAATCTATATATAAGATACGTGTCACAAACAAATTTTTTTTTTGCAATGCATACCAACTCATTCATACTGCTAGATAATAAGGCAATAAATTGCAAAATTAGCATGCTTATAGAATCAACTTAAGTTACTTAACCCACAAATCACATGACTAACACTTGGAACCTGATTAAACATGAAAACAGTCAACAATAAATATTCTTGAAAATAAAAGGAGAATATAGTTTGTTATAATAATAATAATAATAATAATAATAATAATAAAGTGATTAAATTCATTATTTTCTAATTGCTTAAATATTTGGGAGAACCAATAATTTATCATAACATAGGGAGTTTTATATGTGTTTCTAGTTTACGTCCTATTTAAAAAATTAAAAATCTATGTATTGAGCCCCACCTATTAAAGGGGCACGCAAAAAGAGTGTTAGAATAATGAGAAAATAATTAAATTTATTATTTTTTTAATACTTTAGAAATAATTAAATCTATTATTTTTAGTACTTTTTTAGAGAATCGATAATTTCTCATGGTTAAAATATAAAATATAGTAAAAATTGGTACGGTACGTAGGCAAAGGGAAAGAAGTAATTACCTGTGAATAACTTCCATATTCTGAACGAAGCAGCTTGCCTGCATCTTCCTCCATGTGAACCCTTGTAATGCCAAACCTCCTATGCCCACCACCGAACTCCACAGGAATATCCAAATCAATGTAACCACCACTTGCAATTGGAACATCAAATTGAGATAGTTGGTACCCTTTTGGAAGGTCCGGGTAAAAGTACTGTTTCCTATCAAACTTTGAGTTTAGAGAAAACTTGCAATTCAGTGCAAGACCCAGTTTCACCGCTAATTCAATGACCTTTGAGTTCAAAACTGGCAAAGCACCAGGCAAACCCATGCAAATGGGGCAAACACTAGTATTTGGTGGAGACCCATAATTGTATGGACAACCACAAAAGGCTTTGGTGAGTGTTGAGCTGGACATGAGTTTCTATACCGATGATTGCTTCATAGTCTTTTAATATTTTATCAATCTGGGTACGAGGTAAAACTTTGATTCGAGGCTTTTGTTTTTCTTGAGCGGCTGTTTGGGCTTCTGTGGTTTTCATAGTGCAATATAGTAAAGCACCATTCTTTCTTCTAAACAATGCAGTCTGGTACAGCAACAAAGGGTAGTTTTGAATTCTTCTAAATATATTGGAAGCCATCATCAGGGTCTGAATCAATTAATATATCAAGCAATACATAGGCTGTCTGCAAAGCATTAAAATAAGGCATTGGTATGCTATAAATATATTGAAAAAAAACAGCATAAATCTATTATCTTTACAATTCAAGCATTCAAATTAAAGAGACAAGAAAGTAGTGAGACTTTTGTGAGTGTGGGTTAGCAATTGTAGAAGAATAAAAACATGGAAACCACTGTTTATTTATTCCAATATGGACAATTCCAGACCTGTTGGGCTTACTTAATAACGGCCCACGTTGAAAAATCTATACTTTTTTTTTTGGATAATTGAAATCTATCCTTAAATTCAAACCATTTACAAACAAACAAACACAATCATTACTCATAGGACACGTGTAGTCACTCTCATTCATCAACAGACACCTATTCTCAACGTTCCCAACCGCCAAAAATTTCCTCACAAAACAAGTGTTAGTGTTTCCAAAAGCCCTTCTCTGTTTGTGTTACCCAAAACCAGACCAAAACAGGGCAGGAAATGGAGAAGATGGCACTTTTTTGTTTTTCTGATTCATCATTAACCATTTGCTTTCATAGCTTCCATATGTAGAGCAGTTGCTTGTGAGTTCTTACTCTGATTAAACTGACTCATTCTTCTTCATAATTGAATTAATGTATTGTGAATGATTTGATATTTAGGTTTCTGTCTTTTTTGGGTTGGTTTGTATTAAACGTCTGGGTTGATGATTTGGATTGTTAAAATTGGGTGTATCAATGTATGTGAGAATTTTAATTTTTTGAGTCTGAATTAACTCCATTTTTCTAGATTTTATATGTGTTTTGTTCAAGTTCTGTTTTTTTTTTTTTTTTTTTTTTGCTGTTTTTTGAATAAGTGTGTTCTAGATTTTTATGTGTGATTTGTTTTTTGTTTTTGTTTATTATAATTATATTATCTTGGTTAATTTCCATTGTATCTGTAAATACAACCAGGGGCATGGTTCATGCGTGTGTATGTTGTACCAAAAACTTGTTTTCTTAAATGGTCCTTTTTTTGTATGCTAACATTACCTGCAGAATGATGATTTTGGTGTAGTGGTCATGTTTGGGACCTTTGGGATGAAATTATGTCCCATATAGATGACACACTTCCACTGTTTCATGTGATATTCAATTTACTTTATTTTGATTCTTTTTGCCTCTCCTCTATAGAGGTTGGAATTGGATTGTTTTACCAAACAATCAATTATATATGGTTCCAACTTCCAACTCCTAAACTAGGAAACACCTGTGCCTCCTTCCTTTAATGAAGTTTTATGGTTGTGGCTAAACTTGATTTCAATAACTTTTACAGATTTTCCAATGAGAAAAGATGGAACTTGAGAAAGTAGAATCTGATCTCCTTGCCTTAAGACAATTATATGGGCTCCTTCAAAATATTGGTCAAGGCCTGCAAAGCAAAAGTTCAGAAAATGTAAGCTCTCTTATCTCGAAACAATCTGTTTTCCTTTGACTTACCATGTCATGAAGTCTTGACTTTCAATTGTATTACTTCAGTACCACACTCATTATTTTGGCTATGGGAAAAATAAACAAGAAGCAATTAATAAACCTTTTCTTTTATTTGTTTCTTAATTTTAATTTTTCGCCCCAGGCATTGTGGTGGTAATATACTCTATCCTTTTGAAGAATCTTGAATTGTACCTCTTTGTTCATTGCATGATTTGATTATAGTCTTTATAGATACTTTGAAGAATCGAAAATGTGCGAAGAATATAGTTTCTGAGATAGAAGATAAATTCTAGAAAAACAACTACCTGGTGTTGTATTCACCGATATAATCGTTTAGTTTTACATCTCATGTCTTTTATTATTAGTACAACAGGTGAGGGGTTCTGTTTCTATAACAAACCATTCAAAAATCAAATAAAAGATCAGACAACATAATAAGTTATAAAGAATCTTTTGGTGGTGAGTAATATCTTCGGAACTCTTCTTGCCATTCACTGTTTTTGATTTCTTCTCTGCAGTCTGTGACTTATCCTTAATGAAGAAATCATTTGTTGAGTATAGTTGTTTTTTCTTTCTTGTTGATATTTTTTTTGAGTGGTGCTTTCAATACTACAAAATTTACTACATAAGCTCTACAAACCAATGTGTCAATTTTTAGACATGAGAAAAAAATTTAACCAAAAAAAATATTTATTATGTTATTGTGCTGACACAAATTACATTCATTGTCACTTCATTTTGCAAGTTTTTATTTTTATTTTTTTATTTTATAAGAAAATTGGTAGTAGTTTTAGCATTTTCTGTCTTTTTTTTCCCTACTTTTACTCCCAAGGAATGGACGTCTTATAGTATATAGCAACATAAAAAACATTTAGTGCTCTTTTGTTATGACTTAATCTTAACATGATCTTCTTCTTCTTAAACAGTTGGATGAGAAAGCACAACTCTTTTTGAAAACTTTGCTTGACAATGCAACAGAAAGAGTTTTTGAGACCCATTCAAAGGTACGTTTTGTCATTCAGTACTGTGAATGAAGTTCTTGTTGGTTTTGTTTCTAGAGCAGACTGTACTTAAGAAAACAAAGTATGATATTGGATCCTATTATCTTAATAGGCAAAGGATTATTGCCTAATTTATTTTCTCATGCTGGTATCACAGATTATAGCAGCACAATCTGGTGTCTCTAACACACCAAAGGCTATGCTAAAGTTAAACCCTCCTGTTCCAACATCTGTTCCCATCATTACTCAAGCCTCAAGTAAAGGGTCCAAATTCCAATCAATTACTTCACAGAAAGATGAGCTGCCACCCAGGAAACCAACACTAAAGAAAGCAACTTCCATGCTCTCTAAACCCAGCATTTCTTCAAACAAACCTGAGGGCAGAAGGCAACAATGTTGGATTTATGAGCAAAGCAGTATGAAGAGGCAGAACTCAGTTGAGGACACAAACAGCATAGCTAACGCTAGAGCCACAAGTTCAAACTTAAATAGTACTCGTCAACATCAACTGCACAACCAGTTAGGCCCTTCTAATGTGGTCAATGTGCAAGCAAAAGAAATACCACAAGTGAAAGAGAACCCAATACAGAAAAGAATGCATGAACTCCAACATAGTCCAAGCATTGCTAGTTCCTCGAGCTATTTGGCAACTGGGCTTATTGAACCAGGACTTGGGAATAAAAAACCGGACCAGGCCAGTGATTTTTCAAAGGATGTTGCTAGTACACTCAAACAAGTCGAATCCCACATTTCAGCTTTAAAACCTTGTTCTGGTATTGTGGATTTTAAAATGACTAGTGCAAGTTTGGCTGTGATGTCTAAGCCAGTTACTCCTTTGACACAAACAAGAGATGGGTTTGTTAAAAAAAGCGAGCTGGGCTATCTTGGTGAGCCTGTAGCTTTGGGTCTGGGTCAAAATGATCTGCCGAGTCAGCAGGTGAGTCAACTCAGCAGGAAACATGATAGTCGTTTGAGCCCAGCACGCAAGCCCATTTATTCTCTGAGTCAGCTAGCGAGTCAGATCGGTGGTGTTGGGGACAGTGAATCATTTTCAAGAGCACGTGGCTGGCCAAGTGTGAGGAGTAGAATTGGGTCACTGAGTCGAGCAGTGAGTCAGAATGACGATTTAACGAGTCAGAGCGGTGATTATGTTCACGGGTTGAGGTTTCCTATGAGTCAGCCTTCCAAAGAGAGTGAAAAACAAAAAGATCCTACGGTTGAGATAAAGACAACTAGGAAGGGGGTTAGATCTAGACCATCCATGCCACCTCAGTTAGTGGAATCCACTTCTTCTCTTGGTCCTAGTGAGAGAAAATTGCCACCTCAGATGGTAATCAAACCAACTCTACTAGGACTAGATCAAAGAAAAGGGACCCACAAAATCAGCCATATGGGCCCACACAACAAGATCTTGCCACGTCAGGTGCTTGATGAATTAGAGGGTCCTAGCTCTTCTTCAGATTCTTACTTCTCCACTATTAATAAACAAGGTAGTAGTGTGAGCAGCAGTGAAAGCTTTGATTACTCATCGCCAAGTCAGACTCGGACCCACCATCAAATTGGTCCCACAAGTGAAACTAGTTGGGCTAGTGAGAAAAATCAAGGTAGTGGGAGCAGTATTGAAAGCTATGGTTACTCATTGCCAAATCAAACTCGGGCCTATCGTAACATTGGTCCCACGAGTGAAAGTAGCTGGACTAGTAATGAAAGCTACGGTTATATTGGTCCCACATTGAGAAGGGTTGTAATTACAAGTGAAAGTAGCTCAGAAGAGACTAAAAACGGTCCATATGCGGGTCCTACTAGAAGATTCAAATTAGGCCGTAGGAGAAGCCCAAAAAAAGCAATTGGACGGTTGAGGAATTTCAAGAACAAATTAGGACTTATATTTCATCATCACCATCACCATCACCATCATCACCATGATGATGATGAGAATGGTCAGAAAATGTTACACCATAGGGATGTGCATGATAGTAGAGCGGTTCAGAAGGTGAAGAAATCAACGGTGAGTAGTGTGCCACGGAAGCATCAGGATGGACATTTTCATGGTTTGATGGAAGGGCTATTGAAGCATGTGCAACATTCAAAGAAATCAAAGGGTTCTAAAGGTGGGATCAACCGGCTGGGAAATGGGCCACGTGGTGGTAATAAGAAGTTGCATTTGTGGAAAATGTTACGACGTCGTGGTGGTGGGGTGAAGCTGCCCAAAAGCAAAAGGGGGCGTGTTAGAATAGGGTTTATGAGGAAAAATAAAAAACCACTTCTTAAAATGAATTGAGATTTTTGGTTCCTTTTGAAAAAATAGTGTATTTATGTTTTCTTTTCCTATTTTTTGTGGGACTCACTTATGAAAAGCATGTTTGGGTTTGTTTTTTTGTTCTCATTTTATTTTCATTTTCAATATCAAAAAAAAAAAAAAAAGTGAGAATAAAAATAGAATACGAAAACAACTCTTTAACATTTTTCAGTTTCAGCAAAATGAGTTTAGTGGTATTTTTGTAAAAAAATTGAAAATTGCGAGAAAAGATTGTGAGGATATTCAATGAAGAAAGTAGTTGTTTTTTCATAACTCATATGAGTTCTTGAAGGAAAGATGGAGGGAAATCCAATGCTGGGTGGGCCTTTGGCCCAAAGCTTATTTGGAAGGAAATCCAATTGTAGAATAATATAAAGATGGAAGGAAACCCATTGCTTATATGGACTATTCCAGGCCTGTTTTTATGGGCCTACTTAAAAACAGCCCACGTTGGAAAATCTATCCTCAAAGTCAAACCAACCATTTAAACAAAGCAAAAAAAAGCAAAGAGTTGCTGTACTCTGTCTATCAAATATCAATATCTCCTCTTCTCTCATGTCTTTTGAATTTAGCAGCAGCAACATTGCCTTTGTCTTCTAATCACACACACAACAGAAATGGGCTCAGCTACCAAAGAAAATAAGAAGAACAGTAAGTTTCTCTCTCTAAGTAACAAAGTACAAGAGAAAAAGTTTGTAATTCGTTTTTGAGTTAGAAGTTCTTATGTTTCCCAAGTACCCTTTTCAATTGTCTGATGCTGTTCGAAATTTGATGTTCAAAGTGTGGTTGGTTTTAAGGTAGGATTTTTCTTTGATTAATGATGTAATGATATAATGGGTTCTTGAAATTTTGCAGGTTCTGCTAAAAGAGTAGCTGTTATTGGTGCTGGTGTTAGGTACTCTCCTCATTCATTAATATTTATGTGTTAAGGCTTTTTATTGTTGTTGGTAAATTATTCACTGTGTTTTCTTAGAGAGAGGCTGAGTGGGTCTTTCATCAATGTGGTAATCAACTTCTTTGATTAGTATTGTGAACTATGTGAATGTATAATGTGGGGTTTAATTGTGAAATCATGAAAAGGCAGGACTAATGCTAGGATGGAATTAGCTATTAATGTTTTGATTATATATTGGAAATGTTTAGTTTGTTTAATTTGATTTGTGTGAAATGGTTGTAAATTGTGCCTGCACACAATGCTCAAGCTGACTGGTAAGTGGCCTCTTTTAGCCATTAGGATAAAAGGTAACCATACTCACTCTTACCTCAGCGATCTAGAACCAGGCAATAGAGCTTCTTCAGCTGTCTGCCTCTTTCTAGACAACTCGTAGTGTAAACTATTGACATTGCAAAATCAACTGGCACCTTCTGATGTTTCCAATGGAGACATCCAAGCTTCAAAAATATAATTATGGTCCCTTAAGAATGTCTGGAGTATTTAAACTCTGCTGAAGTAAGCCCATCAGTCCTCCCTCAATGATTGGATGGAATGTAAGGTTTTGGGTTCAAGACTCACCAGGTGCATCGCATGAGTAACTTAACCAATTATTTAAAAAAACTCTCTTGAAATAAGCCCATCAGTCCAGAACTTAATTTATGCTTCAGTGATGAGTTTATTATCCAATTTGACAAATTATATTATGATACTCACACATTTTGCAATATAATTTGTCTTTTGTTTTCCATAAGTTGACTTTTACTTTATCTTTTGATGGTCAAGTGGGCTTGCTGCAGCATACAAATTGAAATCACATGGTTTGAACGTCGCAGTATTTGAAGCTGAAGGAAGAGCTGGAGGAAAGTTAAGAAGTGTTTCACATGATGGTCTAATTTGGGATGAGGGAGCGAATACAATGGTAAAAATTTTTTGTTTGCAGATTGGGATGACAATGAGTTCTTACTTGAAACCAATAGTAATGGAGGTTTTGTTGCTGTGCAGACTGAGAGTGAACCGGAGGTCAGAAGTTTGCTTGATGACCTTGGACTTAGAGAAAAGCAACAATTTGTAAGGGTTTTCTTTGTTGTTTCAAACATTTAACTGAGTAACCTGTAACTTGTGCATTGTCATGCTATAGTGGGAATCTTTTTCTTTGATTTGTCTTCTATCACAAACTATGTTTAAGACTTTTGACTGCTAAACTTTGATTCTTGGAGTTTTGAAGAGATACCTCATTGCTTTGGAAATAAATTTTTTGAAGTTTGTGGTAGTTATTCTCTTCATTTGTTATGGAACTTTTATGACTAAATAAATTGTTGTCTTCTGTTACAGCCAATATCACAGAACAAGCGGTATATTGTAAGAAATGGGATGCCAGTACTGGTATGTCCCGCCTTTTACATTGTGCTAATTGAGTTTGCTACTTTTGATGGTATCACATTTTTTTTTTTTAATTATAAATTTTAATTTTGTTACTGTTGTTTATATGCAGCTGCATTAACTGTGATGACAACCTTTCATTTTTTAATGTCAGATACCCGCAAATCCCATTGCACTGATCAAGAGCAACTTTCTTTCTGCCAAATCAAAGGTTTGTTTCCAAAACATGTTCGGAAACCACTTCAACCTTAGAAAATTTCCATTATTTAAAAAAAAAAAATATATATATATATTAATTTGCAATGTTTTTGGGTCCATTGACAATAATCATTACATGTTTTGTTTGTGTGTTGACAAAGGTTGTTGCAAGAAATAATGTATTCATAACAAAGATCTAGGCTTCCTGATGTATCATATGTGCATTCATATGCATCTAATCAAATGAATTCCTTAGATTTTGAAACTGGCAAGTTTGGGTAGAATATGGCAACTGGCAACTATGCACATGAGATGTGAGATTCATGATCTAAGGGCACCAAGAGTTCACTACAGTTAAATGATAATAATGGCCCTACACAAAGTGTGCAAATAAGAAGCTACAAGTTCTCTGTGCTGTTTCATTGCACACTTAAGGTCATTAGGTTGTTATCTTCAATTTCTGGAATTGACTTTATTTTATTTTTTCAAGGGTATGCAGTGTGCTTTTTTGTATACTCTGTGTACTTGGGTTACACCCCCTTGGACACTTATATTAACTTAAAAAATAATAATAATAATAATAAAAAACTCATGAAATTCTATATATATAGCTCTTGACACTTGACATGCTAGAGCATAAGACTTCCCACAAAAGTATACTTGTGGAGAAATATTAAGGTTTTTTTTACCCACAATTTTTTTTATTAAAAAAAAAGGAAATATTAAGGTCACTTATATTAAATATTGTACATGGCCTGTAATTGTTGTAAGAATTTGGAAAATAGGAGGGCACACCTTGATAGTTTCTATTTTGCTAGTGTTTGCCTTGTATCATTACTCTCTACAACTCTTGACACATTTTATACAATTTAAAAGTACAAAACTCACTTTGGAAGGCTTAGTACAAAACTTGGCTTAGTTGATCTGTATCTTTTTGCTTGAAAATCTTTCAAGTGGACAGCCAATTCAAAACTAGAAGAATCGTATCTGACAAAGCATATATTTCTAAAGTTATTTACAATTGGGGAATTAATACACAAGTATACAAATTGCATCTGAATTGCCAAGGTAATTTTAAATTGCATAAAGTGGAACCCAATTAGATTTTTTTTTTTCTTTTACACTGCACATCTTTTCTGTGAGCATTCTTCAAGTTCAAGGAGCATAGTACAACTCTTTCTCTCTCTCCTTTTGAGTATAGCGAAATGTGCATTTCTGTGTGTGCAGTTTCAAATCATTCTTGAGCCATTTTTGTGGAAGAAAATTAACTCCTCAAAAGTTTCTGATGACTATACACAGGAAAGGTGATAACCCTAAAAATATGTAATTTTAAGTTTTCTGCTCATACTTTTTCTCTTCTTTGTTTGTTACTATTTACAGTAGTCCCTTTGTTTTCTTATTTGCTATTTGTTCTCTTGTAGTGTGGGTGGGTTCTTTGAGCGTCATTTTGGGAAAGAGGTATTCATTGTATTGTAACACCATTAATCCGTAATACATACATTTCTATACATGAAATGATGTTTATGTAGCACAAATCTTTTGTTCTTCCTGAAATTGATAGATGGAAATATTTAATGCATTTCTAATTAGTGCTTTTCACTTGTAAGGTTGTTGATTATCTCATTGACCCTTTTGTTGCGGGCACAAGTGCTGGAGATCCCGAATCTCTTTCTGTGAGTAATGTCTAAGATCTTTGGACTACCTACATACTTATCATTGCTAAGAAGCACAAGCATAGGATTTTTTTTTTTTTTTTCAATTGATCAATTATGTCACTAACTAAAGAAGATGCCTGTGCATAAGTGTGGTGTATTTATCCTGCATTAATCTTTGTTTTTTGGGCAATCAGAAACTTTTAGTTTTAGAGAGCTGCTTTTATGAGCCATGACTTCTTTATGTTATGACTTCAACTGTTGATGCTTATTCATTTTCATTTGTTCAATAACCTCTTTTTATTGCTTTCTTAATGTTTCAAATAGATCCGGCATTCTTTCCCAGATCTGTGGAATCTAGAACAAAGGTACTGTGTACTTTATGCGATTTCTACATTTTACAATTGATTATTGCCAAAGATTTTTTTTTGACTTAACTGTTTGTTTGAATCTGGATTCGCTGTCAGTTGTGTCATTCTGTACAAACCCTGCCTTTGCCTATCCTATTGTTAGAAGAGAATTTATACTTGAGTCATGGCTCATGATTCAGTTGACCTTAAGAGATTTGTCTCTTTATAGAAGAATTTGTGATACATCTGGCTACAAAGAGTATATTTTATTATTTAACAGTTACATGAGCACTTTAAAATTTGGTCTATTTCTCTTGGTACTTGATGTCTTCTTTATCTGCAAATAACATTGTACTTCTATAGCTTCATTCCTCACTGACTTCTTGCAACCATTCTTTAGGACCTAATTTGGTACAACTTTCTGTAATTGAATTGGCAGGATGAACTATTGTGATCTATAATTATTAATAACATATACATATTGATATTCTATTTATTGATGCTTGTTTCATGATCAATGTCTATAATTGGCCTATTTTCTACTCTGTCAGGTTTGGCTCCATTATAGCTGGGCTGCTTCAATCTAAGATATCTGCCAAAAGGGTAAAAAGTGGTGAAACAAAGGGTACTTTAGAAAAAAAGAAACCTCAGCGTGGTTCATTTTCCTTTCATGGTGGAATGCAGGTACTGATACCTCTTAAGAATTTATGTAGTTTTGCATGTTGTACCTGACATCACTCAGGTGTAGCATGCTTCTTGTAGATGTAGGAATGTAATGCTTAATGTGATCTTATTTTGCACATTGCTAGTTTTTAGAATAAATACTTGGTTCTTGTATTCTGATCTTGGTCTTTTGCAGACACTAACTGATATGTTGTGTAAAGAGCTTGGCAAAGATGATGTTAAACTGAACTCAAAGGTCTTGTCACTATCTTACAGCTGTGATGGGAAGTCTGCATTAGAAAATTGGTCAGTTTCTTATGCTTCTGACCATGACAAGCATTTACAACGTTTATCTGTTGATGCTGTAATCATGACGGTCAGTATACATATTTTCTCAGAAACATTTTTTTCTCATTTATTTGCAAGACCATGGAATATGTATTTTTAACATTCTCAAAAAAAATGTATGATTTATTTGTCTGATGTTGCTGCTGCTGAAGCTTATATATATATTTATATCGTTTTTACTTTTTTATTGAGCCACATTAGCAACCCATTTACAACATTCTCTCTCTCCTTTTTAACTATTTTTCACCTTATTAAATTCTCACATTACAATTACACTTCCTTCAACATTCCCCCCACTTTTACCTTTTTATCTTCCCATTATTCTATTCCTTAGAGCATTCTCATCAAAAGTTTTAAAAATTTTAGCATTTAGCACCTAAAAAACCAACTTTATAGCATTTAACACATCACTTTACAATACACCTAACATCAAAACTTCTATATTTTTTTTTACCACTTCATTAAAATATTATTTATTTATCATTTTTTATTCTTTTTGAGAGAAAGCAAAGAGTGAGATCTGAGGGGAGAGAGAGAGAAGGGGAATAAAAAATGAGTAGCAACTTGCTACAATAGGGTGTTAGTAATAACATCTTACTGTAGCAAGGTGCTAAAAAATTTAAAATTTAGCACCATTGATGTAGGGGTTTTTTTAGTGGTTTTGTTGCTAAAAATATCTTTTAGCATTTATCCCACATTTGATGAGAATGCTTTAACATTACAAATTTACAATTCTTTCATCCATTCATCTTTCTTTTATTTTAACTCTTCTTTCCCCATTTTATTTACTATAAACTTTTGTTATTCTCTCTTCCATTCAATCCATATTTTACCCCCACAAAAAGGCGAATACTCTCTCTTTCTCTCTCTCTCTATGGAATTTTTTTAATTCTTTATTGTATCACTAATTTAGGTTAATGAATTTTTGTGTTGAACTCTACTTTGAATTACGATTTGGTTGTGTTTTAATTTGTAATATTTTTTCTTTTTATTTCTTTGATTGTTAGATGTTATCCTATGACATTATATAATGTTATTCTATTACGTAGCATGACTTGGATAATTTGGTGTTTACAAATTACAACTATACCTTTTATTTTATCTTCTTCTTTATAAATTTGCTATTTTTCTCACATTCTCTCCTTAAAAAGGTGACTACTCTCTCTCTCTCTCTCTCTCTCTCTCTCTCTCTCTCTCTCTCTCTCATTTATTCTTTCTTGCAACTCTACTTTAGATTGATGAATTTTTGTGTTTTTTTATCTCTACACTAGGTCGATACATTTTGGTGGTGTATTTTTGAGTTTTCCATCACATGTACTTTCTCTCCATATTAATATTTTGATTTGAGTTAATTCTTAGATATTTTGGAAGTAAGAATTTGAGTTCATATCAAAATCAAGGACAGACCCAGGATTTTAGGCTAGCAGAGGCCAGAGTATAAAGAAAAAAAACTCCAAATATACATCCATATAGTATTAAAAAATTATAAATACTCAAATTCGTTGTTTCTAAATATATTAAGATGCAATCATTTACCAACAAAGACAAAAACAAAAACAGAATAACATTTTTTTTTTAAAATACTAAGCTGGCTAGTATTTAAAAAAAATAAATAAATAGAGCATTCACAGTGATGGTACTAAAATTTTTAACTTTTATCACATCACTTTACAATACACCCAATATCAAAATTTTTTTTTTTTATCACTTCATTTAAAATAATATAAACAACTCATTAAAATAATAAAGGAAGCAAGAGAATTTGAGTTTTTTAATTGAAGGAAGAGATATAATCTTAATAAAATATTGTATTATATTTTTAACAACTTGCTATGGCCAACTGGTATTTATACCAGTTTACTTTAGTTGCAAAAAATTTAACTTTAGCTTTTCCAATAACATATCATTTTTTGGTTCTTTGGTAGTAAAATAGTTTTTTTTTTTTTTTTTTGCTAAAATACAATCACTATTGTGAATGTTTTTATTGTTTTTGTTAAGTTTTTGAGTTGAATAGTTGCTAGTTGGGTTAGGCTAGTTAGGCTTATTGAGGAGAAAGAGCGCCTAAGGTTTTGGAAGGGAGCCCAATTACATAAATGAAATATTTTTTTTTGAAAGATAAATGATATATATTATAACTATATATATAATTAAAAAAAATTGGACCCAGGGAGGGCCCGGACCCCCTTGGGCCCCCACCTGGGTCCATCCTTGATCAAAATACAATTTACATGTTTATGTATTTAAATGTGCCCATCAATTATTTCAGTAATAGCAATTATTATAAATTTGTGATAAGATTTTATTATCATAATAATAATATTCTTAAGAGAATGAGAAATTTGAATAATTAATTTGAAACTTTTAAAAGTTTTTATTTTATTTATTTTTAGAACTGAAACTTTAAAAAGTCCAATTTTATAATAAAAGATAAAGAAAAATATAACAGATTATAACAAAAGTATAAAGAATATAGATCATTTCAAAAAAGAATAATAACAGTCAAACACGCCCAAGTTTATTAAAAAAAAAAAAAAACCAAAATAATATAATGAAAATGTTTGACTATTTGTAGAGATTAAGAGATGGAAATACTTTTAGAAATAGTTTAATTCTTAAGGAAAACAAATTATCTTACATAAATTTTAGAGAATAAATTATATTTTATATCACATTACAAAATAAAATATATTCCCATACATCGCATGGGTTTATGACTAGTTTAATCTAATTTGTCAAACACTTTCACAGGGTTTTACAAATCAAACTTCATTATGCACAAAACTCATGTTCAATATCTAACGTTTGCTCCTATCAAAAAAAAAAAAAAAAAAAATCTAACATTTGCATAACATTATAAATTGTGGAGTTAATCACTAACTTGAAAATGAAGAACCAATGTTCATTATCTAAAATTTTCTTAACATTATAAACTGTGGAGTTAATCACTAACTTGAAAATGAATAATACAACATCCCTCAATTATTATTTATTTTTATTTTAAAATAATTCGATAATTGAAGATAAGAGATTACCTTTAATGTTGTAATTATCAAATTAGAAATATTAAAATATGCCAACTAATCTTTTTGCTTAATAGGGCATCTCTCTATCTTCTTCTTCTTCTTCTTTTTTTTTTTTTTTTTTTTTTTTTTTTTTGACTTGCTAATTGGAGATAAGGGATTTCAACCATTGATAGATCCATTAGAAGAATTAAGAGATGCTAACCAGTAGTACAAGGCACTTGGCATTCCTCAATCTAAAGAACATATTGGCCAAAAACTAGTTCCCCAATAAATCAATCATTTTGAAAAACAACTGGGTATTGTTCTTTTTTGGTAGCTAACTGGTATTATATTTCATGGTATCTTGTATATAAAACGTTTTATATGGGTTTTCAGATATATGTACATGTTAGAGAATCATAACTAACACTTCTATAAAATATAATTTCTTATAAATACATATCTGTATTCTAAATATCCTTATGATTTTCTAATTGGCAAGAATGTCTTATACCAAGAAACAAACACCCATTAAATGTTATACAACATAAAGCCAATTCCTAAATGGGTTTGAAAGAAAAATGTAATCCAATAACATTAATATCTCCATGGACATTGAGAAGGAGAAAGCTCAAGCAGAGAGGATTTCTTTAAATTCAATATACACACAAATAAAATCCTCGAAACCATTTCCTTGGAAAAGGGGTTGCCAAGAAGAACTATGTGCAAGAAATTTAAACCCCAGAAAGAGAAAAACTCAAAATAAGGATACCCAAATGAAAATAAAGAACATAGAAGGTAAAAACCATGGAATATTGGCATGGTGGCTCATAGACAGCAGAGAGCAAGAGGCAGAACAAAGTACTAAAATCCTAATCTCGAAAAGTCCTATAGAAGAAGAGGGGCTTATGTATCAAAATGACAATTGTGTCCTCAGAATTGTACTCTTAATTCCTTTTAAAACCAAAATTAACAATCCAAAAAACCATTTTATACTTACATACATTTTACAGAAGGATTCTAAAGAAAACATATATATAAAAGGTTGGGGTATTTTAGAAAGTTTAAGAATTTGTGTGACGATATTTTAGTACACAAAATGATGAAACCTAAACAGAGAATCTTGTTATTAGTATAATATATATATATATATATATATATAAATGTATGTATGTACGTATGTAGTGAGGGTAAAAAGAAAGGTCACCCCTAATTTGGGTCTGGCCCATCTGAATCCAGCTGGTCGTATTGTCTTCCATTTTAGCACTTTTTGGTTTATCCAATTTGAAGGGTTATGACCTTTCAATAGACACTTTTTGGTATATATATTACAACCTATCTTGTATATACTTATACATACCTATACATACAACAAAAACTAAACTAGAGACGCAACATTTTGTCTCTTATTCTACTCACAAAAAACTAATAAATAAAACAATATTGCTTTCTTCTACCTAACTAATAAAATTTTGTACTATTTCTATCAAAATCACTTTTTTTTAGGGCAAATTAAAACTTATCCACCTGTAGTTTTGCCAAAATTTAAGATGCCTACCTGTGATTTAAAAGTTGACACTTTGTCCACTTAAGGTTCATTCCATTAGACTTTCGTAACCTACCACCGTTAAAAATAGTTTTTTTGGGTTTCATTGGTGGTAGGCTTTGATTTTAGTGAGATGGTGGTGGCTAGTCCTTTTTTTGCTAATAGAAAGATGGCTTCAAATATTTCTTCTCATGGGTGGAATAATGTTAGGTACCAGACATCACAGCTGTGATAATTGTGTGCAGTAGGTACTTGTACAAAGTTAGTTAGAACAAGCATCAAAGTATTGTACATTGTTAGTTGGAGTGTTGAGCTGTAATATGTGTACCAACAGTAATACAGTAACTAGTATAAGACTGAGATGATTGTAACAGAGGTAATTGAATAAGAATGCATTTGCTTAGCTCTCATTGAGACTAGCTTGGAGGTTGATTCCCTCGAAGAATCAGTGGAGGACTAGTTCCCTCAAAGAACTACCATATTGAGTGAGTAAGAGAATTAGAGAGTTGAATTACTGAGGATTCTAACATTTGGTATCAGAGCTGGTTCAGCCATGGTGCAAGAAACCAGATATTCTCTTTTGAGTGACTCTGTTTCGTTGGTACAACAGAGATTGGATGATCATGCTTCTACCATGGAAATTATTTCAAGAAGATTGGAACAACTGGATAGCAATTTCAGAGGAATGCAAGCTATGATTGAAGAGAGACTACCAGCAGTACAGCAACAAGTTAATCAGGGGGAAGGTACAGTTCATCATCAAGAAAATCATTTTCCTGAAGCAGAGGTGCTGCAACAGCCAATATGCCATCCACGACCTGAGGTAGGTGCTCTAATACCTAGGCCTATCAGGTTAGAATTTCCTAGATTTAGTGGAGGTGATCCTTCTGCTTGGATCTTTAGAGCTGTGCAATTTTTTCGTTACTATGAAATACCTGAGGAAGAAAAGATCTTGAATGCTTCTTATCATCTTGATGATGAGGCATTAATTTGGTTCCAAGTCTGTGAGAGATCTTTGGATTCTTGGGAGACTTTTGTCAGGGCCATTCAAGTTAGATTTGGACCTTCATAATATGATGATCCCATGGAAGCCTTGACCAAATTAAAACAAATTACAACTGTGGCTGTTTACAAGAGCCAATTTGAGATGTTAAGTAACAGAATCAGAAACTTATCTGAATCTCACAAGCTTAGTTGTTTTTTGAGTGGTTTAAGAGATGAAGTTAGATTGGCAGTGAGGATGCAAAATCCAAGAACTCTGAGTGCTGCCTTTGGGTTAGCTAAAATTCAAGAAGAGTATTTGTCCACTTGCAAGAAGGTCTATAGGCCATTTTCTGAGTCTAGCAGAAGCAATTGGCAAGAACAACTAATAGAAAATCTGACAGTAAGAGTGAGTCTAAGGCAAGAGTTCCTATACAAAAGATTACCTCAACTCAAATGGAAGAAAGAAGAAAAAAGGGTCTTTGTTACTATTGTGATGAGAAATGGCAGCCCAGACACAAGTGTAAAAGTCTTAAGCTGTTCATGATAGAAGAAGTGCAAGAGGTTAATGAAGTTGAAGTTGTAGAAGTGGATGATAATGCAGAATTTCAGTTAGATCAAGCTGATATCACTTTATATGCTATGTTGGGCAGCCCTTCACCAGGAACTATGAGGGTTTTGGGTCAGATTAAAGGGCATTGGATTGTGATACTTTTGGATACTGGAAGTTCTCATAATTTTCTTGATTTTGTGTTGGTTAAAACTTTGCAATTGGCTATGGACACTACAAGGATTTTGGAGGTTAGGGTGGCTAATAGAGATTTGATCAGAACTAAGGGTGAATGCAAAGATTTGTTGATCAAAATGCAAGGCAAAGATTTCTTGGTGGATCTGCATGTTTTAACACTAGGGGGTTGTGATGTGGTTTTGGGCACCCAATGGCTAAGTACACTTGGTCTGATCAGTTGGGATTTTAAGCAATTGGAGATGGAGTTCATGTATCAAGGTATGAAGGTGTGGCTGCAAGGTATCAGGCCCATAGGTTCAGTAATACAAGATGGAGGTCAATTTCTTAAACAATCAACTCAGAAAGGGCTGTTTCTACACATTGTGTCCCAACAGCCACTGGTGTCATCTGTACAGCAACTTCTTCCACCAGAGGTGCAGTCCTTGCTGGAGGACTTTGCTGAAGTTTTTGAGGAACCAAAAGGCTTACCACCATGTAGAGGACATGAGCACCAGATTGTTCTCAAACCAGGAACTCAACCAATATGTCATTGGCCATACAGGTACCCTTTTTATCAGAAATCAGAAATTGAGAATATTGTTACTGACTTGCTTAAATCTGGTTCTATTAGAAATAGTCAAAGTCGATTTGCATCTCCTGTTTTATTAGTAAGGAAAGCAGATGGTAGTTGGAGAATGTGTGTGGATTATAGAGCTCTCAATAAAGATACAGTGAAGGATAAATTTCCTATTCCTGTGGTGGATGAGCTATTGGATGAACTAAGTGGTGCTTGGGTATTTTCTAAGTTAGATTTGAGATCTGGCTATCATCAAATTCGAATGAAGGAGGAGGATATTGAGAAAACAACATTTAGAACCCATGAAGGCCATTATGAGTTTTTAGTTATGCCCTTTGGGTTGACTAATGCTCCTTCCACATTTCAATCTCTTATGAATGATGTATTCAAACCATTTCTTAGGAAGTTTGTGCTGGTGTTTTTTGATGATATACTGGTGTATAGTCCTGATTTGAGTTCTCATGTATTGCATCTCAAAATTGTTTTACAAGCTTTAATAGACAATAAGCTTTTTGCCAAAAGAAGCAAATGTGCTTTTGCATGTTCTGAAGTTGAGTACTTAGGGCATATTATTTCTGGAAAAGGGGTGCAAACAGATTCTAAGAAGACAGCAGCCATGTTAGATTGGCCAATTCCTAAGACTGTGAAATCCTTGAGGGGTTTCCTTGGTTTAACTGGCTATTATAGGAAATTTATTAGAAATTATGGTCTTATTGTTGCTCCACTTACTGCTTTACTTAAGAAGGATGCATTTGAGTGGAATGAAAAGGCTGATTTGGCATTCCAAAATCTTAAAGAGGCTGTTTCTCATCCTCCAGTCCTCGCTTTACCAGATTTTTCTCAGCCTTTCTTGGTAGAATGTGATGCTTTAAGTTATGGTATTGGAGCTATGTTAATACAAGCAAGTCAACCAATTGCTTTCCATAGCCAAGCCTTGAAAGGCAAGAGCATTCATTTATCCACTTATGAGAAGGAGCTACTTGCTTTGGCTACAGCAGTGAAGAAGTGGAGACCATACCTATTGGGTAAACCATTTGTGATCAAAACAGACCATCAAAGTTTGAAAAATTTGTTGGAGCAAAGAATTGGAACTCCTATGCAACAGAAATGGATCACTAAGTTACTGGGATACTCCTTTGTTATTGACTATAAGAAAGGGAAGGAAAATGTTATAGCTGATGCCTTGTCTAGGAAAACTGGGAGTGAGGACCTTGATGAACAACAGGAACTTTCCGAGGCAGTTAGTAGTTTATTTTGTATTGACTTTCAGGTTGATACCAATAGCAGTTTGTTTCTTATTTCCTTTCCTAATCCTACTTGGATTGAAGAGCTTAAGGCTAGTTATCAAGAAGATGCAGAGGTCCAACAGATTTTGCAGTCCATTGTTGGCAGTTCTGGAGCTACAGGCAAGTTCAGTTTGCAGAATGGCTTGTTGCTTTACAAGGGCAGAATTTTTCTGGGCAGAAACTGCAGTTTGAAGCCTAAAGTATTGAGCTTGGTGCATGATAGTCCTTTAGGTGGGCATTCAGGCTATTTGAAGACATTTCATAGAGCCAAAAGGGATTGGTTTTGGTGGGGAATGAAACAGGATTTAAAGGACTATATTAAATGTTGTGATATATGCCAGAGAATCAAGCATGAAACCAGTAGCCCTGCTGGTCTTTTACAACCCTTGGCTATTCCTCATACACCCTGGACCTCTATCAGTATGGATTTTGTTGAGGGATTACCCAAATCTCAAAAACATGATGTTGTGCTTGTAGTGGTGGACAGACTTACTAAGTTTGTTCATTTCATCCCTTTGTCCCATCCCTATACAGTAGCTAAGGTTGCTTCTTTGTTCATGCAACACATATTCAAATTACATGGGATGCCTACCTCTATAGTTAGTGACAGGGATCCTACCTTTACTTCTAAGTTCTGGGAGGAATTATTTCGATTGCAAGGGGTTGAGTTGGCCATGTCATCTGCCTATCACCCTCAGTCTGATGGCCAGACAGAGGTGGTCAATAAAAGCCTTGAGCAGTATCTCAGAGCCTTTGCAGGAGACAAACCAAAGCAATGGGTGGAGTGGTTGCCTCTAGCTGAGTTTTGGTTTAATACCAACTATCATACAGCTACTAAACTAACTCCCTTTGAAGCTCTTTATGGGTTTCAACCACCCACACTTTTGAATTACATTCCTGGACTTACTAAGGCAGCTGTTGTTGAGGAGTATTTGCAGAATAGACAGCAGATTTTGAGTCTTCTCAAGACTAATTTGGTTGCTGCTCAGGACAGAATGAAACTCCAGGCTGATAAACATAGAGTGGAGAGACACTTTGAGGTGGGGGATTGGGTTTTCCTAAGGTTGCAGCCCTTTAAACAACAGTCCATTCGATTAAGGAAGGTTGGGAAATTGGCACCTAAGTTCTTTCGGCCTTTCCAAGTTCTGCAGAAGATTGGCTCTGTTGCTTATAAGTTGGACTTACCCCTAACTTCATGCATTCACCCAGTTTTTCATGTCTCATGCTTGAAGGCCAAGCTTGGTTAGCACATCAATCCTATTCCTACATTACCACCAGTGGATTCCCAGGGTCACTTATCTCCTGAGCCAGTTGCAATTTTGCAGCAAAGATCAGTTCAGTTAAGGAAGCAGAGGCAGGTTACTGAGGTTCTAGTGCACTGGGAAGGCTCTTCACCAGATGATGCTACTTGGGAGCACCTACACAAGCTGCAGCATCAATTCCCTCACCTTGTGGGCAAGGTTCTTTAAAAGGGGAGGGTAATGTTAGGTACCAAACATCACAGCTGTGATAATTGTGTGCAGTAGGTACTTGTACAAAGTTAGATAGAACAAGCATCAAAGTATTGTACATTGTTAGTTGGAGTGTTGAGCTGTAATATGTGTACCAACAGTAATACAGTAACTAGTATAAGACTGAGATGATTGTAACAGAGGTAATTGAATAAGAATGCATTTGCTTAGCTCTCATTGAGACTAGCTTGGAGGTTGATTCCCTCGAAGAATCAGTGGAGGACTAGTTCCCTCGAAGAACTATCATATTGAGTGAGTAAGAGAATTAGAGAGTTGAATTACTAAGGATTCTAACAAATAATAATTTAGTGTTGGAGAAAAATGTCTCGTTTTAGTCTTTTGGCGTCATGATTTCAGTAGGAATACTCATAGTGTTAGGAGCATCTTAAGGAATTGATGCAACAGGAACAAGATTATGCTATGTACAGCTTCAACTTTAAAAATGTTGTTAATAGACAAATGGAAAATTATATATTTAATTAAATTGTGTTATCCATAAAGATTATCCAATTTATCTTACCTGGAGATGTAAATTTTGAAGTGTATTACAAGTAGGTTTACACAAAATTCTTAGCAAATGATTAATGACAAGAAAGAGCAATGTTCCCCATTGTATTCCTTACAATCTGGAGAAAAAATCTCTTTGCATTGTAAGTACTTTTATGTTTTGCAGTGATTCTTTATGGTAAGTAGTGTGTTGACATTGGTTTCAAGAAAGTTATATTTGGTAAGAGTGTTCTTAAGCCAAAGTTTTACCATTTTTAGAAATATGCTTTTAGATATTATTTTTTTTAATGTTTTTATTATATTTTTTTGTGTTTTTAATAGTGAAAGTACAGAGGTGGATTATGAAAGCTTAACAGAATGAACCTTGGGTGGGCAAAGTACCAACTTTTAAACCACATGTAAACAACTTAAATTTCGGCCAAACCACAGATGGGTAAGTTGTAATTTGCAAGTTTTTTTATATTATAATTTCATGCATTTTTGCTTACTACTCAAACTAAAAAATAATAGTTTTTTTTTTTTTTTCCTGAAACTCATCCAATAGCTATTCCCGTGCATCACACAGGTTAGAAACTAGTAATAATGTAAAAGCAAAGTGTTTAACTTTTTGTTGACCACTCCTTATTGCACCATGTGGCTATATATTTATGCCACATATACATTTAAAAACGCCGAAAAGTTATGTCTTTTCATTTTACCTGTTAAGTTTCAGTATCTACTCACTATTTCACATAAGATGTATATATTAAAACAAAAAACTGTCATTGAGAAAAAGCATTGGTAAGGCATAGGGAAAGAGAATGAAAAATCTGAAAAGAAAAGCATCTATAAAGTGTTTAAAGAAATTTGTAAGTATTATTGTTCCTACCGTTGGTGTGGCTTGATTCCTGGACCTTTTCACTATTTAACCAAAAAATCAACTTACAAAAAAATCATCTGCCCAAACAGTAGGGAATTTAAAGTAATATAATGAAATCACTACAAAACATAAGGGCTATAGTGGCGTTTTACATAAGTCATAAAAACGCTACTATAGGTCCATTTAGGCTATAGTTGCGTTTTTTTTTTTCTATAGTGGTGCCACAAAACGCTACTATTGTACCGTGACTATAGATCTATAGCAGCATTTTACAAAAATACCACTATAGGTTCATACCCTGTAGTGGCGTTTTTAAAACCCTGCTATAGGTGAAAAATATATATATATATTTTTTAAATTGGCTATAACAGTGTTTCAAAATGCCACTATAGCCAACAACCACCAACAAAAAAAAATGGTAAATTACAAAAGTGTTATGTAATTTTCATAATTTCATATAAATTAAATAGATTTTAAAATTTATGAAACATAAAATTAAATCCTCTAAAATTTTAAAAATTCCATAAACAGAAAAGAATAAAAATAAAACAACAATAATAGATCTAAATAGACAAAAATTTGAAGAACCAAACAAATCAAACACAAACACATTGAACAACCTAGAAAAATCAATCACAATGAGCACGACGAGCAACCTAGAAAAATCAAACTTGGTTCTCAAATGAACACAAAACAAAACGTAGAAGCAAATTCAAACCCAAATAAATCAAACACATAAATTTTTGAACCAGGAAAGACAAACGTAAAAACAAGCACAAACCCATTAGCATTAGAGTCTCAGCCACCACCGATCCGGCCACCCGTTATCATTAAAAAAAAGTATATATATATATATATGTATATACTTTTTTTTTTTGGGCTGGACCCATGTTGGCACTTTCCAAATGCCAATATAGGTCCTTATAATACTTAAAACTATGGTGGCATTTAAAAAACGCCACTATTGGTCCCTCAAAAAAAAAAAATTTTTTGCTAGACCTATGGTGGCGCTTTCCAAATGCCGATACATGTCTTTGTAAGACTTGGACCTATGGTCCCTCAAATTTTTTTTTCCACTATAGGTCCCTCAATTTTTTTTTTTGGTTAGACCTATGGTGGCACTTTCCAAACGCTGCTAAAGGTCCTTGTAAGACCTGGACCTATGGTGGTGTTTGAAAAATGCTACTATAGGTCCTTCTAGAAATATTTTTTTACAAAAAGTTCTAGAGAGAGATAAGAGAATAAGAGAGAGTGACACGGTGAGAGAGAAGAGAGAGAGAGAGAGAGAAATGAATAAAAAAAATGAATAGTTTTTAAGTAATGTAAAAAATAAAAATTTTGATGTTAGGTGTGTTGTAAAATGTATTATTAAAATAGATAGAATAGTTTTTTAAGTTGCTAAATACTAAAAATTTATTTATTTATTTATTTTTTATTTTTTATTTTTTATTTTTTTTGCCGTGAATGCTTTAAGATATGCCAACTAATCTTTTCACTTAATAGGTTATCCCTTTATCTTTTTTTTTTTTTTTTTTCAATTTTCCTTTATCCTTTTTTTATATCTTTAATTTTAACTTTTTGATTTGTTAAATGGAGATTAGGGGTTTGAACAGAAAAATTATAATATTTTCATGGTGAACTACGTCATTTATTTATCATTACACTAAAAATTTGTCCACCATTCTACTAAATACTTTCACCTATTTAAAATTGATGAGTTAGAAAAAAAATTGGCTAAAATGAAAAAATTCACCCTCTAAGTTTCATTACTTTTCATTTCAATTCTCTAAATTTGCATTTTATCATTTCAGTCCTCTAAATTTTAAATTTTCTCAATTCAGTCTTTTGTTAACTCACCATTCATATTTGCCGTTAATTGCCCAAAACGACACCGTATTGGCCATAATTTAATATTTAATTATTTTATTATTATTTATTTCTTAATTTAAAAAAGCGTTAATTAAAAAAAAAAAAAAAACTCAAAAATTAAAATAACTTATGTTAGACCCACCCACCTCATCTGAAGAAGAACAAGTTTAATCCCTAGCCTAACCAGATAAGTGAGAGACTGAGAGGGAGAAAGAGAGACCCAGAGGGAGAAGAAGAGCGAGAGATTTCCTGGTACATCTTGAACAATGAATTCACAATCGGAATCGGCTAATTGGATGAAGCCAGTGTCGACAGGTTGACCCCCACCTTGTGGGTGAAAGATAGTAGACTCTAGTATCAAAGGGTGTCAACCATCTTCTTCGCCCTTCAAATTTTTTTTTTTTTCTTAAATTGTTTAAATTTTCTTTTAAAGCTGTGTTTGGGAAGCTAAGTAAAAAAGGTGACCTTGATGTAGGAGAGGAGTGTAGCGTTAGAATGAAGTTTCAACTTGTCCTCATAGTAATCCAGCTTCGTCATACTCACATCCATGGCTGAGAGTTTAAAACTGCTTTTTTGAACAAAACAAAACAGAGAGAGCAAGAGAGAGAACTAGGAAATTAATTTCTTGGTTTTTTCTTAGTTGAGGTTTTTTTTAAATAAAGAAATAAATAATAAAATAAAAACTAAACATTAAATTATGGCCAAAATGATGCTGTTTTGGACATGTTAACAGCAAATATGGACGGTGAGTTAACAGAAACTGAATTAAGAAAGTTTATAGAATTGAAATAACAAAATGTAAACACTGAAATGAAAAGTTGTGAAACGTAGAGATTGAGTTTTGCATTTTGGCTAAAAAATTTTAAACAAAAATTAACTACTTAGCAATTTTAAACATGAATCTTTAATAAAATGGTGGAAAAGTAACAAGTTTTGATGTTATTTAATAGACCCATTTGAATAAAAGAGAGATGCTTGAACAAGGCTGTATGCATTCCTCAATCTAAAGAGGATCATATTGGCCAAAAACTGGTTCCCAATAAATCAATCATTCTGAAAAACAACTGGTATTGTTTTTTTTTGGCAAGTAACTGGTATTATATTTCATGGTGTCTATCTTGTATATGCAATGTCCCTCTTTTATATGGGTTCTTAGATATATATACATGTTAGAGAATCATAACTTACTCTTCCATATAAGATAATTTCTTATAAATACATATCCATATATACTAAAACTCCTTACCATTTTCTAATTGCCAAGAATGTCTTATACCAAGAAACAATCATTCCCATTAACTGTTATACAACATAAAGCCAATTCCTTTATGGGTTTGAAAGAAAAATGTAATCCAATAACATTGGAGCACATCTCCATGGACATTGAGAAGGAGAAAGCTCAAGCAGAGAGGATTTCTTTAAATTCAATATACGCACAGATAAAATCCTGGAAACCAGTTCCTTCGAAAAGGGGTTGCCAAGAAGAACTATGTGCGAGATATTTAAACCCAAGAAAGAGAAAAAGACTCAAAATAAGGAATACCCAAATGAAAATAAAGAATAGAGAAAGCAAAACCATGAGATAAAGAACAAAGAAGCAAAACCATGAGATATTGGCGCGGTGGCTCACATAAAGCAGAGAGCAAAGAGGCGCAGAGGCAGAACAAAGTGCTAAAACCCTAACCTTGAAAAGTCCTTTTATAGAAGAAGAGGGGCTTATTATCGAAATGACAATTTTGTCCTCGGAACTGTACTTTTAATTCCAACAAACCATTTTATACTTATTTACATTTTACACGTTACCACTTTAAACTATACCTCATTTTACTTAATTGTCCCTTTTTTCAATGCTTTAAAAACAAAAGATAAATTATACTTTACTACTCTAAACTATACTCCTTATTACAGTTTGCACCATAAATTTTGAATTTTCATTCAAGTTAACAGCAAACTTAACGGCAGAGTGCAAAGTGTAACAAGTATCATAGTTTAGGGTGCAAAACGTGCATTCGAAAAGTTTATGGTGCAAAGTGTAATATGAGGTATAGTTTAGAATGGAAATGTGTAATTTCTAAAAAAAAAAATATATATATATATATATATATTCACCGAAGATTTATTCATAAAAAAATAAATATAAAAAATAATCATGTTTGGGTTGGCCTTTCTTTCTTTTTATGAAAAAACAATTATTTTAAAATTTAAATTTTGAAAATACGATTTTTAGGAAAAAAAACACACACAATTAAGGCGCTTGGTAAATTTTGCAATAAATGTTTATTGTTGTGAAAATCTGTGATGCAAAAACACAACTTTGCCTTACAGACAATGTTTTTGAGCTCATAAACTACAATTAAAAAACATGTTGTATGCTCGATTTTAAACATCTTTCTTTTTGGTTTTAAAAAAAAAAACACCTCTTTCTTTTTTAAATGCAAAATGTCAAATTTTCTACTATTTCTTTTAATGAGAATAAAATGGGTTTCACTTGCATTAGCAAAAATTGCATAATAAAAAGTTAAACTTTTTGAGTGAAAATAACTCATTGCCAAGAAAAAAAAAATGATAAAATGCATTGAAAAGCCTACCTTAACAATTACCCTTAGGACACTAGAACCCTTCATTTAACATCATTGATTTCTCCTCCAAAATTATATAGCAAACAAATGAGCTTAATATCCTTTTTTAGGACTCGAACACTAGCCTACTGTATGGTTAAGGCGAAAGGCGCTTGTCAAGCATAGACCATTGGCAATTCACTTTGGGTGTAGTTATTATAATGTGGAAAAAAAAATTCAAAAGTAAATTTATTATAGTCCGTTTGGATTGAAGGGGAGGAAAGGGGAGTAGAGTAGAGTAGAGTAAAATTGACTCAAAATTAGTCTATTTTTAACCAACTCTACTTTACTTTCCTTCACTCTCTCTCCCTCCTCCCTCAATCCAAACAGACCCTTAAGCATAACCCTATCCTTAAGAGCATAATACCGATACTCTTAACCTTAAAAGTAGATCTTTGGACTTGTATAATACGTGGTTTATACTTATTAAATCACCTCAACAAAATAAGTGATCCTAGAAATAGATATGTTCTTTCCCAAAAACTTGCACCATTCTAAAATGAAAATTATGCTGTAATTAACAACCATCCATGCCAATGAAACAATCAAGAAAGTCTATTTCAGTGAATATCTCAAGTTCTGGTAGCTTGTAAGCTTTAATCAAAGTTTTCTACACTTAACAACAAAACAAAAACAAATAAACAAACTTAAGTTGAAATGGGCGGCCATTAACCAAACTCAACCTTATGAAACGCCCTACTAGCTTTATATGTTCAAGCACCAACCAACAGAACATATTAAGGCAAGAAGAGTGATTGGATCAAGCCATTCTTAGAGACTACATAATGTGAGGTTTTCCATCATTTGTCTTCTGGGCTTAAACAGAAATCAAGAATGGTACAAAGGAATTTTGGATTCAAAGCCCAGCTAAACAGGTCCAGGTCCAGCAGAATTCCATAAGAGAAAACACCATTAACAAAACGAAAACCCACACACTCACATTTCTAATATCTGTCTATCTAGACATATTTTTATAAAGCAGTCCATGCCATCATATATGTATAAAAGACCATTGCATCAAAATCAGTTCATCACGATCTATAACCATTACGCCCATAAGGCCTTTTCTCCAGTTGAAAACTTTAAGGGGGAGAGGGAGGGGGATTGTTACAATTTCTTGAGCAAATAATAGTCAATAATATGAAGGAAGCACCAATTTGATACAATACAACACCAAAGTCAAATATATACCCAGCTGCTCACCATAACTTGAATGAATAAAAGCTCAAACTCCAATTTACCAATGGTTTATGTATCTCATGAGTAACAAAAACATGACTTGTAAAATATGACCCAAAGCTAGGCACCACGGTTTTCAAGAAAGATATTTAAGCTTGCAAGAAGTTGCTAATTCAATTGCTTCACTCTGTCTAGATTCTATTCCATTGACTTACTCCAGGCTCCACAAGATCAATCAAAACTAGCATTTAGAAATTTCAACAATTCATTTCTTTTGTTCTCCGCCAACTTATCCTCCTTTGTTTTCTCAACTTTCAACCGAATCTACATAAGGGAAAAATAATTGATGATCACATTTCCTGTTTAAATAATCTCCTACACAATTCATTGAGGCTACAGTACAAGGTAATAGATATCCTAACCTTTTTTCCAGATATAGCACTGAGGCGAGCACCATCATCCTTCTCACGCCCTAGAAACTGTACGAAGCATATAAAGTTGCAACAACAGCAAAACAATAAAAATTGAGACTGCAAATCTTATTAACTAGAGTTCAGTGAAAACCTTGGAAAGCTGTACAGGGCCGCTGCTTCTCTCATCCTGCTGCTTCTATATATGGCTCCCATTGCCAGGACAAACCAGACCCATAAACAAACATCCAGGCAAACCAATCAAGCACCCAGTCATCATGTCAGACCCCAGCTCCAATTTCGAAGAGCCAATCAATAAAACAGGCAGAAAGTACCATAAGCACCTCAGATATTGATATGTATATCACATAAATTGAAGTCAAACATTGTGAATGCAGTGATAATTGCTAGACATGCATTATAACTTCCTGAACTTTCAGGTTATACATGGAAAAAACAAATTGCATCAAGAAGTTCAGAGAGAGGATTGTTCTTTTCTTCTATTTTATCTTTATTTTTCTGGAAAAGAAAGGAAAGCTCTCTTATAAACCAATGCGAGTACAGCACTGACTGAAATTTAAATTCCAAATACAGTTTACAATTTCATTGTTATTTAACGTCCAGTTAACAACAATGTTATTTTATTTCTGCAGTTAAAGATGACAGTTCACTCACAATTTAGAAACCAATAGCTTGATTAGGAATTACAAATAAACGCCATTCAAATGTCTCAGAGTTACTTAAAAATCAAATTCGAACATAATAGAAGGAAAAAAGTACTAGTTGACTACTACCATAAAAAACAATCATATGGAGGCAATTAACCTATAAATGGCTGTAACCGCCTACCTCTTTAAGTTTGTGACTATGCTGTTTATGACGATGATTCTTGCTTCGGTCCTTTTCCTTGTTCAAGAAAATGAAGGGAAATAAAGCAGGATAAGAAGACAAGCAGAGGATGTAACAAGAGAAGTAAAGGAGTTCAATAACCACCTTCTTTGGCTTGTCATTCTTCTTGTGCCTCTTTGAATGATTAGATGTTTCATGCTCACTGTCAGAAGAACTGTCACTCCTACAACAACTCAGCAATATACAAAGTATGTTAGAAAAATCAATCTTCTTACTATCCTCCATAGAAAAAAAATGGGACAATCCCTGAAAAATCTATATAACATAATTCCAGAAGCTATTGAAAATTTCAAATATGCATCTAGACCATGTTTCCTTGCTATCAACCCCTTCCAGATAGGTAAATAGGTTTTTAAAAAACCCCACATAGAGACACATAAAAGAGTAAGAAGGCAACTTATCTAAACCATGTTTCCCAGAAAATCCTAATCATGAGAAGTCCTCTCTTGGATTTGGAAGCACAACCACCTTCTCTCCCACAACTGAAGGTTGAGAAGATGGAATTTGAGGACCCACTTGTTCCAAAAATGCAGAAATACAGGAGTCATTAAATCTCATAATACTTCTTGTCTGTTAGCTTCTCACTTTCCCACATCCTATCACTCCCCACAATTGTTCTGGTAGCTACATTTAATTTACACATCAAAATTGAATTCTAACATGTTCTCAAATAAAGACCCCACCTTAAGGTCTTCTTGTTAATTGTCTATCCTCATAATCATCAAAGAAGCACCAGTAAGAGTCCATTTCAATTAGCCTTAAATGCCAACTTGTTTTCACAGCTAGCTTATGTATAGTTTTTAACAGCCTCACTTTTCCTAGGTACAACAACTGCACTTTTTCACAACTTATTTGTAAGCATAATAAGTCCCAAAAAAAAAAAAAAACACATCTAAATACAATTGAAACAGTAGCTTTCATAATCCGCAATTTAAAAAAAAAAAAATGTATATATATATAAATAACTATCTAATAGTCCCATAACAAAAACCTCAACTAATATACCTTTTTATTTTCCTAAAATTTCTCAGTAACTAAACTGACATATCATTAATCCAACAAACCAAACTAATCGCACAAATCACATAACCATAAACATCAAAACTCCAGAAAAAATAAAAATAAAAACAAAAACCTCAATTGGGTTTCTCAAAAACTAGAGGTCCTCAGAAAATTCACAATTTCAATCTTCTTCACCATCCCCAAGCTTCCCCAGCAATCAAACAAAGAAATAAACCAACAAGAACAGTAATATAAAACCTACAAAATAAAACACTTACAGTAGGAAGCACGGACACAGAAACAGACACAGACACAAGTACAGGTACGACACAGCAACACGAGCAATTTTTGAAAAATTATAACATAAAACGGCCAGTACAACATAGGTATGACACGGATTTGACACAGGTATGGCACTCTATATGGAGTGTTCGTGCTTCCTACTAGTTACATACTTACATAGCCAAAGAATATAAACCCTAAACCTAGTCCTGCCTTCCTTAGCTCTTATATTTCTAACTAAAAGACTATATTTTTCCATGAACTTTCTTTACAAACAAACAGATCATTAATCAAAACAACCGGAGCTAATCAGACAAATCACATAACCATAACCACAAAATTTGAACAAAAGCTAAAAATTAGACTAGAAATCTCAATTGGATTTCTGAAAAGCTTATGATTTTCACCTCAAAGAACTCACAAATTCAATTTCTTTAAGCTCTCCCCCCAAGTTTTCCCCGCAACCAAACAGAGAATAAAACAAGCAACTACAACATAATACCCAAACATAGAATCATAGCAAAAACACACAAAGCTCAAATAATAAGAACCCAGAAATCCAAAACCAAAACCAATTCTGATTCTATCTTCCTTAACTCTCTTCATTCTAGAATTACATCTAACCAATAAAGAATTGTTTTTTTTTTTTAGGGGGTTTATTAGCAATTACATAACCAAGCAAAACACACAAGGCACAACAATAAAAACCCAGAAGACCCAAAACTAATTCTAATCCTAGCTTTCCTTAGCTCTCTTCATTTTCTATAATTAATTTTATCTTAATCTATGTCCCCCCATAAAATAAAAATGAGTTCTTTTTGTTTTTTTGGGGTTAATTAGTACTTACACGAGCAACCAAAACACACAAAGCTCAAAAATAAGAAGAACCCAGAAAACCCAAAACAAATTCTACTCCTAGTTTCTATTCTAAACCATTTTGCACAACAAAAATGGCTTTAATTTTTTGGGTGAATTAGGAATTTACATAACAAACCAAAAAAAAAAAAAAAAAAACAAAAATTTTAAAATATAAATACAAGAACAGCGAAAACCCAAAAGTAATTCTATATATATCATGTTCCTCAAAAAACCCAAAAAAGAAAAAAAAATGGTTTTCTTTTTCAAGACCTGGAGTAATCGGAGGCAGAGGAGGAAGTGTAAGAGTGTCTGCGACGACGTCGTTTGGTGTGGGAATGGCTTTTCTTTCGGATCTTCAGGGATTCTCTGTCTTTGCGACTTCTGTGACGACGGCGACGGTGAGAGGAAGTTGATGTGGAATCGGGATCGGAGGAGGATGAAGAGTATGAGGACGCGGAAGAAGACGAGACCGCCATTGGTACCAGGAAAGAGAGAGAGATTGGTAAGAGAGAATAAGAGAGAGGAGGCGGGTGAATATATAATATAATAGTGTTATTACAACTTGCAAAGTCGACTAGAATAAGAAAAAAGCGAAAAAAAAATAACATATTATCACATATGGACCTAGTAATGTAATTTTACCATTCACAAATCCGGCTAGCTTATTAAAATCCAGTCGGGTCATACGGTTTGCTTAAAACCCACCAAATTTTACCAGTTTTGGTTGGATCTTGTACACATTTAATTCAATTGATGACTCGGACTAGTCTATGTGCCGGGTCATTGGGTTACTAGTCCGATCACCCGGGCTAAGTCGAGTTTAATATCACTAACTAAAAGTAAAAAGTGCCTTATTATTACTACTCATTTACAACAAGAATACTCTTTTTATAGTAAAATTGGTAATTACTAATTTTACTATAAAAATTATTTAAGTAATTGCTCGATATTAATAACATTTTTTCTTTGAATTCAGATAGGTTTTCTTTTCACTTGACTCGAAGGCTTTGGGTTTGAAAAGATCTAACTCATTGGCGATTGTAGACACTTGGGTGTTTAATTGGCCAATATCCTTGGATAAGCAGTTGGATCCACTTGGTTTTTAGGTGTGGTGCGACAACTACATGGAGACTGGAGTAGATTAGTAGTGTCATGGCAATTGGGGGAGAACAAAAATCTCTCTAGATCTCCATCTAGATTTGAGTGGTGATGTCTAGATCTTAGTTTCCTTTATAGGAAATGAGTGTCCCTTCTAGTTCTTTGTTGGGTGGGTTGTGTGTGTTGAATTCCTTATGTGGGAAACTTGACACTCGACTTGTCAAAGTCACATTTTGAAACTTTTAACCCCCCCCCCCCCCTCCCCCTTTTGATAGCCACAGGGGTTGAAATCAGCCAATACTAAATGGGTGAAAAGGGTGGGTCAATTTTTAAGATGTATGGACAATCCTCTAGTTGATGGTAAATCTTGAAGGCAAAAATCCCTAATCATGCATCGATCGAATTGATTTATGTTAGGAACACTTATAGGTATATAGATAATAATTGTTGTAATGTTGCATTTAGTTAGTTAGTTGGTTAGTTAGTTACAATTCCAAGCATGTTAATCACATTTAACACATGTTGAAATTATTAATGCACAAAGGGAACAATAGGACCATTAGGATAAGGCCATTTGGGCCAATAAAATAGTTTTATGGTGCTATAAATACCTACTTGTAATCACATTTCCATCATTGAAGAATAAATCAACTCATTGCTTAGTGCATTTCCTCTCTCTCTCTCTCTCTTAATATTTCTCTATGGAGAGTGAATACCTCAAATTAAGTCAATTTTTCAATAATTCTCTTATAATTCCTATCCATCCCCATTAGGAACCACCGAGTTCCTAACAGTTTCCTATAATTCTCACACTTGGACCTTTGTTATCAATCGATGTGCCTTATCCACTATCACCTAGCCCTCATTGTTGCTCACCCACCCACCTTGCCCCTTATTGTGACCATTCTTATTCTTTGTTGTACTATATTTTTCTTGTCACTCTTAACATCCACAAGATCCTCATCTTGTCATCATTGTTGTGCCTTACTCAACTTTAGAATCCATTCAATTCAATTTCCAATTCAAAATGGAAGATTGATTGAAAATCCAAATCCTATTTGGTTAATGGTGGGTGCAAAATTCAAACAAAAAGGGATGATGTTAGACCCTCAATTTAATCAAACTCGACTCGTTAACACCCCTATGTGTTTTTGTTAGATACTATACTTATATTTAATATCATTGCACATGATTATATCAATTTTTAGATAAATGATGATGAAATTTGTAAGACTTCAAAGTAACATTTTTTTTTTTATGAAAAAAAAAATTGATCATCAAACTTGGCCCATTAACAACCCTATATATTTTTGTTAGATACTATATACTTAAATTTAATATCATTGCAGATGTTTATATCAATTTTTAACTAAATGATGATGAAATTTGTAAGACCTCAAAGTAACACTTTAAAAAAAAAAAAAAAAAAATTTCGTTGGGTTTAAAGTTATTGTTATAAATAGGGATTTTTTTTAATTATTTTTCATTTTAATTTTAGAGAAAAATATTGTCTTCAAAGTGTTTAAAAATATTCCTCCCTAACAGGTCATAATGCTGATATTTTACTCGTTTTTTGTTTTTTTTAAAGTTCAATAGGTATAATGGAAAATGAGAGTTTTAAATCTTAGACATCTCTATTGAAAATACTAAAATGTGCTAATTGAAGTACAAATCTCTTGCCGATATTTATATTTTAATTTCAAAAAGTGAATGTGTTTATCTTGTGAAGAAAGATGTAATTGTTGTGGTTGCTAGAAATAATTATAAGGAAGATAACTACTAGGTTAAAAAATTTTATATCATCTCAACTTTGGAAGGTCATAACATTAAGCCAGACACTTTTTTTTTTTTAATTATTAAAATTAGATAATTATAACAATTGAGGAGGAGGATTTGATGAACCAAGAATGTCTTTGTTAAAAACATTACTTGAGCTGCAAAGCTCTTGACCTAGACGCTTGAATATTGGTTTAATCTATAAGGAAATACGAGGCTAAGTGATGGGACTGACGAACTCACCTTGCTTGGAAGATCTCAGCAAATATACTCGTCTACCTTGGCAGGACACGGACGAACAAAGGATAACCATTAATACGAGCTTTCAATGCCGCGGACAGTTACCAATCAGTGGGCAGACCGTTAGGGCCTCATCAAGACTTATATTCATGAGCCTTGAGGCGTTACAAAAGGGCACTAAAGCCACAATTAAAGCCCCAACGGCTAAGAACCATGAAATCGTATATATACACACTGATCAGAGACAAACCAGGTAGATAGACTCACCCAAAAGTATTCATAGATACTCTGATATCTAGTACTCTCTTATTATTTTCCAAAAACTTCTATATACTGACTTTGGTATCAGAGGTGTGGTGGCAGGCACCACACCGGTGACTATCTTAAGGGAGCCATTATTCCATATTTGCCAGAGACAGGGACAAGGACCCATCTCCATCTGGACGAACCTACAAGATTGACGATTTGCTCTTCATCACTAAGAATATGGGAAAATGTCCACCTAATGGTTAAGACTTTATGGTTCCTACATAATACTATGTAAAGTGTTATTTCATTTAACATTTTATATGATATGACATTGGATATATAAATATATATATATATATATTTGGATTTATAATATTAATCATAACCATGACAAGGATAGGATGACAATTTCATCACATACCATCTCCGCAAGTTTTCTCCTCTGAGAATGGAGAAATTATAAGCCATAGTTGAAATTATAAGGTATGGTGGATCAAGTCATTTGTCCACTATTCCACTAAAAGAATCTCATATGTTTAAAATTGTTGAGTTAGGAAAAAAAAATTTTAAACAAAAACTAATTATTGACTCAGCAATTTTAAACATGTAGAAGTCTTTTAGTGGAATAGTGTACAAGTGACGTGGTCTACCATGAGGACTGTATAATTTCTCCCCAAAATGAGTGATAAGGTGAGGACGTGACGTGACGAATTATTTTATCCAAGTGTCAGGATAGGCCTTCGAGTATATTTCCTAAAATATCATTATTATTTTTATGACAACAAAATTGCCATTATAAACATTGAGAGCTTTATATGTTTCCTTTATTTTAATGAAGTGTTGGATACATTAGGAATTTGTATTGTAATCATTTGAACTCCAATAGTATACAAATTAGACTAGTAATTTGATATTAGACATGTAAAAAAAATTATAATAAAAAGAAGAAGAAGAAAAGAATTTAGTATCTTCTATAAAAATTATACTTGGTGATGATCTTTCATAGAATAAAATTAATTTTTCACCATTTTCATTGTGATGAATTGATTAGAATTTTCATTTTCTATATAAATTACAAAATTATCTACCAAAGTGAATAAAAAAAAGTTAATGCAACCATTGAAATCTTCAAAGACATGAATGATCCAAACTTTAATAAATACAAATTTTACAAAAAAAGAACAAAAAAAAATTTGAGAAAACAAAAACTACCTTGTCTCTATAACGATTGACCAATTTATTTTTGATGAAAATACCATTTTAGTCCCTACATTTTGGGATTACAGTCAATTTGGTCCCTATATTTTGGTAGTAGTCAATTTGGTTCATGATATTTTCAACTTACAATTAATTTGGTCCCTATTGTTAACTCATTAACGGAAAAAGTCTATGTGACAAATGGTGTGCACTGTTGGCACACTTGAAGCCTACATGGCTACTAGAATAATAGTAAAAAAAAATTTATTAGCATTTAAAAATGATAAGTCAACATCTAAAATTAAGTAATTTATCAATTTCAAAAAATTTAAAATAAAAGAAAAAGAATTGAAAACCAAAAAAAATGAACCCAGACAAAGATTTTGAAAGTTTCTTACACTTTTTGAGAAACCAAACCGTGAATACCAATAGTGAAATAAACGAAAAGAGAAAATCAACGTCCAACAAACTCCATCGCCAACGATCCGATCCCTATTGCATCACGAATCGTTGAAAATACTGAAAGATAATCAAATTCAAAATCATTTAAGTAATCAATGAAACGGGGGTGAAGAAATAAATTGTAGAGTAATGGACTTTGATTATGTACTTTTCGTGAACAAATTTATATGCTACATCCATCGAATCAAATCATTGAGATTGAGATTCGCAACGTTTTTGACGCCTTGAATGGAAAAATAAAAGTTAATCTACCACCCTTACAAGCTTCACCTTCTCTCTCTGCCAATCCTATTCAATATTCATACCTCTCTCTTTCTCTCTCTCTCTCTCCCTCTCTTTCTCACAATCAGATATAAAATATTTGAATCTCACACACATACACAGAAAAACACAATACTAATAACTTAAAGAAGAAACCCAAAAAGAAAAAAAGGAAAAAAGAGAATAATGAGAAGATCCAAATGTACAAGCACAACTATTTACAACATCTTGTACCAAGCAGATAAAAACATTGATTTTAAACAAAGTTCTTCCTGTTTCCTTTACCTTCTCTTCCTTTATCAAACCCCCCCTAAATCAAGTTCTTTAGTTTTAGAACTTACCCACATAATGAAACCCAAAAAACTAATTTGTAAACCCCAACGTTTTTAATTTTATACCCAGTATTCTTGGGGTTTCTTTCTTTTTCCCTTAATTTTGAGGTTTGTTTTCTTTTTCGTTTATCTATTTGTTGGTATTCACTGTTTGGTTTCCCCAAAAGTGTGAGAAACTTTCGAAATCTTCTTTTGAGTACATGTCTCTTAGATCTGGGTTCGTGTCTTTTTTTTTTTTTTTTTTTTTGTTGGAAATTGATAAATTAATTAATTTTAGATACTGACGTATTATTTTTAAATGCCAATTCAATTTATTATCATTATTCTAGTAGCTACATAGGCTTTAAATGTGATAATAGTGCACACCATTTGCCACATAGATTTTTTCTATTAGTGAGTTAATGATAGGGATCAAATTGATTGCAAGTTAAAAATATCAGGGACCAAATTGATTACTACCAAAATGTAGAGACAAAATTGACTGTAATTCCAAAATATAGGGACCAAAATGATGTTTTCATATTTATTTTTAAAAGTTACACAATATTAAATTTATTGTGAAAACCAACAGTAAAGATGATTAACAATATTTTTTTTAAAATAATTTGATAGTTACAAAGGAAGAATGGAGATTTAAACCCTAAATATTTCCATTAGAAATATTATTAGGTATCAACTAGTTAATTTACGAGACTTTTTGACATGATTAACAGTGCCATGAGTGGAAAATTTGGCTAGTTCAGTTTGTTGTATATATGAATACTTGAAGGCCTTGAAGCATCATATTAAAAAAAAACCAGCAATAAAAGTTTTTCATATATCTTGGAAGAATTCAATCAATGTACATATCTTCTTATAGATTTCCACTCAATCAAAAATTGCACTTGTTCTAGACTTTTGCTGTTTCGTTAAGAAAACCAGGGTGGTAAGGCACTCCGGTAGCCTTAATCCAAGTATCACCACCAAGGAACTTCCCTGGTGTAAAGTCTAATGCATGTTGACTGGTGATGGTCTTAATTCCACGCCACTTTACTCGTTGTGTTGTATTTGAACCAGGTCCTACGTTCTGAAACTCAGTGTAGAAGCAAGTGTTGAGTCCGAAATTGCCTAACCAAGGTGACCATCCTTCAGGCTGGATCAGATCATCAAGGTGGGTTTTCATGATGATGGTCCTTGAGAACTCCTTCCATGGACGGCCTAGATATACTTTGCGTTGGAATCTAACGGGGTACAATGCAGGGTCTGCAACAATTCTGGAGTTTAGGAGGATTAATGCTGAAGGCTGGCGCCTCTCCTTCCTGCCTTGTGCAGTCACGATGCATTGCTGGTTGTCCATTGGCTTGCGGACCACGAAAGTGCAGTTTTGGAAGACGGAAGCAGAATCACCAAAGACGAAGTCAACTGTACCGGAGATGGTGCAATCGCGGTAGAATTGGCGCTTGGTGTGAGCATATAGCGTGTCTTGGTACCCGTCAAATGAGCAGTTGTAGAAGGCAGAGAAGTCGGATTGAACCTTTAATGCAACAGCCTGATGTTTCTCAGCACCAGCAGTGTTCTCGATTCCAATATTCTTAGCAATGAAATAATCTCCGGAGACACCTGCATAAGTTGAATCCTTAAACATTCATAATAGATTGATTTGCCACAACATGCTAGCAAATAAGTAGATAATGTTTCACATCATTTAAAATTTTAAATAAACGTTACACCAAATACATTTCTATATTTCTAATATTTAATTTGAACTATGAAATGAATCTATTTTAAATGGAGAGAATCATTTTGGAATGGTAGAAGGGACAATTTGGGAAGTATTACGTACCAACTGTACAGGTTTTGAAGGTGGGTATGCCATCAACAAAGTTCCTGTTTCCTGTAATCCTGGTCTTATGAGGTCCATCACCAATCATCATGACATGGGTCATGGACTTGTTTAACTCTACATACTCTTGGTAAACTCCTTCCTTGATGTAGATCACAAAGGTCTTGTTGCTCTTCTTAGGGATCAGAGGCAATGCCTCATTGATGGTCTTGAACTGTCCACTCCCATCCTTGGCTACAGTAACGTCAGGCTTAATCTGGGCTGGAGATGCAGCAAGGAGTCTCCGACTTCCAGGAATATCATTGAACCAATCAGGATATAGTTCACCATGGCCAAGAACAGGCACGTCATGTTCAAGAAGACGACGACCAAGGCTAGGGAAATTAAAGTTAGAGAGCACTTTGGACAAGTCAGAGACAATGGCAAGACTATTGCTGCTCATTTGCATGGCAGACTTCAATGCCGCCCTCATTTTCTCTCCAGCATCACCGGTCGTGTTTTGAAATGCGTCTAAGCAAGTTTCTTGGTATGTGATGGCAGCACTGAGCCAAATCCTCAAATCATTAAGCAGTTCATCTACCTTGGTGGCATCAAAATCTCCCAATTGATCGAAAGAGTTCTTGAACTCATCAGTGGAAGAGTCCATAAGCTCTTTGCAACTATCAAGAGCCTTCTTGGCTCTCGGGTCCTTCTCGAGCTCTTTCAAGACATTGGATTTCTTGGCAGCCTCATTGATGTGATCCATTGCCGCCTTTAATGCAGCTTTAATGAGTTCTTTTGAATCTGTGGTATTTCCAGCCTCAGAACTAAGGCTCTTGACACATTCTTCTTTGTAATCAGTGGGCTGGCAGATGAGTTTGATAGCTTTCATTGTAGCAGATAAATTATTATTACTTTTATCATCATCACTAGATGAGCTATGATGAAGGTTAACGCCAACAGTCACGGCTACAACCAAGGCCACCAAGAATATGGCTGACAAACTGATAACAGTAATTTTCTTTTTCCTACTTACATTATGCTCTTTAGACATTTTGAATTTAGCAGCTAGCTCCTTTATACCTTAAGGGAGAAGTGGAAAAAAAAAATTAAAACAAAATAGATACCACTTTAATTATTTTCCCCTCACCCTCTAGTTGTACACAAAGTCCCCCTAGAAGGCAAGAAAGCGCAGCTACTAACGCACAAGGAAAAAAGGTCTGTAGAGCTGGTAGCCTTGTTCCCCTGAGTTTTGGTTTTGGGAAGTTAGTTGAGGGAATGGTTTATAATGGAAAAGAAACGAACCCCAGATTAAAAGTTTGTTGAAACTGTCAGAGAAACATGAGGCTTGGATGGAAAAGGAAGAGTCAAAGGGCAATCCAGATATGTTTGCTACTGTGTTTTTACTAAAAAATGAAAGGTGAAAACTAGAGATTAGGAGGAGCCATGTTGGAAGTGCTATGCTAATCCTGACCCCTCTCAATTTAGGCCATTGAGCAAGGCTGGCTTTCTTCACATCCACAAGATCCTCGTGACAAATATCATCTTGATGGTAAAAATAAAAAATTGTAAAAGATATATATGACAGCCAAGAGGCTTCCAATTACAAATAGCAGTTGTTCAATTTCCGGAATAATGTGATATAAATTGAAACCTCCTCCCTTTTTTCTCTCTTCAGGGAGTGAGAAATTTTATTTATTGCTAAAAGCAAACTAAGCTAAATAAATCAGTACCCAAAACTAGCCGTAAAGCTACAAAGGCACAACAGTTTCCTGTGTTTTCTTTAGTGAATTCCCGTTTTTATTTATATTCTTGATTCTTATTTAGGTTAGTTGCTGGTGTACTTGCGTAGCTTTAGGTGCTTGTTGGAGTATATTTTGTTTTTCTGCGTGCTCAAGTTGCTATTTGTAGGGGTTAATCTCATATAAATATCTCATAATTTTAGATTTATAACACCTCAAATAACTAAAATATAGCTACATAAATCTACATTAGGAAAAGCTCACCAATAGCCTAATAAGCATGGATACGAATACAGACATAACTCAACAACATGACAATTCTTTCAATTCTTTTATTGTTTCTCAAATAAAAAAGACAATTCTTTTATTAAAAAAAAATTTATATGGAAAACATTGTGTAAAAAAAGCTCCGTTTGTTTCGATGGAAAAGATTGTGTGAAAATAGTTTTCCGTGTTTTCTAGTATTTGGTAACATTAGAAAAAATGAGTAAAAAAAAAAAACTATCTTTGATTAACATAAAAAGTATGACTTATTTTTAGAAATTGTTTTTCACTTATTTTTTTGGAAAACAACTATATTTCACAGTAAGCTAAATAAGGGAAGTTAAAAGATTGTTTTTCAACTCATTTAAGGTTATTACCAAACATAAGAAAATGAGATAGTTTTATAGAAATCATTTTTTGAAAAATGACTCATTTTCTAGAAAACATTATTGTCAAAACAAACCGAGCCTCCTTTCAACTCATAAAGGACACATACAAATCTAGTGTGTCCATTTTCATCATGCACCTAACAAAGATACACTAATGGGGCCACTCCCAAATGATTACTCACTCCCTATAATTACTTTTTTTTTTTTTTTTTTTGAGAAAGCCCTATAATTACTTGATAAAGAGATGTTGCAAGGTAAGATCAATGACTAATTAAAGAGTATACAATATGGTATGAACCGGTTTATATGGAATTAATTAGATGATAGCAACTTAATATTTAAATAAGATGACGGTGGTTAATTGATAATTGAATTGCTTAATGAAATTAATGAGATCTAAGGTTCAATTCTCACTTACACTAAAAACCGACTGGTGTCTTGGTCTAATAATAAAAAGTTATTATCAAGAGTGGACATCATAGATTGAAACTCTCTCAAAATAATAATAATAATAATAATAATAAGAAGAAGAAGAAGAAGAAGAAGAAGAAGGACCATAAAGCACAAAGTTGAAAATTAAGAATATTTTTCTTAGTTATTTTAATTTTTCTATTTTTTTAGACTAAGATCTGAAATTTTCTAATTGACATCATGTATATATATACTAACAAAATTTTCAAAATTTTGTGGGGCCATGCCCCCCACCCATGCGTGTAGCTCGTCCCTGCTCATAGTAACTTTAAAAGAAAAAACCCTTATCTATTGGTAAATTATTAATTTCCCAAAAGTTTAAACTTAATCATTTCACCATAATGTTTAAACATTAATTATGAGAGAGAGAGAGTTGCAATAAACATGGAGATGGATCACAATGTGAAGTTTATTGTAAACCACCCGTGTAAGGCACTCCTGTCGTAGACAACCATTCATCTCCTTGTATAAAATTGGACGCAATAAAATCATTTGCAGCATCTTCATTTATGATATGGTAACCAAGCCATGTAACTCTGTCAATCGTCACTAAGGGCATAGTCACTGTCATTCCATGGATGCCAACCCAAAGGGAGGATTAGGCTATCCATAAAAGATTGCATGTAAGTACAGTTCTTGAATATTCCTTCCATGGTCTCCCTAGTTATGTTTCTGTTCCATCTAAGTCCTCAGCTGGCCTAATGTTACAATGATGTATGGAAGTCCCAGTAGTTTGTTGTGGGTCTGTTCTACCTTTCGTAGTGATAGCATTGTACTGGCCATGCAATGGAAGTTGTAGATAAATGTTGCAATCTTGGAAAACTACCTCTGCTTTGCCAAAATATAAAAGTAATTGTACCATAAATATCACATTCTCTATAACATTGCCTTTGAGAATAGGCATATAATGTATCTTGGTAGCCTTCAAAACTACAGCTATAACATGTGGACAAAATTGGCCCCATTTCAGACTGACACAACTTGCTCCTTGATTGATCCGGCTATGTCCATTGCAACAAATCCTTCACCATCTGCAGTTGCAAAAGAAATTATAATACGCAGAATTATAGATCATCATATAAGCTGTACATTTTTGTTCAAAGATTACCTTACAAAATTGTTCAGAAGAAGAGAGATGGCTATATCACCACCAACAGTTTCCATGAAATCTTTAGTTGAAATTAAGACAACTATGGCTTAATACTAAAATATGAGTTCTTTTAGAGGAAACATAGGGCAAACGTGGTTCGTATAATAGAGTTGCTTCCTAATGTCACCTTACCTAAGGTTGAAAATTTGTTTTAGAGAGTTTCAACCAATGATGTTCACTCCTAACGATAGTTCTTTATCATCTGACCAAGATACCAATCAATTTTTGGTGTAGGTGGGGATTATACCCCAAATCTCTTATTCAGAGACTTTAAATTATGTTAAATAAAGTATTATTATTAAGGAGCATATGGTTTCCCAACTTAATGTAATTTATATTATACTAAATTAAGTTGTTTCCACATTTAAAAAAAAAAAAAAAAATTGTTTCTTTGGGTTTCAACATGAAAAATGTTAAAAATATTGGGTAGAACCAAGCCCAAATAGAGTATGCCCAATAGTGGGCCCAGTCTAGTCAATTACCAAAGAGGTGTGTCCATTGCTAAAAAGTTATATATCTTGGCTTCATACTCTTGGCAAACCCCTCTTGGCTTCATACTCTTTGATTGCCTATATAAAACGAGTGAAGGCTCATTTGTGTAAGTGACAAAAGTTTTTTTTTAACATGTGGTGTTTTAGAGAATAACACAGATAAACATCTCTCCCTCTTTCTCATCAATTTCATCAAACATTTAGGTTGTGAATGTTGTGTATTTTATTCTTGTAACAAATACTACTGTTCGAGTGTTAATTGATTTGTGAAAGACATTGATTTTCTTTGAAAATAATATCTATAAAAAAAATAGAATATCACCAAAATTTCCAATGTATCTTACCAAATGTTACAGAATCGAATTTACTCTACCCATCCTTGTATGTCCGTTTGAGAATTGTTTATTTTATTCTCGGTAACTTATTTGCATAATATATATCAAAAGATATAATTTCTAGTAATTTTTATGTTAGATGTGAAACAAAAAATAAAAAATAAAAACTAGTTTATTTCAAAAAAGCTAAAAGCTAGTTTATTTGCAAAATAAAAAATAAATAAATAAAAAGACTAAGTAAAAAGTTTAAAAAAAAAATTCAATAATTCCTAAATGCTTAGTACTTCTTTGTGTTAACAAGTTTTTACTTTTTAGCCATAGTTTATTGGCTTTTTACTAGGGCTTTAAGTGAGTTAAGTTGGATATTAAAAATTCAGAATTGTTCATTTAATTTTATCTTAAACATAACTTAAGTTCGAATTTATCACTAAATTAAATTTTATGTTATTATTAAAAAAAAATTAAAAACTAGTTTATTTCAAAAAAGTTAAAACCTAGTTTATTTGGGAAAAAAAAAAGAAGACAAAGTAAAAAAAAAAAAATCAATAATTCCTAAATGCATACTACTTCTTTGTGTTAAATAGTTTTTACTTTTTAGCCACGGTTTATTGGCTTTTTAATGGGGCTTTAAGTGAGTTGAGTTGGATATTAAACATTACTTAAGTTCGAATTCATCACTAAATTAAATTTTATGTTATGATTAATTTATTTTCTTGCCTATTTAATTAACTTATTTTTATTTTTCTCTCATATATTGCACGCACTAAAAGAATGCTATATTGCTTATTCTAATAACGTTTGAACGACAACAAAGACAGTCCTAGGAAAAGAAGAGAAAATTTTTGTTAGAGCCAAAGCTCTAATACAATGTTGAAACTAAATGTTATGAATAAGACACAATGTATAGGACGCCTATATATATAGGTGGAGTCTAGAATTTTTTTTTTTTTTTTTTGAGAGAGTTGGCTCAATTGGGTTTGGGCCCAAGGATAACATAACCTAACATATGCGATATATAATTGATCAAACCCACCGTGATACTTGTTCACAGTACCTGTGGATAATTTGATAGCCCATCTGTGATAGCACCCTGGAAAATGTGATAACTCGACCACTTGATCCACCTAAAAAGCAATGGCCCAGGCCCATAGTTCCTATACTATTACTGACCATACCAAAATGTGCTGAAGGTAAAGTTCCCATATCACTTAAGCCACTTTTTGGGCTAGACTAGACCATTCATATCAGTGTTCATATTAAACAATCCTAGAATATTGTTTCATTGGCCTCCCTAAATACACTTTCATGGTTTTCTTTTTTCTAGAGATTTTAACTTATGACGTCCGTTTTTAATAATAACTCTTTATCATCAAACCAAGACACCAATCATTTTTTTATGTAAGTAAGAATTGAATCTCAGATCTCTTATTCAACCATCAAAGATTTTACCAGTTGAGCTAACTGGAACTCACATAAAAGGACTTATTGATTTAAAACAGTCTCCACCAAAAATGAAGAAAATAATAAATAAATAAATATTGAAAGACTATGGTGAAAGTTCAAACCCTTAACATTCAAAACAAGATTATGCTTGTTTGAAAAAATCACCATGCAAATTCAGGACAGAATGTTATATTATTGAGGTTCTTTCATACATTAACAAATCTCAATATGCAATTTATAGCAAACCACCAGTGTAAGGCACTCCAGTTGCTGGCAACCATGCATCTCCTAGTATAAATTTGGACACAGTGAAATTAACTGCATCTGTCACATTTATGACATGGTAACCAGGCCATGTTATAAGAAAAACAGAGAGCTAGAGAGTAGAGAAGATAAGCTAGAGAGAATATTCATTCAAGTGAGTTATTAAGTACAAAAACCAAAGAGTCCAGAATAAATGAATTGTAAAAAAAAAAAAAAAAAAAAAAAAAAAGTTCTTCACAATAATTTTTTTTTTTTTTAAAAACATAGACAATTTACATTTTATACCTAATAATATCCTTACAAAATTTTTTAAAGAGTTAACAAAATATAAAAATGACTGATGATGCCAAAAATCATCAGTAAGTCGCACGGTCCTCACGTACTCGTTACCAGACCTGCACAACACAGAAAAAGAATAAGACCTTACAGAAAGTACCAGTGTGGTACCGGCCAAATACCTTCCGAAGGTTAAGTTAGAGAACTCTTCACAACTCAAGAGTGCCAGAACTGGGGTAAATTATGCGTACCTTGTTTTCTGAGGGCTTTGGGTTTTTATAGTAGTGTGTAACTGACCTTTGTTTCTTGCTTAGGAAGATGTTTCCTTATGAGGAAGATCCTCATAAACGTATGTATTTTGCGGGATTCTTCCCATATTGGGATTCCATTGACTAAGGTTAATCGTGAGGTGCAAGACATTTCCATTTAGGGTTCCTTGGAGACCACTTAAGCCATGTAGATGCCACGTGGCCTTGATATCAACCCTTTGTGTCTGTCTACCTAGAATCCATCCACTATGGAGGATCGTCTGTCATGTAAGCTCTCCGTTCGGCTTCTCGATCAGTCACCTCATTCCTGTGCTTTGATCAAACATTATCTCAGTACCGTCGCCTATGGCAGGCTTATTTGAATGAATTCGTCTACCATAATTTTCATCCTTTTCAGTTGCCCCCTCACTCTATGGGTTCGTCGCCTTACTCCACGAATGGACCTATAGAGTGACGGTTTAACTCGTCCCTTGGGAAGTACGTTCTAATTGACAGGCCAGCCTAGAGCCATTAATGCAGTAGGGGCACGTGGCATGTTTTTAGTGGTTAATCACTCGGACCGAAGCGTCCTTTCGTCTCTCGTGCCGTTCCCTCTATATATATGTTGCCTCTCCCTTTCATTTCTTACTTTTCGCAATGAATTTTCAATCAGAGTGCTACCGTCCTCCTTAGCAAACAGTTATTCAGTTTACTTGGTGCAACCGTCCTCCACGCCTTCTACGTCGCCTTCTTCACATCGTTCAACTGTAAGTATCCTTCACCTTATGCTAAATTCTCTTATGCTGTTTATTTAAAAATCATATGCCCTTCGCCTTAGTAGACCTGTAGAGTCTTAGGGTTTTACCCGTCACATGTAGGTGACAGATGTCTAGTGAGGCATTGAGTGAACAGTCGTGTGTCCGTGAAGGAGAGGGCTACGATGAGGTGTTCCTATCAGGTCAGGATGACCTCGACACCTCTTATGATGTCTGCCAACTCACCTTCCTTGGAGGAGGATGAGGACTTGGACGTGGACGGATCAGAGGGAGATTCAAATGATGACTATGTAGACAATAAACCCCCGTTCAATTCGTCATAGGCCCTGATGATTTTAGGGAGTTCATTATGCTTTTGTTGTGGACGATCAACGATTTCAACTCTTCCATCAAAAGGAAACACTTTGATACCCTTAGGGAGAAGTACCGAATTCCCGTCGGCATCCCAATGCGTATACCATTTAAGCACGAGAAGTGTTACTATAAGGGTGTTGAAGACATCAGGGTGTATGAGTAGATGTTAAAAGCGGGACTTAGGTTCCCCTTAAGTGCCTTCACCATCGTCTTCTTCAGTATCTGGGGCTGGCCGTCACCCAAATCTCTCCGAAGGCCTGGAGGGTCTTCCTAGGCGCGGAGGTTTTGTACGGGGTGATGTTTGATAGGGCAAGTAGGATGATGGTGGAAGAGTTTTTCCATTGTTACCGTCCATCTGAGATCACTCAATCAAGGGGTATGTATAGTTTCTTACCAAGGATTCTGTCACTTAGGCTAGTGTACGACACCCCAGACTCAAACAGAAACTAGAAGAGTCGTTACTTTTTCATCCAAGGGAGAGAGCTGGATGTGTCACCCTGGTGACCAGGAGTATATGCCCGTAGACAAAACCTGGGGTATAATGCCCTCGTCTGGTATGTGTCCATCTGTCTTAGGCTTTTAGTTACTATTGTCTATTTCATTTGATATTTTAACCGTCTCTTATTGCAGCTCGGGACCGTCCAGAAGTAACCCTTGAGGAATGGAGCTTCTTAGAGAAGAATGGAGGGGAGCTAACCTCCTAAGACGGGTCAAGCTAACCTGTCCACTAAAAGAAAACCATCCGAAAAGGTGGACCGTCCCCCTAAGAAGCCCAAGGTGGTGACGGGGTCAATTGTTGGTGAGACCCCTGCCACCAACAAGTTGCCCCCCGAGCCTAGTCCGGGGAAGTAGAAAGGCCTGATGAAGGGTCCTGATCCAGTCACAGGGAAACGTCCTGTCCTCCTTTAGGACTCAGGGTATGCGCTCAAGCAATTGTTGTCCATAATCAAGGACGACGACTACGAGGACTTGGGCAACCATGCCACTGAGGCCATAGGGGAGACGGGCCTATTTAGCTTGGCATAGGTATGCTTATTTGTCCCCTTTCTTTTGTTTCCGTCCTATTGTTGTCTCGTTCTAACCTTTGGTTTTGATTCTTGCAGGGGGTGGTTATGCTGAAGGGTCTGATGGACTACTATGCGTCCCACGAGACGATTATGAGCCGTTTGAGGGAGAAGGTGGAGGCAAGGGAGACGGAGATGAGGGACTAACGGCTTGGAAGGAGGTCCAGGTCAACAAGCTTGACCTGACAAGGAAGCTTCTAGAGGAGTCAGAGGCGCAAGTTGAGGCGCTTAAGAAAATTCTCAAGGACAAGGAGGGAGAGATCGCAGAGGCAAAAGATCTGCTCCGTCAGGCTAAGGAGGACGCGGTACGGGAGTATCATGACTCAAACGCCCTTTTGAAGGAGCTTGGTGGCTCTTTCGTTGACGGCTTTGACGATTGCTTCCGTCAGGTCAAAGCTTCGTTCCCGGACCTAGACCTTTCCCACATCTCCATTAACGCCTAGGCCCAGACTCCAGCCCAGCCCATCTATTCCGAAGGAACCAATGAGCTTTTTGCCGATGAAACCAACCTTGACCCTCAAGCTGACAGGGGTGCTGCTCATGCTGACCAAGAAAAATCCGTCGAGGATGGTACCCGTCAACTTGAAAGGGATTAAACGTTTGAGAAAAATGAAGAACCTTCCACCAGCTAGCAATAGTTTTTTTTTTTTTTTTTTTTTTTTTTTTTTGTCGTCAACTTTGTATTCTTGAGAAGACAATATCGATTCCTTCCGTATTCATTATTTCTTGGTTTCTTTGGATGTAAACATTTGCCTTTCATAGGTTTTTTATCTACTATCTCTTGTTTTGTTTATTGCTCGAATATATACTTTGCATATATCTATGTTAATCTTGATGCTTCCGTCCTTTATTAATGGACCCGTTTACCTGTGGACCTGATACTGGATCCGTCCACTCATGGATTTGATTCCGTCCCACGGGATGAACTAGTCCCTCGATTGGACTTGATATTTTTAGCTTCAACTTTTGAGATGAGTCCATTCATTACTTGACCCATCCACATAGGGACCTACTAATTATTAGCTTAACCCTTGGGGATGAGCCCGTCTACTCATGGGATGAGCCCGTCTACTTATGGACTTATAGTTTTTAGTTCAACCCTTGCGATGAATTCGTCCACTTATGGACTCAATAATAATAATAAAGATTATCCCTTGGGATGGTCTCATCCACTTATGGACTTAATAATTTTTAGCTCACCCATTGGGATGAACTCGTCCATTTATGGACCTAATAACTTAAAAAAAAAAAAAAAAAAAATCACCTCTTGAGATGATTCCATCCACTTATGGACTTAATAATTTTTAGCTCACCCCTTGGGATGAACCCGTTCACTTATGGACTCAATAGTAATAATTTTTTAAGATCATCCCTTGGGATGATCCCGTCCACTTATGGACTCAATAATTTTAGCTCACCCCTTAGGATGAACCCGTCCACTTATGGACTCAATAATAATAATTTTTTAAGATCATCCCTTGCGATGATCCCGTCCACTTATGGACTTAATAATTTTAACTCACCCCTTGGGATGAACCCGTCCACTTATGAACTTAATAATAATAATTTTTTAAGATCATCCATTGGGATGATCCCGTCTACTTATAAACTTAATAATTTTAGCTCACCCCTTAGGATGAACCCGTCCACTTATGGACTATGATTCTGGATAACCCGTCCACTGATGGATGTTAACAGGTTGCATGACATCCCATTCACATAGGAAATTGATTGTAGACATGGTTTTGTAGAGATGCATATATGCTCATGATATCTGAATAACTGAATAACTCCTCTTATTATGTGATAAATACGCGTAGAAATTGTTCTTTAGAAATGAAAAAAACTGCCCTTCGGGCTTAAAAGTACTGTAAATAGTGAAAACCAACTAAAAGAAAATAAACTGGAAATGAGGAGAGTCGTTGTTCGTGCCCCTATCTACTGGTAGTACTTCTTAAGGTGCTCCGTATTCCATGGGTGATGCAACTTCTGCCCGTCAAGTGTCTCCAGGTGGTAGGTTCCCTTCCTATGCCATGATGCGATCCTATACGGTCCTTCCCAATTAGGTCCAAGCTTCCCCTGAGTGGTGTCTTTTGTGGCACCCATCACCTTTCTCAAGACAAGATCTCCAACTTGGAAGTCCCTGCGTCTGACTTTGGAGTTGTAGTGCTTGGCCATGAGGTCTTGGTACCGTGCCAACCTTTGTTCAGCTGTTACTCTGACCTCGTCCACTAGATCCAGCTATAAGCGCAAAGCCTTATCATTTCCACTCTCATCATAGTTTCCCATTCTATAGCTTGTGAGTCCTACTTTGGCTGGGATGATTGCCTCACTCCCATACGCTAGACGAAACGGTGTCTCTCCTATAGGCGTTCTTGCCGTCGTCCTGTATGCCCATAAAACGCTTGGTAATTCTTCGGGCCATATACCCTTTGCCCCCTCGACCCGAGTCTTGATGATTTTGAGTAAGGATTTGTTCGTGACCTCAACTTGTCCGTTGGCCTGAGGGTGGGCGGGTGATGAGTAGTGATTCTTGATCCCTAGCTGTGAGCAGAAGTCTTTGAACGTGTCGTTGTCAAACTGCTTCCCATTGTCTGAGACCAGTACTCTAGGTATACCGTACTTGCAGATAATGTTTCTCCATACAAAGCTTCGCACATTCTTCTTTATGATGGTAGCCAGAGCTTCGACTTCTACCCACTTGGTGAAGTAGTCTATACCAACCACGAGGAATTTTAGCTGTCAAATTGCTATTGGGAACAGACCCATGATGTCCAATCCCTACTGAGCGAAAGGCCATGGGGCTGTCATTGGAGTGAGTTCCTTTCTTATCTTTGCATTCATCCAAACTTTGACACATGTAACCCTGTTACTAGTGTTTGATCCTAGTCCTGTGTTATTATATTCTGCAGAATATAATGACCTAAGGGCAAAAGTCCCACTCCATTCATGCCAACCTGAGGGGTCAATTAGGCTATTCGTAAAAGATTGCATATAAACAATTCTTGAATACTCCTTCCATGGCCTCCCTAGGTATGTTTTTGTAGTACCATTACTAGAGGCTAAGTCATTAGCTGGCCTATTGCTACAATTATGTATGGAAGTGCCAGTATTTTGATTTGGATCTGTTCTGCCTTGCACGGTAATAGCATTGAACTGTCCTTGCAATGGAAGTCGTGGATAAATGTTGCAATCTTGGAAAACAACCGCTGCATTGCCAAATATAAAATCAGCTGTGCCATAAATATCACATTCTCTATAAAACTGCCTTAGAGAATGCGTGTACAATGTGCTTTGGTAGCCTTCAAAACTACAGCGATAAAATGTGGACAGGTCTGCCCCATTTCGGACTACCACTGCTTGGGCCTTGATTGCTCCTTCTGTGTTACGAAAGGTCATGTTCACAGCAACAAATCCTTGCCCGACCACAGCTGTAATAGAAATTATAGCCCATAGAATTATAGATCATCACAAGCTGTATTTTGGGTCAAAGACTACTGTGTATGTATGTATATATCATCAAAGATTTTTTATTGCTATAATATTTGTTCATAAGAAAAGAGGTTGGTATCAAATAGTTTCCTATGAAATCTTTAGTGAATATCTAACTACTTAAGAGTATGACTTAGATGATTAATTCTACAGTTGCTTCCTAATGTAACTTAAGATTGAGAGTTTTAATTAATTTGACTCAAGAAAAAGGGAGCATGTGGTTTCCCAACTATAAAGTAATGTATATAACTAAATTAAGTTGTTTCTTTGAGTCTCAACATGAAAGAAATTAAAATATACATACAAACACAGAACATCTAAGGTTGCAATTTAATTAGCTTACCAAATGTTGCGGATTTGAATGTAGTCCATCCGTCTGCCTGTGATCACAGTCCGGTTGATACCATCCCTAATCATCATCAAATTTTGCTTGTTCTTAGCAATGGAGATATACTCATTGTAAACCCCAGCTACCACATAAATCACAAAGTATCCATTGCTGGTACCAGTATTGTTTGGAGCAGCAGCCACGGCATCGTTGATAGTGGTGAAGTTTCCACTACCATCTTGGTTCACTACCACCCTTTGGCTCACTGATACATTGCCTGGAGTTGTTTGAAACAGCTTTCTCCCAGTTATAGACTCATTAGTTTCTTCATCAGGGCTTGACATTCTTGGAAAAAGATTGTATTTGGCGTTTTCCACATTGGAAAATATGAGCTTCCTTTCTGTTAGTAATCTTTCTCTCTTTGTCTCAGGAACCCAATCGTGCTTCCAAAGTGCAAGAGATATGCTATAAAGCATAGTCCCATTAGAGAGATGGTCTAATACACCACTTGAAGGCCATCAGAACATGTTTCTTGGTTTGTTAAAGTAGCACTAAGCAATGTCTGCAAATCCTCAGCTTGCGAGCTGTTTAAACTGTCTGTAGAATTGATAGTTTGGGAAGAGTTTGACAAAAAATCCACGTTCAAGTCAGCTAAAATCTGACAATCTTCGAGGGCTTGAATGGTGGCCTCAAAATATGAGGAATTGGGTTTGAGGAATGATTTGACTAGAGAAATAATGTCTTTTGCTGATGATATGGACTGGCGAATAAAGCATCGGCCATAGTCTTTTATGGTGCTGGACTTACTAGATGGTAAGTTGGATTGGCAGAAACATGGGTAGGGCGTGGTGTTACGAATGATATCTTGGGAAGAACAGTTTGAGGCAGAGGAGCTTGCAAGAGGTGGAGAGGAAAATAAGAGCATCAGAAAGAGAAGTATGGTGCAAAATGGGGATAGCTTGGAAGTCATTGTAATAGAAATACTTTTGGAAAACAGGTTTGGATGGTTAATTAGACTTACATAGAGTATACACACATGAAAAAAGACAATTAAGTTGACTTGTAAATTACTGCTCAAAAGAGTGTTGATCTCAGTGTGTCTGCATATTTTTTTTTTCCTTTTGCTGTTGATGAAACCCAAGTTGCTTATCTTGTTAATCATACTCTTTCTTTGACACAGATAAAGTTCATTAGAAATGCATTATATCCTTGCATTTTTACTTAAGGTTGACATTTGAATAGTGCAACTTGAATTTTTTGAGAGGAATATTCTATTATTGACAGGTACCGCCATGTTCAGAGAATGCAATACAAATATATCATTCTAACTTCTGTTATAGTATATTATATTTGCCTAATATACAACTAAACTTTACAAGTTTCAAATTTATTATTAAATTTTCTCATATCTTAAGGAATAAGAAAATTATCATTAATCAAAACTCACCACGAAATTACAATATCATTAACTAAAATTAAAATGAAAACAAAGGAATAGAAGATAGATTTTATAATAATTTATTACTAAAACAATTGGTAGGCACAACACCAAAACACATATAAAAATAAATATAAATAAAAACCTATTAACCTAAATTAGAGTTATAAAAAAGAACAAAAATCCACTATAAGAAAGTAAAAAAATAGGGAGAAAGTAAGAGAGAGTACTTACATTTTGTGGGAAATATATGGATTGGATGGAAGAAATGATTTCAAATTTATACAAAATAAGATAGGGAGAAAAAGAGTCAAAATATAAGAAAGAGGAAATGATGGAGGAAATGTAATGGTAAAGTAGAAAATAGTGGGTAGATAAAGGCAAAGGATGAGGAAAAAAGATGGACGAAGTGTAACAAACTAACAAAAGGAATGGACTAATAGGAAGAAGAATAATTTTTTTTTTAATTAATTATTAAAATAGGGAGAAGAAAAGTTTAGAAAGAGAAATAAGAAGTTGAAAATAAGTAGATGATGCGGCCTAATGATAGGGTAGCAAAATTTATTACTACGTCTCCATTTTTATATCTTACTTGTCGCTAATTCGTGCGATGCACTGGAAAACTATTAAAAATGAGATCTAAAGATATATATTATGAACATCATATAATTTATTTTAATAGGAAAACTTGGTATAAATGCATAATATGCTTAGAAATATGAGGTGACCTTAACAATATTCTATTGAACAATCATAATAAATTAAAATATAAAATTGAATACTATTTGACAAATATTAGAATGTATTTTTTTTTTTTTTTTTGAGAAACAAACACACACAAGAGAGAGGATATAGTTCTTTAGATTGAATACATTAGATTTCCCAATTAAATTCAATATTAATTAATTCAAACACATATATTATTATAGTTTTTTTTTTTTTTTTAGAAGAAGTTGTATTGAATTTAATCCTCCTTAGAAAATGTAGGGACGCAGGCCCAAATATATATTGGGCCTCGGGCCTTGTCCAAGGAGACTCAATGGTTCGAGGATAGATCAATAGTAAGGAAGACGTAAGACTTTGAACTTCACGAGCAAGCTATGACTGTTGTAAAGGCTGGGGAAGGTGGGCCAAGGAGGAATATCCCCTCGGCCAAACGAAGCAAATATTAGAAGGTGTGTTCAGTTATCCAGAGTGACGTTCCAAGAAGTTCTGTTGATAAGGATATGCACTGTGAACGTACAGGACAAGTGGGAGCTGAGAAATATCTAAGAGAAAGCTGCTACCACCGCATTAAATGTTCTGCAGCTAACTCTCTGACCGCATTAATGAGGAAATGATATCTGAACAGTGCTTTTCAGCCTTATAGCTACCCCCAAAGACTTTAGGAATGAGCTGATAGGACAAGGATCAACACAAGTGGTCTAATGTCCACATGGAAGGTAGAGATGAGAAGGGAGATGTAGTATAAAATAGGAGGGAGATCCTAAGAGAAAGAGATCGAGAAATTAAGAGAAAAACACTGTAACAATCAAGAAGTGAACTTGCAATCAAACTTGAGAGAAATATATAAGAACTGATCTCCTTAGACTGTGTCGATGACGATTTTCTTTAGACTAAACCAGACTATCTTCATTTTCTTGTCATCTGAATCCACTTTACTTGTTGTCTGATTCATTAAAGCCCAGTTTTCTAACCCACTTTCTACAAATTCATTGTATTGGGTTTTTTGGGCCTAGGTTCATTCATCCTTTGGGCTAGGGACTCAAATCTAGTCCTTACAAAAAATATACTATTGTCTATATATTATTATCAATGCAACAATTTGTTTGAATTTAATTGAAAAATCTAATATACACTACCTAAGTAATTATACCTTCCCCTCAAAAAAGAAGAAGAAGTAATTATACCTAAGTTTTGTCCTATTATAATGATGCTGGAAAAGTTTTGTCTTCTTATATTGATGCTAGAAAATAACCTTAAAATGACGCAGTATTTAGCATTATTTTTTTAAAAAAAACATGCCTGAATGTTTGGCAAATTGCAAGTGTAATTTTGCAACTGTTTAATTGAATTTAATTGAAAAGCCTAATATACAACACTTAAGTAGTATTTAAGTTGATTCTCAAAAAAACAAAAAAAGAAGTAGTATTTAAGTTTTGCTATGTTACAATGATGCTAGAAAAGAACCTTAAAAGATTTCTAGATGGCCTTTATTGTTTCTATATGTCTTTTCCTATTTGCCAATTAAATCATTAGAATAATTTATATTACCTACTGGCATAACAATCATGTACGCAAAAGACCCTTGAGGAATCATCTTTCTAGTGTGATTGCTTTTAAGGCGGATAAAGAAAATCCTCTGCAACAAATCATAGCGGTAGTAACTCAAACTCTTGAGCAGCCAAACAAATCCTTCTAATGGGATCCAGGTGCTTTGGCTAAATCCAACTCTACTTCTACTTCTACATTCTACCATCCAACCTGCCCTTCGGAGCTTCAGGGACTAATATTTGAGAGAGAGAGAGAGAGAGAGAGAGAGAGAGAGAGAGGTGGGGGTGGGGGCTAGAGCATACCGGTTCAAAATAAAGTAAATCCATGTACCTGGTTCAGTGACTTTTTTCGGCTTGCAAGATGGAGAGAAAGATGAAGGCATATTGGGGGCGAAAGAGGTTATCGGGGGATTTGGGGTAGAATGTCAAAGTTAAACTAAAAATTTAATTAATTAAAAAAATAATGGTAATATGGAAAATGGTGAGACCTCCAAAGTTAGGTGACAGACTCTCGTGAGTCTAACAAAAAGTCAAAGTCTTGAATTTTATAAAATACTAGCATTACTTTCGTGCGTTGCATAGTTTTGACTATAAACTTTTAGAATAATTGTATATAAAGTATTATTTTTTAGATTCAAATAATCACACAACATATTTATATGAAAAAAGTTCCTAAATTTAATAATTAAAAACCTAAGGAAACTTAACCAAAGGTTTTCCATTTGCCGGAATATTTGTAGTACATCTAAAATGTGTTATGCACTTGAATAGTATAGACTACATGGTATTTTGTTTTTCAAATGTTTAAAGAGTTACGTTTTGATAATAATATGATATAGAGTTTTAGATGATAACATTTTCTCTTAAGGGAGGGTAGGGCAAGTTATACACACAACACACTCTCTTAAGCTACAAGGCTTTTGACTAAGGGATAACATTTCAAAATAATTTAATTTAGAGAAAATGTTATCATCTAAATTTTAGAAATTTAAATTCTACTCCAATTAAAAGTGTATTATCAAAATTATCAGAACTTTCATATATATAAATTAATTTTATATTATTTATTATGATATATTTCTTCGAATTAAGGGATAATATTTAATAACGGTTTAATATAGATACAAATTTATCATTTAAATTTCAAAAAAATTAATTATATTTAAACTAAAAGTCTATTATCAAAATTTTCTAAAATTAAATCTCACACAACCAACGTTTTTGTTTTTGTTTTTTTCCTCAAGTTGTTTCTTATTAAATTAATATTTTATTAGGTTATTAAGCTACAAAACTCTTGACTAAGGGATAAGATTTAACAATAATTTAATTTAATTTAAATAAAACGTTATCATCTAAATTTTAGAAATTTAAATTCTACTCAAACTAAGAGTCTATTATCAAAATTTTCAGAACTTATATATATATATATATATATATATTTATATTTATATATATAAGTTGGGTTTAGAAGCCATGATTGTGTCAAGTGGCTACTTTCACTAATTAGTAAATTAATTTTATATTATTTGTTAGGATATATTTCCTCAAATTAAAGGATAAATTTAACAACTTTTTAACTTGGGTAAAATTTTATCATTTAAATTTCAACAAATTTAAATTCTATTCAAACCAAAATTCTATTATAATTTGTTTTTTTTTTAACTTAAATGAAGTTGGGCTTAGAAGTCGTGTTGCACCAAGTGGCTACTCTCACTAATTAGTGAATTAATTTTATATTATTTGTTAGGATATATTTCCTCAAATTTAAAGAAAAATTTAACAACTGTTAAATTTAGGTAAAAATTTACCATTTAAATTTCAACAAATTTAAATTCTATTAAAAATACAATTCTTTTATAAAAAATTTCTAAACTTAAATCTCATACACCAACGTCCCACGTTTTCTTTCTATAAAAAAATACCCACATTTTGACTAAGGATAAATCATCTAAGTTTTAGAAATTTAAATTATACTCCAACTAAAAGTCTATTGTTAACATTTTAAGAACAATTAATTAGTAAATTAATTTTATATTATTTTTCAGGATATATTTCCTCAAATTAAGGGATAATATTTAATAATGGTTTGATTTAGATAAAAATTGATCATTTAAATTTCAACAAATTTAAATTTTATTCAAACTAAAAGTCAATTATCAAAATTTTCTAAACTTATATCTCACACAATCTACATTTTTGTTTTTGTTTTTTTGCTCAAAGTTGCATCTTATTCAATTAATATTTTATTAGTATATTAAGTTGCAAGGCTCTTAACGAAGGGATTCTATTCAAACTAAAAGTCTAAAATGAAAAATTTTAAACTTAAGTCCCACACAACTCACGTTTTTGTTTTTGTTTTTTTCCTCAAGTTGCATCTTATTAAATTAATATTTTATTAGGATATTAAGCTACAATTCTTTTGACTAAGGGATAAGATTTAATAATATATTTATTCAGCCATGACTTTTCAATACAATCCATCTTAACCAATAAGTCATCCCTATAATTAAATTCCACACAATACATCCCATGCTTTTTTAAAAAAAAAAAAAAAAACTTTTTTTCCACATCCCTATAATTATGCTCATGTTTTAATCTAATAAATGTATCTTATTTATTGTTCTTTGCTTTTGAATATGCGTGCAGGATATTATGTCAGAGGAAGTTTACTATAAAGAAGCAAAAAAAAAAAAATAGATACCCATTTAAGTTCTGGGTTCTCTTATGTAAGTTTTTATTTTATTTTTTATTCTCAATTTTCGAACTTATTTTTGTATGTTTTGATTTTGGGTTTTGGTTATTGTATTTAATTTGTGAGTGTTTTGATTTTTTTTTTAATCATACTATCACTAGGAAAAAATCAGTATTGGGAACTCTTTTTTTTATTTTATTTTATTTTATTTTATTTGTGCTTGCTAGAGTGTAGATTAAAAACCCAAATAGGAATGAACAAACTCATACCACATCTCATATTAAGAAATTAACACAAAGTACAAACATAATTTTAAAAAATAAAAATAGATAAACACTGATAAAGACTAAACTCTAAACAATTAGAACTTAAAGTAATTTTTTATTAAAATTATTTACTTATTTTATAATTTTATTATTATTATTTATTTAATATGTTATTTTTAAAAAACAATTAGCTTACATATGAATTTTCATCAAACCATGCATCGCAGGGGAATAATACTAGTTTCTTTTTTAACAAATTCGGATTTAAAATAGGTACTCTTAGTTTTAACCCAAACTTGTATTTTTCCATTTATTAAGTGCACTAAAATGGACTGAATTGACCGAATGGGACCAATTGGACTGATGTGAACCGAAGTGGAGTGCATGGACTGAAAGGCCCAAGGTGGACCGAAATGGACTGAATTGGACCAAACTAGATTGATTGGACTGAAATGGACTGCATTAGGCTGAAGTGGACCGAAATGGATTGTATGGACCGAATAGGTCAATAAATCTATGTTTAATTATTGGACTATGAATTTTTTTAAAAATAAATTAAATTAAAAAACTTTGAAGAAAATGTAATATATATATATATATATGAGAGAGAGAGATTGGATTACATCACTCTTTTTTAAAATTATATACCTCTTTTTTCTTTTTGTTAAATATCATCTACCATTTAGATTTCAACGAAAGAGAAGTGTTACGTCTACAACATTTTCACACAAAAAATTTGGTGGTAAATTGTTATTGGCTCTTATTTAAACCCATTACTGAAATACCTTTTTTGCCTATCAATAATAGCTAGTAACAACTAGCCACTTATGATATATTGTGAAAGTATTGTGAATATAACATTTAGTTCACCCTTTTTTTTGCTATAGATAATTAATTATAGAGCTAATTAAGAAAAAAAAATTCATCAATCAAGACTCTGTGATGTGTAGCCTCGGTCTGTCATCTTTTGGGTTGGTTTGTTCAAGCCTTCAAGGCCCAAATAAGACCCTCTAGCAGGTTCTGTTTGGCGATGTGTTCATTGTATTGGGTTGGCTTTCTAAACCTTATCCCAGTTTAGCATTCATAGAGTTATCATGGTGCTAATAATGTGTTGCGCTAGCTTTTTATATATTATCCAAAAATTAACATCAAAACTATTGAAAACAAAGCTACTTCATATTTCATATGTTAGTAATTTGATGAAATGGTAGACATACTCCATACATTAACTAAGGGTATTGTTTTCAATCACTAGAAAAATATGTAATAAGCACAATTGACAAAAATAAATAAATAAATAAATAAATAACAATATAAACAAATGACTTAATTGCTCAATCCCGCCGTGAACCTGATACCAGTATGCGGCAACCATGATGACCCATCAATGAACCGCCCGACGGTGAAGTAATCAGCCGCGGCAGCATCATGGATAATGTGATAACCGGGCCATTTGATCCGCCCGGAAAGTGATGCCCCAGGCCCATAGTTCCTATACTCACCATACCACAATGTGCTCAAGGCAAAGTCCCCATACCACTCAAGCCACCCTCTGGGCTGGACTAGCCCACTCATATAAGTGTTCATATAAACAGTCCTAGAAAATTGCTTCCATGGCCTCCCTAAATAGGTGGGTTGGGTTGCAAAAACATAGCTATCTTGGATTGTAAACCCAGTACTTTGATGTGGGCTTTTTCTACCTTGGGCCGTGATTGTAACCTTTTGTAATGGCAGTGGTACTCTAGTGAATATTTTGCAATTTTGGAGGACTGCTGCCCCATTGCCAAAAATGAAGTCTATGGTACCATAGATGTTGCATTCACGGTAAAATTGGCGGAGGGAATGAGCATAGAGGGTGTCTTGGTGGCCTTCCACGCTGCACCGGTAGAAGGCGGATTGATCCGAGTCAACACGGAGTGCCACGGCTTGATGATTTTCAGGTCCAGCCGTGTTGCGAAATGTCATGTCCCTTGCTATAAATCCCTTCCCGGAGACGGCTACAAGCACAATAACATGAACAAAAGAAAGTCATTTGTATGCTAGGAAAGAAAAGTGAATATGAATTGAGTAATGTTTATGCAATTATAAAACCGGCAATTAGTAAAAGAAAGACAATAGCAAGCAAAGAAAGAAAAGGTGAAACTTTTTGGGACACAAAATGAGTAATTTTAATGAAAGCATAAAACCAAAAGTCATACAGCTGCAAAGTTTGCATTAGGTTCTAACTTGTCTCGTTTTTTTTTTTTAATATGGGCAACTTTCCCGGGCCCTGCTTTGTATCTAGTCTGTAAAGATGATTCCCCCTGTTTCTCTCCTTCTTTTCAATGAATTGCAAATTTTTTATAAAAAAAATTTATTAAAAAAAATATATTTTTTATTTACAAACAAATCTTTTATCTCACTTTTTGTGTTCTACTTTATACTTTATTAATCACAACTTGCCATATGATTTATTTTTTTCTTATAAAATAGTCAGAGTTTAAAATAGAAGAAAAAAAAAAAATCAAACACATCGACCACAATTAAAGTATAAAGCGAAATATAAAAAGTGGAATAAAGAAATTTCTATTCATCAGTTGCTTGCTAAAAAGGAAAACGTTATAAACATTAACAAAGAACATAAATTGACCAAATCGCATGCATAAAACCATTAACAAAATTAAGAAAGTCATTAACTTGCATGCTAGGAAAGAAAAAGTGAAAAAAAAATATTGGAACATGAATTTAGCAATTTTAATGCAAGAATAAAACCATATAACCAAAATGAAAGTCATTTGTATGCTAGAAGTGAAAAGGAGAAAAAACTTTTGGGACATGAACTGAGTAATTTAATAGAATAAAAAACAGAAGTAACATATGTGCTAATTGCCACAGGCCATTAAAAAAAGAATTTAAATAAAAAGGCAAAGTAGCTAGGTACTCACCAACAGTTGGGGTTCGAAAAGTAGTCCATCCTTGCATGAAATTCCGATTGCCTGTCACAATGGTCTGTCCCATCCCATCACCAACAAGCATAATATTGGTTTTCTTCTTCTTCATGTCTATGTTTTCCTTATAAACTCCCTTCTTCACATGTATGACATACCTCCTATTACTATGACTTGGAGCTGCGTAAATGGCTTCAGCAATTGTACGATAATGACCACTCCCATCCACTGCCACTATGGTATTTACATGCATACCTTGTGGATTGGATTTAAGGAGATCTTGATCACCTTCACTCATCCATTTTGGAAAATCAGAACTTTTGTTTGTTGGTTTGGTATTATTTCGTGGTGGTTTAAATGGTAAGCTATGTAATTGAGTGTACAAAGCCAAAACATTGCCAATAAGTTGTGTAACTTGTACCAAGCTTCCCTTTATGAAGCTTTCAAGACGTCTATCAGTGCCCTCAAAGCCTTCAAGGCATGTGTCTTGGTTACTTAGTGCAGCACTTAACCAAGCTTTTAAATTTCCTTCATAGTGAACGTTCTTGACACCAGCTCGAATCTCCTTCATCTCATCTAAAGACCAAGCCAATTCAGAGACTGAGAAATCGAGAAGCTCTTTGCAATCCTCGATTGCTATTTGTTCGCGGTAACTGACAGACAAAGCATTGAACTTTGTAATGGTTTCAATGGCTTGTCTTGCTTCATTGATTGTAGTCCTAAGTGTAGCACTCAAGACTGAAGTGGGATTTTGATCCGGGCCTATTTTTTGGAGCTCGGTTTGCAAATTCAAAAGGCATGAATTTTGATTGTCAGTGTTGGAACAAGCTTGTAACATCATGGTTTGCATGGTTTGGTTTGGTACATTTGAGGAGGATCCATGAGAAAGAGCTTCAAGGTGAGGTAAAAGGATGAGAAATATTAGAACAAAATTGACAAAGGCCATGTTTTGGCTATGATAATCAAAGAGTTGTCTAATGTCTATGGTCTTTATGAAAGATAACATAATAAATTTATAAGCGATGGAGGGTACGTGGGGATTGTTTGCTTTCAAAGTAATGGTTCAATCTTTTGAGTTTCAAAGTTATCTTCTTTATACTTTCACCCCACATGAAGTTCTTATATATATGCTTTCTTTTGAGAGCAATTTTTAATATTCCTGCCAACTTTCAGCATGTTGGACAAATAGCTAGGGAACTTCTTTAATATGATTTCTCCTTTTTCCTGCTGCATGTTGCACAATCAAGGTATCCATGTCCTCGATTCTCAAAAAAAAGAAAAAAAAAGAAAAAAAAAAAAGGTATCCATGTCCTTGCTAGCTCACACCCTATTTTCTAGCCATGGTCGAGTACAAAGTTGATCCCTGACCTCAGTTCACACTGGTAGTATAAAGTATCATATATAGGAGGACTAATTGAAAGGCTTACAAATACTTTTGGTCATCAACTTTTACATACAATTTTATTTTGGTTTTAGGGGAAAAAATTACATCAATTTAGTTCTTACTCTTGTTATACACATTTTGGTGTGTTATCCTTGCCATCATCTGGCTCATAGAAAATGTAGATATGGTTAATAGATTATTTATGTGTCAATTAATCACAATTTAAAAAAAAAAAAAAAAAAAAAAAAAAAAAAAAAAAAAAAACCTAACTAGAAAAAAAAAAATTTTGTAATAGTTATAGTAACTTGGTTGGAAAAATAAAACCTCCCATTAGCTCAAAACATTCACTCATTAAATAATATAATAAAATCAAATATTTTTTTTCAAAACCACTCCTTTATCTTTTCCTGCTATTTTTCCTTACTTTCTAGGCAATCAAACATAGCACATACATAGGATAGGCCAATGTAAAAAAATCAACCCCCACAATACATAATACCTAGGGACAGAGCCACACTAGGGCCCAAAGAATCCCTAGCCCCCTTGAGTTGTAGGAAAAAAATGTAAATATATAAGGGCCTAATTTGAATTGGGCTTAAGGAAAATAAAACTTGACTTCTCTCCACAAATCATCAGCCCAAAAAATTTAACAAAAACTTATTACAAGAATAAAATTAAAAAATTTACAACTAATCATATGCTCAAAAGTTTTTTTGTTTATACGTCCGGGCCTTCTAACTCAAAATTCTAGCTAGGTGCCTAATTATACCTCCAAGCATCCATTTTCTTATCCAACAAACACAGCACACATACGCACTACAAATCAACCAAACCCCAGAGCACAATATCTCCTAGTACCCACAATCGAGTTCAAGTTGTTCCCACCAATGGCCATGATCCCACAGCCACCAGCCACCGTTGTGAACCCCCAACAAAACAGCTACAAACTGCTAGAGCACCATAAACCACTAAGCTCCACTACAAACCAAATGACATGAGCCCAACACTGAGATTGATCGTCAAAGCCTTCAACGGTTGTGGCTCGCTACCCAAAAGCCCAATAGCCTCTCTCAATATTGACACCAAGACCCAACCACACAATGGCCCTGAGTGACCCCAAATCAAACTCATTACTTGAAACTCATTTGGTACTTTTCAAAATAGCCCAATCAAACTAGGTGAGTGACCCATTCGATGCAACCATGAATCCCATTTGGTCCTTTTCAAAATGACATATTGTGTCCAAGATTTTGAGATCAAATCCCCACGGAAAAATTGTCACATACTTCTTAATAAAATTTAACGTGAATTCCCAAGAAAATTTTCTCAGTTTCAAGAAAATGTTGCACATAAATAGTCATAAATTGAGTAATTTCCATGTTTTTATTACATCCTACCGGATTGAATTCTGATTTTGATCTTAAACTATCAATTTTTCAATTAAAGTTCAGTCAAACCGGTTCAATATAAATATAGCAATAGCCAATAGTGGTTGGAAAAAAAGAATGGGCATGAAATAAGCATGAATTTTGTATTACATCATGGCGTTGATACTTGATATGATACTTTAAAAAAACTAACATGCACTACTACGACTGTAATCATTACAGTGTAATGTAATGTAGTGGACATTTTCTATTATTATTATTAAATGTCCATTACAGTGTAATAATAGAAAATGTCCATTACATTACAGTGTAATGTAATGGACATTTTCTATTATTATTATTAAATTAATATAATGGACTTGATATCTTAGACAATGAATCTTCTTGATTATCCTCATTGACTAATAAGTGTGTGGTGACGGTCGAATTGATGTTACATCAAAACAAAGCTTCTTAATCAAACTCACGTACTTTGTCTATGGTGACACCCAATACAAAAGGACACAAGTACTTTTTAATCACGGTAAATATTAATTTAATCTAATGTAAATTTTAGGTCAATTAATCCAACAAGTACAAGAGGACATGATTATTTTTTTTTAAATAACATTGTCGGCACCTTAGTAGTCTCCCTAATCACATATGAAAGAGAATTATAAATTAAGATAGCGTGGGAATCTACTAACAGTAAAACTCCTGTAATCACATATTCATATTTATATTAAAAATTTAAAAATTGACATAGTATTTATTGTTGCATTCTTGTTGAGTCACGTCAAAATATTTGGTCTAATCAATCTATTTTGATCCACTTTATTTAGTCCAATCAATCCAATTTGGTTCATTTCGTTCCACTTCGGTGATTCTTTGAGAGGAGAAGTTGTGTAGAAAGATGAGCGGTTCATTAACAATTATGTCACATTCTCAGTGTAATGTTGGTAGTTCTTGATAAAATTATATTTATTTATTTATATTATTAAAGTTTTGTATTTTTTTTCTTATAAAAGTTACAGATGCTTCTCAAAAAAAAAAAAAAAAAAAAATTTACAGATTTACTTATATCTACTTCATCTTTATGTCATTTCACACATATAGAAGATGAATCGTTTGTAAAAAGCACTAGAAAATAAAAATAAATTCGAATCTCACATTATATTATTTACAAAATATCTCACCTTATATAATAATTAAATGTAAAATGCATTATGTTTCTTTAAAAAATAAATAAATAACTTACAAAATTTAAACACTTTCAAATAATAAATATTGATGGCTTAATTTAGAAAATCTATTATATTGTAACAACTATATTTTGTATGAAAATAATCATATCATTTTAAGAAGGGTTTTGGATTAACATTTATAAGTTTTATCTATTATTTTCGTTTTTACTTAACAAAAACAAATTATCAAAATTTTCCTCGCATTACTTGGATCTGTGAATAGTTTCTCTATAAAACGAAGGAAGATCATTTGGTAGAAAAATCTCTCTCTCTCTCTCTCTCTCTCTCTCTCTCTCTCCATTGCTAAGAATGGAATTGACTTAGACTTTAGAGTGCCCACTATCGCCCCGAGCAGTGCTATTTCCACCATGTAAGACCCAGCTAAGTTGAACTTCAATGAAGCTTCCTTTATAAATAAATCTGTTGTAGAAGTGTCAACCGAACCAGATAAAGTCCCCCTACAACTAGCTTCTAAATAAATTCAACACTTCAACTAGTTCTCTACCATGAACATATTTAACACTAAACTGCACTTCAGCACTCTCCAAACCCTAACTTTGTTGCTTTAGCTAAAGTTTCCCTTACTGCTTCTAATTGCACTTGCATTGAATTATTTAGTATTTTACATTTCTACTTATACATCCAGTGATCCGGCAAAAATATTATTTCTCTCCTCCTCTTGACATACTGGACAAAAAGTTTCACTTTAAATTCCTTTTGATCCACTCTGATTTTAAAGGAAGATCTCTATGACAAAGTTTCCACACAAACACAACACGCTTATAAGGTAGTTTTAACTTTTAAGGACAAGTTATTGTCCCAATTGATCCTTGACATTCTAATATCCACTTGTTGTATATGTAGATTAAGATTCATATTGCACAGGGCACTGTAACCTTTGCTGACCACATAATTTCCTCTACCTGATAATAGCCAAATAAATTTGTCACTTACTATCAACTAAAATTTTCAATGTCCAGCCTGAAAATGCATTCCAGCTTTCCACCCTTCTAATTAAGTTGAAATTAAATTTATCAATCAGCCCTTGGAAAGTCATTATCTAATGCTTCTGAAATGGAATTTGAAAATAAGATATCCCCCAGTCTTATCAACCAACTTCATCCCAATGAGCTATTCTTGATGTCTTCTATTACATTAGGACTAAATATAATTTATACAAAAACAACAAAGCCTTGGTTCCAAAATTTGGAGGTCAGATATAAATCCTCAACAGATTAGTTAGGATTAGCTACATGTTACTTGCCCTGACATTTTTTTTTTTTTTTTTGGTTTCCCACAGTGTTTCCTTAAGGCTTTCAACCAGAGACTAATCATTGTTCGCGCCGGGTGGGCCCACGAAGGGGTAAAGCGCTTGCCCAGGAAATTCTTTTCAAAGTGCAAGTAGCAGGATTCGAACTGGAGAGCACACCCAGTCGAGCCCAGTACAAGCACCTTGAGACCGAGAGCCCAACCAACTCGGCCAACCCCTGGGTTGTTGCCCTGACATTTCACAAAACCAGTCACATGTTTTCTTAATAAAGTGTAAAATTTTATCCTATACCTTGAAAACAGAAAAGAATCATCCACCAAAAGGATATATGTATATATATAATTAATAGCAGGGGCAGCCTAGCCAGTTTAATGCCTTTGCATTCCTTGGATAACCCACCTTACATAAGGGTAGAAGACAAAACATTGGCACAAAGGAGAAATAAAGAGGGGTGGAAATGAGTTCACATTGCCTCAACCACTTCTTTGCACTAAAACTTCGGTTGGATTACCATTAACCAAGATTCTATATGACAAAGTGGAAACACATTCTAGAACAAGTCTAATCAAAAACTGGTTTCAAGAAATTCCAACTAACACAATCATGTGCTTTAGACATGTCAATCTTAGTGGCTCCAAAGCAAGAATTACCCTTTTTATGTTTACTAAAATAATTTAACAATTCTTAGGCCAAAATAATGTTATTTGGGATAGTATGCCCTTGACAAATGCACGCTGGAAAGGGGAAATCAAGTGGTCCATGAAAGGGTTTAAGGCTTTAAAAGCATATCACTAACAGTTTGGAAATTACATTGCAAGCACTAGAAGATTGAAGGTGTTCCATCAGGTTTAAGAACCTCAACCTTCAAAGGCCCAAATTGAAAGACATCATTCTTGTCCTCAATTTAGATGGTTACATTCAAGATTTTAAGTAGATCATTTGTCAGGCTGGTAACTTAATCCTATCCAGCCTACTAAAGGTAATACAGATCATAGAAACCAAGACCATTTTCGAAGTAAAAGGTTTAAGGAATCTGCATCGAAACCAATATGGTCTTACCTTAAAAAGTACATCTATTAGTGAATTTGAATAGTTTGTCTCAATTGCATATTACTTTTACATGAGAACAAACTACTAGATACAGGATGAGGTTGTCTCAATTACATATTACTTTCAAATTTTAATTTAAAAACATATATTATAAGTTATATATTCTGCCTCACTTCTTAACCCAGTTGCCCTGCCAGTGAACTGCCTTAATCCCTTACAAAGAAAGAAAACAAGAGTGCAAGGGCCAAGAGGGGCGGAAGGAGAAAAGAGAAAAGAAAAGAGAACAAACATGGCAATTTTATGCCATTATGATACAATCTATTTTGGCAACTTGAAAACCCCTAGATTATTTGGTGAAGCCCTTCTCTCCAAGAAAGCAGAAAAACTTCATTGGCAAAACTCATCCCAACTTCTCAACAACCTTCATGAAAACCCATGACAAGAGAAGGTTTCTGACTGACTTATAAAAAGGCTTTATGATATGAAGTTTATTCCCATCTAATCTTGCAGCCCCTTGCATGCAGGGTCTCGAGTATCTCTGTAGAAAGTAAGAATCTGAGAGAACCAATTAACTTGACCTTCTTGATCCGCACACAGCAGGCCCTAAGTGCTAGTTCAAACCCTTTCACTGTGACATTCATGAGGTGCACCAGCTTGACATCCTGCAGCCGTGTTAGGTTCCCCAACACCATACATAGCCCCACATCTGAGACAGCACAATAGCTCATGTTTATCTGCCACCAATAAAAGTAGTTTAGCTTAACCCATGTCCCAAAATCTGTAATCAATGATCATTTACCATTATATGTTGGCAGACATGTTCATAATCTAAATATGCAGCCTTGCTATTTTGACAAGAGTATGTTAATTAGAAAAAGGAAAACAGGTGGCTTAAAAGATTTGTAAAAATAACTGCTCATAACTTTTGAAACTATCACTTTTCATTTTTGTTTTCATCAAACATCCTGAAAAAGCATACCACCTCATAAAACAATGCCATCATTAGTATTCTATTTAATGTGCAGCCAAACAAAAGAAAAGGCAATTTATGATTTATAAATAGATGTATATAACAACCAGTTCCTGTATTTGATGAAAGTTCCAAATTTCGTTGCATTTACTTTTTATTTAGTTTCATTTATGCAACATTAATTTGCTTTATAAGAATTTCAGCATATTGAGCTAGAGATTTTATTCTGAAGAAGATAGAGCTTGTTAGTGAGCCTAATTTACATGTGAATTTGATTCATATTATCCTATTAAGTTCTGACAATATGTATGGGGAAAAATGCACTGGGAAACTGCGGTGTATGACCTTTGCTTACTTAAAAGGTGGACTTAACATAAAGGCAGAAGCAGAAGCGTTAGCAGCGAGTAGCAGGTGCTGTGAATTTATTGTGGGTGGTGACAATTATAATTGAATAGAATAAGGACCCCTAGGTAACTTTCAAGTGAGCAGTAGACTACTTGAGAGTGGTTGAAAGGTCCTTTGGGCGCCTAACCATTCAAATTACATTCCGATTTCTTTATTTATAATTCAATAGTTACAACGGGGGAGGGAGGATTTGAACCCTGGACATCTCGCTTAGAAATACTAGGAGATGCAAACCAGTTGTGCTACAAAGCTCTTGGTAGAGGGAGACACCACAGTGTGGTTGACTGCATTTGATAGGTTAGTTTCTCTATTATGATATCTTTTTCTGTTACCCTTCATCCTTATTCTTCTGTTCTATATATAGATTTGTCTTCTCAGCATATACAAGAAAAAGAAAGGATGGAAGCAATTAAACAAAAAGAACAGGAAATGAGATTGTATTGATCTTGGAAATACAAGAGGAAAATAAGTAAACACCCATGGTGTAAATCCAGTTAAGCTCTATATTCATTACCATACCATTTCAGTTTCCAATTCCAACCAAATCCCCCTTATTCTTTAATCATTGTCACATGCCATGCCCCACAATAGATTTCCAAGAGATACTTTGTTTCACATATGTTTCTTAAATTTTCCTTTGCGTTTATTTTTAAGCTTGACAGTTGTGTTAGCTAGGAAGTCACTTTCCTTTTTCTTTTAAAGTAAATGAACGCTCATTCCAATTCAAAATATTTAAACCATACCTGTCGCATGTTCCGTGAGTAGTAAGAAAGTGCCCAGAAGCCTGAGTCATCAATCTTTCCACAATGCTTCAAATCCAAATCTGACAGTTTCTTACAACCAGCTGCAACTAGCGTCAAACCCTCGCTTGTGAGGTTGACAAGTCCACGCATTTCCAGATCAGAGAGTTCGCCAAGACGGCCAATGTTCTGCATCCCCTTGTCAGTAACTCCATTGCAATATGACAAGTTCAGCTTCATCAAATTCTTACAACCACTTGATAATGCAGCTAATCCATCATCTCCTATACTCGTACAGCTGCAACACAAAACAGAGATAAATAAATGAATTCACCTTCCCATTTTGCGAACTCTCAATACATAATCAAATTGACTACTGGGATTAAATTACCGGTATAAATCAAGTTCACTAATTTTTGTACAGTTATGAGCAATATAAGCCAATCCTTTGTCTGATATGTTTGTGCACAGTCCTAATTTCAGGCTTAAGAGTTCAGAACATCCTGACAAATATTTGAGTCCTGCAGATAAGAAGAGCATTACACTTTGAAAATGATTAAACTTTGGCAAATACAATGAAATAGGATCTGCATCAAATTGACTACATTTTGTAAAAGCAACAAAGGCAGATTAACCGCAGTTAATTTCATAACACTGGCTGATATAACTTCCAAAGTTTACCTTTATCATTTACCCCACAACAATCAGTCAGATCAAGCTCCTTGAGTTGCAAGCAACATGATCCAAGCTGATCGAGACTCTTCTCAGTGACCTTATCACAAGCCTCTAACTTTAGGGAGACAAGGTTCCTGCAAGAGTTTGCTAAAGCAGAAATCGCTTCATCAGTGATGAAACGGCAACATGTTAGATTCACGATCTTCAAACCCACACAGCCATATACTAGCTGCATGATGCCCATGTTGGTCACCCCAACACATTTGCTCAACCCAATTTCCACCAATGACTTGCAATTGGTACTGAAGGTTTGGAAGCTTGAGTCAGAAACTTGAGCCCCATCAATTCTTATCGTGTTTAGATCCTTCAAGTCCTTCAAGCTGTAGAGAACCATTGCTGAAAGCTCCTATGGGAAACCCCAAGGTTTAAGAATTAGGAACTATATTTTAAAATTTCAGTGAAACCAAATACAAGCACCAAAATAGATATAATAATATCCACTCACTGAAAAACAGTATCCTGCATTAAGCACGGCAAGACCTCTATGTCCTCTAACTACAGATATCAAGCCAGAAGAACTAACACAACCACACCTCGATACGTCAATTGCCTGCAGTCCTTGGAAAATGCAAATTAAAATCAATAATTTCTAGTTAATAATATTTTTTCTTGAATTGTTATGATGCATGTCAACCAAATTATAAACTAAAATACTGTTCTCAACCATAAAATATTTCACCTGTAGTGATGGGCATCCATGTTCAAGAAACTGCAATCCATAATCATCTAAAAAAGGGCACCCCACCATAGCCAAAACCTCCAGTTTCGGCAGAGAAGCAATTGAGCAAAGAGATTCACTTGTAACCTGAAACCCAGCTATGCATCATATTTCCCAATCATAAATATTTAAAACATAGCACTTACCTTGAAAATCTATGTTTGCTTTCTCAAAAAATTCAAGAGAATTAAACAATACAACAGAAATTTCTATCCATATCTACACGTTGTTTGGTCTCCAGAATATGATATTCTCACCTCAACTCAGCCAAAATGGTCACGTTGTACTCATTTGTGCAGAAAAACCATATAAATCTAGCAGTATATATACTTCAACTCGTTTATAACTCTTCATCTAGCATTTCCTCAGAATCCAAACAGAAAACCTTGAAAACTTTTAAAAAAATAAAAGAGAAAAAAGAAAAATATGAGAGGCATAACCCATAAGGATAAGGTGGCACTATTGGAGTTTTGATATGTACATATATACGAAGAGAGAGAGAGAGAGAGATTCACTTTCCCAATTTAGAAACGTCACTCTAAAAAAAAATAGCCACTAGCCACTAGCTTCACTAGAGCGGCCTCTCTCTCTGTCTCTCTCTCTCAAATACATAAATTTTTTTTTTTTTGGTAAACCAAATACATAAAATTACAAACATGCAACTTTCTTTTTCTTCGTTTTCTCCGCAACCAAACAAGCATTCGCCAGCTTTTACATTAGAACAAAATATGAAATTGAAGTTCACTACCTTACTTCTCTTTCCCTCGATAATTACCTTCATTTATTCTATTCTCTTAGCACACCCATGTCCCACATAATGAAATACTACTTTCACACCAAAACCCAAAACTCCAATTCCATTTCCAATCCCATTACCTACCCACACACACACCCAGATTAGGAAATAGTTTTCACTGAAATAGTTGTCATTCCCAAACCCAAAACTCAAATTCCAATCCCATTACCTTTATTCCCTTACCACCCCAACACTCACACACACACACACAACGTCCAAATATTCAAACAAACAAACAAAGAGAGAGAGAGAGAGAGAGAGAGAGAGAGAGGGTGAAACCTTGAGATAAGAGACATCAAGAGACTTCAACTCCAAGCACTTCTTGCACAAAAGATCAACACCCAGATCAGAAATCTCCATGCACCACTTCAAGCTCAGCCTCTCCAGCTTTCCGCACCCAACAGCTATCTTTGCCAACCCAACATCACTCACTCCCAAACACTTATCCATCCTCAACTCCCTCAACCCTCTCACACTCGATATAGCCCAAGCCTCCCTATCCCCGTATATCCAACAGTACGACACGTCCAGTACTTCCAGACACGGACACGCCCCTACCAACCTCTCCAATCCCCCGTACCTCAACCCGCTCGCCCGACTCAGCACCAACCGGGTCACCCACCGAGTCCAACTCACCGAGTTCAGCGCCTGACTCAGCATCACCGACACCGTCGCGTCCTCGATTCTCGGGCACACAGACAGGTCCAGCGTATCCAGGTTCTTGTACTTCGACAGCAGCCCATGTAAGAACTCGGCCCGTAGGACTCGGAGGGACCGCCGAGTCACTGAGTCGACTCGGAGGAAGTCCTTGCAAACGAGTCGCCAAGTCTTCCTGTCCGATTCAGAGCCGAGTTTGATGTAAACTCGGACCAGCAGGTCTTCGGTAAACACAGAGAGCAACATTTCTATAAAATGTTTCTAAAAATCAAATCTTTTCGATACAATTCGTGGAAATTAAGGTTTTTTTTTATTATTATTGTCTGTTCGTGGAAACTAACGTTTTTGGTTTGAGTTTGAGAAAACCCAAGTTTTTTTTTTTTTTTTTTTGTTGAAATTAAGGATTTGGTTCAGGTGGGGACGAACAAGAAGAAGAGCAAAGGGAGGTGGGTGGGTTTTGAATTTGAGAGAGTCCGAAAGAGACTTAATCGGGTTTTATGGGTCGGGTTCATTGTATTAACGGTGAATCGGGTTTTTGTTTCGGGTTGGTGAAGTGAGAAAAATATCGGAGTTTGGTTTGAGCTGAAGATATTGCAGAGAGAGAGGGGTTGGTTGCTGAGTTTTATAGCATTGAAAGAAGAAACACAGAGAGAAGTTATTGGGTGTGAACTTGACTACGGTTGTACTCTTTGTGACTTGCAAAATTTGGTAGATAGTACTTTTTACGGAAAATTTTAGGTGGATAAGGGCGAAGTAGTCTTTTTAGATTGTATGGTGTTGTATAACAAATTAGAATTTGGGTTTGCTAAATTTGATTTTGAAACAATATTATATGTATTTTTATACATTTTTTCATCCACGTGTATTTTTTTAAAATATAAATAACGTTATTAGAATAACGCTACTAAATGGTTTGTAAATAATTTCAATAACATGCTATTCTCCTCAAATTTTCAATAAAAAAAAAAAAGAGCAAACTTTGCCCCTTGTGACTAGATATTTGTTTGAGTTTGGTGAGGTGGCATATAATTATTGGTTTGGAGGTGTAAGAGCTGGACAAGGCCAAGGATTTGAAATGATTGGGCTGTTCCTAGATTTTATTTTTATATGTTCCCTCATTTCATGTTAATTATTTGTTCACCTCATTTTATATTCTTTTTTTTTAATTTATTGTTTATTTAAATCTTTAAAATTAAATTTTCAAATGAATTAACATAATTTTTATTTGAAATTACTTGGTCCAGTGTTCTTGTGCATAGATACCCATTGGAAAAGGTAAATATGTTAAACACCTGTCATGTCCACATTTAACAGATCTAATTTACATGTGCATTTGATTCAAAATTCAAAACTTTGCCTTTTTTTGTTAATTTTAAAATTGAAAATGATTTTTTATTATGTATTTTTTTAATGAGTCCAAAGAAATCTAATTTTATTATAATGATAGTTGATTTTGAATGGTGTGATACTATTTAGTATACAACTATGCATAGCTTTGGATTTATGTAAAATGAAATGTTATTCAAATACATCATTTTCATGTAAAAGCATAGAAGTAGGATCTTATGTGTTATTTAAGTAATTTTAGAAATCGATAACCTTTTTTTTATTATTAGTTTAAAGCATTGCATCAAATAACACTATTCAAAACTAATTTTTCTAGTAAGTACTACAATCAATTTGAAACAATTACCATACGCACATGTAAAGAAAGTTTTAAAGCAATGAATGTATCTGGACATAACATGTAGTAGAAGTTATTGGCACTTGTCTGTAAACCGTCCGATCATATCATGGTTTAGTGACTTCTTAATTTAATCGGACGGGTGAGAAGTGTATGAAAGGACACGTGGCGAGTGGAGGAAGAAGATAGAGTTGTGGTGGAAGAAGCAGAGGATAAGAACATTTATTGAAGTGGGTTAGACTTAGATAAAGACATAAAGTTGTACGCGCAACTTCCGCGAAATCCCCAAAGAAAAGCTAAATGATACTATTTCGTACGGTGCCGTTCTGTGGGGCCCATCATAAGGTAACAAAGACCGTACCTATCTCCGTTGGATACTAGAAAAGTGGGCTGGCTTGAGTTGAGAAAATAATAATTAACTAAAGAAAGAGAAAAAAATAAAAAAAAGAAAAGAACAAATACTATGCTTGCTATCGTATCATATCAAGCCAAATTGACTGTAATAATAAATAAATGGTCCCCATTATAGCAAATCAAGTTGTGACACTTGGGCCTTTGTTTAATGTCTTAAGTGATGATTGATTATGGATTTTTATTGAGGGGTGAGTCTAGAGGTAATAAATTTGTGGAAGACTTGCTGGGGATTTTTGAATTTTGACCTTTAGTAATCTCAGAGGTCTCTCTTGACTCTTGAGCCCCATCCTCAAGCTTGCCAATGGCCAGAGAATTTATATTCTATTTTGATTTCACACGAGGATGGGAAGTCGTAAATTCAAAAATGTATATTTTATAAACACTCTAATAATATTTAATTTCTTGATAGCTTATTGTAGCGTTATATATACAACATTGACTTTGAAATTCACACAAACATTTTTTTTTTTTATTTCGATGTGAGATGCGTTTCTTCTTTTTTGATAGTCTATATCACACGGGAAATGGAGTTTTGAAGACTTATAAGTGGTGTATAAATTTTGTAATATTATTACTAAACATTTTTAGGTATGATATCAACTATTTGTAAGTGTTTAAATTTTTATCTTTTTTTAAAATAAATAAATAAATAAAATGCTTAGATTAAAACATTTGAAATAAATAATTATGATCATAGTGAGTACCGTATCTAAGATGTACCATAGAAGAATTAATACAATATAGATTCTACCTTGGAATAGGCTTGGATGTGTAAGTTAAAATATTAATGGTGAAAGTAAATTATGTTTAAAAGATTGTTAATGGCTAATTGGTGACAATATGCACATTCCATTTAATTGAGGTGTCTTGTTAAATCAATATATGACCAAGTTTAGACATTTATTTCATGCGCATTTCAAATCAGAATGGAGTGCAAGCTAAATTTATAATCATATGCGCATTTTACATTAAGGTAAAATCAATAAGATCCATTTGTTAATGGACTTTGACACTTTGTAATTGGTGATCATGGATGAGTTGCTAGTACTTTTCTTAATTGAATGCTTGTTTCGGTGTGCAAGTTAAATTATTACTAGAAATAGAAGTTAGATTTTAATTAAGAAGTGTCAAAAACCAGCTGGTGACAACATACAATTCGTACTTAATTGACTTGCATTTTGTTTCAAACAGTAATAAGACCAAGTTTAGTCCTTTTTTTTCTTTCTTTTTTTGTATATATTTCAAGTTTTACGCAAGCTAAATAAGTCCTCCATTAACACAAGGATGCACAATTAATTAGATTCCTTGTGTTAATGGATTGATATCTACTTCATGAATAAATAAATGGATTGATGTTTAGTGATTAGTCTGTGGCTTAAGTTAAGCCCCTTTACTCCCTGGGGCTCAGCCTCACATCACTTGTACCCAAAAAAAAAAGAAAAAAAAAAAAGACATCTAGTGATTAATGAATGAGGATGACTCATGACTGTTGTTAGTAATTGTCTTTATTCAATGGTTGTTAGGATGCACTTCATATTATATGTTTTTTGTATTCAAAGGATTTGGTACTACTTTATACTCAACATGGCCACATTTCATAACTAAAACATGAAAAAAGAAAGCCAATTAATCTTCCTATTAGTCAAATCTGGGTATTACAACAAATAATGTAGCTGAGTTGGAAGTAGTTAGATATGGTTTAATGTTAGCTTGGAATTTGGGCTTTAAATTTGTTATTTTGAATCTTAATTCTACTTTGATTATGCAATAGCTAACAAAAAACAGTTAATATGCACCATATCTTGTTCCTTTAATTGATGATTGCAGGAATCTTATCGGGCAAGAGTAGATTGTCCATCTTCTTCACGCTTATCGTGCGGTAAACATAATAACGAACAGACTAGTAAAAAAAGGAAGTTCACAAGAATGCAAATTTTTTATTTATGAAACTTGCCCTATTTTTATTTATAAGCAGTATATTAGGGACAATTTTCAAATAGGCACTCATAGAGAAGTGCCTCTAGCTGAACATGTTATCATGTAATCTGTTTTATTTTTTTATTATTATTATTTTTTTTAATAAAATTCCTTTTCGCACCCAAAAAAAAAAAAAAAAAAAAATCTTCTTAGTCAAGAGTATTGTGTTTCAGTAGTATTACCTTCAAAAATTTTATTAAATCAACCTCCTATACTTGTGGTAAGCAAAAAACCAGTCTTCTTAATGAACTTTCTAGGAAGTGATAGAAAGGAGGTAAAAGTCATAAAACCCATTGCAAAACATATCTACAAAGCTGTTTTGACTCAGTGATGCCATAGTCTTTCGTCAATAAACAATGTTGACATCTAAATCTTGAAAAAATTTTAGGTAGTCTCGGAGTATAGTGAATTGATGCTCCCCCCTCTTACATTTATAATGGACCCCATCATGAATTTAATGAACAAACCCTATTATGAATATGAGAGAAAAAAGCACAATTCTCCGTGTACTAGTACCTAAAATTTACTCCGGAATCTAATGCTCTTGCTTGGCATCTTGCTAACCTATAAAAGGCCATCAACAAAGGGACCACTGAAAAGGAGCTAAGCCCATATAGTAGGGCTCCTTTCTCTATGAATTTTCATGACTTCTTATTTAATCTATATATATTCCAAACTCTACCACTTAAAATCCTTTTCTATGCGTGGACTAGTTGATTTGAGCTGTTTTTCTATCTATAGCTTATTGCTTTTCTGCTGGTACGGAACCATTTTGGATTGTTTGTCTTTTTTTTTTTTTTTTTTTTTTTTGGCTCACATGCCAATATGCCATGAAATATTTTTCATTTTATTTAATTAATTAAATTTCAATACTTTTGCTGCAGCCGCCTGGAAAAGAAAAGAATAAGAAAATTCCAAGTCACGTTCTTTCTAGTCTAAATTTTACAAACAATTAGTTCAAGACAACCAAGTTCAACTTAAAATAAGAAAATTTTTATGCATTAACGTTTTTTTTCCCTGGTTTGTTCCTTTTAAATTCAACAACAATCTCACTTACCTAATCCTGATCCAACTCAAGTTCTCAGTATCTAACCTGTTTTAGACTGGAAAATGTTGACATTTCCACATTATTCATAGAGCATCCTTGATTGGGTCAATTTTTTTAATACCAGAGATATATACAAAAGAATAAAAATTGGGACATTTTTGTTCTTTTATTTGGTTGATCATACATTTAATTTCTACATTCTCAGTCTTCCATATATGGTATATCATTTCTACTTTCTCATCCCTCAAAATTTTTACATAAAGCTTTTATAGTTTTATGGCTACCTTTTGGGGGGGAAAAATATATATATTAGGATGACAATTAAAATATTTCTTTTTTTGAAAAATATATATATAGAGGTACGTTTTGTATTCTTTTTCTAACCTTGAAAAAGGGTCCAAAATAATAATTATAATTAGTAAAAGAAATGTTAATAAAATCTATATACAAAAACTTAATTAGTAATTTTAAAAAGAATTAAAAAAAACTCTATAATATAAAATTTTAAATAACTATTGTAGGGACTGGGTCTGAGCACTTTTACTATTGGAAAAGTGGATTCAGACCCAACTAATCCTAAACAATAAATTTGTAGAGAATGAGTTTAAGAGTTAGGCTTTAGTGTGAATAGTAACGAATAAACATGGTTATGGGTAAACTGAATAGCAGGAAAACGGGCTTTAAATGTTAGAATTTGTCCTGGACGTTGGTTCGAGGAGCTTTCTTGTTCTTATTATTTCCTTGGTGCTTGGATATAGAGGTTACAAAGGTGATACAGGTTGCTATAGTGTTTTCTACTTCCAATCTCCGATCCTTTCTCTGGAGGACCTCTTTACATTTTATATCCTCTTTAGGTTGATCTTGGCCCTCCATTTGTTGATTGTGCAGGTCACTACTTGAGTGCTTGTCCCATCAGCCGCCGTTCCAAACCTTCTGTGAGTTGCAGCGACCAAAGCGGCGCTATTCAGGGGTCATTTCCTCATTAATGCGGCCAGAACGTTAGTCGTGGGCATTTAATATGGAGGTGACAATTTCTCCCTGAATTGCTCTCCCAGGCTCCCATGGCTGACCCACGGTATTTGTCCTCTCTCTTGGGACGCTCTACGAAACCGCCATTGACGGCGCGCTGTCCTTCCCTTCTATGATCTAGGTTCGCCAAGGACATGATTGTCTTCGGCGATGCTTCTTGATAGTTAGGACTTTCTCCGTTCGTCCTTAGATGTTTCTTCTTCCTCGGCGTGGGCCTTGGGCCTAGTATAAAGTGGGCCAAGGTAGCCAGATTCATTGACCCCACAATAGCCCCTCAAAATCCTGCTGTCCGGCTCCTCGGACAGAGAGGAGGGTTTTGATGTCCTCAGGCCTATGTCACGGCTGGTTGGGTCTTGCCCTCTGTGAATGCCAGAGCCTCTTCACCTGCCCAAGGCACGCTCCTGGCGCTTCAGTATACAAGGCGCGCTGTCATTAATGCCTTTATGAAGCGACGCGGATCTAATTGGTTGAGGATTTCCTTGGAAATTATGCAGAACTTATTTCGCTCGTAATTCTTCTTTTGAATTTCGTGCGAATTAAGTTCCCCTAGATTTCGCCTGCTATATATAAGGCACCTTGGGGGAATCGTTCTTTCATGTCTTTGAACCCCTGAGTTTTGCAAGTACTCTAAGTTCTCAACCCTTCTGGGACTAAGAATGCCGCCTAGATCCTGGCTACCGCAGCTGAGGCGAAGGAAGCAGAGGCCAAAGATTTTCCTACCTTTCAACCGGGCAAGAAAAAAAACCCTCCTCCTTCAGCCAGGAGTCGTAGCAGGCGTAGATTGCATCAGACTTTCGGTGCGGCAAGGTTTGGATCTCGCTCTGTTGATGAGACATTTTGCAGTTAGGAGAAAAAGGAGGCCATCTTCGTCATTGCAAGCAGCTAACGAGACTTCTGGAGGACGATTTTTTAGGAGTACAGATATTAGCTTCTGGATAAGAGTACGCTTCAGAGTGGCCTTAACAGATGGGAACCAATTCAGGCGCTTCCGCCTCTTCCTCCTTCTCATCGCCGGTACCGTCCATACTGGCTCGATTGCTGCTGGAACAAGACTGTGAATCTGCCATTCCCATGAACTTTCTCCCCTTTAATTTTTTTATAGCTAACTTTAAAACAAGCCTGCCTCAGCCTCTCTTTCTATAGTTAGCTTTGAAACAAGCTTGCCTAAGCTGTTCGACATATGATATACTTTTCCTTTATTTAATAAAAAGGACTGCAATTTTTTTTTCTTTACGAAATTTCCTTTTCCTGCAATTTTATTTATTGTTATATTATTATTTATTTATTATTATTATTTTTTGTTATTATTATTATTTTTGATTGGGACTTAGAACTGATACTGTTGACGGTAACAAAAGGTTGTCATCCTGACTTTAACAAAGCCTGCAGTAGCACCCGGCTGCTAATTTTAAATAATTTGACTATGTAGGAACAATTAAGAACATAACCATGTGCTCTCTATCGCAAACTGTGCGATCGTCAGAGAATGTTGGATTTAATGTAGGTGATCCGAGGAGGCGAACTCCTTTTAGATTCTACTCATCACTCAGATAAATACTTGAAGTAATTAATCTCTTCAAGGACTGTGGATTTTTCTGAAGTAGCTAGTTTCCCCATAGGTTTGAGTCCGAGGACCATGCAAGACCTTGGTTCTGTCTAGTACTTAGAAAGTTGCCAGTGCGTGTTAATTTCCCCAAAGCAGGAGGTCCGAGGACCCGGCATAGCTAAGGTTCTGTTTAACCGCTTCAAAAGATTAAAAGATATCGATGTATTCCTTCCAGAATAGAAGTTTTCGCAGGGAGATTGTGCCAACCGATTTTCCATCCATGCCCTGATTATCGGCTTCTTCCTCCAATGGGATTTCAGTGAACCGGGCAAATAGACTCGCGAGAACTAGCCCCTAGACAGAGGTACGGTGCATGTACTTTACGTCATAAGCCCCTAGAACTGTCCGCTATTTAGCAATCCTCCCCGCGTAGTCAGCACTTCGAAGTGTAGACCTAAGCAGAGGCCGAGTTATGATAACAACTGTGTGCGTTCTTGGAAATTTTAGGGAAGCCTTTGTGTAGCATGCGCCATAGCCAAAATGGTCTTCACCAGGGACTCTCGCTGATGGGGGCTTGATCCTGCCATGATTAACCGTTGCACTTACTAACACACAAACTCTTCCCACAGACGGCGCCAATTGTAGGGACTGAGTCTGAGCACTTCTACTGTTGGAAAAGTGGATTCAGACCCAACTAGCCCTAAACAATAAATTTGTAGAGAATGAGTTTAAGAGCTAGGCCTTAGTGAGAATAGCAACGAATAAACATGGTTATGGGTAAACTGAATAGTAGGAAAACGGGCCTTAAGTGTTAGAATCTGTCCTGGACGTTGGTCCGTGGAGCTTTCTTGTTCTTATTATTTCCTTGGTGCTTGGATATAGAGGTTACAAAGGTGATACAGGTTTCTACAGTGTTTTCTACTTCCAATCTCCGATCCTTTCTCTGGAGGACCTCTTTACATTTTATATCCTCTTTAGGTTGATCTTGACCCTCCATTTGTTGATCGTGCAGGTCACTACTTGAGTGCTTGTCCCATCAGCCGCCGTCCCAAACCTTCTGTAAGTTACAGCGACCAAAGCGGCACTGTTCAGGGGTCATTTCCTCATTAATGCGGCCAGAACATTAGTTGTGGGCATTTAATGTGGAGGTGACAGCTTCTCCCTGAATTGCTCTCCCAGGCTCCCATGACTGACCCACGGTACTTGTCATCTCTCTTGGGACGCTCTATGAAACCGCCCTTGACGGCACACTGTCCTTCCCTTCTATGATCTCGGTTCGCCGATGACATGATTGTCCTCGGCGATGCTTCTTGGTAGTTAGGACTTTCTCCGTTCGTCCTCGGACGTTTCTTCTTCCTCGGCGTGGGCCTTGGGCCTAGTATAAAGTGGGCCGGGGTAGCCAGATTCATTGACCCCACAACTATTATTTAATTGATTTTTAAATATTGAAAAGTCTCTCTTAAATTGAAATATAAAAATTTAAATAACTATTATTCCAAGTCGCTATATTGAGTGGACCAACATCTCTCGATCATCTAGCTAGTCAAGGCAAAATTTCTCTGCCAATTTGGTAAAAACTTTGAAGTCCTTTTTATTGTCGATTTTTTTTCGTAATACTTGAGATATATGACTAATGTAAAAACTGAAGCTGACACATGCAGGACATTTCCCAAGTCCAAGTGCATGGTCATGAATTTGAGTATTCAGCTTAGTGTGCTTCATGTGAATTACCAATAAGAACGCTGAAATGAGTGCTCCATTGACAAAGGTTTATTCCCATAAGCAAGGATTGAGCGAGGACTTAGAGCTAGGGGACAAAAGTATAAACATTTTTTTTTTTTTGAAACTCCAAATAAGTAACCAATTAGAAAGCTAAGTTTTTTTGTGTGTGTGTGTGTGTGTGTGGGTGTCTTGCATGTTGTTAGATGTGTGTGAGTGTTCACTTAGACTAGTTAGAATCGGCTTAGGAATTTTTTATTTTATTTTATTTTTTGTTTGTCTTGCTTGAGTTTGTTTTGGGGTGTTGTTTGGGTTTAAGTTTGTTATTGATAAATTTTGTTGTTGAGCTTGTTAAATTTATATCAGATTTTAGATTAATAAAATTTTTTATAGCCTTTAAAAATATCAACAATATTGTTGAGGGGAGCAAAGTGCAAATTTATTGAAACAAACTGCTAAAATTAATACATATATATACTAAAAAAAATGTTGAAAAAAAATTGGGGGGCACTTTTACATAATAAAGATGTAGCTTTTAAGGGTTTCCTACATGGACGTAATCTGACAAGGCTAACCACGTAACCCTCGTGTTCTTGATGTTCCTATTTTATGCTTTCTCTTCCGCATTCACTCTTACATATACAACATGGTATAACACATCGCGTTGCTAATATATTTAACAATTGAGATCAACGGGATGAGTACTCCATTGACAAAGGTTTATTATGTGATGTGAACTTTCACCCCTTACCCTTATTACCATGAGGTTAGATATGAATTGGAGTCACTTGAGCAGGGTCAAGACTATATGAACTCGTTCTTTGATGAATTTTAAGCAGATAAGACTTCAAAAGCAAAGCTCTACGCACTCATTCACTTGGTGTGGCCAAATGGCTTCCATCATGGATGCAAATCTGTAATCTTATCCTATTGCATCTTAATCTATTTAGTTAAAGCCTAAAAATCAAATTGCTTGTGGGAATCCCGTGTCACAAAACAATCTTATTGCTGATATATCCCTTATCCTAATAGCATATTTTTCCACTCAATTAAGCCAAAAACAACAACTTTTATGCCAGTCATATTTTCAAAAGGGTCTCTTTATCCAAAGTGCACATGCAAGATCAAGTATCTTTAATTCAGACGGCAGGAGCACATGCTTTCTAAGCAAGTAATAAACACTATCAACGCAAAATTCTCTGTATCTTTCACCCATAATTTATAAATTATTGTAGCAAAAAAAAAAACAAAAAAACAAATGCTCATCTTCTCATGTTTATTAACTTATAATCACTCGCTTGTACAACTTATCACCGCCTTCTACGGGTGAAGCTGGTTGCCTTGTTATGTGATCTGCTCTATCTGATGCCATCACTGCCTTGGCATTCCAATACCAAGGTTGAATATAAGGTGAAGTGATAGATGAGGAACATGAATAAGGATGGAGTATTACAGAACCCCAATCTCTAGCTCCAAAGTTTGCTTCCTTTAATCTTCTCCTAATTAACAAGCATCCCAAATCTTCCTTCTTCATGTCTGATACACTTCTGAGTATTGACAAGCATAGAAGAAGGACCAATACTGCATCCTCTTCAGGCAACAATTCAACTACCAATAGCTTCCAATTTAAAAGAGCTGTTGCTCTTCCAGTTGGGTTCTCCTCTGTGAATCTAACCAGTGTTACAAACCCCTCTTCATCTTCATCCTCCTCTTTCTCTTCTTCTTCATCCTTGAGTCGGCTTTCTTCATCTTTGCTTTCTGACTTAATGTTCTTTACTTGGTACTGCATTTTTCGCCCTTTCAATAGCCTCACCTGTGACTAATGAATGGTTTCGAATCTAAATTGTCAACCAATATATTTAAGATAACCAAGATTGTAAGAAAAACATAAATTTCCTCCCTACCGATGGTTCTGGAGACATTTGATTTTTCAGACAGAAACTCAAGCCAGATGTAGATGTACATGATTCCCACCCTATCATCAGTTCATCTCCTGTTGAAAATTTCCATGCAGCTTTCCATTGTTCTAGTGGTTCTTTTGGTGTTGCCGTTCCAACCATTTTCTCTGTACTAGATGGCAACAATGACAGGAAAAAAATGTTTAAAATTTAGTCTTAAAGATGCACAGAAGAGCCAGCATAAACATATATGATTTCTTAAGAAACCAATGTCAGATGGTTGTCACACACCTTTGGTAAAAGTAACCAGAAAATCTGTTTCTCATGTATTATGCCTAATAATATGAAGCATAAATTTTTATGGTGTCCTTGCACAAATTTTATGAATCATATGCATGATGGTTTTTGTAACTCTTTCATTTGTAGTCCAGTAGGGTGCTGAGAAAGACAAGGTAAGAAAAGAAATAAAAGCTTTGAATCTTCTTTTATTAGTCTTTTATCTTTTCTTTTTCTTAGTGGCTATATAATCACATAAAGCTTATTTGCTGAAAGTTGATTAAAGTAGTATAGTTGCACCTAAAAAAAGTGAAGTAAAAGAAATAAAGCTGTTGCCAAAGAGAAGCATTTTCACTCTTCAATTTCAGATAATCAGATTCTGCTCTTGCATCAAATCTCAGCCAGGTACATGTGATGCACCTTGTTCAAAACTAGTTAACTGAAAATTTTTATACTACATACCAGGGGCTTTTCCAATGGAATCAGCAACATAAGACCATGAACCTTCTCGTATCTCTATTATCCTATCCTCCCATTTCACAGCTGAGGGAGCTTCACCTCCTCTTCTCCAAAACCCTTCTCCCACTCTAAAAGTTGTGTTCAAATTGTGTCAATAAGTAACAGACACAATGCCATCATAAATTCATAACATTCTCTCAAAAGTACCAAAAGGTCTTCCAACAAACAAAGATAGAAGGTTTGAAAGTTTACCTTATTCTAATGACAAAACACTCTCTCCCTGCATGATCAAGAACAGTCCGAGACAACCAACGCCCTTCTTGAGGCCGATACCTATTCATTCTGAGAATAACGTCTGATATCATGGCCCCTGAATCATCAGTGACCCGGTCAGGCACACATTTCAACAAGTATGGCGCTTGAACTGGTGGAGTTATTGAAGCATGAATTCTCAATTCTTGAGCAACTCCTCTTTCCAGAGTTAGAGAAGATATTCTTAGTAAGTCATTCCAATGGAATGTAACAGTCTCTTGCAAGCTACTTCCTTTGAAACAGTGGCCACCGCGGTGACGTAGCTCAAGTTTGATTCCCTTGGACCCAAACTCACAATAGAGATGCCAAGCTTTCCGCCATGAATCATACTGAAAGTTGGAGATGGATTTTTCAAGCTTCAACTCCCTGTGACATCTTAACATACCAAGGCGGAGGAATTCACTTGTCTGTTGTGTTGCCTTCATCCTAGAGTTGAGCCTTACAAACACACAGACCTGTGTTTAAAATAGCAGTGATGGTTTAAGTTTCACAAACATGAAGTGCTTCTATGTATCTTTTGGTGCCCAAAAAAAAGGTTACTTGGATTGAAATATCTCTAATTTCATAACAAAATCTCAATTAATTGGAGCTGATTTTTGTTGAAAACATGATTCTCCCTAATAAATAACAAAAGCTCTCATATGAAGCTGACTTTCCCAAGTGAATTACCTTTAACTAGCTTGCTTATGAAAGTACTTCTAATTAGAAAAATCTTGTTAAATCTTACTGAATTTTACTGAACTTCATTCACCATCTAAAACCCATGGCAACATGTTGAAGTGGAGGTTTCAATTGCAAGAATGTATAGTAAGCCCCAACAAAGAACTCCCAAAATCAGCATACCAATATTAAATTCGTTACTATTCTCATAAATTCCCAAAGAAGATAAAAATATCTAGAAGATATATATTTTACAACATTGTCAAATTATTAGTATGAAATATATTTCATTACTTCAGCACTCGTCCATTGAATCAATAAATATTGAAATGTTTGATCTTAAGATTAACTCACCTCATTTTTGTGAAACCCTCAAATCCTTTAATGTGGTTTTAGTTTGACCACAACTTATACTGAATGCACTTTCTGTATTGGTTTACTGAATAAAAAGTAGAATTCCTTAATTATTGCACAGTCAAAAAATTGACCATGATCCTTTTGTAGTTCACAGAATGGTGAACTTCATGTAATGGCACCAGCCCAAGCTTACACAAAACTGATGCTGTTTTAGAGGAAACCTAAAGCACCTTTCCTTTCTCTACCCTTGACATTGAAATGGGGCTTTAAGGGTTGCCATTTGTTAGCCCACTATTTGTGGCCATATCCACTGGATGGCAAAAAGCCCACAACCTTTTTTTTTTTTGAGAAGAAAAAAGCCCACAACCTGAACATCATAAGAAATGAAATTACCATTTAAATCCCCATAAGAATCTAAGTATATTGTTTTTGTTCTCTCCTAACTAGTATATTAATATTATATGATGTTAAAAGACTTTTTTCTGTCCTAATATATTTTAAATGAGCATAGCATTTTTAAAGTGGAATGTCGATTTTGGGTTTTTTTTTTTTTTAATTTTAATTTGGGCCCATTGGTGGCATCAAGTCAACTTGGCTTTTCCTGTAGATGGGATTTATTAGTGAAATTAATTATCCCATGATTACCAAATCTTGCTGAATCAACACCATCATGTCAAGATGAGCAATAGATAGGAATAGGAATAGGAATAGTGGAATACCATGTGATGGTACAATGAAAAGAATCTTAAGGTTGCCATGAGTCCTGCCAGTCTTGGTCACAGACTGCATTATGAAGCAATAACTTTTGGTCGTTTGCCTCAGTGCAGAAATTACTTGTAACTTCTAGTATCACATGGCTTGATTTATATATATAAAAGAGCTAGCATGTTGCACTGGTAAAAAAGAAAGTACTCACCCAAGAAAGAAATTATAATTGCGGTTAATGGGTGCACAGAGAAAGTGGCAACAGTATTTAACCCAACTATAAATTGCTAAATCATACCAGTAATTACCTTACCCAATGGTTAATGCTTGGTAAACAATACAAAGTATGTAGTTATATGGTGGTAAAAATCTAAAGACATTCTTACCAAAAAAAAAAAAAATCTAAAGACATCCTTAAGCAAGAAGAGGATCTAAGTTCAGCTCACACACTTGAAAAAAATTCAAAATTAAAAACAAAGAATCACTGCCCTCTAAATTTATTAATCCAACATGATCCTTTGGTGCTAAGGTCTAATGTAAATTTTGTTGAAAATCTATCTAAGAATAAACAATTGAAAGAAAGAAAAAAAGTTATACTCAAGATCTGAATTGATGTAACTTAAAATAACATGAAAAAAAAAAAAAAAAAATGAATTGAAGTAAGTCTAGGCAAACAGTTGTAGTCCTCAACATGAAAACAATCTTTTAAGAAATAGAACCAAATAAAAGACCAAAAAATTGTGAGTGTTAAACTGACCTCTAGTAAGAACCTTGGTAGCATGAACTTGTATTTGGTGTTGACATCTGTATCTGATACCTCCCAGTAAACTGGTGGCTTGACTAAGTTAACCCTATCCAAATCCAACACAACCTCTCCACCAGCTTTCTCATAAGGTTGATCAAATGCTCTCTCCCACAATATCTTTGTCTCTTTCATTTCCTTTTCCTTCACACTTTCCCACACAGTTACTACCTTCCCCATATCACCCTCCATCTCCTTCAAGTCTTCTGCATATACTGTTGGGTAGCTCTAATTTATTCCAACCCACAAAATCAAAATTGTACACCTATTAGAGATACTTATTTTGACTTCGAAAAAAAAAAAAAAAAGAGCATTAAGTAATAAAAAGCAATAACTCATGATTCATGAGAGTACAAAAAGAATCTACACATACCAAAATGAATAGTCTAATAAATGCAAATAAAGTTAATCCAACAAAAATGAGATAGCATTTTTCTCAGAGTGTTTTCTTTTTCTTTATGGAGTAATACTATTACTAAAAATTTCTTTTACGCAATTTTAAAAAATAAAAATCATCTTTGCCTATAAGTTCAAGAACAAGTTTGGATGTGACATTGAATTTTACCAAAAGTCCAAGATAAATTCTATGACATGTTCTTACACGAGATTTATAGTGTAGTTTTTTGGATTGAACAAATAATGAAGTATATAATAATCTTATAAAGCACCGTAAGTCCAAATTAAACCTCTTCTTTAGTTATATATCATTTGACCATAAAATTGATGAGAGATTTATGTGTTTAAAAAGAAAAAGAAAAATCACGAAAGCATCCTAAAAGAAAAAACATACATATAAACCATAAATGTAGAAAATAAGAAGAGAGACCTTAATCATGCAAAAGACACAACATAGGAAAAGGCATATATATGGATTAAAAAATTAAAGTGATGACATGGATAGTTACAAATTTTATTAATAGAATTTGTAAATTGATGTATACCAACTTTTAGGCACAAAAGAAATAGTCTAGAAATTTATTTATTATATTATTGGTATGACATCAATTACATTAATTAACACAATAGTTCGTACTTTGTAATTTTTTCAAAGTAAAATTGTTAATAACTTTAGCATTTCCTTTAAATATACAAAAATAACATAGAGAAACCCAATGTGTCTAGGAAAACCAACCTGATGTGTCAACCACATTAGTAGAATATCTGAGGCAGGCACCAAACGAGCACACTCATCACAAAAACTCTGCACCATGTACAAAAATCCCTTGTACCTTTGCCTTGCTGCAATTAAGTACACAATTTCAGACCTATATGCCTCTGAAATTTTGGAATACAAGAATCTATGTTTTGTGACTTCCACCAAAAGTTCTTCGTTTGAGACAACTGTGATTGGCATATCAGAATCGATTTCATTCTCAAATGGCTCAGATGGGTATTTATGAGTCCAAATATTCTTGCATCTAAGCAGTGCATACTCTTCGTTCTCTTCATCAAAAATTGCTGGCTTTCCAATGAGTTTTGAGAACCTTGATTCGCAATATTGCTGGTAACTCACCTGGAAATTAGAATCCTTACAACTTATTAAAGCTTCTTAGAAAAAAGCAGTGTCACAAGGCAAAGGAAAAAACTAAATAAATCAAAACAAAAAAGTGTCATATGTAACTTTTGAAATATATACAAAGATTTTTTTCCCCAAGTTCTATTTGCAATTAACTAGTGCATGAATATGATTTGAGAGTCTTCTTAAAAAAAAAAAAAGATTTGATGGTAAAAATTAATATATAAGATATGGACAAATGATTTCTTCCACAACAATAAAAAGTATTATTTCTCTATATTTAATATATAACTGCTTCCATCCTTCAAATGTGTGCATTGTGCAAAAAATAATGCCCCCTAAAGCAAATAGCATTGTTCTTCCACATATTTTAATATGTGTGACGTTACCAAATTATCTACCTAATATTATAATATATGAACAGGCCAGCCAGATTCTCACATCTGTCTAAGGATAAAATTTAAAAATAAATAAATAAAATAAAACAAAATATCACAAGTTGGAAAAGAATAAATGTAGCAATAGTGCAATACTTGATCCACTATTTTTACTGCACACTGATTACAACATGCAACCTCAATAATTATGAAATAAATTCCGAAAATTTTCGTTAGGAATAATATTGTTGTTACTCAAAAAATAAAGTAATTCTAAAGTACTCAGAGTATAGAGGATAATATAATATTTCTCCATCTTATATTCATTACATTAATTAAATTCATGGTGGAGTCCATTACCTTTTCACGGTGCTACTAGAGTTTCTAAAAAATTTCTTAAAAAAATATCTAACATTTTGTTGGGAGAATAATAAGAAAGAAAAGGAAAAAGCATAAGAAGATAAAACATTTATTAACCGACCTGGGGTACCTAGCTCACTTGAGTGAGATTTTATTTTTCATTTCCAGTATCCAAAATGTCGGCATTATCGAAACTTTTAACCTTTTCTCATTCCCCATATAAAACAAATAATAATAATAATAATAATTAAAGAATACCATTTTCATTTTCTTTCCCCATGCTTTACTAGCAACCAAACGAAGATATAATGACAAGTTACTTTACAGCTATTTTCTTCCCATTACTCATTAAAAAACAGAAATGACAACTTTCTTTTCTTTTCGTATGCTTTCTGAGCAACCAAACAGAGACACATGCAGGTGCAGTTTAATTACCGGGTTCAAAGAGTGACAAAACCAAACCCACTCAACATCAAGAGGTGGAAGAACCATAGGAGTGGTTGACCCCACCACCGTCAGATCAGAAATCAACGGCATCCACAGCTCATCATACCTGAAAAACAACAACAAACACCGTCCGATCAGATTACCTTAACAAAAAAGAAAAAAAGCACGATGAGTGTAATAACTTCGCCTTCACAGTTGACCTTATTATTACCTTCTTATAGCTTCAACAACGGTTGCTTTCTCATGGAGCCACTGAGACTCGGCTACAGCTCCCAAGAACCCGATATTTCGCCTTGCAGCCGATACGAGATCAACCCCAAGTCGTATAGTCTCCGCTTCTGAAATTTCGGAGGCGTTTCGACTTTCCGACATGTCGTACAGAGAGAGAGAGAGAGAGAGAGAGAGAGAGAGTTACATGGGACGGTTTGTTTGGTTTAAGAGAACATAAATACGAGGGCTTTTAAGGTGGGAATAGTTAGCCACGTGGCAAGCTCGTGTATTTTAGGAAGAAGAGCTTGGATGATTCCATAGCTTTATCAATGGTTAATACGACCTTTTTTTTTTTTTTTTTTTAAAGAGCTAATATGACTTTTAAGTAACGAGTAATGGTTCCAGTTATCTAAGCTAGTAATGTTTTTACATCAAAAATTGATTAGTGTTTTAATTTGATAATAAAGAATCATCTTCAAGAGCGGACAAGATTAGTTAAAACTCTTAAAAATAAAAATTACACACTTATTTAACAATTACTTGTGAGATAATTTTATGCAAATCATTGAATTTATTTATTTATATTTGTTTTGGTTCAAGTGTCTTTGTGTATCGGTTAAGATAAAATTTTATAATATAATTGAATTATTTTAAGCTTAAAATCCATATTTTTATTAAAAATTTGTATATTTTCCCATGCCGAAAGAACCCTTTTAAAACCTTTTTATAATGAGTGTATGTGGACAACTAATAATAAAAATCTTTATAATTGGTTGTTTTTTTTAATAAGAGACCTAATGGTTTTTTCATTGATTATAATTATTCAAGACGTGCTTATCTTTACTTGTCATATGTAATTATTTTTGACACCATATTTCGGTGCCATTTATTTATAATAAGTACATGCATGTGTGCGTATATAACATATCTTTTACATTAAAATTAAAAAAATAAAAATAAATAATGGAATAACTAGCTGTTTGAAGAATGTATTGTGATTTTGTTGAAATGACCAACATGATGTAAAATTCAAATAATTCTTAAAGTGAAAAATGAATTTGGATGAATTCAAATTCTAAAATGTACTACAAAAATTATGCTGCAGAGAATATATAAATCTTAATTAATTAGTAGTACCATATATATATATATATATATTTATACTACAACTTGTGGAATCATATATGGTGGTCTGCACAAAATTAAATAAATAAATTTATGTCAAAGGCGGTGTACTTTTTTCTGGGTTTCGAACACAAAAATAATTGAATCCACATGTCCACATGTGGCTGCAGAGATTGATGAGTGTCCAAGACAAGCCAAACCAAACCAAAGTAGCAGCTATACTCATGAGTCGTGATGAAGTAAGGAAGCACTATACAAAAAGAGATGACCCACAGTTGATGTGGACAACCATGTTTTCTTCTTCATCTTTATATTCTATGATGAATCAAATTCTGGTGATTCACCATAGAAGTTGGTGTCCACCCTACACGTAGCACTACCTGGTCCATGTTGATGAGGAGAATATTATCTGTAATCTGATTGCCGAAGAAATAAAAAGTTGACGAAGTTAGAGTTAATGAGAAACTTTGATAAGCATAACTTAGAGGTAAAATTAGTCAGAAGACTCAAAGATCACTTGTGGCACTAGATTAGCAAAAGTCCGAGAAATATATATATATATATATATATATATATATATATATTTATATATTTATATATATTTATATGATCGAACTTGGGGGCCAAGGGGGCCCGGGCCCAAAGAAAAAAAAAGCAAAAAAATAATTGGGCCCCCTAGCCCAAAGAAAAAAAAAAGAATTTTTTTTTAACGATTATATTTTTTTTATTTCTAGCCTCACTCTTCCAAAAACTTAGCCACCCTCCCTTTTAATTAGCTTGGCCCAATTAGCAATTACCCAACTCAAAAACTTAACAAAAACAAAATTTAAAAAAATAAAAAATAAAAAATCCTAGTTAACCTAGTATTAGAGTACTGGCATTAGGTGTTTTAAATGCTAAATATTTAGTATTTAAAATACCAAATACCAAAAACACTATTGTACGAGACATTTTAAATACTATATTAAAGTAGTAAAAGTAAGTTTTGGTTTATGAAATTTTTTTTTTTTTTTTTGTAACAGTTGATGCTCTTAAAAAACAATATTATTTTGTGTTTTTTATTTATTTTTATTTTTATTGGTAGATGATTGTATCCTAATGTATTAAGAAACAATGACTTTGTTTATTGATCTTGGTTGATAGTTTGTTAGTACTATATGGATACCTATTTGAATTTTTTCTTCTTCTTATACTTCAGCCCCCCTATCTTGAAATTCTAAGTCCGTTCTTGTGTGTGTGTATATATATATATATATATATATATATATATAATTTTGGTAATTATAGATTTATATTGTGCTAGAGATGTAAATCTTATATTGTAGATTAAACAATTGTGTATAACATTGTACATTTTTATTTAGTTTACAACGTGAAACAATCTTACATTGCAAGAACAAAAATATAGAATGTTAACTAAAAGATTTCCACATCTTTTTCAAATTGATAGGAAACAAATTGTAAGGCATAAATGGACGATTGGAAACAACTTTATGTTTGTCTAGTTAGTAAAGGAGGCAAGTTCAAGCCCAACTTTAGGCTTAATAAGTCAAATTCAAACAGAATAATGTATTTGTGAATAAGATTATGAGTATGAGACTTGATTTAAATATATATAATATATAATATTTATATGTATACATGTTTTTTTTTAAAAACATATCAATACAGACTTTATATTGGATTTTGTGTAAGCTTGCGAATAAATTCATAAGATATCATATTATTATTTGTAATTTATTTGTAATATAAATAGTTCATTATGTAGAAAAAGTTATATATAAATTTCAACAATAAAACGTTGGTGAATATAATTTTTATAAATTTATAAAAGAAATCATTTTATCTAAGTAGTTCAAATAATATAATTTCCACTATAATTATTTATTAATTGTTAACATAGATTTTTAAAGTTAGAAAAAATTTTGTCATATACTCTTAGTATTTATTATATAAAAAAGAATAAGTTAATTAATTAACTCGTGAAAAAATTCAAGCTTGTTCAACTATAAAATGAGTCAAACTTGAATATGTGATCTAGTTTGTTGATGAACTCAATCTCATTCTCAACTTGTATTTAAAATAAGATGAAATGAATAATTTTAATGGAGAGTAACAAAATGGGATTATTTGTTATTTCTGAAATATAGAAGAGAGCATTATTTGGTTTCAAAGATTACGAGAAAATTTGTTAATTACCCCAAACATAAAGGGGGACAAATGCATTTTTTTCCTTTAAAAAAAAATGAGATGCATTACTAGATTAATATGTTAGCGTAGTTGGGACAATGTTGTTTTCAATATTCCCTAAAAAATGAAGGCTAGCCACTAGCTTTATTTATCACACTCTTATTTTTTTGTGAGAATCAAGGAATGACCTTATTTCTTAGGATTGTTAAAAAAAAAAAAATATATATATATTTATATAGGCCGAACTAATCAACTAGATTGGACCAAAAATCAAGCCTAGTTTGATTTTTTGATGGATTCGGTCTGATCGGTCCTCAGTTTTAAAATTCTTGGGTTTCTGTCTCAGTTCCAAATTTGCAAAAAAATAGAATAAAGCATACTAAACTTGTAAGTATATAATTTTTTTTTTTTTTGGTATTTGATATATTTTTAAAAAAACCATAATAACCTAAGTACCTAAAGTTTCTTAGTCTCTTTGCGAGGCTCTCTCATTCTCAAACGACCATTTGAGTTATGTAATTAAAATGAACAAAATTTAGTTATAAAATTGGTTGTAATGTAAAATTATAATCTTACTCAATAAAATAAATATTACTATATATTTTGAAAATTGAACCATTGAATTGAATGTTCTTTACATTCTTAATACACATGTCAAATTTTATGCCAATTAGATATTATTTACTATATAATCTATAAACATATATTTTACGCATAATTTTAAATTACAAAAACTTGCAATTTAAACAATTTATTAATAACATAGCTACTGATCTTTAATTTTCTAAAAATTTTGCAAAAATGAAGGATATAAGAAGAAGATGTAATTCAAAGGTAGATTTTTCAAAATTCATGTCCAATAAAAAGATATTGAGTAAGGTTATAATCTAAGGTTATAACGAATTTTAAGCAAAACTTTGTCTAATTAAAATTGAATTTAGCCTTTTGAATCAATTTTTTTTTCTTTAAAAAATTACCCCAAAATTGGAAGGGCAACTGTGCAAGCCCAAGATTGAAATCTGGATCAAACTGACTTGGACCTATTGGACTTGGACCAGTTGAAATTGGTGGCCTATCCGGTCAAGTTATGTACAAGAATTTTTTTTTTTGGAAAATAAGTTTTGTTCAAGATTTTAAGAAACTGAAAAGACTGATCCGATCCTAAAAAATGCATAAAGACTGATCAGACCGAACCGTTTTCAACCCTACATTTTCCTTAGCCAAAAAGTTTAAAATGTAACTTTGCTTGTTGTATTTTTTCTAAGAAAACTACTCTTTTGTCACTCATAAATATTAGTGGGGAATTCGAATATGATCAAAATGATTTTTAACCTGGGACAAATTTTAGGTACAACTATATTGTTGTATTGACCAATAAAATAAAAGGCATTTTATTTTTTCAATGACAATTAAAACTAAAACCATGTGATTTCATTAGCCAATATAAACATGTTATTAGATTTAAAAATCTATGGTACTCTGCACACCATATTTAGTAATTACAACGATTGATATTTTTTTACCACTTCACAAATTTATGCTATTAATCAAATGAACATATTTACTAAATAACTTGACATAGGTAAACTTTTTCTTGGACTTAACCCGAGCAATTTAGATTTGTTGAATACCATAACTATGAGTGGGCCAAACTTTGTTTTGAATAAAGTTTGACATTACAAGAAAGCTTAACATGGTCCGAGATAAATGTTAAATAAGTAATTTTAGCTCAAAATAAAATGGCAAAGCGCTGAAGGAATTCTAGGAATCAAAGGAAAGAATTAAGTTTAACCAAATAGCGCATGATTGTATTAATCAATGTGGTAAAAATAAATTTTTTATTTTATTTTATAGATAGCGTTATTTTCTTTAAGAACAATTGACTTCAACTATGTGATTCATTCATTAGCCAATACAACTATACTCAAACACTTCTACTAAACAGGCTCTTAGTGTTTGAGTTTCAGGTTTTTCCAGAGCTATAGAAATAGCAATCAGCATTGAGGCGGAGTTATGGGCCTTGAGAGAGACGGTTTTCAGATCTGCATTGCAAAGAATATGCAAGCTGTCAAAGTAGAATTGGATGCAAAAGTAGTCATGGTTTTTGAACAGTCTCATTCTCTCCCCATCTCGTATCTTTTGGGTCAACTCCGAGGGTGAAGTTTAGCTATTACTTCTGGAAAGCTAATTAGTGTCTAGATAAACTCACAAAGAATAGGGTCACTCGGCAACAAGATTTTACGACCTTTGACTGTCCGCCTTCAAACATTATTATGTTGTTGTATTTTGATGCTATTAGCAGAGACGGCGGCAAGTGAAGCTTTTTGAACCCCTTGAGCTGGCCAAAAGAAAAAAAAAATTTTATTTATAATAATTTTAAAATAATTTTGTTTATATCCTTTAAAATAAAATTTTGAACTCCTAACTCTTTTTTTTTTTTTTTTTTTTTTTTAAGTCCAATTGAAATAAGCTTAAATATGATCCTCTTGATAATATCTTAGCTTTTTTAAACAGGAAATGTTACACTAAAAAACAATTAAACAATTAGAGAAGAGTGATTCTAAAAAATAAAAGAAGAAAATAGACACGGGGCATGAGACAAGGGAGTGATTGAGTGAAGATAAATGCAAATGTTAACACAACAAAAATTTTTCTTAATACAAATATAAAGGCTACTAATTGTCAAAGTTGAGTTGAATTGGTAAATAAAATAATTGTAATGAGAAAAGACATAAAATAATAGAAAAAAACATTCCAAGCAATAATAATTAAAGTTCACTTATAACAACAATGATTAATATATTTACTGTATTTAGAAACAATAGATAATTTCTAAAATTTTATCTTAGCAACAATAATTAATATGTTTATTGTATTAAGAAACAATATGTCAGTTCGTTTAGACCCCTATAAACCAAATTGTTTAGTCTAATTAATTAACCAAGTTGTTACTTAAGTTTATTATTCAGATCTAGGTTAAATACAAACAATCATTTCACTAAGTGTGAAAAAGTAAAGAAGACACTGATATGATAACTTAGGAAAATCAATGAAACTAACAATTTCAAAGTAAAAAATCCGGAGAGAATTTAACCTAAACTATCCTCAAGGCAACAAATTCACTATGATAGAATGAAAGTTTTACAATAGATTTTTCCCTAAATTTAAAGCTACTTCTTGTAGTACTTACTCACGTGACCACCTACAGCTCCGAATTTATGAACTCTTTTATCTGAGTTTGTCGCACACAAACACCCTTGAGAGAAGGTATTTCATGCAAAAGCACACAAGTTTTAAGCAAGTAGCCTAAAGGTAATAATTGATAGAAAAACACACAGGGACCACAAAGTAAAATATCACTCAAGAAAAGTTTAGCACGAAATTTGTCATTATCGTTCAATGATTAATGCGAGATGCATATAATCGATATATGTAGTTTGTTTATAGTTTATACTTTATATAGTTCATTTTCAGCCTTTCACAATTGTCACGTCATTAGAGTAATAATTTGCTGCCGGATGGAAAGCCTTGAAAACCACAGTTTCAATACAAACATTCCTACCATCGCGCACCTTTGGTGCGGTGGTTACTTCACAAGTATAAGTGCTTGTGGGGTGTGGGGGGCAAAGGTTGGGGTTCTAGTTTCCAGGAAAAAGTTTCACACACATAGACATTTAGATTAGGCTAGAGTAAAATTTCTACCAAGTATTAAAAAAAAATAAAAATACAAACATTCCAATATATTGCCTAATTATTTGTATATAATTTTTCAAAAAACTTATTTGTAGAGATATATAGCTTTCATAGGGGATTATATTACTTTCTATTCTTAAAATAAATTTTTGGCCAAAATTCAAAAATCAGCTTTTTTAAGTTTCACAACTTTTCATTCCAATTTTTTAAGTTTGAAATTTGTCATTTCAGTTTTCTAAATTTAATTTATTCTCAATTAAGTTCTCCTTTAGCAATCTGTTTGTTGCTGCCATTATCTATAGCAAAACTACGCCATTTTTGTCATTTAATTAATTAATTAGTTATTTATTTATTAACTTTAAGAAAATGTTAATTAAAAAAAAATCATAAATTAGATTAAGAAACTACATCCTATTTGGAGAACAACATTGAAGAACTAAATTGAATCCCCACCCACCCAATACTGTCAAATACTAAGAGGGAGAAAAAGGGGAAAAGAAAGATCGGAGGGGAAAGAGGGAGAAGGGAGACCGAGAGAATTTGAGTTCGACCTCTAGATTATCGAAAGTCAAATTTGGGAGATCTAAGTAGTAAGGGTTCAAAGTAAGGGACATGGTTCTGTAACAGTGTCGGGTATTGAGGATGAGAATTGAGGCCATGAAGGAGCTTGTGCTTCTTTTGTTTGCGCTTACTGTCATCGTCATTGTCGCGACTAGAGGAACATTTTCTACCTTCACAAACCCATCACCACTCTTGCATATAGATTGTCACGCCCTAAATCCGAAAGTGTCCAAAGCATGAGAAAAATATCTCAAAAGTACCTGAAGATTTTGTTCCTTTTGGCAATTCAATCCAAATAAAATCATATCAAGTACCAACATCAAGAATTATCATAATAATTCCATTAAATATACTCCCAAAGTAAGTCAGAGCTCTACGTAATAAAGACAATGACCATTGGTCACAAAAGAATGAAGGTCTAAATAAATAATTACATATCATCAACTTGTCCCATTAGTGGAAATAAAGGCATAACCACTATTAGATACAAAAGAATTGGGTCAAGCCTACTCTAAGTTATACATAATCAATTATCTCCATCACAAAAGTCAGCCTTCATCAGCAGTTAGTTTAACTACTGCTAGCCACCAAAAAGTTGTCTCAAAATGATAGTTGCCTACTCTGAAAAAGATTGTAAAATAATGGAATGAGATAGAGTTCAGTAAGTAGCATAATTAATAGGAGTGGGGGAAATGCAAGTTTCACGATAATAAACATAATGAACATTTTACAGACATGCTAAAATTTGGGAATTTCCATTTGAATTCTGCAAAATAAATTTCCTTAACATCATGACAAGAATGATAGACATATTGTAGCACCAAGCTTCCCAAAGTAATTATGAAACTACATATTATTCATTGTGAGCCATAAAATATCCAATACCATTTCAAATCCAGAAACCTCACCCAAGGCCACATGACAAGATCGTCACACAGACGGAGTTGTCACACTGACGAGTTGTCACACAGACGAGTAATCACCAATATCATGGTACAATGACAAAACCACATCAAAAGCTCACAAGTTAAAGTATTTGAAATACATAGTTCACTTCCAAGTAGTTTCATAAAATATTTCAATAATCAAATAGCCACAATATTCTCAAAGTCCTCTAAACTATTTCTTGTCATAAATATTTTGCGAGAATTTCCCAAATAATACAAGCTAAGATAAAGTATCTTTAGAATTTGTAAATAATGCAATAAATTCATAAAATCCATTCCCAAGAACTATATCAAAGATGCTTATCTCTTCCATACTAACAAATCATGAATATCCCCATATGCAATATTAAACATATGTGCTTTTCATATATAATCATATATAATAGGGTCACAACACAATAGTTTTTAAGTAAACATAGTTCCACAAATAATTTTCCAAAATGTGTTTGACCCAAAAACAAAGTTTATATAGCATGATTATTTTCCAAAATTCCCATTAAAAGCTACTTACCTTGCAACCCGCAAAAAGCTTAGTTCCAAAACTTCAAAGGAGATTAGCTAAAACCTAAACAATACCAAACAAACCTATCACGATAAGCATAAGGCTTGACATTTTATCTAGCTACGAATTATAAATCGCTAGATAAGAAATTAATTAGGCAAGCCTAAGTACTTAACCTCACAAATAATGTATTTCACTTCCAAAGTTTATCAACAATTTCATTTACAAGGCTTAGACTCCAACTTATCATCATGTCATTCCAAGCTTCTCCTTTACCATAAGAGATCCTAACACTTTATGAATTTCTTCCTCAATATACATGTCATTTCAAGAGACCCACAAAACAACAACATATATAACAATACCCACCAATACAAACCCCAAATGTAAATCCTCCACTAGCTCCAAATACACAATAAAAATTAGAGTCATTAGCTATTTCACATTAGAAAGCCAAAACTCCCAAATCTTCACCACTTAGCTAACTACCATTGCAAAAATCATAAACCCACTCATCAAATACATCCACAAAGACCAAAACCCATACATAAAAACACATAAATATCACTTCTAATGCTCATAAATCACATGGGTAATATTATTAAAGCTTAGATAAACATAACCTCAAGCAAAAGCATATAAACCGACCAAAAGATTAGAAATTTTTACCTCAAAAAAGGATGTGAAGGTGCTTATAAGTTCTCAAGAATTTTCCGGTGATCTTGTCGAAAAATGATGGTGGAAATGGTGGTGTGGAAGTACCGGTGAGAGAGGATGTAAGAGTAGAGAGGAGTGTATGAGAGAGAATGAAAAAAAAGAAAAGAAGGGGAGTGAGTGAGCCGGCCAAAGAGGGGAGATAAGGTGGAGTGAAATGGGTGGTGGGAATGGGTGGTGTAGGTGGGGCACGTGTGGTCCCAAAAATATCTCACCTTACACCTTTTTTTTTAAACTGACCGGGACGTTACATAGATGCTTGTCTTTGCTTTCTTACACACCTACCAGATGCATTTCTCAAAGACCATTCACTTGTTGACTTGGGTTGGAACCCAAGTAGGACATGTGTATTCAAATTTAGTTTCATTTTGATGTTGACATTTACCAAATGCACCATAGTTGCCGTAATACACAGGCCTAGAGAAAGCCATCTTGGATCTCCCTCCCTAGTTATAAAGCGTTGAATAGACCTCGATTCGTTTACCACTAATCTTGCGAATGTTCTCGGTAGAAGTCTTAGTTTGGTTGTTCACCATACCAAAATTGAAGAAAATATTAGCTTGTTGCGAATTTGGGTACCTCACTCCATCCAAATCCATTCCAATGAGCAAAAAGCTACCACAAAATGTTACTTCAATGATGTTCTCCAAATAGGATGTAGTTTCTTAATCTAATTTCTGGGTTTTTTTATTTTTATTTTTTAAAATTAATGATTTCTTAAAATTAATAAATAAATAATAAATTAAAATTAAATAAAAGACAAAATGGCATAGTTTTGCTATAGATAATAGTAGCAACTAACGGATTCCTAACAGATGACTTAATTAAGAATAATTGAAACTTAAAGGACTGAAATGACAAAATTCAAACTTAGAAAACTGAAATAAAAAGTTGTGAAACTTAGAGGGTGTGTTTTGCATTTGAGCATAAATTTTTTTCCAATGTGCTACAACGAATATTCTTCTAATAATGAAACAAGAGAGAATCATTGATGCTACTAAGATTCTTGAAGCTCAAATAAAATCTCATGATGTTTCAAAGAAGATGTTTAGGGACCAAATTGCCCTTCCCTAGCCTTGTTATAATTATCAATTTATCAAAACAGAAAACCACTTATGCTGAAACTTGGAGATGCAATGTTGTTTGCTCCAATGTATCTGCTGACGACACCTCAAACCTCTGACTCTGAGCCAAGGAGGAACTTGTAACATTAGGATGACTGATTTTCAGTTCGTAATCTCCATGAGATAATGAAGCCTCGAAGAATCCATCACCGTCTGTTGTGCCTTTCAAGCTAGAACCCCACTCTCGCAACAACTTGTCTACGACATTCCCAGTTGGCAAGTTATTGAAGCTATTATCGGTCAAGCACATTTGGTAACATCCCCCTGGTTTCCATGCAGACCACATTATGATTCCATTGATCTTAGGGTGGGCATGTAATTCCCTTAGAACTTGCTCTAAGTACTGTGCCTGTGCCTGCACACATAGTCCAAGAAAATTAAAGAATTGTTCATAGCAAACCTTGGATGAAGGCATCTATAAAGGAAGAATTACCACCAAAAAAAAAAAAAAAAAAAAACCTGGAAAAGGACATGGGCTTCTATTCCAATAGCCACTAGTCAATATATAACCCAAGCAATATTGCACCCTAAAGTTCAACAAAATATGATATATTGTTTCCTATCACAAAAAAAAAAAAAAAAAAAAAAAATTATATATATTTATATATGACATTTTATCAATGTTTTTTTTGCCCTTCTAAAGATACAATTTGATAATTATGCTAGTAAATAATAAATATTTATTATGATTATATTTGTATGAAATTATCTTTTCATATATGATATGGTAAAATTCTAAAGGAGAATGTAAATATATGAAATTTTTGTAGGAAATCTTAACTAGAATTTAAACTCAATTAATATGTATGTATTAAAATAATAACTTGAAAAACTGTAAAGCTTAAAAAATTTGTGGTGAAGCTTTATAGATTTAATAAAGTAAATGGCTTTGGTTTTAATTATACCATAAATGATATTGTGAAAAAAAAAAAGTTCCATACTTTTGCCTCTTGAGCATCTTAATTACCTGTTGACCAAGGGCACTTGCAATATCAAGTTCTGTAATCCATATGGGCAATCCTGTGGTATCAATAGAAGATCTCACATAAGCAAGGTCTGGAGCAATGCTGAAATGAGACTCAAGCCCAATTCCTTGTTTCAGATTGTTGTTTCTGGGAAAGCTTTGAATCTGTTTCAGCTTCTATATGTACTTATCCGGCGTTGATAACCCGTCACGGCTGTCCTCTATGGTATTATAGTCATTCATAAACAAGGTAGTTGTTCCATCAATCCCTTGAGCACCATTGTAAAAGGTTGCCGAGGCAGTAGATCCAAGCTTATCTTCGAAGAAAGAGAAGTGCAAATTTTCATTCACAACATCCCATGCAATAACCTGGCCTTTGTACCTTGAAATAACGGAATTGATCCTTTTTTTCACAGCCACAGCAAGATCAGTTGGTGAAAGTGAAGAAACCCAACCCTGTACCTTCGAGGGATCATCCCACAAAACATTGTGGCCTCGGACCGGAATAGAGTTTTTTTTTGCAAACTGAAGCAACGCATCAGCGGCTGTGTAGTCCTCTTGGCCAGGGGAGGGTTCAGTGGTATACCATTTCATTTCATCCTCAAACACTGTGACTGTGAACCTTGAGCTGAACCAATTTTGGTATGCTGTATTGGTGAGGATGTTTTTATTTATGGCAGTGCCAAATGGGAAACTTACTTTCTTCTGCATAATTGAGATTGATGCGTTAGGTAAGGGGTTGCCTTGTTCATCAACTGCATGGATCCTCACCTTTCTTTTACGTGCCTGCAAAAATTGAAGTGTTTTTACTGATACATAATTTCCCATTCATATTGTTTTACAAATTTCTAAGTTTTTATATTAGTGACTTCAGAAAGTGGAACCTTTTTGATACTGTCATTGTTATACATTTACCTTCTCAATGCTTTGATCTTGATGGGACTTCCACTGCCCTTGGGTGAAAGGTTGCAATGAAATGCTATCTACCCATATCTCCACCGTTGCATTCTTGCTCTGAAGAGATTAGCAAATGTTAGATGCTTGGAGAAACTAATAAACATGGGACTTTAGCATTAAATTGAAAAGTTAGGATTAAATGGACAGCCAACTTAACCTCTGTTTCATTTTTCCCCCCAATATTGACAAATTACAATCAAATGCTGAAAACTAAAGTTAGCATTTACTTTACCAAAAAAAAAGTTAGCATTTAGATGGCTCTGATGTTTCCCATTTTTTTTTAAAAAAATTTAATTCTTTACTTCTAGATACTAAAATTCTTCCGAAATATTTTATAATCAATTAAGTCTTGGAGAACAAAATTTTTCATTTTTTTCTTCCAACAACGAATGAGTTAGCATATTTTTGTTCCTAAAATTTGTGAAAAATTTTGTATTCCTCATATTACTTTTTTATAATAATCCAAGTTTTATTACGATAACAAGACCGCATCTTATCATAAACTAATAATGAATAGATAAAGTTTTGCTCTTAGCAAACTGCTAGTTTAATTAGGCATGGCCTTAAAAGGGAACCTCTATATAGGGAAGGAGGGAGTCAATTTTAAATTCTTATCAAAATTGGATCATCATCATTATTATTTATAGTAGGAAATACACATAATAGGCAAAAAAAGAAAAAAGAAAAAAGAGAGAGAGTGAAAAGTACCTCAAAATAGAGCTCAGCTGGCCCTGATGCATTTACAGTGAGTCCACCCTTGAGCATGGACCAGCACTTTGACTTTGCAAAAACAGTACCAATATGTTTGAACCCAGTAGTTGTTTTTAAAACAGCTCTAACTGGGAAATCTCCATCACTGACTTGTATCCAAGCTGTAGTACACTAAGCAGATTAGTGAAATTGCAAAAAGATTTTGTCCCAATTTTAGGACAACGCTGTGAAGGTGAGAAGCAATGTTACGAGGTAACTAGAGAAGCCTTAAACCTATGTTTAAGCAAGAAAATTATGGCAAAGTTAATTGATACAAATTTTTATTGATGTTAACAAGTGTTTGGGGAATTTCAAAATCGATGTGAAAAAGATAATTTACCAGAAAATGTGTAGAGCTTGTCCTTTTGCAAATAAAGCTTCTGAGATATGCTTGAGGTATGTATTTAAAGGTGTTTGTTGTTGACAGAGAGCTTGGCGAGAGAGACAGAGATCGTTGACTACAAGCCCGATCTTAATTTCTATTAAGGTATGTATTTTATTCCTTTATAATGCTTTGTAATGTTGAGCCTATTTACCTTGAGCCTCACTACTAATAACATGATTCTCTTATTTTGTTTCATCATTTTGTGTACCAAAATACTCTCCAATTTATATTTTTAGAAAGTTTAAATAATAGGGTTAGATATGTAAAATTACTAATTGAAACATTCCTAAATTTATTTTTTCACTATATCTCTCTCTCATGTAAATTTTTTTTCTTTTTTCTTTTTTGCTAATTTTTTTTTGATGGACTTGCAAACTTATTTCCCTTAAAATTATGCACTTCCATCTCTCTTTATTTCTTTTGAATGGCAAATCATTTACTAAAATCAAATATAAATAAATGTCTATCTTCCTCGGTTTAATCTTTAAATATATATATATATATATTTATATATATCTTTCTTTTTTACTCAAAGGAATGAGTTGTCTTTTCCTACAAGGTAATTTTTTAAAATCCTTTTATTACTTATATAATTTTGATTGTTGTATATAATTTTTACTTGCTTCCTTTTCTTTTGTATTTTTGAAAAATTTTGACACTTAACCCGAAAAAAAAAATTCATCACATGCGCACATGTGGTTACGGTTTAGGCTACTTTTCTTTTTTCTTTTTTCTTTTTCAAATATTTTTGTGTTTTTTTGGGATTTTGGGTGGGGGGTGAGCGTCCTGGTCAAGCAACCTTTTTCAACCATTTTATTTATATATAAGAAAGGGCTTAGTGTGAGTAAGCAAGAGAGTTCTCAGCAACCAAAAAAAAAAAGTAAGAAAGAGAGAGAGTGAAGAGAGAGAAAGAGAGGTAGAGATGAATCAAGGCGGAGATCAAGGCGGAAACGGCCCTGTAAACCAGCGCCCAGGGAATGTCCGGCCGGGGACCGGGCCTAATTTTGGCAATCTACCTCCACAGCGAGGCAAGATCATAAGGCAAGTCGTTGCCGAGGTAGCTGCCGATGTCAGTGATGTGCTCAATGCCACAATTCCGTACCGAAGAATTAGAAGAAATAATTAGTTAATTAATTATTAGTATATTTTATGGTGGGTTTTCCTCAGACTCATGTAATATGTAATGGGTTTTCCTTTCTTTTCTTTTCTTTTCTTAGAGGTAGTGTTTGCAAATTTTGTGTTATGGGTTTGGGATTGGGGTAGGCTATTGTGTGTTTTATTTGTACCATCTATATATGATGATAATGTTAATCTAATGTTGTATTTATTTAAAAGGGTATTTTATTTTTGGTTTGTCTTACTGAGAAAAGTTAAGTCGAATTGCATCTTTTTCTTGGCAACCAAACAGAAAATTTTGGAGATCACAGAATCAAATGTCTTGAGAGAAGTGTCAGAGGCTGTGCCTTCTTACAAAATCAAAAACACAGAACACAAGGAAAACAAAATGCCCTACGAATTTTCGCATTAATTACAATCCCCTGACCCACACAGATAGTGTGTACTGTTGTGCTAACCAGTTATGATGGTGTTGGAGAACTGAGACGTGGCGAGGAATTGCAGTACGGTGACTGGGTTAGACTGGGCTGGGCCTGTGGGCCACCTTCAGCAGCCCACACTCGTTTTGCCGTATCCTGTGTTAACCGGTTTTGTCTTCTTAGTAATTCAAATAAATTATTTAGATATTTCAAATTCAACTCTTTCAGGAGCAAACGCCTAAAAAAAAATCAATTTTTTTCAAGTTTTAATAGTAAGTTTCAAATTATCCAAAGTCTTACTTATTTAAAAAGATTTTCATTTTTTTTGGCAAAATTACAATTTACACCCACTAACTTTGCCTAAATATTACTTTAGTATTTTAAGTTTAAATTTTGTTATTATAGTCCATACTACATAAATATAGTAGAAGAAACTCATGTTATTTGCAAGAAAGAATCTCATATAAAAACACACATAGAGAGAGCATACCTGCAAAGGGGAGAGTAAAAAAGAACAGCAGCAGAAGCATATTATTGCAAACCCTGAATTCAATATAGGAACCAGAGAATGAAAACCATGTAATAATAAAATGCATGAGAGAGAGAGAGAGAGAGAGAGAGAGCTGATACCAAGGGTTTTGAAACACTGGAAGAAAAAAATAATGAAGAGAACTCTTTAATATTATGAAAGTTACTCTTTAATAGAGAGCTGATATTCTTTAATATTATTACTCTTTCATTTAATGATTCATTTAAATTTGATTATTTATTTCTATTTCACAATAAATAAGAGAACTCTTTCCTTTAGCTTTCCACCTCATCATTTTCTAATTACCACCATGTGTCACTCTTTAGCCTTCCACCTAAGCAAATCTTTAAATGAATGTATATCCATTTAACCTTCTACTTAAGTAAAGATTTTAATGATTTATTTAAATTCTTTTTTTTTTCCTATTCCACAATAAATAATTTTATTTCCTTACAATTTAAATTTTAATAAAATTTATTGGAACCACTTAGCAATATATATATATATATATATATATTTATATATATATATATATTTATATATATATCTTAAAAGATGATGAGGTAGAAAGATATAGATGAAATACTTTTTTTATGAAGGTGTCACACGACAGCCCTTCATACTCTCACACGAGATTTTTTTATTTTATATATAATCCATTGAGCCTTTTGCCTAAGCTAAGATTTTTATGCTTTATTTAGTATTTATTATTTATTTCTATTTTACAATAAATAATTTTATTTCTTTAAAATTAAATTTTAAAAACATTATTTGAACCAAAATTGGATTCTCACAATTGGATGATGGATGTAATGATACCACATGTCTTTTTCACAAAACATAGTACACACATGCCAAAACTAGGGGTGTCAATGTTTGACCCAACTTGCGAACATGACACAAGTTTTTGCAAGTTAGGGTTGGGTCTTAGCGGGTTTGAGTAATAAACGAGTCGACCTGAAAGTGACACGATAAGAAACGTGTCATAAGTAGGTGTGGGCACAAGCGCCCGTGACGTGTGTGGTATCATACCTCGCAGTTATGGGGGAGTACGCCTTAGCCTAGGGTGGACCATAGTGAAGAAATGGAGTTGTCACGTAGATTAGGTCTAAGAACCATAAATATAACGCCCTTCATGGAATGATTGATATTTTACTAAAGTACGTGTCCGGAGTTTAGGTATGGGGATGGGAAAGTATTAGGAACTCAACCCCACCCGACTCGTGGGTCGGTTTCAACTCATTGTGTTCCAAGTCTTAATCTCATTAAAGGTAGGTTTAAATGTTATTCTAACTCTCTCTCTCTCACACACACACGCACACACTCTAGCATGCATCTAAAAGAATAAATCAACCCCGACCTAAACATTCATCTATCATAACATTTAAACAAACATCTCTAGAGGCAGAAACATCACATGGCAGAATCAACAAAACATGTTAAAGCATCTAAACATCATAGACATCGCATTCAACCAAAATGTTCATGTTTAGAAGACATATCAAGCTCATACTCCAACAAATGCATGTTCATATGAGTGCATGACTTACCTCATTGCATCACAACATCTATATATCAATGCATGTTCATGTTCATATGCATGTTCATAATATCCAGGCAAATCAAAACCTTAATAAACATAAAAGAGATAAAACAAACAAAACCAAACAAAACAGAGAAATAGAGATTCAAGGGTAGATAAAACAGGTTGAACAGAGGCTAACATGTAGATAAAACAAAGGAAAAAAAAAAAAAAAAAAAAAAAAAAAAAAAAACAGAAAACGAATATAGATGCATGCATACACAACCCATTTGTATGCATACACATACTACGAGCTTGCGCACGCATACACGCTTTAAGAACACTAACCCATAAACTAAAGAACAAAAACACTAAAACAAAGAAACTAACAACCTAACATGCTCAGAGATAAACACAAAGAAAACATAAACTTAGAAAAATATATTAGAACACATAAACTCAAATAAAAACATATATGAATAAAGAAAATTAAAGGAAAGCAAAGAGCCAAAGTTAGAAACTTTACCTTAACACTAGAACTCTCTAGAGCTTGATTTTGACCGTTTCCCTCAGTCAATCTATTTACAACCAAATCAAAGATAAGTTAGTAAACTTAGAACTCAAAGATCAAGAGCAAAAAAGGTCTTAATCAAACAAAATTTGACTTGAGAATGTTTTGTGAAAAACTCCCTCTTTGATTCAAAATTTTCTAGTGAGTCTTATGTGTTTTACCACCAAAATTCCCCCTCCTTGAAATTCTACCTTTTATGGCTTTATATAGTCGAAAAACAGGAGTTTCGGGTGGCTCCCAAACGATTTGAGATTTGTTCCAAACTAAGTTTTAATGCAAAAAACCTTTCCTTTCATAGTTTTTGGAACCCTAGCATGCATGCGTATGCACGTGTATGCATACACATGCATAAAGCATGCACACGCATAGCTTGAGCATGCGTGCGCATACGGGTATATGTGTACGCCCTAGGGTCTCCGTGGTCTTTATTTTCCAATAATAGTTTTATTCTTCCAAAAAATAAGTTATATTTTCCACAAATACTTTTCACAGGTCAATTTTCATCTGATCGGACCCTAAACCAATTTTAGGCCTTAGAATTAACATCATTGGGGAACGGGAGCCCGAGTCGTAAGGGGTACAAAATGCGGTATCTATAGATGCCCATTTTTTTATTTATGAGCCCTACTAACAAAATCAAAAGAATAAGAGACAAAATATTTTGTTTTGACATACGGCTCGAGCCCAACCCATGCACACAGTAAACAACACGCATACATGGGGCAAGGTGCAACTCCGCAGAGTTGCGTGGGATTCTATGTCTAAATTCCCACCTTTGTTACTCAGGAAACGAGCAACGATAGGTTCATTATCCAAGAACCTGTTTTGCCAATTACAAGTAAAAGGTGAGTGACTCACTATCTTAGAGTTATTAAAAAGAGAAAAAAAACATGGCCAACGGCCTTAACCATCAACCAAGCAAACAAGGTGCTCTTACGAGCTAAAAGGATACGTCTTTGTAGTGTCCATTTGGGGCTCTTACCTCAAACTTCTCTGGGTAGATTTCACCTCTAGGTAGTATTTGTCTCTATCTCAATATCTTCTAATCTGGAGAGGCTCTTGCCTTTATGTGACTTTTATCTCTATCTCAATCTCTTCTATTTTTGGTGACTCTTACCTTAATTATGATGTACATGTTCGATTCCAAAAGGATATGTACTCGAGTTCTGTATTCTTCTTTTCTTGACTTCTCTAGGGTTTATGCTTGCATACTCAATTCTTGCGGGATATGTGCACAAGTATGGTAGCGATCTTGGTAGTTTTGACTTACAAGGAAGTCTTTGGTAATGTATGATCCATCGGGGAAAATGACTCACTGAGGAATATGTGTTGGTGACTTACGAGGGAGCTTTCTTGGTGATTTTCAACCTACGAGGAAGTCTCTTGATGGTGTGAAGCCCATTGGGGGAAAACTTCTTCCCTTTATGATTCTCAGGGAGCTTGTGTTAGTTCTACTCATAGGGGACTTTCTTTGGTAATTCCTGGCTCCTTGGGGAAAACTCTTTTTCTTACAAGCCTCGAGGGAGTTGTCTTGGTGTTCTGGACCCACGAGGGAGCCCTTGATGATTTTATTTTGGGGAAGACTTGTCTATTTTATGACTCTTTAGGGAGTTGATTGATGATCTTAACTCACGGGGGAGTTTCCATAACGATTTCCAATCAGCTAGGGCATGCTTTTGATCTTTTTGATCCATTGGGGATGCTTTGAGAATCCTTATGTTTTTCAACCTATTAAGGGTAATTTTGTCATTTGGGTGTATTTTTTAATTTTCCTTTGCACTTTCCACCTTCTGGGGTCCATTGGGGAGGAATTTCTTTCTTTTTTTTTTTTTTTTTTTTTTTTGCTAAACTACACATAGTTTAGTGGGAGGCCTAAACTACATGTAGTGTAGTTATCAAATGCCTTCCCGCCTTTTCATTTTTTTCCAACGATTACCAACTGTTTTTTTACCTTTTTATTTCTTTTCATCTTCCTCATCTCTTCACTTTTTCTCTAACTCCTCAACTCCCTCTTTCTCTCTACAAAAAAACTCTGCCCTCTCTCACTTCTTCACCTCTCACTATCTGACCCTCTCTTTCTCTTCTAAACTCTCTCATCTTCTCTCAAACTCTTTCATCCTTTCCAATCCAATTCCAAAACCAAGAAAACCTCCTACATGATTTTCGACGAAGTCTTCAACATCATGCGTTGGAATGGAGCCATCAGGCTAACGAAGTCTCCTTCGCTGATCTACAGGCCACAAAACCATCTTTCAGATAATGCATGGGCCGGATTGGTAAGTTTTCCAAAATTTTCTCATTTTCAAGTTTTGCTCTGATCTTCCATTTTATTCTGTTTTTGGACTTGTAAATGCTTGGGTTTTGTTGTGGGATGGGTCTAGATGAAAACCTGGGGTCCTAGGAGGGGTAGGAACATGCTTAGGATGTGTTTTGATCAATGGTAGACCGAAACTATCGAAGAACACTCTCTGTTTGTGTTCATGTATGCACATGTGTCGTGAATGTGTGCATAACCAATGTTCATGCATGCGCATACTCTCTTCATGTGTACACGTCCGTGGTCATCAGTTCATACGGATGCATGCCCCAGCATGCGCACACATGTAGGGACCCTGTATACCTATACACAGGATTTGCGTGCGCATGTTGGGTACTCAGAAACTCATTTTTTGATTATCTTGACTCATTTTTCACACATTTTCTTATCCAATTATGATTCTCATGCTTTCTTTTCATCTTTTTGCAGGTCTTGCCCCTTCTCATAGGTAGAGGTAGCACTAATCGCGTCTCTTCATGGTTTAGGGCTTTGATGGACGACACAAAGACCTTGGTGTGTGACGCTGGTTTTGAGCCTATCATTCGCTTGATTCCTGAGAGTTCGGCCAATGGCATCATGGTGTAGACATTGGTCGAGAGGTGGTGGGACACTACCCACACCTTTCACATCACCAATCGGGAGATGACAGTGACTTCCCACGACTTTCACCGAATGACTAGTCTTCGATGTAATAGGCCCATCATTGATCTAGAGGCACAAGTCAGGTGCTCAGCAAAGCATAGACCTACTAGGGCGTGGGTATTCAAGTGAAAGCATCTGCTATTTCAATATAGAGGTGGCTAATTGTGCCCAGTTGGCTAGGGCATTCTTGCTGAACATACTGGGGGCATATCTCTTCGCTAATGAAAGGCAAAATGTATCATTGAGGTGGTTGTCTCTCTTCTGTGACTTTGGGCAAGCTTGAGAGGTGGAAAGGGGCCAGGCTTGTCTTGCCTACCTGTACTCGTCTTTGGACATACTCAGTCGGGGGACTCTGCGTCAGCTAGTGGGGCCTTGGAAGCTCCTTGAGGTTAGACCCTCTTCCTTTTCTTATGTAGTTTTACAAGTATGTACTTCCTACTCTTGCAAACTGTATTCATCCTCATGTCATTTAGATCTATAAACCGCATTCCATGTTCTTGCAAACTACATCTATCTTTTACCTTGCAAACTATCTGTCTCTATCTTGCAAATTGTCATGTTCTTTTCTTGCAGCACTGGGCCATGAACTATGATCTCATTACCCGTGGAGCAGTAGTGGATTTAAGGAAATTGCTTTTCTTGCAGTGCTATACCAATTTCATTAGATGTCTCACATGGTAGTCATGAGGAAATTGCTCAGATTGTCAAAGTTAAGGAAGCACCAAAGTAGACATGGGTAGCAAGATAGGAAAATTTTGGGATTGAACATATCACTATCAATCCAGTTGAGGGTGGCAAACAACAACTCCAACAGACTGAAATTCACTTTGAATTACCAAGCAAAAGACAGCGGGTTTTGAAGAGTGATTTGGCTTAACATGAATTGGTGGAGGCTGGTTCCCGGCCCCGCCAAACATAATGAGTTGCTTAGTGTGGAACTGTTGTGGATTGGGGAACCCACGTATAGGGAGGGAGCTTGGAGAGATTATCCAGGCAAAAGATCATTCTGTAGTGTTTATAGCTTAAACACTTACAGATGAAGCAAGGCTAAATCGAGTAAAGCATGATATTGATTTTGATAAAAAATGGATAGTTCCTAAGGAGGGTCATTGGGGTGGTCTAGCTCTTTTCTGGAAATCCTCGATCAATTTAATAGTTAAAGATTCTTCCAAGTATTTTATTGATACATGTATTGATAAGAATACAAAGAATGTATGGCGATTTACTAGGTTTTATGGAGAACTAGAAACAGCAAGGAGGAATAAAGCTTGGGATAGTTTACCATCCGAATGCACCATGGTTTTGTGCAAGGGACTTCAATGAATTGGTAAGATAGGAAGAAAAACTTGGAGGTGCAACATGTAACCATCATCAAATGCAGCTTTTCAGGGATGTCTTAGATGAATATGAATTTATGCATCTTGGTTTTGTTGGTAACCAATTCACTTGGAGTAGACATTTTGAAGATGGACGTTCAATATGGGATAGACTTGATAGAGGTTTGGCAACCAATGCTTGGTTCCAAAAATTTCTAGGATCACGTGTTCACCATCTTCACTATGATTCCTCGGATCATTCTCCTCTATTCATCATCCTTTCGGGTTTGGAACCTCCCCCACAGAAAAAGAATTTCAGATTTAAAGAGATGTGGCTGTCAGATGGAAGATGTGGTGAAATAGTGGAAGCTTCGTGGTGTAGTTCGAATTTTACACAGGGGGATGATATGATTTTGAAGAAAGTTGAGAGATGTGGAAAAGACTTAATATGGTGGAAATTAAAATATCTTTGGGAACGTCAAATTGGATTTAGGAAGGAAGAAGAAATTATTGATTCAAGCCAAGTTAAAAGCAATGTACAATGGAAACAACTCATGGGTAAGGGAGCTTAAGTCTGAAATTAATATTCTTCTTGATTGAGAAGCACGGATGTGGAGTTGGCACTCCCGTGTACTATGGTTGGCTCACAGTGACAACAACACCAAATTGTTTCATACAAAAGCAACTCAACGGTGCAGAAAAAATTTCATTGAAAGAATAAGGAACTTAACTGAATATTGGCAGACCCAATAAGAGGATATAGCGGCAATCTTTCTTCATTATTACCAAGATTTGTTTGCTACCTCTAATCCAACAGATCAAAGTTTAACTTTAGACCATATCCCACGGGTCATAACAAAAGAGATGGAGCAAATGCTAAAAGGAGAATTCCTAGAACATGAGATAACAACAGCTTTAAAATAGATGGCTCCGCTCAAAGCACCTGGTCTAGATGGGATGCCTCTGCAATTTTATCAACATTTTTGCCAAATGGTGGATCATCATATGATTAAATCTATTTTATTTTGGCTAAATTCAGGTACACTTCCCTATCCTGTTAATCATACCTTTGTTGCTCTTATCCCAAAAATCAAAAATCCTAAGCATGTTACTGAGTATCGCCCTTTTAGTTTGTGCAATGTGCTCTACAAGATCTTCTCTAAAGTCCCAGCTAACAGATTGAAAAAAGTGTTGCCAAAAATTATTATTGAACATCAATCTGCTTTTGCAAAAGATTGCCTTATCTCTGATAATATTTTGATAGTATTTGAAACCATGTATTGCCTAAAGAATTATGATTCTAGCGACTATGGGTTTATGGCTCTCAAACTCAATATGAGCAAAGCTTATGATCGGGTGGAATGGTATTTTCTAGAGAACCTTATGAGGAAGATGGGTTTTAGTGAAAGGTGGATTGGCTTGATAATGATTTGTGTGAAGGTAGTTCCTATTCTATTTTGATTATTGGTGAGCTTAAGGGACTAATTAATCCTACAAGGGGGATCAGGCAAGGAGACCCATTATCTCATTTTCTTTTTTTACTTTGTACTAAAGGCTTGCATTAATGCAAAAAGTAGGGGCGATATCGAAGACTTCTCTCTTTGCAAACGAGGTCCTGCACTAACCCATCTATTATTTGCAGATGATAGTCTTTTGTTTTGTAGGGCTACTTCTGAAGAATGTGCAAAGGTGCTCAATATTTTGGAAGTTTATAAGCAAGCCTCAGGTCAAAAGGTGAAGAAAAATAAGACGGCCATGTTTTTCAGTAAATCTACATCAGAGGCCACTAAACAAGCCATTAAAATTGCTATGGGAATTAAGGAAATTATAGAATATAAGAAGTATCTTGCGCTCCATCCTTGATTAGAAGGGGAAAAAAGGAGAGTTTCAACTACATAAAATAAAAATTTTGGCTAAGGTTACAGTGTTGGGAAGGGAAGGTTTTGTCTCAGGCAGGCCATGAAGTTCTTTTAAAAGTTGTCATTCAGGCAATATCGACTTTTACTATGCGATGTTTTAAGCTACCGCTTGGATTATGCAATGATATTGAATCCATGATTAAAAAAAATAATTTGGGTCCAATGTGGAGATCGGAGGAAAATTCATTGGCTTAAATGAGATGAGATGACTAAATCCAAAATAGTAGGAGGAATGGGGTTTCGAGATCTAGCACTTTTCAACGACGCTTTGCTGACCAAGCAAGCTTGGCGACTGCTCAAAAATACAAATTCCCTCTTTTACAAGGTGTTCAAAACATGTATTTTTTTTTTTTCCAAACTGCTCAATTTTGGAAGCAAAGGACTCAAGGTTGGGCTCCTATGCTTGGAAAATCATTCTTAAGGGTCGGGATGTGATATTGAGAGGTTCTAGATTGCAGACTGGGAATGGGAAGTCTGTGAAAATCTGGCAGAACCACTGGCTAACAAGGAAGCACCCACCCCTAGTGTCATCACCTATAATTCCTTCTGTGGAGGAAGCTACAGTCGATACCTTGATAGAGACAAAGACATAGAAATGGAATTATGCGATGATTGATGGTATTTTTGCACCACAAGAGGCTGAAATAATTAAGACAATCCCTCTTGCACTATTTAAGTCTGATGATATTTTATTTTGGCCTTTCTCAAAGGATGGGAAATATACCTGCAAGTCTGGTTATCATTTTCGAAAGGAAGAGGTAGATTTGGAGCAAGGTGATGATTTTGAGATTCAAGTCAAACAACTATGAAAGGGGATTTGGTCATTACATGTACCTAACAAGGTGGAGAGCATGCCAAAACCCGTTACTTACAAAAGCAAATTTGGTTCGTTGAACAGTTATCTCTGACCCTACCTGTGAAAGATGCCGCGACACACAGGAATAAACTCTCCACGCTCTTTGGCTATGTCCAGAGCTTGATATTGTTTGGTCTGATATGCAGTTATTGGCTTTTCATAGGACAAATCAATTTGTGGACTTCAAAGACTTGCTGTCATGGATTCTGAAGGAGCATCAATACCCGAATCTCTTTGTGTTTATTGTTTGGTCCATCTAGAACCAAAGGAACCAAGTCTAAGTTTCTCAGCCAAGTTGCAATCTACATCAGCTAGCACAAACAAGTCAAGCACGCTTGGATGATGTCTACCCACCCACAACCACCACCTCGTCCCCCTCAGCCTCGTGCCTATTGGAAGCCTTCCCCAGATGATTTTGCCAAGATTGTTTTTTATGGAGCTACCTTCTCAGAGTTGAATAGCTCCATTATAGGTGTGTTTGTTCGTGACAGGAACGGTTTGGTGCTCACTTCTCTATCGTAGCAACTTCCCTAGGTTCATTCTTTAGAAGATATAGAAGCCTTAGCTGCTTCCAAAGCTCTCCAGTTTGCAGCAGAAATCGGGATTGAACGAGTTGTCCTTGAAGGGGACTCGCAGGTATTAATATTCAGGTTGGTGAATGATTTTGAGGTGCTGTCATGTAATGGTTTGCTTATTGAAGATATTAGGTGTTGCTCTACTTTGTTTAATCAATTACATTACTTTCATGTAAAGAGAAAATGTAATAAGGTTGCTTATAATCTTGTCAGGTATGCTACGCATATCTCAAACTTTCTTTTGTGGATGGAGTATGTTCTACCACAATTTTTTTCTATAGTCCAAGCTGACTTAGCTGGTTTTTCTTAATAAATTTTCATTGTCTTCTTCCTCAAAAAAAAAAAAAAAAAAAAAAAAAAAAAAAAAAAAAAAAAAAAAAAAGACGTGGCATGTTGGTCAGCATGAAGGAGAGAGAGGAGTTATGATAAGTCTTATCATGTGGGTCCTACAAATTTCTAAATATTTACAAAATTGTCATTAAACAATATTACTTAAAAACTGAAAACTAGTAAAAGGAGTTTTCTAAATTCAGTATTTAAACACCCTAAAATAAGAAATATAACTCAAATACTCCTAAAAAAACACTCCTACCAAATATGTTACTTTTTTGGGGTTTGCAGTTTTTAGTATTTAAACACTAAAAACTATTATTTGAAATCACCGACCAAACAGGCCTGATTAATTTTACTGGACCCACAATTGAGGCATTTTAGTACTCCATAGATGAGTTGAGTTAAAGTAGGGTTGGGATGGTTAGTCTACTTTTTTAATTGGGATAGTCCCATTTCTGTCTCTTCTCTTCCTCCTTGGATTTTCCACCAGAAGATTGAGATGGGTTGAGTCATTCTTTGCTCTTTTTTCTTTATGTTTATTCTTATTTATCAATAAATAAATAAATAAGAGTTAAAGTAGGGCAAACTGGGGCTTTTCGTTCTTGCTTCCTTAGTGGAAACCTCATGAGAGATGGCTGAAATGTGACAGTGGAAACCTCTTAGCGCTAATTAAAGTCTTCTATCTTTTACAGTTCAGAATCAAACCTGTCAATTAAACATCACTGAAATGTGACATCTCTTACATTGGGCTTAATATAGAGCTTTGCCGCCAGACTTTGTATTCTACTGTATGGAGGGTCCCCTTTGTCCATGGGATAATAACATTGGTTCTTGAAGGGTGTCACATGTTTTGATTAGATTTTTCAAAGTAATATAAGTATTTCTGAAGCATAGAAAATGATGCTCTTTTTTTTCACATTTATGGTGGGGTCCATTATGAATGTGAGAAGAGGGAGTACCATTTATGCTTCGAGAATATCTAAGAATTTTTCGATTTTTTAGAGTTGGCACATGGCAATGTCCCCTACTAATTGTTAGGCTGGTAGTCTAGTGGTTCTTAGGCTGCATATATAATTTGGGAATCACGGCAAAATTGTCAACATACTGGTGTCAGATACGTATTCGAAACGACATGTATCCAGACACAAACGTGTCAAGTATGCACTCAGGAAGAAAAAAAATCATTTTTTAATTAAGTTGTTTTATTTTGATGTTGAATATTGTTTATTTGAACTCTTTTTATAGGTATCTAGTTTATTTTAACTCTTCATTCATACTTTAAACAATATTTTATTATTTTTAAATTAATTTTAAATATATTTCCAAACATTTCATTATTGTTACATACTTTTTAAATTCAAAATAAACAACTTATTCCAGAGATATATATATATATATTAATTTATTAATTGTAGTATCCTCAACATATTGTATCCTAGTTTTTCAAGAAATGTCATGTCACTGTACTATGTATCATGTCGTATTGTGTATCATATCCGTATCCGTGCTACATAGTATATAGTCTGCTATGATATTCTTTAATTATTTTTAATGAAAATGATTTTTTTTTTTTAATTCTTAATTTCTTATTCTTTAACTTTCATAGCTCCCAAACACAATACCCAGTAACACAACAATCTAAAACTGAATCCTAATACCCATCACTTTCTTAGCTTCCCTTGCCTCTCTATCTCTCCAATTCATTCACAGACTCACACACACAAGTCCCAATCTCTCTCTCTCTCTCTCTTTCTCTCTCACACACACACACACACAAATCCCAATCTCTAATTTCCAATAACCATGGTTGAACGCGGTAGCTTCGAGCAAGACTTCGGTGGCGAACGCCCAACGATAGACCACAAACATGAAGCGAAGGACACTGCCATGGACAGATGTGTAAGATACGCATATTTACTAACTAGGCTTGTGGAATCATGGTGTTCTACAGTGGTGAAGCTATGTTGGGGCCATGGGGGCCATGGCCCCCTAGCTTTTCAAAATCTCCATTAATGGTAGTAACAAAATGATATTTGAAATTTAAAATTACTTGCTGTTTCTCTTAAGATTTTGAGAAAAAATTCTATACAGATTAAGCCCTCTCAAATTTTTAAAATTGTTCAGAAATATCTAAAAAAAGTAAAACACAGCTCATTTCTTTGTACTGACCTTTATTTTTCCCTGAGAGTGGGATTGGCTTGTTTATTGGGTAGGTTAATACATATTGAATTGTTCTCTTAGAAGCACTTAATTAACTTCATTTACTTGTTTCTCAAAAAAAAAAAAAAAAAAAAAAAGCAACTTCATTTACTTCACAAAAAATAGTTGTTATATTTTATTTATATTCCAAATTTGATCTATTGATTGGCTTATATTATTAGAGTACTGTTGCAAATTCTTATTATTTGTTCTTTTTTGGGCCCATCACTAGTAAAAAATATTATAATAAATAATATTTTTTTTTTCAGTCAAAGCTGAATTAGCCTCCTCTCCACATTATTATGTTGGTACACGAGGTAACTAAACCATACAATTTATAAAAAATATAAGGGCAAACGGCACCAAAAGTTTTTGACTGGTATATATAGGGGCTGTACATGTGTGGTCTGGTGTAGAGTGACAAAAATGAAAGTATTCTATGTTTTCTTGTTGGGTTTGGTGTTTGGGGTTGTCCACAGCCATGGGAGGGCTCGTGAGCACCACGCTCCACCCATCAAGACATTCAGGACGAAGCCTTAGGATGAATTTTTCTTAGTCCAACAGTGGCCAGCGTCATTCTGCAGTGTGACCACAACTCCATGTCCTTCTATCCCCCCATATTTCACTGTGCGCAGCCTACGGGCTCAGCTGAAGAATAGTCGATCTGTTAACTGCGTTGGAAAGACCTTTAATATTTCAAAATTATATACGCTTCTCAGATTCAAAAAAATTCATGCATGTTGCTTTCAAAAAAAAAAAAATTCATGCATGTTATTGTTATCATCATTCTTTATTTATATATATAGTTTGGCGTTTATATTTATATATAAATATATATATATATATATATTTGCAGATAAATCCCAATACAAAGCTCAATGTGACAAAATTCTGGCCGAACCTGTTCCGACAAAATCAAAACAAAATTTTTTGGAGACATGAATATGATAAGCATGCCTCTTGCATCTCGCCATTCCAAAATGATCATGACAAATACTTCTCATCAACTCTTAAGTTGGCCATGGATTCTAAAATTGGAAATGTGACTACTATGCTTTTAAAAGCAGGTTCTATATATTTATATAGACTCAGACTTTATTCCTAAGTTTTTACTATTACTTATGATTGAAGAAAACTAACTTGGAATTTCTCTAACTTTTTTTGGAACAAAGATCAGACAAAGGAATTGCTCTTTGTCAAAGGAAATACACCCTTGAACTACTCAATGATGCTGGACTGCTTGGCTGTAAGTATGCTAAAACTCCTATGGGGCACAATTTAAGGCTAAGCAAGTTTGAAGGAGAAGAACTTAAAGATCCCAGTCATTACAGAAGGCTTGTGGGTAGGCTCTTGTACTTAACAATCACAAGACCTGACATCACATTTGCTGTCCATAAACTCAGTCAGTTTATGTCCAAGCCAAGGAGACCACATCTGGATGCAGCACATAGAGTGTTGCAGTATTTGAAAGGTGAACCGGGCAAAGGACTCATGTTTTCTTCCAACACAGACTTGCATTTAAAAGGATTTGCAGATGCAGATTGGGCTGCATGTCCTGACACTAGGAGATCAGTGACTGGCTATAGCATCTTCATTGGTGATTCTTTGGTGTCTTGGAAGTCCAAGAAGCAGTCCACAGTATCAAGATCCTCAGCTGAGGCTGAGTACAGATCCATGGCTGTGGCAACATGTGAGATAGTGTGGATTTTGTACTTTCTCAAGGATATTGGAGTGAATCATGAAAAGGAGGCTTTATTGTTCTGTGACAGTCAAGCTGCGTTGCACATTGGCTCCAATCCAGTCTTCCATGAGAGGACAAAGCATATAGAAATAGACTGTCATGTGGTTAGGGATAAAGTCTTAGAGAAGGTGATTAAGCTGAATCATGTTAGATCAAACTGTCAGTTAGCTGATCTGCTCACTAAAGCTTTGAATTATAATCAATTTTCAACTCTTAATTGTAAAATGGGGATGATTAATATACATACACCTGCTGCTCTTGAGGGGGAGTATCAGAGTTTAAATGAAACCACCAAGATCAGTAGCAAGAGCAGAAGAGAAGTCAACAACACAAAGGATCGAAGCATTGATAATACAGATGTTGATTCTATAACAGAGCATAAACGGCAGAGCAACATAAGTGAAGGACAGTGACCATACGACTTGTAGTTTAGAGATTTTATGTATCTACTTAAGTGTTAACATGTGAGTCAGTTAGTTAGCCCTGTAGTTGCACGTGTGATAGGTTGTTATTTCTGGTAGTTTATTATTTTGCGTTCACACCTGTGCAAATCAGTATATATATAGTTTGTGTAATCAATTCTGGAAATTAATGAGAAATACAGTTTTTCATTTCTTGATTTTGTGATATGTGTAAGAAAGAGAGAGAGAGAGAGAGAGAAAGAAATGAATGAAGGTGGAAACGGCGGTGAAAACCAGGGCGCAGTGAATGACCGGCGGAGGAGGATGAGGAGTTCTTCATTTGCCAACTTACCTCCACCGCGAGGCAAAGTCAGTGAGAAAATCGTTGAAGAGGTTGTTGATTTGATCAGGGGCATCTTTCCATGTGTTCACTTCAATGCCAATAATCCCCACAAAGAAGAAATAAATAATTAATTAATTATTAGTATAATTCTTATGGGTTTTCCTCACACTCATGTAATATGTAATAATTTGGTAATTGGGTTTGGTTTCTTTCCTTTTCTTTTCTTACTAGTAGTAGTACTATTTGCTAATCTTGTGTTATGGGTTTTGGGATGGGGGGGTTAAGCTTATGCGAGACTACTGGTGTTTCTTCTTTGTATTGTCCTAAAAGCATAACCAAAAGCAGCATGCTTTATAATTTTGTATTTGTATACCGTATATATATATATATATATATATATATGATGATGATGATGATGATAATGTTAAGCTAATGCTGTCTTTATCCAAAATGGTATTTTATTTTTGGTTTGTTTTCATTAATTGCATATTGTTTTGGCAACCAGACAGAAAATTTTGGAAGAAGTGGAAATAATTTAGAAATGTTATGTGAGAGAGATCACAGAATCAAATGTGTTGAGAATCCTATTGCAAAATCAAAAACGCAAACACAAGGATAACAAAATTACCTACGAATTTCACATTGATTACAATCCCCTAACCCACAAACAAATAAAGAGTGTACATGCGTGTGCTGTGCTAACCAGTGAATATGATGGTGTTTTAGAGAATAGAGATGTGTCGGGGAATGACAGTACGTTGACTGAGCTGGGCTTGGCTGGGCTGGGCATGTGGGCCAGCTTCATTCAGCACACTCATTTTGACTTATCCTGTGTTAACCACTTAACTGTACGTGTTTTTGTCTTCTCTTTGCAACCGGGTTTGTTTAAAGTGCGTGTGGATGTGATGTGGGCCGTTGGATAAATATGATTTCTGATAAGTTTGTGATGTGTGTAGATTTCAAATCCCCCTTATCCATGGTAAGTTTGTAACTTTTGAATTATCCAAAAATATAGGTGTAACTATCTATCCCCAAAAATGTTAATTTTTCCTATGAAATTCGAAGAATCTGTTACTGTAAGAGCACTCACATTTGTGTAATAGCATAAAATGTTAATTTTACATATTTAAACTCAAAAATCACCTAAGTGAATCAAATTTAAAAGTTTGTAGATATACTTTATTGTTACAATGTAAACACACAAATAGAGACAGAGATAATTTGAGAGAAACAAAAAGTTGATATATAAATCATATTTTAAAGAAATATACCGTAAAAAAAAAGATCATCTACTGTAAGTGTTTTTAAAGAGTGATTATGTAAAATATAAAAAGTAGGTTCTTATACTAAATTATACATAAATTTTTACATTAGCTTATATGAATGCTCTACAAAATGCAACTCTCAATCATAATAGTTGTGAATTTTCAAGGGGGTAATGAGTATGTCTGCATGTCCAATTGAAAGGATCATCCCAATAACAATATTTACTTACTAAAATATTAAAATTCAAGATAAAATAGAACAATAGAAATTTATATCTTAATTATAAAAATATTTTTTTAAAATGGTAACATTTATTTGTAACGTTCTTAGGCAATCTCAATTATATTTATTATCAAATCAAATTATAATTTTTTTAAAAATAAAATAAAATTAGTAGTAATTTAAACAGCTTCTTTTATATAGAAAATAAGTAGTAATTAGGATATTACTAAAATTACTGAAAATTTTACTTAACAACTTGACTTAAAATTAAAAGTAAATAGCTAAAACTCTTGTAACTCAACTAATTGACACCTCCTGACATCTAGTATTCAAATCACTCTTCTCCCATTTATCAAATTATCAAAAAAAAAAACAAAAAAACAAAAAAAGTGATTAACACCACATAATAAATAAATTCTTCCTTTCTATTTTATAGATACAATATAATTTGAACTTATGAAATGCATTTTATAATGATTATTCTTTACCATCAAATCAGATTACTAATTATTTTGTTTTGTGTATTAAAAAATTTACTCATCAATTTATAAGGTCTGTGTGGGGACCCAAGGACCAAGGAAGGATACAACAAGCTATAACTATCATTATAAAAGCATTCCAAGCCTGAGGAGGGGATTCGCCCAAGGATAGGAGGAGAAGAGACAAAATACTTCCTAGAAGTCCGAATGGAGAGGATGGTGTTCAGAGAGAGAGAGTCAAGGTAGGTGAAGGAAGTTTCCAGTGAAAGCTCACCTACTGCCTCCGCATTAAATGACTGGCAATAGTTTTATCAGCTACATTGATGAAAAAGTGACCTAAACAGTAGAATTCATAGCTAAGCAGCTCCTTCTATCACCTTCAATAGAAGTTTAAAGGGACAAGTGTCCTAAGAAGAGTCGGGGAGGATTGTAGATGGAGAGCTAGGATGCAATAAGTTTAGAAGTATATAAAGAAAAAGGATTTCCAAATGAATGGACCCCAGAAAAAATCAAGGAAAAAAGATTAGAACAAGAACAGAGAGAGACAGAGAGACAGAGAGAGAGAATAGTGTACATCCTTGCGCCAGAACATCGTCCTTGGGCGAGATTGTAAAGAACCATTTATATACTTAATTTTTGATTTTCGTTCATTCCCTCTCTGTTTGAATCCTCGGGTTAAGCCCAACTTGTTTTATCCTACTCTCTTTACAAATATCTATTGGTTTGGGCCTAGCTAGACAACACCAATTTCACTATTCTTAATGAGTTTGGGCCGCCAGATTTTTGTGTCCTTACAGTCTGTATTATAATATTAGCAGTATCCTTTACTTAGGCCAATGAGTATACTTCACTCCTATTAACATAACCTATAAAATATTTTTAGAAATAATAACAAAGAAATTTATTATCAAAAGAACTTGTATAATTAAATGCATTTCTTCATCTTCATACATGGTCCTCAACCTTCTAGTAACAAAGATATGCCCAATATCCTCCTGTTATGTATCAAGCTTGTATTTGGGATGTTATATAGGTAGCTGGGACTAAACCTTGTTTTATTTTATTTTAATAATCATCCCCTTTTATTCATTTTTTTAAAAAAGACTAATTACTAATATCTTTTAGGGCCTGTCTGGCAGAAGGATTTTTATATTTGTTTTTAAAACAGTATAAAATCAATTTTCAAAAAATTAAAATTGAAATAATTTTTATATTATACTTGTTTGGCTCCCACTTTTAAGAAAAGTTTTCAAAATCCAAAAAATATATATATTGTTTGAGAGACCATTTCTATTTTTGAGATTATTATTATTATTTGGATAATGATAAGGGAATAGAGCTCATTTACCTTCTTCTTTTTTTTATAATGATAAGCTTCAAATTTAAAGTTTAAGAATTATTTTGTCATAAAAATAAGCTCCTTGATTAGCCCCCCCCCCCCCCCCAAAAAAAAGGAAAAAAGAAAAAGATAAGATAAACTCCCTAATTTAAGAGATAGAAGAGTTTGGACAAATATGTGGGGTCCACTATTTTCAATTTATTTATAACTATGCCATTAAAAATATTTTTTGTATCTTGAAAATATTCTTTCAGCCGTTTTCAAAATCCTGTTTTGAATAAAGAAAATATGATACAATTTTATGAAATTGTATTTAAAAAATATCAGCCAAATAATATATTCAAGTGTGGGACCCATCATTTTATAGATTGCAAAACAAAAACTATATTTATATACTCTTATCAAACATGCCCTTAACTTTCTGCCTCTGTAATTTTAGTTATGAATAGTCTGATCTTAAAAAATAATCCCATATCACTCTTTTTTATTCTCTATTTTTAAAATAATAATTATTTATTTTACTATTCTAACAACTCTAACCCCATAGGAACAGTTGAAAATTCTGTGATTTTGTTTTTGACTATATGTAATTTATTAAATAAAATAAAATAAAAGTTAAATACCTATACACTAAAGACACATTTGGTTATACTGAATTGTTTGATTGTGAATTTGTGATCGCTTCATCTCCCACATTTTTTGACCAAAAGAAAAATTATATATATATATATATATGACATTGCTATATGAAATATAATATGATATTCAATTTAAACATATATATATATATATATATATATATAAGCAAGTAATAATATCATTACTTCAAATGCTCATCATGGGAATTTCTCCAGATAGAGTTGGATTGGATATAATCATATAAGAGCTAAATTAAGGAAAGAAAACACAAAAAAATAGTTGGAGAAAGTGCAGCCGGAGATGTTACAAAACAGTTGAATAAAGATAGGGTTTTTTTTTTTTTTTTTTTTTTTTTTTTTTTTTTTTGAGTAAAAAAAAAAAAAAAAAGAAGAAGAAGAAGAAAGAATAAAGATAGGGTTTTTAAATTAGGTATTGAAATGTTACAACTTAGGGCCAATGTGGATCTTAGTTACATGAAAGACCCGTGGGTTTGGGCCTATCTCGCATTGAACACCAGGCCATGTAGTGCCAGTATATAGCTGTGGCCCTTATGGGTGCACTTAGGCCCATCCAAGGTCCTCTAAAAGAGTACTCAAAACTTCAAATTGGATTGATTCGGATCTTTGAAAACAAGCACTGTACAAACCTAGCCTCAAATTAAGAATCGGAATAATCTTATATTTTATAAACAAGCTGGCTCTTTTCATGCATGGTTGATGGTCCTACGGTCCTACTTGAAATTTGGGTTTGCACTAAGTGTTACGATTAGTGGTAGTAGTACAGTTAAAACTATAGTTGTTTTAATAATTACGATTAATCCTGGTTAAGAAAAATGTTAATAAAAATGTAAAAATATTTTTAAAAATAGAACAATCTCTAAAAATTATTAGAGTACTAGCATCAGCTATATTATGCCAAATGCTAATAGAACACACAAAAACCTATTTTTGCTACTTTAATATAGCATTTGACAATACACCTTACAACAACGTTGTATTTTAACATTATAACACATTAAAATAAAATAAATAACTAATAAAAAATCATTTAATTCTGCTAAACCTAAAACCTTTCTCTCTTCACAATCTTGTATTAAAAAAATAAATAAATTTTGTTTACAACATGCTACAATACCCTTCTAAAAACTGGAATTTGACACATCACATAAAGTATGGTTTTTGGTATTTTGTGTGTTAAATGCTAAAAAATTAGCATTTGGCACACTTGATGCTAATGCAAATGATAATTGCTTGTTACATCTATTAAACAAATTTTAAGGTAAGTATATCATTATTTAACAATTTAAGGGAGACTGGAAGAGTATAATCTTCTAAAATCATGGTTAGTGTAATTAGTTTGATGATGGGTTAAAGTTGCTTAAAGATAGCTAAAGTTTTTTGAGCAAAGCAATAGGTAGGGTTTTACAACTCTGGGAAAAAAAAGGAGTTAAAAACAAAAACAAAAAAGGTTACGTCTGGTTCCTAACCAAGCCGTTAGAGAGCCCTTATCGCCATAAATTACAGTGGGAAGCATTGGCAGCTCTCTCGTTCCTCACAATAATTTCGAGCATGATTTGAATCCCACTATAATTTTTGGTAGACAAGGCAAACGGACAAGTCGGGTCAATTGGGTTATGGGTCAAAACGGATCATTTTAAGGGGGTTAAAAAAATGGGTCAAATCAGGTTACTCGTTTTTTACATGAATTTTTTATTTTTTTAAAAAAAAACATGTATTTCTCATTTGGAAAGTCACGCAATAAATTACTTGATGATGTAAAGTGCATTACTTTAAATTCACCACTCATATCAAGTATGAACTTAGCTAAAAAAATTAATACTTGTTCAATAATTTTAAAATTATACAAATCCCAACATTGCTAACCAAAACAAAATAGCACAAAGATAAGTAAAAAAAAAATACACAAATTTTATTTCTACACAATATATATCAACATCTCAAAACATTAAAAAGAAAATTATAAATGACTTATTGGATAACTCATTTGACAAAGAATAAAAACATATAAGAAATTTACAATCTTAAAAATTAGTTTTATAATCTATTATCAATTGTGATTGGCATTTTATTTCAATTTGAGAATATACATGAAATTGTGCTTGTTTACTCTAGAAAATATCATAATTTATTGTTAAAAAACTGTTTATTTTGGACATGAATTATTAAAAAATTGGTCTAAGCATTCATAATTTATGCTAATTTCATTAATACTTTGGTTTCACTCTTTCACACTTCACACAAGTCTACAATTTTAAATATATGTTTTTAACTCTACTGTAATCAGATTATTTTGGCATATACTTTATAATATGATATCTAAAAATCTTTACTAATTACAGAATGCCTCAAGTATTCATCTTTCAATTCATTTGCATACAGTTATGTAAAGCTCTTAATTGTTTCTTTAAAGCTCACAACAAACAATTAAATCAATATTGTCATAATTTTTTTTTTTTTTTTTACATAGAAAAGAGGTATTTGAAAAAAGGTTCATACTAATGAGTGCCCTTAGGGTAATGGTTAACAATCTATTTTAAGAAAGTTTTGATACCACTTTTATAAAAAATGAAAAAGCTGTCAAAACATTTATTGCTTTTTTTTTCCCATAAAAATTTTCTTTAAATAGATTATTAACCAATGTTCTAAGGACATTCGTTAATATATCCCTTGAAGAAACGTTTGGGTCATAGGTTGGGTCGTGAGTTGACGTGCAAAAAAAAAAAAACAAAAACAAATACAAAAAACTTCAATCTCAACATAGAATAAAAAAATTAAAATTAAAAAGTTGGTACGATAAAATTTTTTCGTGAAAGGAAAATAGAATAAATGGATCCTGTGCAAGACCTTGCGTTTATCGGATCCAAATAAATTAAATTTAAAGAATACTTACATCATTATTTTCTTAATGTCTGTTTTGAGGAGGCAGAAGGCTATCGATTGATTGATTGCATGGAATTGGAGAAAAGAGTCAAAGGACACAGCATCAACTGTAAATGGAGACATATCCCGTGCAATACCTAGGGTATTGCACGGTGTGCAATAGCACAAATCTCAACCGTTGAAAGCATCCAATGGCTCCTGTGAAGTGCCAGCTCATCAATCTGCGTGAAGGTGAAAAAATCCCTAACAAGCCACATCTCATTATTTCAAAAACAATCTCTCCGAAAAAAAAAAAAAAAAAAAAAAACCCTCTTCTCAGTTTCTGCTTCTTACCCAAACCACATCTGCATGCCCACCTTATCTCTGCTTTGACTCTCCTCTTTTTCTAGTTGACGAAGCGACCCTTCAACCGTTTTATGGGTTTTGTGAATCTTTGTTTTCTTCTTCCTCTAAACTTGTAAGTAATTTTTTTTCCAAGATATTTCAGATTTTACTTTTTATTACCCAAATACAAGTTTTTTTTTTTTCACCTGAATCGTGTAATTATGTATTTTCATGAATTTGATGGTAATACTTCACTGAATCTGTGTAAAATTACAAATGGAAGATCAAATTGATAGACTTTGTCACTGAATCAGATTGATTTCTTGAAATTGCCAGATTTTTTTGGCCCCTGAAATTTTCTGCCATACGTGTTCTTGATGATTTTTTTTTTCTTTTGATTCCTTTGATATCCATGTTGATCTCTTTGATGATTATGGTTAATCTTTGATGGAATGATGTATCTTGAACGATTTTTGTATGGGGTATATAGGAATTTATGTCCTATTGATTTTTCAACTTGTGTTCATTTCTTATGCACTCCATCTGTTTGATAAAATGCAGCAATGATTACTAGCTTTGTACATTTTTTTTATTTGAATTTGGATTATTGAGTTTTCAAACATTATTTTGTGAAAACACTTATTTGCTTGGCAATTTTCATGGATGGGTGTTGTGATGTCATTTGTGGTGGTATTGTTTAGCTGTGTGGAGATTCTAGGCAAGGGGGTTTAGAAGGGGAAAAAGAAAATATACTATATCAAGCTTTGGCATGAATGAGGTTTATGTAAGAGCATAACTTTTTTTATAAAAAAATTATTATTTACATATGCTTGATAATTTTGCATAAATGGTGTTTGAAAAATGCAACTTGAAACGGTTTTAGGATGTTTGCATAGTATAAATTAAAATGTTAAACCTTGAAAGAATTGCTCATTTTCATCTCTGCAATTTAAAGATTTTTTCTTTTAGATGCAACTAAAGTTTGCAAGCTTACTTGGAATTTTCAGATTTTGTTTCATTCTTTGTAATAATAAATTTTTTTTTGTTAGTGCAGGCATGCGATTCTTCTATTCTGTTGGGTTTGCTGAAGAAGAAAGAAACAATGATGCTCTTGTATATGTTATCTATCAGATTTGTTACATGTTTGTCACGACAAGCATGCAGGACCAAATTATGCAACATTTTTGGAGAGGCATATTGATAGGGATCAAGTTAAACACATCCACTTTGATAAGGAGATGAAGATGAAGTTTAAGTCCCATGTATTTCAATATTAGTTTAGATTGGGTTTAATAAGCTTTAGCTAGCTTATAGTGTTGGGTAGATTCTCATAGAATGCTTATCAATTGCTTGTAATGTTGATTTATATTCAGCCACGTGGAATAAATAATATTTGATTAGTTTATTAACTTTTGTGAACCATTTAAAACACAAGATTTGAGCTCCTTTTGTATAGACCCTTGTTATCATTTTGGTGTTATATGGTTGTTCTATTGTTGCGTGTTATGAACCATTCTGAGAGTTATGGAAGTCAGTTTAGTGTGATGTCTACCATGTAGGTGGAGTCGTTTTCTAATTCAGTTAGGTCAATTTAATCAGTTGTGTTTATTGAGTCTCTTGTTTTCAAGTCCTAGTGTGTCAGTTATTACCTATTTTCTTTCCTTCATTTTAGTGGTTGTGATTCCTTGTTTTTCAAATTTAACTGTTGTAATTGCTGGTATAAAACCTTTTGTGTTGCAATCCTAATTTCTTTTGTGTTAAAACCAACTCCTTTTAGTGTTAAAACTAGCTAGTAATTCAAGTAAGTTGCATGATTGCTTGTTAATTTTACAATTGTTGCAAACTTTCATATCATATTTCTCATAAACCATGTACAAAGAAATCTCCCAACTTTTATTACTTCTTTAAAAAGTATAAAGAAAACCAAGATCCCTTAACAAAACAGTGACTAAGGGATCACTTGGCCAAGACCAAATATTTATTGGGGCAAATAGTTAATAGAGACAAAGGGAGCAACAATTGAGAGAAAAAACACATCATTCTTATAGAAAATGATTGCTTACTATAATTCAATTAGATTTCGCTAGAATAATATTACAATCAAAGATTTACATGTATAATTATTTACTTCTCAAGGTCACAAATGATCGTAGACAAGTGAACAAATCAGCCATTGGAAACCAACAACCTTGGACAACTATGCAACGCAGAAAGTAACTCTCATCACTTGGCATTCAACAACCTCCATTCCCTTTTACTAATGTTATAAGATTGCACATCAACAAATTGCAAAAGTAGCTTAAACTTGTCAACTTCGTCCCTGTACACCAGAATAAGAAACCATATCAAGCTCTCTTTTTGTTAACAATTGAAAAGCACATTTTTGTTTGTGTTTTGCAACTTGAAGCACATTACTACAACTTGGACCCAAAGATTTACAATCACATATTTTGTACTTCCAAAGGCAAAAATAAATGCAAGAATTTTACAAAAACATATACGAAGCAATTAGACAATAAATATAAAAATTTTGAAACTAAATTATTCACTCATTGCAAATATACTCAATATAGGTATTCACAAGATCCAATGAAAATACTACTGCTTAAAGTTTAGGTATTCAAATATACGCATGAGGCTCACCCTCTCTTGAACTCTCTTCTGAGTTCTCTCTTAGAGCTCTCTCTAACCGGTGAAACCCATGAGTTTGGTCACCAGCAATACCACCACACAAAGGACTTCCCGATTCCCACCGCAGGTTCGATGCCATCAATGCTGTTTATCGAAGTTTTGTCCCTCTCTCTCAGATCGGAACCCACATGGTGATGATGTTGGTGCTTTGATCTGGATCTTGCCTTCAATAGACTCTCTCATCCTTTTTGTGGCAGCGTCGTGGATTGTGGCTGGCCTTTGGATTTCAGATTTGGGTAGTGTCAAGAGACGATGAAGCCGATCTTGTGATATGGTGTGTTTATTCTACTTTCTCTTATGAGGTTGATGATAGTTGGGGTTTGATTTTCTATGTTGTTTGCTTGAGATTTTTGCTAGTTTTTTGGGGTTTCTGTTGGGATTTTTAAAAGATTTCATTAGGAATTTACAAAGAGATTTATGTGAGTTGTTTGGCTTGGATTTTTGCTTTTTTTTTTGGGTTTCTATTAGTTTGAAAGGGAATTTTTTTGTGATTTTTGCTAGTGTGTTGTTGGAGGTTAGAGACAGAGAAAAGAAATTTTCTGTCGTTAAAGGAGAGAAGAAGAAAAGGGAAAAAAAAAAGTTTAATAAACGGTTCACAAACGGTGTTAGTAACTAAAGACCCAATTGGTCATTTTTTAAAACTTTTGGATGTGTTTGGTATTTTCTCAAACCTCAAGATAATTTTCTATAATTTACCTATATATATATATATACACACCATAAAATTCAATATCAGTGGTGGGAATAAACCCATAAAGGCCAAGAAAGAAATATGAGTACAGTGTACAAGCATTTTGTAGATCACATAATATTAGTGGATTACCAAGAAAGAACAACTCCTTTACCTAAAGCCACTATCACACACAGTAGCACAAGAAATTTGAGGTCCTTATTGAGTTCTTCAAAAGTTTAAGGAACAACCGTTTCTATGGAGCTAATCAGATAATGATCATAGGGTCCCACTCCCACCAATAATACCATGTCTGACCAGTGTTATGTCTTGGTCTGTGCCAGAGGATCCTGGTATAGATTTTAACTTTCAAGACCCATATTTTTGTGGGTCTATGAGCGTTTAATGCGACGGTCTGGCAATTTATTGAGCCCTCATTAATTGGTGTGGTTGAGACTTCAGACTTCAGACTTCAGACTTGTGAGAGAGAGTGCATTTATTTTTAAAATTGACGAGAGCTAAGCTAAGGTTAAGACCTAATCTCTTTCACACACACAAGGTGGGAATAAACCCATAAAGGCCAAGAAAGAAATATGAGTATAGTGTACACGCATTTTGTAGATCACATAGTATTAGTGGATTACCAAGAAAGAACAGCTCCTTTACCTAAAGCCACTATCACACACAGTAGCACAAGAAATTTGAGGTCCTTATTGAGTTCTTCAAAAGTTTAAGGAACAACCGGTCTGTTTCTAGGGAGCTAATCAGATAATGATCATAGGGTCCCACTCCCACCAATAATACCATGTCTGACCAGTGTTATGTCTTGGTCTGTGATAGAGGATCCTGGTATAGATTTTAACTTTCAAGACCCATATTTTTGTGGGTATATGAGCGTTTAATGCGACGGTCTGGCAATTTGTTGAGCCCTCAATAATTGGTGTGATTGAGACTTGAGACTTGTGAGAGAGAGTGGGTAGTTAGAAAAATGATGATATATACGGATTGCTGAGTCAAGTAATAATGACTCCTTCATTATAAGGACCATTTGAAAAGCAAAGTTCATCCACACCCAACTTTATACCAATTGAAATACACATTCCATCACCCCCACCACCACAAAGAGTCACAGAGCTATTAAAGAATGACAGAATTGATGAAAGGTAATTGCAAATTCATGTGCGCCATATTTAGCACTACTTCGTTGTCAATATGAGCATCGCTGCCATTGCCATCCATTCCTTGTCACTTCTTGTTCATGGTCACAGTTTGAATTGGTCCTCAAAATGCCAATCGAATATTAATCATGATCGGCTCACCTAGTGTATCTGATAAGTGAATTACATGTATAAGATACGCATATTTACTAACTAGGCTTGTGGAATCATGGTGTTTTGCAGTGGTGAAGCTATGTTGGAGCCATGGCCCTCCTAGCTTTTCAAAATCTCCATTAATGGTAGGAACAAAATCATATTTGATATTTAAAATTATTTCTTGTTTCTGATCTTAAGGGGGTGTTTGATACATGCACTTAAAAACACGTATGGATGAAAAAGTATATGAAAATATATGTAATGTTATTTAAAAACTCGTGTTTTTTTTTTTTTTTTGAGTGGGTGTACCATATACCCCTAAGATTTTGAGAAAAATTCAATACATATTAAGCCCTCTAAAAGTTTTAAAATTGTTCAGAAAAATCTAGAAGCGTAAAAACACCCGCTCATTTCTTTGTACTGACTTTTATTTTTCCCTGAGAGAAGCATTGGCTTGTTTATTGGGTAGGTTTAATACATATTGAATTGTTCTCTTTGAAGCACTTAAGTAACTTCATTTACTTAATTGTTTCTCAACAAAATAAAATTTTAAAAAGCGGCTTCCATTTTCTTCACAAAAAATAGTTGTTATTTTTTATTTGTATTCCATATTTGATCTTATTGATTGGCTTATATTATTATAGTACTGTTGCAAATTCTTATTAGTTCTTTTTAGGGCCCACCACTCCCAGTCAAAGATATGCCTGCAATATGTAAAACCAAAATTAAGTTCAAAATTTCATTAATAAAATTTTAGAGAGTTTTTTCTCTTTTTTTGGTAGATTCCAAAGTTTTCGTTATAGGTTTGAAGAACATCTTGTGAATTTAAGGATTTTGTTAAGCTAGAACGAGATCTAACTCTTTCACGCTTCTCGTCTTACATCAATTGATATGAAAACTTGTTGGTATTTTGATATTTAACACTATCTCACATTCTGATTTGCATCAATTTTATTCCATTGCCAATATCCATCAAATTATGACTTTTAAGAAAAGAGAGGAAGTGAGCAAACCAAAAAACACAATTTGCTCGATCAAGTGTGACTCATACAAGATGAGAGATATTATGAAGAGAAGAAGGCAAAACCATGGTCGCAAATGCAAGATTTATGAACTTTTTTTTTTTTTTTCTTTTATAGAAGAAAAAGATTTTTTACATTGACACCATGAAAGAGATTTGTTTAAAACTACTGATTAAGTTTGTCTATTTAGATTTTTTTAATCTAAGTTTCAATTAATAAAGTGATTAGTAAGCTGTATTAATTCCATTATAAGCTGATCGAAATTACTTGCAGTGACATACTTCCTTGCGTCACACACTACAGACAAGGAAGTTCAAATTTTTAGTGGTTTTTTTTTTTTTTTTTTTTTTTTTGGGTGTAGTTTTTAGTTTTACTATGTAAGATATGGCGATTGGATTAACTTGATTTGATTATTTGGCACGAAGCCACAAACATGGAGGGTGGCAGCTCAAAACTGTACATCTTTAATTTCAATGTGAATTAGATTAAATCTCATTTGGTGGCAGTTGAAATATACATGCATACATATGTGATTATCTCGCTTAGAAATTTGGTGGTTTCATTCATTGTTGTAAATTTGAAAAGTCTAAAAAATTTGGTGGTTTTATTCGCACGCGAAAATTATTATTGATAATTATTAACCAAGTATTTTTATGTCATCATTTTTTCTTTTCTTTTTTTTCTTAGGGTAAATTATGTATTTAGTCCATATTCTTAATATTATATTTTAATTTGAACCTTTTAATTGTGTCAATTTATGTTGTGTTTAGGATAAGCTTATATTGAGTAGTTTCTTTTACTATTTATCTTATTTTTGCTACTATTTATAGTTCTTATTGCACTTTTTAATATTATTTATGGGTCACATTGTACTATTTCAGTTAACTTTTAGCTTTATCTACAGTACTTTCAGTAAAAAAAATTTCAGTTTTAGCTAAATAAGCTATTCCCAAATGGACTCTTAGTCTCTAACCTTTTAGTGTCGTGTCAAGTTAATCTCTACCATTATCTTATGAATGAAAACAGCTAACGTTGCTAAGAGAAAAAAAAAAAAAAAAACTTTTTGTTGATGTAGTATAAACTAATTTTTTATTATGACCGTTTGCCATGTCAACAATTTCCAATTAAAAGATAATGACTAGGACTAAATTGACGTGACACTAGAAGGTTAAGAACTGAATTAACACAATTGAAAGGTAAGGACCAAATTTAAATATGGTGTAAAGCATAGAGACTAAATATGTAATTTACCATTTTTCTTAAATAAACATCTATAGTTGAGAGGGGAAGGATTTGAACCTAGATACAAGTATTTGTTTAAAATTTTAAAAGATACTAACCTCTACACTATTTGTAATTTGAAAATAAAAAGTCATCGTATGGTACGGTTCTACACAGGGCATATCATATGTTCTTAAACATGTGAAAATGTTATTATTACCTTTTAATTTGACTTCCTACTACATTATTATCTTACTTCGTAGTTCGTATAAATATATATATATATATTTATATTTATATATGTGGTGTCCTTGATAATTCGTCACTATTTAGCCGAAGATATTTTATATATTGAATCTCAATATGGTGATTATTGATTAGTAATTGCTTTGTCCTCAACAAAATTTTTCTCATACAAATGTTGTGCATTAAGGGTCGTTTACACTTCACATAGTTTTAAATGACTTTTTTTTTTTTAGTACATTTATTCAAATAACTTTTTCTATTCTTTTATATCTTCATCCCCTCTACCAAATACAAATAAGAAAAAACTAATACACTTTTAATCACTCTGTACTTTCTATTCTCTAAACCAAGTGGATGCTAAATAAAAAGCTAGGCTTCTAATCAATCCTAGCATATTTTTTAGTGTTTTTTTTCCTCATTTATTGTTGATATGTTTTTCATAATATAAAATATCAAATTAATAGTCAATAGCTTTGTAACAAAACTACACTTTTGTTATTTCCAATACAAACATCTAAAGTTAAAAACTCTCCAACTCAACTATCTAATTATATATATAGAACAAGCCTTATTCTAGAAACTTCTGAAAATTAAAAAAAAAGTATAAAAATAATAAAATTAAGAATTATATTCTATGTTTTTTTTTCCTAAATCAATGATTTACAATTAATAGATAGATCACTTGGACTATCATGCCCCAAATCCAAAAGTTTGAGTTAAGCATGTGACAACGACTAAACGCCCCAAAAACAAGTACCTTATGGGGACGTTTAATTCGCTATAGTGTGTTCTTAATATAATGTACTACGTTATTGTATTTTGGGAGTTGAAAGTCTACATATAATTAATGTGTACTTTACATATTATTGTATGCATGAGAAACTAAAACCATACACATATTGACATATATTGACATATATTGATATATATACACACATATATTAGAGATAATTAAAGGGCCGGTGAATATACAATCTATTATAAATGAAAAGGGCAAAAACGTCACCAAATTAACGTTCTTCAAATTTCTATATAAACCCACATATGCATGCATGGTTGAACTCGCAGGGTTTTGTGGTCTAGTGTCGTTTTATAAAGCATGAAAATGACAGTGTTTCATGTTTTTTTTTTGGTTTTGGTGATGTGGGCGGTCCACAGCCATGGCAGGGCTTATCAAACTGAGAGTATTATATACAACAATACTCAGCTGCCTTATAAAGAAAATATGAATGCTGAAACTGTAATCAACAGCAAATTGAAGCATTTTGATTATTTTTACTTGGTCTTTCGGTGGCCAAAATCATTCTGCACCAGTGGCACAGTTTCATGTTGGCCGAAGATACCTGACCGATTCACTGTGCACGGTCTATGGCCGCAAAATACTAGTGGTGGACTCATTGACTGCAAAGGAGCTAAAAATACTGCTCCCTTTAACTTTCCGAAGGTATAATATGTTTGTCAAATCATTTCAACAATCATGCATGTTTTTGTTATCTTCATACATTCATTATTTTTGTAATTTGTTAGGGAAATTCTTCTTTAGATTATAGAAACACAAAAAAAAATAAATGTGGTATATATTTACAAAAAGTAGTAAATATTGTACACTTTTTATAAATATATTACTTTTTATGCATCTACCACGTAAACATATAAAAGTCATTTTTGTTATTAATATTTACGTAGTTTAGCCTTTATTAATATTGTCCTTTTTTTTGTGCAGCTGGAACACTACGAAGATGGACATCTCGTGCACAAGTTGAATGATTTTTGGCCGAACCTAATAATAAATAAACCAAATTATAACTTTTGGAAACAGGAATTTGAAAAGCATGGCTCTTGCTTCTTCCCAACACAAGAGCAGTATTTCGAATCAACTACTTGGATGGTGGATCAAATTCCAGATCTGATTCAAAAGCTTGAAAGTGAAGGTTGTATACTATAGTTTTATATTATATAGAGACTTTATCCATAACTTTTTGTAATTTTTATCATTGAAGAAAGCTAACTTGGATTTTTCAATCCCTTTTTCGAAACAGGCATTTTCCCTGGTACATCTCATTTGTTCAAGGATCTCCAACAAAAGATTATTAAAGCCACTGGATTCATCCCGAGGCTGGAATGCTATCAAAGTACCATTGATCGAAGTAACCGATTGTACCGGATATACTTCTGTGCCGACAAATCCAAATTTCTGTATAATTGCAGTGATAGTAAGTTAACGCCAAACAATATTAAGTGTGGGTATGGGAAGGTCAAAGTCAAACTTCCTTAGCCACATCGCGCTCGGCATAAACCATAAACTAGTATAAGGTCAACAATGCCAGTGGAAATTTAGTAAAATTGTCTTTGGTGTGTGGAAATTTGGAAGTTATTGCTGTTAGTTGATGCAGTCCTCTTGCTCATTTGTTTAATCGTTGGTGTCTTCTTATAATGAATAATGTATCTGTAACCAAAGGCAAAACAGTGGCTTATGATTGTTTGTACTTGGTCGTGCAGTGGCCAATGTCATTCTTCAATATCAGTCCTCTTGCTCCTTTGTTTAATTTGTTGGTGTCTCTGGTTGTACTCTTTTCGTACTTTTAATTTTTTTTTTTTTTTTTTTTGGTTAGTAATTTTCGTACTTTTAATTTGCTTCTCATCAATAATATCTGCCTTGAGTTTTTTATTATTAATTTTTTTTAAAGCTTTAATTCCTGGAATGCTGTGGGGTTAAACCTTATTTTGCCGTTGACATAGCTATGCTGTGGGGTTGAGCTTATTTACCATTAACATAGCTGGGGAGAAACCAAGAAAGCCTCGGTTTCCCTCGAGAAATAGACCACGTGTCTCAATCATGAATAAATTCATAGATCCTTAAAGGGATTAAAAATAAAAAGTGTAAGATTGAATTTAATTAACTATTCTGTTGGTTTTATTTCATGCCAAATTTGTTTGTAATTTAACAATTAGTAACCTTGTATTTAGGTGGGAATCATGTAAGGGTAGTGAGTGAGAGAGTATGAAGAAATGCTCAAAATTGTGCAAGGATGCAGAGACTCGCGGCTGGGACTCGCGGGTGACTCGCGGCTGGGACTCGCGGGTGACTCGCGACTGGCAAGCCGCCAACTGTAGCACATGAGTGAAGCGTGTAGAGAAGATGAACAGTCACGCCAGCTGTAGCGCTACAGGACAAAAAGTCCAGACTGGCCGTTTTATTAGCTCGCGGCTTGAACTCGTGACTCAGTCAAGTCGCGAGGCCAAGCCACCAGCCAGCTCTGTTTTGAAAAACCTGACTCTTCGCTTTTCACTCTCACCCCAGTATAAATACCCCTTATACACACGAAATGCAGAGAGCTTCTATAGAGAATTTTGAGAGAGAAACCCTAGAGAAAACAAGATTGACTCATCCCCAATCTTTACATAGACTCTTCAAATTCCTCTACTCTCACCCTCTCCATTGTTACATCCTTGAGAGGTACATTACCAAAACCTTTTCTCACCATACCCATATCTGTGAGAAAGCCATTTGGTGCTTTGGAAAGCAGTTAAGAAGGGACCAATTTCTTATTGGTTGATGCTATGATCAAGTAGCAGAACCCGATAAGCTAGAAAAGACAAAGGTTCGGCGCAACCTCATTGGAGCAAAAAGCTTGGAGGGCTTAGGTACACTGGGTAGATTAGGCTTGGAGGGTTTATTTCTGTTCATGTATCCCAACTACATTTTCTAGTGGATTATTGATCGCTTGGAGGGCGGCGGAGAAGTTTTACGCCGATGGCTTCGGTTTCCTCTTCCATAACACATCATTGTGTTGTCCTCGTGTTTGCATATTTCTTCCCTTAATTTTTACCATTTAATTTCTGCTGTGGATGTAATTTTAATTGGTTTAGATTGTTTATCAATTTTGGGTTTAGCTTATGTTCATTTTCCGCACATATATTGTTTGACATTAAGCTTGAATTGGTAATTTGTAATTTGGGGGTCTAAACGTTCAAGGGTGTTTTATACACATATTGAACATTCATTTGGTATTAGAGCAGGTGCACTCTTTGTGGTTTAAACACCTTAATGCGATCCTTGACCCCGTTTAAGATGGACCGGTCTCAATCTTTAAATGCTCCATCATATTTTGATGGTAGCAACTATGCCTTTTGGAAGGTGCGGATGAGAGCATTTTTGTGCTCTATAGATGAGGCTGTTTGGGATGCAGTTGAAATAGGTTGGACAAGGCCGGAGGAAGCCAAATCCACATGGGATAAGGCAGCCCTCGCGGCGTCAAATGCTAATAGCAAAGCACTTAATGCTATTTTTTGTGGTGTGTCTCCAGATGAGTTCCACAGGATTTCTCACATTACCATTGCCAAGGAGGCATGGTAGATATTGGAGACCACGTATGAGGGAACGAAGAAAGTAAAAGACACGAAGCTACAGATGCTGACCACCCGATTTAAGGAGCTCAGAATGAGCTAGGACGAATCTTTTAACTCTTTCTATAGTAAGTTGAATGAAGTTGTCATCGGCAAGTTTAATTTGGGAGAAAAAACGGAGGATTCCTAGGTAGTAAGGAAGATCCTTTGATCATTGCTGGAAAGCTTCCGTGCCAAGGTGACGGCGATTGAGGAGAGCAAGGATCTTGATGATATCAAAGTCCAAGAACTGGTTGGCTCGCTTCAGACTTATGAATTGTTGTTGCCTACTCAAAGGAAGAGCAAATCCCTTGCTCTAAAGATCATAAATGAAAGAGTAGAAGTTCATGACTCATCGGAGGAGGATGTTGTAGATAAAGATGTGGCATACCTTGTAAAAAATTTTCGAAAATTCTTGAAATTCAAGAACAATGGAAAATTTGGTGATAAAGGAAAATTCCTAAGTTCCGGGAAGGAGAAAAAGGAATTCAAAAAGAGAGATGGAAAGGAATCCCAATCTACACAAGGAATCACTTGTTTCTAGTGCCACGGGCATGGACATTTCAAGAAAGAATGTCCCAATTATTTGAAATCGAAGGGCAAGGTCTATGCCACAACTCTTAGTGACTCCGATTCATCTAATTCTGATTCTGAGGAAAGCTGTGACGGAGAAGGGAATTACTCCGCTTTTATGACTATTGCTCATGCTAAGTCTTCGGAGGACTTGAATTTACTTATGCAAGAACTTGGGGAGCATAGTGATGAGGAATCCATGGGAATTGCAGAAGAATCGGATGATGAAGAAGATGAAGATGCAGCCGGTCTTCAAGAGAATTTCAACTCACTCCTTGAGAAGTCAGGAGAGTATGCAAGGTTGGCTAAGGCAGCTGTGAAGAAGATGAAGAAAGCAGATGAGAACTATAGAAGTCTCCTAGTAAGACATAAGGAGGCCAAGTGTGAGATTGAGACGCTAAATGGTGAGCTTACCGAAACTTATTCAAAAATCAAATTCCTTGAGCATGAGGTGGTTCAAGCAAATGCTAAAGTAGACCGAGTCTCCTCTCAAAAGCTTGATGAAATGCTTGCTCATCAAAATCCATTTTCCGACAAATGTGGGTTGGGATACACCGGAGAGAGCAGTTCGGCTGAAAATAAATATAAGGAAATGAAGTTTGTGAAAGTCAAAGAATCGAAGGGGGCTGCCACAAATCCTGAGAAAGTGAAGCTAGAGAAGAAGAAGGATGTGACTGTCCAACGGTTTATGACTAAACCTCCTAAACAATCAGTGGTCAAACCTAAGGATAAAGGGAATTCACTCCCAAAGTCACAAAGAGGTCCGAGAACTCAACACTTCTGCCATCACTGTGGACTTCAAGGTCACACTAGACCCAATTGCCATAAGCTGCAAGCATTGAAGAATTCAGGTGCTCAAAGGCCAAGAGGACCAAGAAATGACAAAAGAAATTGGGTTGTTGAGCAATCAAGAGACCGAGGTGATTCCGGTGTGATGGATGTGATGAAGATGATCGGTGCATTCACCACTTGCTTGGAAAGCTTCACTAGAAGGTTTGAAAGTCCTAACTCTCATACCCAATCCTATAGGGATATCACCCCAAACGCATGTGACGTGTGGGTGAAAAGGGGTACTCATGCATAAGCATTACAACATGTCCATGCATTAATACTTCCAATGTTTTGTGACTATGCTTGGTTGTGTGTTGCTGCTAGCTTGAGTTGAAAACTGTTTTGCTTGTTTGTTTTTGCTTTAAATGTTCTTACATTGTTGTTTTTTATCAATCTTTTCCTTCTTGTGTGTCAAAAATCCAAAACCACATAAAAAGTAAAAAATCCAAAAAGTTTGATCGACATTATTGAGTTTTGTCTCAAAATATGTTTTACCTTGTACCTTTGTGCAAATGGCTTTGTGCATCTACGAGCATAGCTTGTTTCCTATGCACTCATGTCATTGTGGGAGAAATTTTGAAATCTATGTGACTGTTGTAAAGCCAATTTTAACTCTTCTTTAAATTTCTTAGCAATTTTCAAAGATTTAGATAATTCATTACGAAGAGTTTCACAGACATCAATAAAATCAACGAAAACCTGAGCAGAAACATGATCAGAAAGACACTTCAAATTATCCATGACAACAGGGGTCAAGGATCAGCTCTTAGATCAAAAGATCAACAACTAGAGAGCTACCCGCTTTGATACCACTTGTTGGTTTTTAGACCCCTTAAAACACAATTGAATTAACCTAGGTAATTAGTCGAGTTGTTACTTAGTCAAATTATTCAAATTTAGTCTAACACAATCACACAATCATATCAAGTAAAGCAGCGGAAAGATAAATAACACACAATATGATCACCCAGGAAACCAAACCGGTAAAAACCTGGGGAGGATTTAACCTAACTATCCTCAAGGTAAACTTGAATCCACTATCTTGAAAGAATCGAAGTTCATACAATAAGACTTACAAGCCCCCACTATCGACTTCTTATTGCTACCCACCAGTAGAACTTACTAACACGACCACGTGCAATCTCCGAATCCACGGACTCCTTCTTTCTTGGATTCACCACCAAATACAAGCACCCACGCTTGTTTTTCTTTAGGCTTTAATGGCAGCAACTGAATTGATCATCAAGGTGTAGATAACATCTCCTCCTTGAAAACCCTAAGCTTTGTGTAAAGGAAAGCTCCTCTAGATCTCACACGAGATTTACACAAAACAACAATATGAGCAACATCTAAAACGTGGCTAGGGTTTGCCTTATATACTTAGGGCAAAACATAAAACCCTAAAACGTTTTAGTGAGCTAGGGCTGAGTTGGAATTTTGCAGAAAAACGCTTCAGACCCGATTTTCAATTGATCGAGCCTAAGTTTCGATCGATCGAACCAGGCAGAAAAGCATAAATGAATCCTGCAACAGCTTATTCCAACTTTACATAAAAGAATCAACTTTGAGCAAGTCTAAACACGACTAAACATATTGTTTTGATCATGGTTTGCCAACAATACACATTAGAGTTCTAAATACATAAAATCCTAAGTCTTTAGAACCTAACACAATTGATATTTGGCCCCAAAAGAAAACACCACCACCAACAAAAAAATAAATCAACTGCAACTACACCACACTCTCTTTATTGATACTTATTAGTTGTTACTTGCCCACACTGTTACAGATTTTTGGCTTCAATCTTCTTGGAACCAAATCCCTCAGGCATAACCACCATCAACCAAAGGCTTATTTAACATCAGGTTACTACAACAGGCCACAACCTAGTTCCAAAGGAGAAAAAAATAGCAATCATAAGTACTAAGTATTAATGTTTGGTCTATCTTTTACTAAATGCTAACATAGTGATATTTAAGGAAACATTTAAACTTATTGGAATATGCAATAATAACTAACTAAAATTAAACCAAAAGAACCAAAGAAAATTGACGGTATAAAGAGTTCTATAGCCTAAAAATTATGGCAGAAAAAAAAAATGATAGTAAACTCTATACTCTAATGAAAGTAAGATAGAAATATTAAAGATGAAACAAATCAGCCTCTAATGATGAAGAAAATAATAATACAGGGAAACATCAAGTAAAATTGTATCTAGACTCAACTGTTCGATGTAACTTACAGCATTAGACTCATGTCCATCTGTCAGTTTGATCCAGTAACTCTTCTTGCAAAACACCAAAGTGTCGTATCTAGTAAAGAATGTTAGAAATCTGTGTTTAAACAAAAGGACAAATCACAAAGCATAGCAAAAGAAGAATGCACTATATGAAAGAGAGACCACAAAAAGAAGCTGAAGCAATCATTGTAAGGAATTCGATCACAAAGCATAGCAAAAAAAAAAAAAAACATATTGATCCCAACCAGTTGCCACACAATAAAGGATTTCCGATGAAGCTGATATAAACGTACACAAGTCAATACAAGAGCCTACATGAATGTAGACAACGATTATTTCCCATACCTGTCTGCTGAAAACCGTGAGAAGTTCCGCATAGGAGGTACAATGCCTGATAAGTTGTTGTAAGAGACATTCCTAAAATATTTGGGAATTGAGCGTTAGAGCAATCCTCATAAGTTACATGAAAAAACATGTTTAGCAACAGGAGATTCAACTTACAAAGTGGCTAGACTGAAACAATTTGTTAGTTGATCAGGAATTTCTCCAAACAAGTTGTTGTTGTTCAGAATCCTACCATAAGATATTATCAAAAGGGAAATGACATCAACATGAAATCCAGATATATGCTAGGTACAAAACCTCATCAAATTAGGAAGGGGCAGCAGACGGTATGACACTTACAGAGTGACAATATTTTGCAACTGCCCAAACTCTGGAGGAATGCTACCAGAAAGGTTATTGAATGACATATCACTACAAAATCAAAGGTAAAAATATAAATACCAAAGGATAGAGTATGAAATGTGATGGCTTAAGAATACTCGGACAAATACACCCATATGTCTGATTAACTCACATAATTTGTATGCTTCTGAGGTTCACAAATTCTGCTGGTATAGGCCCATCAAGAAAATTGCCACTTAAATTCCTGACCATAAATTTTCATCAACAACATTATGTGCCATGATATCATAGTAAACCAATGACTCCAGAAAGAATAAACAAAAACAGATATACAGGGGGTGGGGGGGGGGGGGGGGGGCGAGCTAAATTACAGACTTACAGGGTGAGAAGATGCTCAAGATCACCAACAGAAGCTGGAATTGGACCAGAGAAATTATTTCCTGAGAGATCCCTGCCAACATGGAAATTTGAGAAGTCTCAGCTTAGATGCACTCCAACTGACATAACAAACTTCATTATGACACTTACAGTGTATCAAGATTAATAATATGCCCCAGCTCAACAGGAACCCAGCCTTTGAAATTGTTTGCTGATATATTTCTGCAGGTCCAGAATATTTTTCTTAGATCAGTCTACAGGAAACATGTTCAACTCAATCATAACTTATCATTCTGATTTCAACGAGTCATCACTTACAGATAGGTCAAACTCTCTAGATTGCGGAAACCCAATGGGATCGATCCATTTAAGCGATTACCATGTACATTGCTTCAGAGAGAGGATACAAAACCAAACACGTTACAAGTTAATGTGCATAGAGTAGGGGAAAAATAGATAAAAACAAGAAATTGATGACAAGTCATTACAACAAATTAGATGTCTTACAATTGATTCAATGCTGTGCAAGAGCTGATGTTGGATGGAATGGGTCCTTCTAGCTCATTGTTGGCAAGATTCCTGAGGCATTGTAAAACGAGGAAATTAACAACAGAAAACTGTTGTAAATGACAAAAGAACAGACGATAGTAACAAATACGCACAACTCAAATAACTGTTCCAGCTTTCCTAGTTCAGCCGGAATCTGCCCAACTAGTTTGTTATCATTCAATTGCCTGCAAATACTCCTGGTTCAGTACACAAGAAAAAATATAACAAAATGATCTTAAAGATTAGCGTGGTGGGATATATCTCACAAGTAGCTGAGCTTTGACATGTTGCCAAGGTCTGGAGGAATTGGCCCAGTAAGCTTGTTGCCATGGAGATATCTGGTGAAACAGGTGTCAAATGCATAAAATCCCTTGGTAAATTAGTTTCCATTTCAGGCAACAGGAACTCACAGTTTTCCAGTGTATGACAAGTTGCCAAGTATTGGTGGTATGGGCCCAACAAGTTGATTCTCACTCAAATCCCTACAAAGAGTGGATATAAAATACACAACTCTTTAAAATTTAGGCAGAAGATACTCGTAACAGCCACATGAAAAGCACTTCAATTAAAATATCATGGCAAAAACAAAACAGGAAGAAAAAAAATTCTTTAAATTGTAAGCAATAACATGCGTACGTACAGGACAGCCAGGGCCTGCATTAAACCAATCACCTCTGGAATCCTCCCCGTTAGCATATTTCCCTGCAGGGACCTAAAACACAAAGACAAGATTGCTGAAAAGTGCCCCAATGGTTGAGTCCAGAATGTAATAAAGAATAAACTAGCTTTCATCTAAAAAATTGTACAGTTCTTGTGTGATTGAAATTGATAAAATTCTAGTCTGGCAGTAAACTTACAACGTAGCCACTTGTAGGAATCCAATATTGAACGGAATCTCACCAGTGATTTGATTGTAGGAAATGTCCCTGAAATTACCAACGCAAATTAAAAATTTATGAAAACCTACACTGCATATAAAGGGAAATGAAAAATTACATAAGTAATGAGACTTACAGGATTTCAAAGCTTGTACAGTTCCCAATGCTGTCTGGGATTGTGCCAGTTAGATTATTGCCTCTAACATCACTGGAAATAAAAAAAGAAAATTTCAAGTTCACGATCAAAGAAAATTTCAAACAGAAGGAAAACAATGCAAAGTGAACACAAGACAGAATTTGAGCACTCACAAATACCACAGGCCAGTTAATTGACACATATCAGGCGAGAGTGTTCCAGTCAATGCATTGCCACGTAACCCACTGCAAACACAATTTGAACCAAATGATTGAAAAGTTATAGGCTTCTACTGTCTGATAATATACTCTTCAAACATAACAGAACCAAAACATCAAAGAATACCGTCCCCCCTTTCACCAAAACATAATGCAAATGGTAGGATGGTCTAACTGAATCCCTTAGTGAAGACTTCAGTACTTACAGATATTGCAGTACTTCATTCCAATATAGAAGTCTTGGGATGTTCCCCGTAAGCTGATTCCGGGCAAGATCACTAAACATAAAAATACCAAAAGAAAAGCTAGCTCTTATCAGCAGAAATGAATATGCAATGATGATCTTAATACATGACCAATTAGGAGATTAACATCATAGAAAATTACTGCATTCTAACAACCACTGGGAGCATATAAACTTGAACACATGATAATCAAGAGAAGCTTACAGGGTCTTGAGGTTCGGTATCTGAGATAATGTTGAAGGAATAGGACCAGTGAGCTGATTGTTCTTCAAATTCCTACATGCAGGGAATTGGCTTAGTTTTTACACCAAAAACATGTCTCTGAAATATAACATGCGGAAAGGCATTGTATTAGTGAAAACTTACAGAAACTCAAGCTGCTTAAGCTTAGATATCGAAAAAGGTATGTCCCCATACAGCAAATTATCAGACAGCTCCCTACATTCAGAGTAAATTTATTTATTTTTAAATCTATCAAAAGTACAATGCTTTCAAAGTTTTGTGTAGTCATATCCCTGAAAAGGGATAAAAAAAATCGATGAAAAAAAAGAGACAGAAATTATACAGATGCACAAGAGAACCACAGTTTCCAATTTCATCTGGGATTTGACCAGTTAGCTTATTCCCTTGAAAGTCTCTGCAATTTTTCCAAGTACATAACACAAGTAATAGTCATTTATATGAAGACTGTACAGAAGCATCACAAACTTCAAAAAAAATATTAAAAAACAGAAGTGCCATAAAAGTCAAAAACATACACGGATAGAAGATTTCTCAAATCTCCAATGGCTGGTGAAATCTCTCCACCCAGGTTCAAATTAGACAAATTCCTTCAACAATGCAACAGAAACCTTAGAATTAAACAAACCCATTTGACACTAACATTTTAACAATAAGAATAAAGAAAAAAAAATGCAACAGTATAGCTCATCGGAGTTTTAGTGTCAAAAAAAGAGCGTGGGTATTAGGAAGAGAAGCATACAGAGAAAGCACAGAGAAGCTGGAATTGTCGCAAAAGACACCTCGCCAGGAACAGAAATCTTGGTTGTGCAAGTCATCCCAGTCAAGCAAAACATTTGCTACGTTGCTCAGCGAGGCCTTTATCGACATTAAGGCTTTGCCTACATAAATAACATCCACACCATTTATATATATTAGAATGAGAGTACGTGTGCGTGTTCACTTACCAAAATAAATACGCATAAAGTGATATTATCTGATAATATGGTTCTGGGACAAGCAAAGGAATAAAACTTTGCGTATAAACTATAAAGAAAGGAAGTCTCTTTTCGTAATTCCGTTTTTGGACCCTGTTTGGATGGTGGGAAAATGTGGAAAAGCAAGGACCAAGAACAACAGGGCAAGTGATGGGACTCATGGACTTTTGGTCAATATGAGTTGAAAATGCTCCAAGAGAAGCACAGACACACAGTGAGGTTTCAAAAAACTCATTGGTTTTTTTTGTTTTGTTCCTCGTTTGGAAGCAAGGAATCAGAGAATCACAAAGCATAAGCCATTAATGGTTTTTTAAGGCCAAAAACAACAACTTGGACTTCATAGTTGGAAACTTCTTATTATAGCTTCTTTGGGCTACAAAACAAGCTTCAACCATAGAAAACTTTTGGCAAAAAGAGAAAACAAAACAAAACAATGCTCGAAGTTCAAACACAAAAAAAAAAAAAGAGCTACCTTGGTCATCAAGTGGTGAAACAGTAGGACATTGAAAAAACAGAAGTACCATTATCAAACACAAACACAAAGACAGCTCCTTCTTGCTTCTCCACTCCAACAACACCCATTTCTCCATATTGTATCCAAAGCAATGAGTGAGAGAGAATGAACAAGAAGAAGGTGTTATGAGAGAATAAATTGAAAGATTTTTTTTTTTTGAGAAGTTCTTTTCATAACTTTTATTATATACTTGCTGTCTCATTATTTGTATATATTATTTTTGTTAGTTTTCAAAATTTTAAAATGACTCATAGAAATGATCACATCATACTAGATGATTTAGATGAGCAAGGGCAACATTTTGAGTCAATTGGTTCCCCCACATCCCTAGTTTCCCCTACATCTAATGTACCAACTAATAATAATACTACACTAGGCTCAAATCCAAGTTTTACTAATAAAAAATTAAAAAGAGAAGTTTGGAAATTTTTTGATAAGGTTGAGAGGATTGTTAGGACATATGTGTTTCACTTATTAGGAACATATGTCACTATTTTATATAATTGGCTTATCCTTTGACAAAACGCACTTTACTTGTAATTGGGTAGATCTAGGATGTGTTTAAATACTTCAAGAAACCATGTTTCAAGATCAAGTGTTGAAGCCTTCAAGTCTGTCCAAGAAAACATGCTGAAAGTGCAGAAACATTAAAGCTCGACAGCTAGCATGTGTCGAGGTTTAAGAAGTTGTTTATGCCTGTGTGTTCGACAACTAGCTCGACAGATGCTCGACACCTCCTATCTGTCGAGGTTTAAGAAAACAACAATTTGATATGTTTTTCTTGGGATCCATAATTATGTGTTTGAGCCTTCTTTTCTCCTAACTCTAAACTTATAAAAGGATTGTTTTAAGGGTCGTCAAAGTGTTCACAAGTTGCACAAGCATTGAGCAAACCTTGTTCAAGCAAATTGTGACTAGAGACAAAATTCTTGCCCTTGTTCATCTCTTTCTCTTGAAGAAGTTGCTGTGTATTTGCACCATAGGGTTTTGTGACCAAGCATCTTCTTGATCTTCATCATTGGGATGAATTGAAGAACTTTGCAGCCAACAACCTTCTTAGTTGGTGATTGAAGTCGCGTACTAGGATTCGCGCATTAGTTAGTCACGTACTTAGGAGCCGTGCATCAAAAGAAGGGAATTGTCACTACAGAACAAGTCCAATTGGATATTGGGGTAAGGGTTCAACTGTAGGTTGGTAAGGTACTTGGGATTCTTTTACTTGTAACCGCTTGTTGTGATAATAGTGGAGTTTCGGGAGTGGTGACCTGAAAATCACCCGTTGGGGTTTTTACTATTAGGTTTTCCCCATTCGTAAACAAATCATCGTGTCTTTTATTTTTCGCTGCGTATTTAATTTTTTGGTGATTTGTTTGTGATACCACGCGTTTTTCATGATAAATTGATTAATTAATAACTTGACTAATTAATTAATTAATTTCAATCACAAGGGGTCAATTTGTTTGTGGCCTATCAAGGATAAAACAAGATGGAACAAAAGAAATTAAAGCTATATGTAGCAAATGTGGTGACGATAGACATGGCAAAACGGGCAGGTCGGGTCGGGTCGGGTTCGGGTCAACCGGGTTGCGGGTCGGGTCGGGTCGGGTTGACCCGTATTTTTCTCATGATTTTTTTTTTTTTTTTTAAAGAAAACAACATGTATTTGCTATTTGGAAAGTTATGCAACAAATTACTTAATGTAAAATGCATTATTTTGAATTCACCACTTATATCAAGAATGAACTCAATTAAACTTATTAATACTGATTCAATAATTTCAAAATTATACAAATCCTAACATTGCTATCTAAAACAAAATAACACAAAGATAAGTAAAACAAATACACAAATTTTATTTCTACACAATATCAACATTCCAAAACATAAAACAAAATTACAAATGACTTATTGGATAACTCATTTGATAAAGAATAAAAACATATAAGAAATTTACAATCTTGAAAATTAATTTTATAATCTATTGTCAATTGTGGTTGACACTCTATTTCAATTTGAGATATACATTAAAGTTTGATTGCTTACTTATTTACACATGTTCTTTTTTATGAATATCATATCATTGTTAAGCAACACATACTCTAGGAAATATCATAATTTATTTTGAAAAGTCGTTTATTTTAGACATAAATTGTTAAAAAATAGGTCTAAGCATTCATAATTTATGCTAATTTGATACTTTGGCTTCACTATTTTCACACTTGTGAATGTTTCTCACACATGTCTACAATTTTAAATCTATGTATTTAACTCTACAGATTATCTTGTCATGTACTTTGATATTTGATATCTAAAAATCTTTACTCATTACAGAATGCTCAACCACATGCATTTATCTTTCAATTAATTTGCATACAGTTATGTAAATGTATCAATTGTTTCCTTAAAGCTCACAATAAACAATAAAACCAATATTGTCTTAATTTTACTATTTTTTTTACCAAAAAAAAAAAGTTTTAAAAAAATGGTTCGGGTTCGGGTCGGGTCAGGTTGACCCGCAAAAAACACAGGTCGGGTCACGGGTCAACCCGTTTTTGCTTCGGGTCAAAAAAATCGGGTTCGGGTTGGGTCAGAAAATTCTGACCCGTTTTGCCATGTCTAGGTGACGAACTGGCTGGTGGCCCAAGTGCGGGGACTAACCATTTAAAACGTCATATGTTAAATAGTTGTAAGCGAAAAAATCAAATGGATATTAGAGATTTTCAACAATTAGGAAAAGATAAGGAGGGAAATTTAACTACATTTATTTATACTGATGCAAATGCACGTAATGAAGTGGTAGAATATCTTGTTAGAGCTGAACACCCATTTACATTTGTTGAAAAACATGATTTTACAGGAATGGTGCAACGTGGTTTTACTCCACAATATAAAGGATTTTCTGCATCCACCGCAAAAAGAGATATTATGAAGAGTTTTAAATTTTATAAAGAAAAATTAAAAAGTATTTTGCATGCACATAGTGGTAGATTTTGTTTAACTTCTGACCTGTGGACATCAAGAAATAAATTAGGTTTTCTCTCTTTAACTATTCATTATATTGATTCTAATTGGAATTTAAATAAAAGAATAATATCATTTAAAATGTTGGAATCTCCACACACGGGATATAACATTGCAAATCTTATTAGTGAGGAACTTCAATATTGGGGGATTACTGATAAAATATTTTCAATAACACTTGATAATGCAACAAATAATGATACGGCAGAGATGTTTTTAAAAGAAAAATTAAGCTTACCTTTACATGGTACATTATTTCGAATACGTTGTTGTGCACATATTTTAAAAATAATTGTTCAAGATGGTTTATTAAATTTATCCTCATCTGTTGAAAAAATAAAAGATATTGTTCGTAATATTAATAGTTCTCAAGCAAGATATGAATTGTATATAAAATGTTGTATGGAATTGAAAAGAAACAAAAATATATATAAATATTGTTGTGCCTCATAGGTGGAATGCTATTTATCTTCTTTTAGATTCAGCAATAAAATATAAAGATGTTTTAAATTTATATTATTCTCATCTTTCTCAAAATTCACGTTGTCCTCTAGAAAAAATTGAAGAACATGATTGGATGTTAGCAGAACTTGTAAGAGACTTTTTAAAGGTTTTTGATGATTCAACAAAAAATTTTTGTGGTGTATATTATCCAACATCTTGTAGAGTTATAATTCAATTGACTAACATTTGTGCAAAATTTTCAAAATTTTATGGGCAAACTTTTGGAATATTTGATGAAACGTTAGATTTAATGAGACAAAAATTTGACAAATATTGGGGAGATATTCCTTTGATTTTTGGAATGGCTATTATTCTTGATCCTAGATTTAAGATTGAAGAGTTGAATGGTTTTTTAGAAATAATTTATAATGATGAAGTTGAAAAAATTCAAAAGACCATACAATCATTTCAAATTCAATGACACAATTATTTGATTATTATGGAAATGCTTATAAAAATTCTGAAATTGGTGCCCAAACACAAGAAGCTCTTTGTCCTCTACTAGTTTTCTAGGTGACCAAGAAGAACAAAATGCTTATCACATGGTTAAAAGAAGAAGAGAACAAGCATCTTCAGTAACATCAAGTGGGTTATCGGAATTTCAACGTTACTTAAATCAACCTTTACTTGAAATTGATGAAGAATGATCATTTGATTTATTGGGCTGGTGGAAAACAAATCAAAGTAAGTATCCCATACTTTCTATTATGGCTCGTGAAATATTATCAGTTCCTGTTTCCACGGTAGCATCGGAAGCATCTTTTTCTGCAAGTGGTAGAGTTGTATCTGACAAGAGATGTGGTCTTAGTCCCGAGACTGTTGAGGCACTTGTGTGCTTAAAGGATTGGAACTTAGCAAACACAAGATGACAAGAAGCAGAACAAGAAGTAGAATTAGCAGAGGCATTTGAGCAATTGAAGTTAGAAAGGCCCAAGTGGATGCCAAGAAGTCCACCACATGACCAACAATCCACCACTTCAAGATAATGCTTGGCAAATAGTTATAAAATTTATGTAACAAGTTTTTCAATTTTTTTCTTAGATAAAATTATTTGATGTTTCAACACAAATAGATTGGGAATTGCAAATGATAGACAAGTGTGTGGGTGCCAACCTAGTTGGGATGTACACATTTTGTAGTGATGCAACTATTTTCAGTCTTATATATTCATGAAAATTTTAATGTACTTATTTATTCTTATCAATACAAGTTAATTAATCTTATTTTAGTACATTTTTAAGAGGTATGTCTTATTATTTTTTTTAATAGAATCTTTTTAGTAGATTTAATTGTTCAATTTGATAGTTTGTAATAATATATAATTATAATTTTTTTGGTTAAATTTTTATAACCCCATTGAAGATCTATTAAAAATGCCCATGGGTAGCCCATTAAACCCACCTCACTAGCCCAGCCCGCTAAAGCCCAAATGGGCATTGCCCATGGGTAGGGCCATGGGCTAGGGTTTTTCCATCCAGCCCGGCCCAACCCAGCCTATTGACTAGTCAACAACCCGTTAAGCCCAGCCCATTAGACCCCATTGACGAGGCCTACGTATAGTAGTGTGACAAAAATAAGTGTTTTATCTTTTCATGTTGGTTTTGGTGGTGGGGGCTATCCACAGCCACGGGATGACTGAAAGTGAGAGTAGTAAATACAACAAGACGCAGCAAATGGGAGGCTTATGATTTTCTTTACTTGGCAATGCAGTGGCGAATGTCATTCTGTAATATGGCCGGAGTTACTTGTTGTCGGCAGATCATCCCCAATTATTTCACTGTGCATGGCCTATGGCCACAGAAGAATAGATGGCAATCGGTTAACAGCACAGTCCTGCTCCAACACAGTCACAGAGGAAGAGGATATCCACCCTTTAACATTACTCTGGTATTATATGTTTGTATTCAACAAATCATCCATGTTATTGTTATCATCACCCATTATTATATATACAATATTATAGTTAATTTTTTTTTTTTTATAATAAAATTTTAAAAATATTTCTTAAACTAATGCCTTTAAGTCACTTGTTACTTTTTTCCCTTAATATAGTGCATTTTTTTCACCTACCACAAGACCCAGGGGGGCTTGTGTATTTGAATGTTAGAATTGGCTTAGACCTAACGAGCACAAAAAATAATGAAGGGTTTTGGGAAAGTGAACATGGCTCTTGCGTCTCCCCAAGTCAAAATAGCTACTTCAAGCGCACTATCACGATGGTGAAAAATTTTCGAATTAATCCGATTCGAATGCTTACACGAAAAGGTTGTATATATATTTTTATTTTATATCGAGACTTTGTTTCTAACTTTTTGTAATTTCGATTTACGGTTGAAGATAGCTAACATTGAACTTCTCTTTTTTTTTTTGGCTAATGATGTTAAAGTATTGTTGTTTAAAATGATGTGAAAATTGTGGTTTAAAAAGTGTTGTGATAATACGTGTCTAAAGTACTCATAAAACCAAAAAATGTGTTTAATACCATGTTTTAAATAACATATTTTTAGATGTAAAAAAACATAAATGTGTTTGATATGAGTATGTGTTTTTAAAAAAAATTGTACTTATTCTAACATGAACAGTGGGTAAATTATTATTTTTATTTAAAGAGAGAGAAAACTCCCTCACAAACCAACTGCTCTCCCTCTCTTCTTGTTCTTCGTCTTCGTCCCATTTGCTAATCTTCTCTTCCAAACTCCAATTTGTCAATGACCATTCAGCTACAAAACAATAGCAACATAATCCCCACAAACCCATTTTTAAACAACCCCAAAACCTAAATAAAAAACCACAAACAAAAAAATCTCCATTTTCCAAACCCACACAAACCCATTTGAAATCAAACCCATTTCAAAGAGATAAATAAGGAGAGAGAGATTAGAGCCGACAATGAGGTAGATCTGATGTGGAGATAAATCCCAGTGGTGGATCATGCTCAGAGGAGAGGATTTTTTTTTTTCTTTGAGAAACAAAGCCAAAATGGAGAGAGAAGAGTTTGAAGAGCTCTGTGAATGTTCTTGGCGTGAAAAGTAGTGGGTGGAAAAGGAAAGAAAAAGAAAGTCTAGAGGCATGAGAGATAGAAGCTGAGTTAGTGAAGTATTGTCTAATCAAGTGGGTCTCATGGTTTTTAACTTATTTACAAAAAGTGTTATTGAGTAATATTTGAAAACTCAAAACTAGTACGAATATTTTTCTAAATTCAGTATTTAAACACCTTAAAATGAGAAGCATAACTTAAACATTTTTAAAAAAACAGTCCTACCAAACAAGTTGTTTTTTTGGGACCCATAATTTTCAGTGTTTAAAAATTAAAAACTGTTGTTTGGAATCACCGACCAAACAGGTCCTAAACAAAAGAATAAGATAAAATTGTTTGCTTTTCCCAATTTATGTGTGTGTACTGGATTTGATTGATTCTTTCATTTGTTTTATGTCTTAAAGGGCAAATTTATATAAGATGAAGGAAGATAGTAGAAAATAAAGGATTTTAATTGTAGAAAATACATAGTACAAGCCACATTGTATAAGGTCTCTTACTAAATAAATTTCTACTCCCCTTGCTGACCTTATATTTGCTCGTGATCCATTTCCCATGAAAGGGATAAGGTATCCCATATAATTTCTTCCTTATTTAAATGTTATAAATTTATTTGATTTAGTTAGTTACTTCAAAAGTTTCTATTTCTTTCGAACTTGAATCAAGCATATGTAAATTTAGTGAAAGGAACTAATTTTCTGAAATGAACTATTTATTTGTACTGTGATATTATGATATATGATTAATTCATTATATAATTTGACTATACTCTAGACCCTACTAAAAATGATTTATGTTTGACACATAAAATAATTTCTTTTGAGATATATGGGGGCTTGTACATAATTTTTTAGTACCTAACATAAACTTAAGTAATTATAGAAATATTCCTTAGGGCAGCCTCAAGATTTTTGCTATATAGAGGTTTTGAATTAAGTACCTTATAGATATCATAAAGCCTTAGAAATCACTACATCATTCCTTCAGGGTTAATTCTAAGCAGGGTCAGCTCTACAGATTAGGGTTTTAGAGTTTTCTAAGGCTTTCCCAAATGTCCTATATATGATTTCCTTAAAGTTTTCGTATATAAACTATTGAATGTAGCTCTGTGGCACCTTCTTTTTTTTTTCCTTATAGATTCCAAAGTTCGTTTTAATCCTCTTAAGGATTTGAGGATTTATACTAGAGACACGTGTTATATTTCTTGTGGAAATTGAGACTTTCTCCCTTTGTCAATTGTAAATAAGATCAATCCCACAGCATGCAAAACATTAAAGCTTTTTAAAAATAAATAAATAAATAAATAAGTCGTCAAATATTATTGATGGAAACAAAGCACAAAGCACAAACCAACAAACAAAGGATCAACACTCAAGAGGCCTGATCCTCTAAAAACAGTGCTTAACTATCAAACAACAGCAAACTACAAGACTGAAATTAACCAACGGATGAAAACTACCAAACTTCCACACACCAAATACGTACTAAATCAACATATATATGTATATATATATATATATATATATATATATATATATCTTAAGAGTGACAGCTTATTTTTGTAGATATTTTTAAGAGCCATTTGTGACCTTTTATTTCAGCTTATTATTATTATTATTATTATTATTATTATTGTGTGCGCCCAATTATATCTTTAGCGGGCTCAACCTATACTTGGGCTCACAACTTATTTGTACTGTGGGCTTTGAGTTTCCTACTATGGGTAGTCCCTTGCTCAGTGACCCAATTGCACGCTCTTGTTTTCGCAGACTCCTCTTTTTCCTTACAGAGTTGCTTCCCTCTCTATTGATATTGTTACTCTTTACTCTCTATTTTCTCTCCAGAATTGTCAACCTCCACTTCTCACTCTATTCTCCTATTTATAGCTTGAGATGAGTGGAGGTGTTATGATTACTTCCTGATCTCACTCGTGTGGATGGAGGTCCAATTCCATCATTTCTAAGTGGATGCTCAGTTGGGAACGGTGCTAATGGCATTGGAATTGGTTCCCACCTCCACAGGACGGTTCGGCAGCGATACTCCCCAAGGCAATACCAAGATGTCGAGAACATTGAATGTTCTCGGCAACTGCATTCCCGATTAGGTTATACTTGACCGGCATGGGCTTGTTTCTGATATGTTGGGGACAAGATGGACCTATCACGTCATTTGGGCCCAAATTGGGCTTTAAGGCATGCCCGAACCGAGGTCAAAGGTTCAATGGGCAAGGGATCACGTCTTATACCACAAGGTCAGGGCACCCAAAGTTCACTGGGCCCGAGATCATACCCGTACAATTATTATTATTATTTAATCAACATTTCAATATTTCAGCTCATTAGTTTTCTTTGTAAGCTAACTTATTACTTTATTGTTATTTGAACGTAGTGGTTGATTTAATGGAAAAAACTTAATGTTGCACACACATAAAAATTATTTTCAATGTATTTTTGCAGTGCCTGTATAACACATTATATATGTGCACTAGTTTTTTTCCCTTTAACTTTATACAAACTTTAAAACAGTATCTTTTAGTATTGGAACAGAGGTATAATCCTCAAAATGATGCTTTAAGCCCAATTAAGAAATTAAGAAAACAGGATGCGGCATGTCAAAGAACATGACAAGCCACAGTTCCACACTCAGTTTTTCTGTCAAAGTTCAAACTGCCCATGTAGAGTTCGACTCAGTGTTTTATTAACATAAATCCAAAGTTTCAAGTGTAAGTTGTTGCCCATAACCATTATTATATAGAAAATGAAAAGACTCCAGTTCCATGCTTGTTGATGCTGCATCCGGAAGCAAATAATAATTTGGTAAAGAAGAGAGACCTATTAATTAAGGATCTAAATTTGTACTCAAATTAAGAATGGAAAACTGCTAGGTTCAAGCATTTGGATCTGTTTCCATATTAATAATGTGGATTTTTTGAGTTGAGGCAAAAAACTAGAGTATTCAGCTAGTTTTACAGTTTGTATCTCTGGTTTTTAGTCTTTGACGTTGAGTTATAACATTATTCTATAGTCTATGAACCATGTTAAATTAAGAATAAATACATAGCAGCAGTACAATGATAGCCAGTAACCATACTGAAAAGATATGTAAACACAACTCCAATTACATTATCAACAATTTTCCTGCATATTTGCAGTTTAGATTTTCCTTGACTTGGCCTACAATTTAGCTGTTCCTGTACTTGTTAGAAGAAAAACACTAGGAAGGGAGATTGCAAAATATAAAAGTGACGTTGGATTTGGAAGATGAGCAAATTGGCTATACATTTGATTACAGATGAGTGTGGCATATGACAATTGCACTGTCCAAACAAAATCTCTCTTTCTGTGTCTCTCTCCACCCCTCTCCCCCTCCCCCAACACACACACAAAGGTAATGTCTAAAAGCAAAGCTGTGGGGGCACAAAAAATTTGTGCAGCGAGTTTCTTCACCTACATTGCAAAGGAAAAAATTCCACAAACCATATGCTAAACCGTACGTACATCAGTACATGACTTGATGACTGTTGGAACAGTGAATTTGATTACTGCAACTAGGAAGATAATGTAAAATCTGAAGTGTCTGTAACAACTAGGCCAAGGAAAGGTTATATTTTTGTTACATCATAAAGGCAAATAAGAGACAGAAAACCAGATCTATGAAAAAATCCCAGGCAAGCTGCCATTGCCAACAAGATGACAATTCTGCAGGAAGCCACTTGAATGGATACTGCTACTGCTACATGGAAATGGAAATGTCCAAATCTATGTAAGAAGGCAAAAGATATCTAATTTGAATTGGAAATGTGTAAATGCAGTTTTTCTTTTTAGATTGTCTTAATGCAGACTCTGATTACATGGCTGGATGATGGAGGCCCACTGTTAGTACGTTGAGCCTATTGATAGTATTAGTTAGAACTTATTTAATTTAGGGATTTAATTTTATTTTCTTTTAATAAACTATCACTACCCCCAAAAATTTAGCTATACTTATCGAAACATCTATTGCTTAATTTGGTGTGCAGAGATGATAAACGGAATCTATTATTGCCCCCACTGGAGTATAGCAGCTAATTAGCAAATAAACTTAATAACGATTCGTGCTTTAATAATGATTTCTTGATTATCAACATATATATATATATATAAATATATATATTTGTGATTTTATCATTTTTTTAGACTAATTTAATACTTAACACAAATTAGGACTTTGAAGGGTTTCCTAAGGTTCTCCAATATGTCCTAAAATTTCTTTTAAAGTTCTTGTATATAAACTAGTGAATCAGTGAAAATTTATTTGAGACACATTTTTTCTATTTCTTGGGGGAAATGGAGGCTTCCTTTCTTTGTCAAAAATAAAATTAACCCCCCACAACATGCAAGAAATTAAATCATTATTTTTTTAATAAGTAGTCAAATATTATTGATACGAAACAAAGTACAAAGGACACCAACTTAAAAAGATCAAGAGGGGGGATCCTCTACAAACAGTGCTTAACTATATCAAACACCAGCAAACCACAAGACTGAAATTACAGAACCAGCACCAACTAACCCACAGATAATAACTGCCAAACTTTCTCACACCAAATACTAAACCAACACATCTTAATTATAACAGCACTAGACAGCAGGCCGCATATACTATACACGGTCCAATAGCCCACATGATTTGTCTAGTGGTGCAAGTGTTAGTTCGTCCGTAGCAGCCGTTGTAAAAATTATGCTATTTTGCCACACTAAAAGCCTACTTTATTATTTTACCACATCATTTTTATCAGATGTTCTATATTTTTACCACTTCATTTAAATATTATTTTTTAATTCTTTTTAATTCTTATTTTATTCTTTCTTCCCAATGGTAACATTTGTCCTACAATATTCATATTTTCAAATCTCATCAAATTCTAACGGTAACATTTTCAAACAATGATATTTTTAAAAATTAATATTTTCTTAAGAATTTTTTTAAAAAATTAAAATAAAATAAAAAAAACTTAGAACCTGTCACCTTCAAAAAAAATAAATAATAAAAAAAAAAATCAGAACCTAGGAACTTCAAAAAAAAACCTCAGAACCTGTCACCTTAAAAAAAAGAAAAAAAAAAGGAAAAAAAAAAGGAAAAGAAACGTTGAACCTGTCACTGAGTGAGAGCAAATGGGAAAAGAAACGTTGAACCTGTCCCAGCAAGTAACGCATGCACCCAGATAACACCAAAGACCAAGGCTCATATCAAAAGCCAAAAACATATGCAATCTAAAAGCCAACCTGTCAAGTTGAAGTTGTTTCAACTGAACTAAACTACCAATATAGTCCATAAAAAACTTACACAAGTAATTCATATCCAATAACATTAACTCACACAGAACCCATTGAATTAAACATAGTTAAGCTTGCCACTTCCTTGATGACAAATGGTACTTAAATTTAACACAACAAAACAATTGGCTAATACTAAACTTAACACAACAAAACAACATAGCCAATGAGTTTTAATGGTAGCTTCATAAAAACAAAATGAAACAAATAAACTAAATCAAAAGTTTTAATGGCAACTCCATAAAGAAGAGGAGACAAATAAACAAAACCAAAAGTTTTCATGACTCTCCTTGTAATTGCCATAAATGTTCAACGAGATTCATTTGGAGTTGAGAATGAACTTCTCGATCCCTAATGCATTGATGAACTTGAATGAACTCCGTAAATTCATTTGTTGGCTCACGTGACATTGGTGTACATGAAATCTCATCAATTTGTTCATTGGTGTACAGAAAGAGTCCCACTTCGCCCAACATGTGCGCATTAATTTGATACACTGTCAATTTGGATATTGGACAATTTAACTTACATTTCAAATGCTCAAATGTGGTCATACAACTTAAGTAAAACAACAAATTGTATATTTGTACCCATTGAATGTTTACAACCTCAGTTAAAATAAAACAGTAGGAACTTACCAAATATATAAAAAAACACCACCATTCAAAACACAAATATACAAAAAGCAACGTGTTAGCTATTATCCAATAAAGCTCTGCAATCCCTAAAGATCCTCTGATCTAATTCTAGCATAACATGTTGCATTACTCTATTTATTAAAACGTGTTAGCTATTTTCTTTATCTTATTAAGTACTATTATCCAATAAAGCATGTTAGGGACTACTACAGAAAGAGAACGTCACTTGCACTTTCCAACTTTCATTTGCAATCATATATAGATGAAACTCAGCAGTTTTAATGGTTTTCATTATTTTACAGTTTTCTTGAAGCTATCATAGTCTAGATTCTAGTTATAGAAAATGCCTATTCTTCGCATTCTTGTCGCTTGTTATCAAGTATGCCATATGCATCAAACAAACTTTATGAGTTGTGCTTAATCATATGTCTACACTAGCCAATGATTTGCCTCATTAAGACTAACTCCTAAAGAGAATGACATTGAATCCACATACGTACAAACCTGTAGAGGACAAACCATGAGAGAACCACCAACCCCCCCCCCCCCTCCTCCTATTCTCTCTTTCCAATTTAAAGCAGATTTAGCCATTAGGCTCAAAGTGCCATATAGCAGATTGTATTGACCTTTGAAAATCCTATTATGTCTACAAATAGGTGCAAGAGCAAAACTCACTATCCTATTCCCTAATATGGTACCTAAGGTAATAGACATTGGCACTGAGCATGCTAACCAATGTCCTACAACGTAGTAGGTACAAAACTACAAACTAGTAGCAAGAATTCCCACCCTTTCAAACTCAACAATTTAAATCAATCAAGTGACATATTTGTGTAACTAAATTACATTAGCTCTTTATGTTGTTATTTTCCATCTATTAAAAAGACATTTTAAAATCAAATTATAGTAAAGACAAGTAAATAAGAAAGCTAACCTATAGCCATTGCATGTTGTCAAGTATATATTTTAGTTTCAATGTATTTATACGTGGTTGAACATACCAATAGCATACAGCACCAACACAGCCACGGTGAGATTTTTATGATTGATTCCTGGTCATTTTCAGATGAGAACCAGAACATTTGGCGTAGGATTTATGATTTTAGGCCAGTAGCATTCATTCCAAAAATATTAGTGGTACTACATTTTCGAGTATATACATCCCATATCCTTTTTTTTTTTTTTTTTTTGGTGTACACTGAAAACTGAATAGCCATTCTCTTCATGCTAAAAATGGACTAGCCTAACTAGAAAATTTCCCAAGCTGTTTATCCATGATCATTTAACAGCAACAATGATCATTTAACAGCAACACAACTTAAGGCTCATCTCTTCTCGCAAAATAAATAAACAAAAACACTTTAGCCTCCTCCCAGACCACTAATAGTTATTTTTTATTTCATGTAATATATGAATGCTCTCTACAAAAATGAATAAAGAGTAAAGCATTGACATTAAAAAATAAAAAACAAAAAAAGTATTCAGTGTTGAACACTGCAGGATTGGGGGAGCCGTTAGTACTTAGCAATCTTGCAAATCCTAACCATTTAAGAATTTAATATCTACAAACCTAAGGGTACATTAAATTCGCAAGTGCTTATGACTCAAGAATGCAAACAGTATACTAGAGAACTCGTCATTACCATCAACACCTCTACCTATTAAACCTAAAATTGATTTCAGCCTTCAACTCCACCAATTAACTATATATATCTTTTTGTAGTTCATTCCTCTAGCATCATGAGCATACTTTATGGTTCATTAGATTACTAAGACCTCACTGTTTTAATCCAAAAGGCTTAAAACTTGAACAATTCAAACAAACAACCAAACCCTCCCCACCCATTCGAAAAAAACCAAATTCAATCAAATGAGAATTAACCAATAACTATTTCCCAACCCCAAAGTCCATTTTTCGAATAAAACAATCATAATTCACATGATAGCAAACACAGTATTCAACTTTGAAAGAAACCCATCAAAGGTCCCCTAAAATCCAACATGCCCAGAAACCGAAAATCCAACATGCCTAGAATCAGAAATACCCAGAGCTCATTTTTGTTTCTTACGAAGAAACAGACATCAAACGGTCGAAACCATTTATAAAAAAAAAAAATAAAAAAAAAAATAAAAAACCAAAAAACGGAGAATCACAGAGAACTTGGAGAATCACAGAGAATCACAAAGAAGACGGAGAATCAATGACTATATGACAATCTCAGAGAATCACAGAGAAGACGGAGAACTTACCTGTACGCAGTAGATGTAGAACAAATCAATGAAACCTTCAGAGAAATGGTGAATCGATGAAACCTTCAGAGATAGAACAGCGAATCGGTGACTCTGAGAACAACGAACAGCTAATCGGCAGCTCAAGATAGAACAGAGACCCACAACCTAGAGACCCACGCCGATAGGCGACTTTGAGATAGAATAGAGACGAGAGAGCGAACAAAAGAGGGGAAAAAAATCGATGAAGGAGATCAATGATGGTAGAGAGGAAATCAGTGGTGGCTCATATTCACAAATGGGAAGAGGATAGAGCAAAAGGGAAGAGGGAAAAAGAAAGAGTATGGGAGAGTAGAGATGGAGGCGGTGATACTGAGTTGCTGAAGGAGAAGATGAAAGAGATATGAGAGAGAAACGGGAATAAAAAATTAATAAATCAATATACCACATCTTACCGTACCGTGGGATATTTGTGATTGTATTGTAGCATATTGCAAAAAATATGACATTTAGCACATCTGATAAATGTCTTCAAATGGAGTTTGGTGTAGGATATGTGCCAAATATTTAGCATTTGGCACATATCCCACATCTGCTGTGGGTGCTCTTACCAAACATACTTTTAGTATCATCTTTTTTTACTCTTTTTTACTTTTTATCCCTCAATTTAATGCAAACATTCCTTCATTAATGTATAGGCCTTACTTCAATTCCTTCAATGTAGGGGTGGCAAAATTGGACACGACCCGCGAACCCGACAAGACACGACAGGAAATTAGCAGGTTATGGGTTGAGGCTTAATGGGTTCGTGTCATATTTGGGTTGACATGACGGACCCGTTTGATAAATGGGTTGGGTTAGGGTTCAACCTCTGCAACCCGTTTGACCCATCTGACCCGTTTAATTAAATGAAATTTTACCAATATGCCATTCAAACCCTAGGTATATAAACTTATTAGTTGTTGTAGTTTATTTTTTTTGACATATTGTGATTGATTATTTATGATATTGAGATATGCTTTAGTTTTGAATGATTATTTGTGATGCAGTTACTCATTAGTTTTGAATTTTATATTTAAAATATTTATTTGCTTGTTTTTTCATAAATGTTTTTCTTCATTTTGATAAAATCAAATAAACAGGTCGACACGATTGCCCCGTTTAATAAATGGGTCGTGTTAGGGTTGAGGAATCTTGACCTGTTTAATAAACATGTCAGATTAGTGTTGACCCATATAGTCGGATACATATGAGTTGACACGACATGAACCCGACACGCGAACACGAATTGCCACTCCTACTTCAATGACGAGTCTTCCTTTTAATTGATAACCCTTAACCTCCATCAAACTCATCTTTACCTCTTCTCGTTAGCTTCACCACTAAAAAATTCTCCCAGCTCAATTTCCATCCACCCATCCTCATAGTTCTCAGGACTGGACTGGACTGAGAGGTCAGACCGTGAAAATCGAGAATTGGGATGAAAACTGGTTTTTTAAGCATAAAGAACTGGAATTTTTGTAAATTTCGTGAACCTCTAAAACCGGGGTTGGACCGTACGAACTAGTGAGAATCGTGCGGTCCAACCCCTTAGCAATTTATTAAAAAAAAAAAAAAAAAAAAAAACTTAACACAATTTTATTCTACTTAATTAAATTATCCATCTCTTACAAGGAATAAAAAAAAAATTATAATTAAAATCCTTCAAAGATATTCAACTTTACTTCAAAAATTAATCATAAATTTTAATATTTTCATGGTTATCATTTTATTTTATTAACTTTCTTATTTAGTTATTAAATATATGCTTGAAAATCATTAAATTTCCCTCACATATATAGATATATTGTCAATTTTGCTAGTTTTATAAATTTAATATCTATATTTAGGCTTTAATTAATTATTAAATTAATTATGACATCATCACGGTTTGACCCCGGTTCGACCTCAAAAACCTTGAACCTTTCCCTTTTACGGTTCAATGAACGGTCTGGGTCTGAAAACCTTGCCCATCCTCTCTTTCATGTGAGGTTCGTTGAGCGCCCTCTATCACTCTCTTTCTCAACCCTTCTCTATGCGGTTCCTATAAAACATGCACTCCATTTGTTGCTTCATTCCATCTTCATGACGTAGATAAGCCCTGCCGTTACATACTTTGTTGCCCACCTTAATTGACACTTCAAACGGTATCGAATCGATCCCATATGCATGATTAGAAATTTTCATTATAAGATAAGCACCATATCTTGTGTTTGGTGATAAAATTTGAGTATTTATTTTGACACGAATTTCTAACCAACATGTTGTTCTAAGCTCAGCAACTTCTGAGAACCTGTGGAAGAAAATTTGAAAAAGTTAGAAAGCTTTGGTTAGTTCATTTTCTTCTCTCTTTCTTTGTCCGACCATATAAAACAATTAATAAGTTTAATGACACAAAAAATTCCATACCATTGATGTACCCTATTTTATATAAATGGGGCATAATATAAGTAGTGTTAGTTATGGGCACATGTGAACTACATGCAAGATGTTTCAATTGAAATTTGTCACTTTAATAAGTGTGAAAAAAAAATGTTGTTACCATAGCTATAGAACAATATATATCATACTCCTATACTATCAATTTCTAGGTGATTTTAAAGAACACGAGAAGAGTAACCTTAATTGAGGTATTGATTTCCAGCTCCATTGCACTGGATCATTGCCCCGTGTTATGGAAAATTCTGTTGCTGATAGCATATATAATATTTTTCCAGATGATAGTATAATATACTTGTGAGTGATTCTCAAAAAAAAAAAAAAAAAAAAAAAAAAATACTCGTGAGAACTAATTCTATCAAGTAACTTATTTACCTAACATGTCAATATGTAATGAATGAAAAATGTTAAAGGGTGAGTTTGGAATTCATTTAAAACCTAACTTTCTACCACCATCTATGAGAACATGATTGCAGAGTGAGACAAAAAGCTCATTCTTTGTAGTAAATGTCAAAGGAGTGATTAGCCTTGACACAAAATCCTTGTAATCAGTTGGCAAGAACATCTCCCAAACAACATCAGACTCTGCCGCAGAACAAAACATGAATGACACCATTGAATATCTGAAGGCGTTTGTAGGAGAGGTGAAAGAAAGAATTTTGGATACACAATCTCCTAGCAACATGTCAATTAACCCTCCCATTGAGTTTGACATAACAATCTTAAAAGGTACTAGCAAAGATATATATATATATATATATATATATATATATATATATATATATGCAAAACCTAGCCAAAGCTGATAATCAAAAGCAATGTCCTTTTCTCAGGTTTCTTGCTCTTAATTGTTAACATATGTAGTGCGTGTTTTCGGACATTTATTTTATATATATATATATATATATATTTATATATTTTCACAAAAGCTTCAAGTTGATATTCTTTTTGGTCCAAGTTTCAAACGTGATGTATACATTCATTGAAAAAAAAAAAAAGTTTCAAACGTGTTGGCTAGATGGCACATTCTAACAGACCCAAAAGTTAAAGCAAGTTACAACAGGTGGCTGGCGCCTGGCTGGCTGTTGCTTGTGGGATTTTTAAATTTTTTTTTAATAATAAAAAGTGAGAGTATTTTCAAGCTATTTTAATGAGTAGTCTGCTAAAGTAAGAGATGTGATATAAGATGTATAGTAAATGCTATGCTAAAATAAATAACATAACGTTTTAGTGTGTTAACATATAATATATTTCGAACAATTGATGATAATGTTTTTTTTTTTTTTAAATTCAAAATAGAAATTCTACTCTAACTTAATTTAAGTGTATATGTGTGTGAAGTTCCCTCCTGTAGACTTGAATTCCGGCTCTTGCCCTTCACACTCTATAAACACTTATACTTGTGAAGTGACCATTTTGCCAAGAGTGCGCGACGGAATGATAATGCTCTTAGGTTGTGGCAAATTGTGTTTAAACTTTTGTGGGTTTTACAATATAATAAATTAAAGTATAAGGTTAGGACATAGTATTTTCACAATAAAGTTTAAGTGTTGAATTGTTAATGGTGGATATCAATGATAGATCCAAACGAAAATAAGTAACAATTTACCATTAGACATTGTTATAAAATTATTGTGAAAATATTATGGTCTTTTAGTATTATTTCTAAATAAATATATTAAACTTGATTCTTTGTGTTTGAGGGCAACAAGTTTTATTTAGATGTTTATAATCTTTTTTATGCAATAATTCACTTTGACTTGGACAGCAGCACATGTAGTTAGAAATTGTTATCTTTTATGTGTCCATATTCAACGAATTTTTTTTTTTTTTTTTTTTTAAAGTTTTTAAACTTAATGCGTATATACTTTTAGTCAAAAGTAATGCGCATAAATTAATCCGTATATTTAAAAACAAAACTGAAGACATGCCTTTTTTTATTTTTTAGTTTTTATGTACATGAAGTATATGTGTAAAATACACGTATTTACTAACTAGGATTGTGGAATCATGGTGTTTTGCTGTGGTGAAGCCACGTTGGGGGCCAAGGGGAGTACCATGGCCCCCCTAGCTCTTCAAAATCTCCATTAATTAATGGTAGTAACAAATTAAAATTACTTTTTGTTTCTCTTATGATTTTGAGAAAAAATTCAATACAAATTAACCCTTCTCAAAATTTTAAAATTATTAAAAAAATATAAAAAATTAAAAACACCTGCTAATTTCTTTGCACTGGCTTTTATTTTTCCCTGAGAGAAGCATTGGCTTGTTTACAGGGTAGGTAGGTTTAATACATATTGAATTGTTCTCTTTGAAGCACTTAAGTAACTTCATTTACTTGACTACCGCGTACTTTTGGTGTAGAGGTCATTTTACAAGTTTAAGCACTTGTGGAGTGTGGGGTGTAGGGTGCAAGGGTTGAGGTTTAAGTCTTCATGAGAGAGCTTCACACACATATACACTTAGATTAAACTAAAGTAGAATTTCTATCTGGTAAAAAAATAAACTTCATTTACTTGTTTCTCCAAAAAAAAGAAGAAAAAATAAAAAAGAAGCAACTTCATTTACGTCACAAAAAAATAGCTGTTATATTTTATTTATATTCCAAATTTGATCTTATTGATTGGCTTATATTATTAGAGTAATGTTGCAAATTTCTATTAATTTTTATTTGGGCCCACTATTAGTAAAAAATATTATAATATATACTAATTTTTTCCAGTCAAAGCTGAATTAGCATGAGTAATGCCTCCTCTGCACATTATTGTGTTGGTACACATGGTAACCAAACCATACAATTTATTAAAAAAATGTGACGGCAAACGGCACCAAAATGAAAGTATTCTATGTTTTCTTGTCGGATATGGTGTTTGGGGTTGTCCGCAGCCGTGGGAAGGCTCATGAGTACCATCCTCCACCCATCAAGACATTCAGGACGAAGCCTTATGATGAATTTTTCAGAGTCCAACAGTGGCCAGCGTCATTCTGCAGTTCCAGTGTGACCACAATGAAAATAATATATAATATGTTACAAACTCATTCTTAACAAGCATATATGAAAGAAGAGCCAATAGGCAATAAGAAAAAGTTATTCTAAAAGATAACCAAGTAATAGCATGGTTATATATTATGTATGTATGTGCATGCCACCAAGGACGATAAAAGTTTTTTCAGAGCATCAAAATTTATAGTTGATGACATTTGAGCCCACAAAACTGTGAAGATGCGGAATATATATATATATATATTGGCAAACATTCTTTAGAAAAATTATTACAAGTGAAAGAAAAAATTCATAAAAGAAAGCCAGAACCTATTGGGAAAACCATTCTTTATGAACACAAAACAAAAGCTTCCTATTTCTATAACGCTAAGATAACAGATCAATAGGATCAAGTTAATCCTATTGATGCTAGTTTTGAGAAAAATAAAGATAAGCACCAAGTTCAAATCTCATCATCTCAAGATCAAGATAAGACCAAATTTTCTATAAAACAGAGCTGTTGCAGAATATTGAGATAGAAATGCATACAACTGATATTTAATCTTCTTGTATTTGAATAGTTGCTATGTCTTCTTGTATTTGAATTGTTGCTATATATTTTCAGGTGTAACAGATTTACATGTATAGCTATATAAATATTAATGCAAATATACTGGTTTTGGTCATTGAAGCCAAAACCAATTCCCCAACTTTATTTTCATATAATTAGGTCAAAATCTTGTCACTCATCTGTGGCCATTGGCGGGAAGATGAAATTTGAGGTTTGATGTGTATACAGGGTTGTATATATAAAAGAAGGGAACCAAAATTGATTGAATTAAAAAGAGGGTGCACCCATATCAAACTCCACACCACACACTTGCCTTTGCTGAACCTTAACACAGAAATGTACTTTTGCTACTTTATTATAGCATTTGACAATACACCATAAATCAATGTTGCATTTTAACATTACAACACATTAAAATAATATAAACAACCAATAAAAAATCATTTAATTTCTTTAAACCCAAAACCTCTCTCTCTTCTCTATCTTGTATTAAAAAAAGAATAAATTTTATTTACAACATGCTACAAAACCTTTCTAAAAATTGGGATTTGACACATCTTATAAAGTATGATTTTTCCTGTTTGGTATGCTAAATACAAAAAAAATTAACATTTGGCTTACCTGATGCATATTGCTTATTACATCCATTGAAAAAATTTCAAGGTAAGTATCATTATTTGACAATTTTAAGGGAGACTGGAAGAGCATAGTCTTCTGAAATCTTTAAAGTTAAATGTAATCTGTTTGAGGAAGGGGTTAAAGCTGCTTAAAGATAGCCAAAGTTTGAGAGCACAGCAACAGCTAGGGTTTTACAACTCTGAGGAAAAGGAGGAGTAAAAATAAGGGTTATGTCTGGCTCCTAAACCTAGCCAATAGATTAGACAGCTCCTATCACCAAAAATTATAGCAGGAAGGACCGACAGTTCTCTCGTTTTTTACAGTAATTTCGAGCATGGGTTGGATTCCATTGTAATTTTTGGGCATGAGTGTTACACAGGTTCTCATCATTTATTTATTTATAAACTACCGAGTAATTCTAGGAACACAACAATTACCACAACTTTTTTTTACAATGTTAAAATTGTGGTAAAGTTGTGTCACATAAAATATTTTTAACCATTCCATGAATTTATACTATTAATTAAATGAATATTTACTAATTGATGGGGGCAACAGATGATCTTGGTCCTAATAGGCTGAGAAGTCCACATCATATCATATCATATCATATATACTATACTATATAATAAAAGTTTGGTTTAAAAACCGTGATTGTGCTAAGTAGTTTCACCAAATTGCAGAACTTTTTAGATAGTAATAACATTTCATTTATTCTTATGAACTTCTCTTTAGTGTTTTAACAAAATATGCCATCTTTTTGGTTATGTAATTATGAAAGATACAAAAGAATGCACGGAAACAAAAAAAAAGTAAGAAAATAATCCAAAGCTACTTTATTAATTTTTTGGATAGACATAAAAATTTCATTTGTTATGATCAACTTTTAGACAATTTAAAATTAAATTTACTTTTCCTTTTTAGTTTGAATTAACGCATCTTAAGTCTTTGTTTTGGATAAAGAGATCAATCTTTTTGTTTTTCTCATTTTGTTTAATACAATTATTGCTTTTTTTTTAAAAAAAAAATTTCATATCAATTTAAATTTCATACATTCGAGATATATATATATATCAAATGTGTATTCGCCAATTAACTTAAAGTGATTTTTTTTACTATCTATTTTATTAATAAATTTTAATAATATAGTACACACACACACACAAGATGCATGCATAGTTTCTTGGTCTTAATATGATGCTAGACTAATATTTTATCATAACAAAAATGTTGGACAAGTGCTCTAATACCACTTGTTGGGAAATTTAGACCCTGATTGAAAGAATTAACAAGTTTTAAACTCAAGTTGTTAATTAGATTAATTATGAATAAATCTTGTTAAAACAAACAAACATCAATATCATGTCAAAATCATATGCAGCGGAAAAGTAAATAAGACAAGATATGATGACCTAGGAAAACCAATGAAACCAACCAGTCTCACAATAAAAAACCTGGGGGTAAACCTTCCCGAAAAGCAATCCACTATAATGAAAAGAAGTTTCAGATCTAGTACAAAACCTTTGTCCCTAAACTCTACAATCCCCATAGATGAACTCACAGCAGAAACCTTCTACCGCTTCAGAACCTCTGAACTCTTCAATATATGAACGCCACCCTTTGATAATGCACGAATCCTAGTACGTGACTAACCAATTGCGCGGAT